>JARHVA010003009.1:447500-1647500 GCA_037957365.1 Torreya grandis | reverse complement strand
TTTTTCCTTCTTCATACAAGTTGCAGTTCAGCAACACCAACAACACTGCTGAGTATGAATCTCTACTGCTTGGATTGAAGGCTGCTCAAGACAGAGGCATCAAGCTCCTTCATGCCAAAGGAGATGCTGAACTGGTGGTTTGTCAGGTGAAGAACCTGCATCAAACCAAGAACAAAATATTGCAACATTATCGCAATCTGGTATGGGATCAAATTGAAAGTTTTTAAGCTTTCAATATTTTTGCAGTGCCTAGAGAGCCTCATAATCATACAAATTCATTGGTTGTCCCTGCAACCTTCATGGTTCCTCACCTTGATTTCAAAGATAATAGGCACACTATCAAACTGGTCTTTCGACCAAGTGTGCTTGATAAAGCTAATCATTGGCAAGTGTTTGATGCTGATAATCAAATCATGTGCTTCACTGGACCAGAAGAGCCACAAGCTATGGTAGTGGACCATACTGTTACGCGTTAAAGTCAGGAAAATGAACTCTTCACCAAGAGAGCAAGGATTTATGGTTTTTAGATTGGAGACCACATCTTGCCATAGGGCAAGAAGAGAGAACCAAAAGGAGTGCACAAAAAATGTGATTCTTGGTGGAGAGTTCCATTCGCCCATCACCAATTCTAGGGACAAAATAGTTTCTTGCTGGTTTATCAGGACAAAATGCCATTTTCATTGTCTCACAATGGGCAGCATCTGAAGCACTTCAATTTTTGAAGCATCAGATAAGATCATCTATACATATGTATAATCTTTAGTTCTGTTTTATGCTTTTCATTTTCTTTTTTTAGCACATTTATTTTTTGGGTAGCATGACTCTGTAGCCCAATGGCATACTTGAAGGCACTGAAGATTCTAGTTTCTACTCCCCTCAACTGTTTTAAAATTTCAACTGAAGGAAGTTCCCCAACTAGAGCCAATTGTTGTTCCCAAAATCTGTCACTCATTTTTAGGACTACATATGAACTATTTTGATCCTGCATGCCAAAATTCTCTTTTCCCTTCTAAAAAAATTGTTCTGAGTATTCAAATTCTCTATTATTCAATATTTCTCAAATTTCTACAAACTCTGTAGGCTTATTTCTACAGACTCTACAGGCTTGTTTCTACGAACTCTATAGGTTGATTTCTACGGACTCCATAGGCTGATTTATATGGACTCTACAGGCTGATTTTTATAGACTCTGCAGGCTGATTTTTACGAACTATGTAGGCTTATTTCTATGGACTCTGTAGGAAAGAAACAAGTTCCCAACACTTAGGCAATTTTAAGGTCAGTTCAATCGAAAGGTTCAAAAGAAGGTGTCTTAAAGCCCGAAGGACAAGTGCCCTTGCGGAGGGCACTTAGGTGCTAAAAGGACCTTTATGACTTTTTCGAAAGGCAATTTTGGAGATCAAACAACCCTTGCAAAGGGTAGGTGATGAGAAAAATGGACTGTTGCACAAGGCATAAAAGTTGGAATTCCTTCAGATTTGTTTAAGGCAAAAGACAAGATGAATTCTTTCGAATAAAAAGTCTGAAGGAATTCCTTCAGATTTTTGTCGAAAGGAATTCACCTGAAAGAAAAAAGCTCAAGGGAATAAGTGGCGAAGGCAAAGGAAAGGATTTGTTTGAATAAAATGTCTGAATGATTTCCTTCAGACATTTTGTTTTAAGTATTTGAGGAAGAAGGCCACCTGAAGGAACCCAAAGGGCATGTACCCTTACGGGGGGCTCTCGACGACCAGGAAAAGGACCTCCCCTAAGTCCCAAAAGGACACCTTCCCTTCGAAAGGATTTAAAGACGAAGCTCGGTCAAAGGAAATCTGAAGGAATTGACCAAGTGGTGATGGGCCTGTGGACGTCAAGGTTGGGCACCATGAACTAGCCGTTGGAATCCAGACGTCTAGTGACATCCCTGAAGATATCAAATTCATGATAATGAAATAACTATTGATCTTTAAAGGCTTGAGCATGGACCTAAATGCATTAAAAGGCCTTAAGGCCAAAAGGAAGAACCAATGAGAGAAGAACACAAGGAGCGAAAAAAGCTAGGATGATAGCCCCAAGAGCTCAAATTCCAAGAAAAGACAAAACTAGGAAGAGACAAAGCTGGGAAAGGACAAAAGTCAAGAGTGAACTCAACAACTAGTAGAAAGGGGAAAAGATAGCCTGAGAACTCAAATTACAACAAGAAAGAGGGAAAGACCAAAAATATCTGTGTAAGAGTTATTTCCAGTAGGTGGAACAGTCCACCAAATAGACATCTGAGCTCATAAGCATTAAAAGACGTGGCCTATTTTTCTTCCTTGACAGGAAAGTGAGGGGACAACTATGTACCTATTGGGAGAAAGATCATATGACCCATGCTAAGGAGAAGATATTTGGGATGAATTGACACACCACAATTAAGGCAGATGCCTTGTTCGAGCATGGCCTCTTTGATTGAACTGAAAAATTATTCAAGGCATTGAATGCAGCATGGGCCGTTCCATGAAACAAAGTGCCAAGTCTTCCTTAGCCGCTATATATTGTAATCTCCTATTTTATGCAAAAGAGTTCTTTTTGGGTTATATAATCAAAACTCTACCAAAATTGAAAGGTGATTACTGAGACTTTGAGCTCAGATTGTTGATCATATTTCTTTATATGAATGAGAAAGCAGGTTAGTTCCAGACTTTGTGCTGTAATAGCTTGTATCATTTAGGAGATTGTTCTTATGTCTATTTCTTGAATGCATTCTTGTCCATTTTGATGAAGTAATTATAACTAGTGGAAGTAATCAGGAAGGTGTCCTGAAGCCAACTGTGGAGAGACTTTGTGTTGCCACCATTGTCTTTAGTGTGTTTTCTATTTCTTTATGTGTAAAGAATCTTGGGATGACTTTGTGCCCCCATTATCCTTCGTATTTCACTCTTGGGCAGTGGAGGTGGAGACTTTGTGCTACACCTCATTCTGCTAGTTACTACACCCTTGTTACCAGTTACTTGTTACCTATCAGAAAGAACCCGTGCTATTTGCCGTAAGACCACTTCTAAAAGAAGAGAAGTGCCTTCAATGTTTTCACCTAGATTTCTCCTTGTTTGTGAACATCATCTCTAAAAAAAGAGAGATGGATGGTGTTGTCCTACCCCTGAGTGTTATTTTCTGCATATATATATATATATATAGTATATAGCTCCTCATATTTTATAGGGAACCTCCCCTTGATGAGAGGAGAGATTTGTCCCTTCCTGTTGTGGTAAACCTGCACACTTGGCTGACCAATCTCCCTATGTTGTGGTTGAAGAGACCTATTTTGCTCGTCAGTTAGCTGGTGACAAAATATTCACCCAACATATCCTAGTTAAATCGAAGGCATGAGAATGCTCTATGGTGAGAGATCCTGGTTGACTCGTATTGGGTTCATCTCTAGCGCTCCAGCTTATTTGTTGTGGCCCATAAGTGATGGATTCCTCACACACATCTAGCTCCCTACAAATCCTCACAACACTCTTCAAGTGTTCCCAATCTCTTTTTGTACCACTAATTCCCATAATCCTCTATCGAGCTTCATTATAGTTATGTTTCCATAGTTCTAGATGGCTTGCTACCATGTTGAACCCACAATCCTAAACCAACCAGTAGTCTCTCCTCCAATTGTGCAGCTCATGCACATGAGATTTTAGCCTTTCATGGGTAGTGTTTCTATCCCAAGATCAATAATTAGTTTTTTTATCTCAGAAGGAAATAACGAAAGATATCATCCCCTTCGTTCTCATTAAAAATTGAACTTTGCTTCCTCATGACATGAATATGTTGTCATGGTGTATTCTAGGATGTTACTATTCCAAACACCCTTCCACCAATAACTGACTGCTTACATCTAAGAAAATTTTAGTCATGCTAAACTCCTTTGTTGTTTTGGTGTCCATGACTATCTTCGTCCAAGGGTTTGAGATTGTCCTTGAGCATATGCTAAGATCTAAGAATGTAAAAGAAGATGGACCTCAAAAATGAAATTCCTATATAATGAGTTGTAGATGTTTTATTCTACCCACTATCACGCAAAAGTTCTAGGCTCAAGATATGGAACCAAAAAAATTTCTTCAACACTGGTAATCCATTATTCAATGTTTTCTAATGTAATGTGCTCAAACATTTCTCATGCTTGTGATCTAATTACTTCAAGTCCCAGCAATGAAACCAAAATGTTGGGTTTTTCTCTTTGCATCGGTGCTAAAACCTCTTCCTAATAGGATAGCACACTGGCCCTATCATGCAAGGGATGAACCTCACATGCTCACCTGAAGCGTGCATCGAAAGATCAATTCCCGAAGACTTTGAAACACATGGTATAATTACTCAATTTTGGTAAAAATAAATATCCTACTATTTTTTGTTATCATATTATGCTACCATTACTAGCTAAAAATAAAAGAAAGATCTCATGACTTTTAATTACTTAACACATTTCAATAATCAACATAATTCACAATCCACTACTCAAAGTACCATATGAAAAACATTGAGTTCTCATTTAATATTTTTGAATTACAAGACATGATATATTCTGAGAGATTCGTCCTTTTTCCACATACACCCGCAAAATATTACAATAGGGGTTTTTATACTTATTTTTCCTTATCCAAGTGTCAAATTCCTAAATACAAGACAAATGACACATGAATTCCCAACAAGCTGGGTCATGGCTATTACAACTATTTGTTCCTAAAGACTCAGGCCTTTGCACCCCTAGATGCTTGCTCTATGTAATATGGGTATCCAAGTGTTTCATTCCTTGCGAGTTGGTATCTAGCCTCTAATCGATGAGAACAAGGTGTCCTATTTGATTTATTATTTCTAACTGCTCCCATGTTCTTCATGCTCCACCTTCCTTACACTCCCTTAGTCTTTCACTTCTTGTTCTGAGTCCTATGTTCTCCAATTTGTCATGCTATGTTTTCTCTTTGATTGGGTCCTCTCACGCTAGGTCTTCTGTGTTATTGTCCTTCAATGCCCTTCAACTCTCACACTGCTAGTTTCACACCATGCTCCTTTCACACCATGGGTCTTCTGTGTTGTGATGGTACTTATATAAATGAACAATGGTCCCTCTACACCATGTGTCGAAAATGGAATAAATACTTGTCAAAATTATGGTGCCAACATCACCCCACACTAATCTGTTAGTCCATCCCATCTAGTTTATTCCCACATCCTCAAGGAACTCAGGCCCTTTTTACTCAAGTTCTTTCTTTAACTCGTGCTAACAAGATAAAACATTGCAAACTTTAATAATTATTTATTCAATGGCCTCCTTTATTGCTTTCAACTCCTCAAATTGAGTCAGAGTTTCAATCTTCTTTATATACTCTTCCAGGGTTGTGTTAGCTTCCTTTTGGATGTCTTCTAACTCAAAGACCTCTTTGTCAACCTATCCTCAGAGTGTGAAAAAATTAGCACATTTATTTGCTGATCAAAGTTGAGGGTCTCTTATATGAGTATCCTCTACCTGTCCCACAGGTAGTTATAACATAGTCACTAATTATAGTTCTGGCACCATTACTAGATATAACATAGTTATTAGTTATAACTCAGAGTACAGTTCCTATGGATACATCATAGAGTTTAGTAGATCCACTAGTTCAGGTGAGGTCTACTCCTATCATATCGACATGTACACATACTCTCCCACATACACCATTATTAGAGAGACCCCTGCACCAGAGATATGTCATAGATTCTAGAGGGCCTTTCTCCACTTAGTTTATGCCAAGATCAATATCATTGGGTTATTAAGGTTCTCATCATAGGGCACCTATTTCACCTATACATTCTTCTATCAGATGGGTTCTTAAGACACCTACAGTTCATAGGACAACACAGTCAATGCCATAGATTCCTAGCACCACTACATAGGCAGATGCAGACACAATTACATATCACTCATTACAATAGATTTTGGGATCACAGTTTCCCTTTCACATAACACACACGATCATAGTTCCCTTATTTGACATAGGTCATAGTGATAGTGAGTCTTCCGTGAGACTCATCGATTAATATGGTTTATCCCTTCTTGTACACACTTTACCTTTCTCTTGATCCTTATACATAGGTCATATTCATGTTACTTGTACATAACTTATATCCCAAAAATACAAAAAAAATATAACATTTCAAAAAACAAAAAAACTTTCATATAATTACTTAGAAAACACAACATTTACAAATTGTATACATTGCTCTATTAATTTTCTTATATTTTTCAGAGACTACATATGCTAGTTATCTTAGTATAGTCAGTTTTATCATACTACATGCTACACTTGTCGAGTGATTGCAAATTGCTTACAGGACTTAGGTCCACTACACTATTCCAGACTTGCTATTCTTTATCCACTGGGGGCATATACAAGAATTCATGGTTATTTATTTGACACATTCACCCACATGGGGGCATCTTATACAGAGTTTATATTACCAGGTTCTATCCTTATGTTCTATACATTCCATTTTTAACATTATTATATCTTGATATTGAACATTGCTACTCTTACTCATATTTTTTTTTTACTATCACTACTTTAGACTCAACATATGTACATCTTAACTCTTACATAGATTTGTATTACATACTCATACATGCTTTCATTTATAGCTTATCTAGTTAAGACTTGATTGTATTTATATGCTTCTTCTATTTGAGGGCATTTGAATATGCCATTGTTCTTTGGCTCTACGTTACTTCTATTCATAGTATGTATGCCTTAGACATGTGCCCATGTCCCTTGCATGTACTTTCTTGATTATGTATGTGGACATTTTAACATGTCCTTCTATCTGGCTCTTAGCCAACTTGTTTGTTGCTTTCGTATGTGGACATTTGAACATGTCCTTATATGTCTTCTTTTCTCAAATTTAGTGACATGTACCCATGTCCCTTTTATTATGGCCCTTTGGCCTACTTTGCATGCCTCATGTGTTTTGTGTGTATGATTTATTGTATGCATCATGGCCATGACACTTGTCTTTGATTGTTACACACACCAATTTTTGATGTCATGAGGGACCTCATGCATCTACCCTTATTAATTGGGTGTTGTGATGGACATCATGCCCCATCCCCCTAGGTAGCTACTCAATTTTACTTAGATTTATCGTTACATACATTGATTACATATATCTTGACACCCTTATGCAATGTTAGACATGTCATATATCTTACATTACATACTCATGCTCAGATTATCTTACATTCTGATGTTATGCTTGCACATTATATTATATTATCATGCAATTATCATATATGCTCTAGCTAACACACATTTTATAGAGCTATTTATTTTTAGGATAGTTCTTACACAGGTTCAACAACTACCCTCAAAAGAGAGAACATTCATGGGGTTTGTCATAGAGATTATGATACTATATTGCATTCACAAAACATTTTTTAACACACAAGCTTATTTTTAGAAAATCAGATAGGTAAACATAAAGGAAAAATAAGGAATAAAAAATCTGTACAGTGACACAAATTTTAGACTAGATAGACGTTAACACCCAAATATGGAAACTAGTGACACATGGAACTACTATACAAGATGAGACACTATTGTCAGTAGCCCTAGTTTTAGGATAGTTCAAATTGGCCAGAATAGTACACTGGATACAATACAAGTTTTCATAGATATAATTATAGGTCTGATAATTATGCTTAGATTCACACTAGTTTAACTCATATTCATATCAATTGCTTAGATTGGGGACATCATGTGTGACATGATAATTCCCATATTTAGTTCAGATACTTAGATACAATTATTACAACTCATTCCAAAATCAACATACTTAGATATCATATTAGGGGCATGTGTGCGGCACATTGTTCCCATATGCTCAGTTATACATAGGTTTATTAGATGGAATGATAAAATCCATGTCATTCTCTATGTTGTATATAATTGATATCATATTCCAAGTTATCACCAATTTCATGTCTTATTGAATCTAAAGTGGTTGGCATTTCTAAGTGGCCTAGAGCTGCCTAATGTACTTGAGTGGCCGCAGAACTAACATACATAATGAGATATACTTAGTTAGATATTTTTTGAACTTTGCATAGTTCATTTTTAGATGCATCTACTACACATGGGTGGGCAATGATGGAGTCATAACTTGATTGAGTTTTTTGTCCACCCAAATGAGAGGGTTGACACAATATCAGTCCAATCCAAGCTATTCACAGGTCATGATCCACCAAGCAGGGGTGGGCAATGATGGAGTGAAAACTGGATTGAGTTCTTGAGCCACCCACACATGAGGATTGAGTAAGTTATCACTTTAGTCCAATTTGTTCAATAATTGATCAGTATATACATGCACACACACACAAGTTGTCACCAGGTTCATGTATTTGTTTGTGAACCCAATGAGGTTTAGTCATTCATTTCCTCTTTCCCATCTCTTTACTCAATTTTACTAAGTTACTTCTTTACTTAACATAGTCTTTTGCTTTTGATATCTCTTAACTAAGGACTAATTTATGCATATTTCATTTGTAGGTCATGCTTTACATACACACACCCAACTTCACATTTTTAGATTCAATTTCATGGGTTTCACTTCCTAATTTAAGTCCAGGTACGCTTCTTTTTTCTTTATACTAGTCATTTCACTTTGTTGTATTTCTAACATAGGGGGGGGATATAATCACCTAAAAATTGTATTTGAGTGATAAGAGTGCTACTTGAGACAACCTATTCCTAGATTATCCCTACACCTATCTTAGATCCTATTATCACACTTTTTTAGCCTTTGTGTGGACCACATGCATCCCTAATCATCTTAGATGCAGTCTTAGACCCTTATTTCCTTATCCTGGCCCTCCATGCCTAGAAGTTTGCCAGTTAGACATTAACACCACATTAAGGACACTAAAACCATGTGGTGTTAGTTTCCTCTAAATGGTGATAATGACCTTTACCCTATCTTTCTTGAATGAATACATTTTCAAAGGTAAAACCCTCCTAAGGTCAGACTAAACATCTTTTATTATCAACACAAGCTACATAACACTATAAATACATGAATTTTAGACCTCTATCTACTAGATGGAAATTATATTCAAAATACCTATTCAAACATGAAACAAGTTGAGCAAAACCAAGGTTATTAATCCCTATTCTTCCCTAGTTATGCATACTACCATCTACAACTACCCCAAGCCCAGATTTTCTAGATTTCCATTCTCAAGCACACTCAAGGCATTCAAGACCACTATCATTCTAGTATCACTTACACTTGCACCAAAACTTAGGTGGGGAGAACTATATAAATCTTGATCCCTCCTTAAAGTATTGGTATGTAGGCAACTCTCTTCATAGTGGGTGTTGAGGATGTCCAGCCTATCCTACTAACAAACACACTTTTTAGTTCATACCTTACTCACAAGGAGGATTAGGTTTGCATTTCAAATCGAATATTATAGGCACAATATATATGTTTAGACTTTATGTGCATAGGAACATAACCTAAAAACATAGAACCAAGTGCACCCAGAAGTTCAGAGCAATGTTGCACAGAGGATCCTCACTAGTGCCATTATCAGGAAACTAGAGCCACATGGCACTACTATCCAAATGTGGAATTATTATCCAAGAGGGGTTATGATATAGGGATATAGTTGATGATACTCAAACATGTTCATATCTCAATTTCCAACACTTAGATCTTCTATATCAGGTGTATTCTAGATAAGTCTTTTTTTACACATATTTTTTACTATTTTTAAAAACTCAAAAGTAGTAAAAATAGTAACAAACTAGTGGTCATTTTATGCATATTATTTCACTAATTTAGAATACTCAGCCCTTTAATCAAACATGGGATTTACATTAGTAAAACCCTAAAAGGTTAAAACAATAACTATTATGTCATTGCATGACTTTTTGAATTCCATAGACAAGACTAGATCAAACTTGACAATTCTTTCCATGTCAGGAGTGAACTGACCATTTTTTAGGATTCTCCATATGGATTTGTTCACCTTAATTACTTCATAAAAAATGGGCTCATCCTAGTCCCTATCACCTCCCATGATACAATCAATGTATTTGTCATCCCTACTGATGTCCACTTCTTTTGATGACTAGTTTAACCTCGATTCTAGGGGTAATAAGATAAACCCATTCACACATTTGAAGAGGATGATTATGAAGTGACCACAAATGATTCTTTTGACAAATTCATTTCTTATATTGGGATTGAGCTTCTGATAGTGATAGCCAAAATCATCATTTCCTTTTGTACTCATATAAAAGATTTTAATATTATGCATAATGAACAAGGTCACATGTCCAATCCTCTCTCCCTCTAGGGATAAATTTTTCTTCTTTCTTCACCATGTTGATAAAGGCCTTAGATAACTCATCTAATCTAGTCCATTTCATGAAGTTTTGAATCAAGACACCTCTATTTGTCATCTAGTCCGCATAACTATTACCTTCTCTATAGGTATGGTTGATGCTTAACTCATCAAATTATATCATGAGGATATTAACATCCCTAATCGTGTTCATGATTATCCATCAGGAATTAGACTTTCCATTGAGGCAGTTAATGATGTTCAATGAGTCACTTTCTATAATAAGAGTTTTTATCATTGGCTCCTTAGCCAATGGAATTCCCCATAATGTCAATCTAGCCTCAACACCATGGTTAGAGTAGACCCCCAATAGACCTACATAGGTTGCCACAAAACCTCCTTTTCTATCTCTAATGATCCCTCCTCATTCTGCTTCTCTTGAATTCCCTTTAGCAGCACCATCAAAGTTTAATTTGTGCCTATTTTCATGAAGTTTCATCAATTTGATTTGGCTCCTAGCAAACTTCCTTGTAGGATTTTAGTTTTCTAGTGGAACATTAATGTTCCAATTCAAAATATTGTTCAAGATAGAATTAGGTGCGGGTAGTTTTTTGGTCCTTAAAAAATGTTTGCCAATTCTCCTTGATGGCCTCAATTATACTCATCCCCATAGTGACATGCTTCTTCTTTTTGTTCTAGAACATTCTCATATTATATTATTATTATATATTAATATTACAAATATTTGTAATCTTATTATATTACATATTTATATCAATATAATATAAATTTGATTTAATAAATTATATTTATTAAAATGTAATATATATATATATATATATATATATATATATATATATATATATATATATATATATATATATATATATATATATATATATATATATATATATTTATATAAAATATTTTATTATACAATACTATATATTCAACACTTATATGTTTTGTATAGCCTTGCCATTCCCACTACTTTGCCCGCATAACTCATTACCACATCATATGAAGAAACACAAAACCTTATATTCCACTGTCATCTCCATGAAATATAAGATTATTGTTGCTTGACCCTTTGTGCATAAAAAGGTGAGATAAGGTCAGTGGTCATGAGTTTTCTTGAGGTACACCTACTAATTTACTCTCTTTTACTATACAAAACCCACTTTAATAAAACATCAAGTCACATCCCTCAATTCAAAGTAATCAATGACTATGTTGAAATGCAACTACAATATAAATTTTTAAATTGTCCTAGAAGAATGATAAAAAAAGATAAATAATTAATAAAGACTCTATAAATTCACTTTTTCACTATTTATTTATTCATTTAGATGCCCAGCCATTTCTAACAGAGGAATATTTATCCAATCTGTTAGGGCAATGATTGGTAGGCCTTAAAAAAATCAATTGTTATTTGTCATTTTTTTTAATTTTTTTTGAAAGTCTCATCCAGCCATTCATTTTTTTGCCATTGAAGATTGAGATGAAATAAAATATTAGTAATGACATCATTGGAATCCTCTAAAATAAATTTAATCTAACTTTGCTATAACTTTATTCTAGTTATAACTTGGGTGTTATATATTACTAATTCTAGCATAATTCCAATAAAAAATATAGATTGTGACACTAGAAGATATTGCGTGTATAGATAAAATACATGGGGAAGAATAAGAGCATATAATACATGTAATAATTAACATTAAACACAATTTTGTGGCTCATTGGAGGTGTTAAATACAAGGGTGAGATAACCATTTAAGAAAATTGAAACTAATGATGATCGTTGCTGCTTGGCCATCCGATACAACCTATTGCTTATGTTAAACCTACCTCTCATAGGAGTTTCAAAGTATGACCGATCCCTAGAATGTTTCACACTAACAATAATTGATTAACAAAATATAGACAATGCATTAGCCAAATTATGTGTGTGTGTGTGTGTATTTGAGAAACACCAAGTTTTTTATTAGTTTTAGGGAAGTAGAAATGATTGAATGATACCCCTATAACAAATCCAAATCCAATGGGTGTGTATTGAAGCACATTCAATGGAATATGTAAAAAACACATATATAATATGGATTTGTCAAGGCTTATAGAAAACAAAGCATATGTGAGTGATGGCTTATAACAAAGATATCACTAAAAATGACACATAATTATACTCAACATATTAAAATAAATAATCTTATACCTATTAAAACATTCTAATAGAATATATTTATATGATTTTACAATATCCATATCCTCTTGTTCTCGGATGACTTAGTAAAAAATCTCAAAGTAAAATCCAAAAAACACACGATTTAATATAACAGATTATAACTACTAAAAAAATGATGATACTATTTGGAGTGGCTAATTCACAATAAAACACCCCAAAAGTAATTTTGAGATATGGAAGAATATTATATGGAAAATTAAAATACTATTTGGAGTGGAATTTTGAGTAGGTACGAGTCTGATGCCTGTACACATATTGAAGACTTAGATCTTCAAACACTTGTTAACAACTTCATCTTAAGATGTGGGCTCACACTTGACGAACTAAAGGTGAACCTCTTGCCTCAATGTTTGTGTGAACATGTCATAAATTTAACCATCCATGAACCTTGTCCTACATATGTAGATTTTTAAATGCAATCTACGCACATGGTCAATGTTTGACTCACCTTTGGACTAGATCATGAAAGTTAGTGATTGGATGTCAAGGTTAAATTGTCTAGATATATTGAAGTATTGGAGGAAATGATATAGTAAGGTGGGGAAAACAAACATATAATCTTGGGGTATATTCTTGGACCACACCAAATCTTTGGCTTTCAGGGTACAAGTAAAGAGCTTCAACATAATGTTTCCATCATGTTCCCAATCCATACAAACCATCATAAAGGCCATGATATGCTTTATGAGACTAGCTTCCATACTTCCATTGAAATTGGGTAGTTTAGGGATTATAATGGTAAGGGGAATGGCATGCACCTAAGGGGCTAGAGGGTTCCTATGGAGATACTTATAGGCACAATTGATGGCTGGTTGGTGATGAGCTCCCTATGAAGGCTCATCGATATAATGATGCTTCCTACGTAGGTAGGGGTTATCATAACCTTGGGTGTATGGGTGGTGATGTGTATGAAACTCTCAAGGTCGTGGACACATGGGAAGGGAATCTTTCCTTTCGAGGATGATGAGGCGATACGACATGACTAGGGGGAGGTTACATTAACCAAAATCCCCATGGTATTGGCTAAACATGGAAATACAAGGGTCAACATGAGGGTGATGATGCTTTGGATAGGGATCCCATGAATCCCTATATTATAGATGGTAGTTGAGATCAGTATGATCATTTGAGACCCTAAAAGAAGGACTATGATGATGGGAAGGTTAAACATGATGAGGATGTTAAACTATGTCTAAATGTTGATGTCTCTTAATAGGGATGTCAGGGGGTTCCTTTTATAGTATCTCCCATTAGGAATGAGGTGGGAAACTCAAACAAGAACTGGTTGAGGCACTCAAACAAGAATGGGTGTTAGTGTTGTCTTTAGATTTAACAAATCACCTATTCCTATAAGAAGAGTGGTGCTCTGCATTTATGTGAAGACATTTTCAAAAATCTTCAATGATTATAAATAACTATTTAGGTGTCAATTATGAAGGTGGGTTATCCTTAGCCCTTTTGGGTGAATGCAAAGCGAAATGAAGATGCAGGGAGGTGTCTTTAGGTGGGTAAAACTAAAACTATTTAAAAGGGGAGTGAGCCCGTTGGTTATACACTTATTAATCTCATTCTGTGGGGAACATAAGAGGGTCATGGTCACTAGGCTGGGGCATGGCTACCTCTTGGATCCTAAAGGCTAAATGTCATTCCATTATGATCTCAATTTACTCAAGAGTGAGCTCAGGGGCTTACCCCTGAATGTATAAGAAATAACATCCCAGAGGTGGGAGGCTGACCATGGATGCAATGAAACAAAAAAAACTAAGAAGGCAATAGAAGGGGCAGACTATCAAACAACTAATGGGTAGGAGGACACAAAACCAAATCAAGATAAAGTAACCTGAGAAAGAGCTAAAACATGACTGAAAGCAAAGGCTTAAAACTAATAGTGGTAAATGGGCTAGGGGATATTTAAACAGGGTATAACAAAAATGAAACCTTATATAAGGTCCCATAGGGCACGCTAAAATTCAGTTCCAAGAATCCAAATGAGCCACTAGGGTTTAGAAAAGGGGGAATAAGCAAACTCTTAATGGGTTGAAGGATGTAGGAAGCCACTAGAGGTCTATGGTAGCTATCTAGTTTTTTGGCTTGCACTAGGCCAAACACAGACTTACAAAACTAAGTTATGGCTAGCGTGATCAAACACATAAATAAATATCTCTAATTAGTCTAACCATAATAATGAAATTAACTAAAATAGAGAAATAATGTAGTTTAAACAAGAAAATAAAACTAAGTAAGCTAGCAATTTCAAAAGCATGCAAAAAGGGAATGCGAATGCATTTCAAAACATATGCTAAATGCTTATCAAAATAGAGTTAAATCTAACATGTAATAAATTACCCTAGCAATAATAATACAACCAAACAAATGAATGATGTCGCTTTGTAATCAAAGTGTTATCATATTGTGCTTAGTCAAACATGCAAGAAAACCACCAATTGATAATCTAATTTTGATCTTGTTTAGATGAAGTTTGAACTGCAATGTTGAATTCTATCTAACACAATGCTACCAATTTAGGAGAGAGAGAGTGAGGTAGGGACAAGCAAGAGAGTGAGGGCCAATCTAGTACACAAATCAGGTGTAATGCTAATTGATGAAGCATAAGAGGCAATGCATCAAAGGCAGGAATAACTAAGAAACAAGTGAATCAATCTAGTTTGAGCAACAAGTTAATCTATGAATTTTTAAAGGGAAATACCAAGACAATTGATGAATCATTTAGTGTGAATAAGTGGAGCTTAAGAGAGATGAATATTTGTATTCCAAGAAGAACTCAAGAGAGATGATGAGCCAGGAAGAAGCCATAAAAGGGGTTGAAATGCATGTTTGGACCTGACGTAAGGTTGAAAATGGGTGAGTAAAGGCAAAAATGATTGTTTATATCCATTATGTAATGTAATGGGGTGAAAAAAGGTAGTTTTGGTCAAGTTGAGGCCCAGACTGCAGCCCAATAGGCAAACGAGAGGCTTGAATCAAAGGCATGAAATGTGTTATATTAAGAACCAATGGCCTAGGCCTCAAATGTGCCTATAAATTCCAAACATGAGTCGAAAAGAGCCACATAGGATATGGGAAGGTCTATAAAGACTCAAAGCAATGTGGGGATGTCAAATTCTCTTTGGAGGGTTATTTTAGATCAAAAATATCTCTCGATGTCCATGTGGTAAGCACAACAAACAGATGTAAAATCATAGAGAGGAGTAGGGTGAGATGAATCATGATTACAATAACATTCACACATTAAGAAAAAACTAAGTTCCTAACCTTCAATGCCTTAACTAAAGTCACAACTCCACCACCAGGCCCTCATCCTCCTTCTTTCCCTAACCCTTGCCTTGAGCTTCCACCCTTATCTATGCCATCCAAACAATCTGCACCTAATGTCAACTCACTACTCTTGGTCACAAGTCTTACTCTCGAAATCATTCTCTGACCTAACTCCTTATTTTTATGCATGCATTCATTATTATCCATGAATCCATGATGATTTTGATGATTTTGAGTGCTCTCCAGGATCCTAGAACCTTTAAAAAGTAATAGGATATAACAATGAAGCATAAGACCAAACAAAACCAATAACTAGCCTATAACTAATAGGAAAACAAAAATCACACAAACTACAACTAAGCTTCAATGAAACTTCAACAACAATTCACATAGAGTTCAATAGAAAAATAAAAATATAAAAAATGACTACAAATATTCAGATAAGTCCTCCACCACATTGGAAGACTCCTTTACATTCTTTTGGACTTGTTTCTTAGTGATTGTAGTGTTAGCCATGTTCTCCTTCTTCTTGGCTTTCTTCTTCTTATTATTAGCTCTAGTTCTTTTACTTGGTTCATCACTCTTGTCATCACTGAGTCTTTTCTTGGGATTTTCCTACTCTATCTTGCTACTCATATCTACTTTTTTAATGCCCTTTAGTCTCACCTCTTTAGTCTGCCCCTGACCCATCTTCAACTTCTTGGAATTAATATCATCATTGTTTCTCTCCTTCCTCAAGATATCCTCTAGAAAAAGATTCAATAAGCTTGGAGGTTTGTTCTTGACCTCTTTGTCTTTACCCTTACCTTTAATCTAAAGGGCCAACATCTCCTCTTTCATCTTCTTAGATTCCTAACTATCTCCTTCATCAAAACCCACTAGTTACTAATCCCCATCTCAAACTTGTCCAACCTTGTCTTGAGTGATTCAACCCTTTGATTAAGACTAGTAGTGGGGTTCTCAGTCACATTATAAATAAGGATGACCTCATCCATTAAATTCAAATTGCTTAGGGACATCAGGTTTAACCCCTTTTTATTTGAGGATTCTCAATCTTAGAAGACCCTCCCGCATCTTCGAGGGTCTGTTGATTCTTACCCTCACTATTTTTTGCCTTCCCTATTGACCTCTTTAGTTTTCTTATGGCCCATGCCAGGGTTTTTTCTTCCTCACCAAAATTTTTTACCAATTTTCCTCCAATATCCCCTAGGGGTCTAAGTCTTCTCTCTCTCCTTCCTGATTCATAGGCTTCCCAATCAATGAGTCAATGGAAGGTTGGTCTATTTGGATTAAAAGATAAATAAGGAATTGATGAAGAATGACATCAGTCTTGTCCAACTGATAATCCAATACTAAGTTTTTAGGGGACCTAAGGAAGTAGGATGGGATGCAAATAGTTATCTTGTGCCTAAAATGATTTAGTAATAATAAATTACGTGAATACAGAATTCAATGCTTACCTTTAATTTTAATGTATCACATAATTTGGAGCAAAATTCTACCTGTGGGTGAGGTAGGGCCACTTGAAAGAAACTATCCTTTGCTTTGTGAATCTTCCCCCTTAAAGAAACTATGACTAATCTAATTATTCCCATGCTTATCCATAAAGTCTTTAACATCATCGCAAGACATACCATAACTTCAAAAATTCTTTCCTCAGAGATAGTCATTGTGATTCCCCTCATTGTAGCCATTATTTCATTCCACACATTTGTGAATTCCCTAGACAAGACTAGATGGAACTCAAAAATTATTTCCATGTAGGGAGTCAACCCACTATTTTTGAGGATTCACCATATGAATTTATTCACCTTAATAACTTCACAAGAAATGGGATTATCTTGATCCCTATCGCCTCCCATGAAATAATCAATGTATTTATCATCCATGTTGATGTCAGGAATAAAGCTATAATACTACATGTTAGATCAATGAATAGTATCCTACAGTGTAAGGAAATAAATGCAAAATATAAGCTACACATAATAATGACAAGCAAGAGGACACATTATATAGAGATTATATGGAAACCTTGCAATGTGTAAGGAAAAACCATGGGCAAAATGGTAGCTTCCAAACTTCATTAATAATCTCAACATCAAATCTTTTCTACAACAGTTCCTCCATAGCAACTCCTTTAATGATTACAAACAAAGCACTCAATGCTTCCACCTAAAGCATTTACGGTGTGAACCAAAGCAAAACTAACCTACAGAGTCCAACCTCCAAGCATGCAAGCCCAAGGCTTGCATGGATCCTCTAATAGGATAAATTACCATGAGATAGCTAATGCATATTTATGCATTTTACAACATGAGAGAGAGAGGGGAGACACATGTGTTGGAGAGTTGTCAATGATGTCATGGTGATTTCATGAAGGTGTCTAGGTGAGTGGATAAAGTGCCTTGATAGTCTAAGTGACAATGACAAAGTGTGTAATGTGTTTGTCCTAGTATGCTTGAAGTATGCTTGTTTGATCTTTAGTTTTGGCATGGTTTGAGATGATTACGAATGAGTCTGAAGTATTGATCATGTGCAAAGGGTCTTATCAGTGGTCAAGGATGATTGGAGAGCTTGTGTGCATGAGTGAAATTCACTTGGTTCTTCATTTTATTCATCTAGGCATAAATGGGTCTATATCAAAAAAAATCTAAGGAGGCATTTTGATGTCATCATATCTCACATGTGTGAGGGTTTCAAGAGCTTCTCGATATATGGATGGATTCTCCTATGTAAGGAGATCATATGGTCCAAATTTCAAATCATGTGATTTAACACAATAAAAGATATGTGGGTGCAAAGTTGGTCTCTCAGACATAAATGCACTAAGTTTCAACACTTAAGCCAATTTTATAAAGAAGATATAATGATCCACGTTTCATTGCATAGTAGATTGATGGTGCGAAATGAACATGAGCTCAAATACGCTATTTGTCTAAGTACAAGAAAGAGTCAAGTAAGCAGTTTGATAGTGGCATATCTCACACACATAGATGTTTCAAGAAGAAATGGTCATATGGGTTTGTTCAATATTTTGCCTAGTTTATATGATTCAAATTTGAGAACATGCGAGTGAGTGAGGTAAAAGATATATTTGTGCAAAATTAGCCTTCTAAACAGATTGAATTGGTTCCCATACTTAGTCATTTTTGCATAAGTTAAAGATCAGGACCAAATGGAGATATAATGATTTATGAGAATTCATATAGCAGAGATCAATGGTGCACATTGAGTCAAAGAGGTCAAAGTGCTCAATGTTTAAACATGGATAAAGACCGAGCTATGCATAGGATATTGATGGTGCACATGTGGTTAAGATTGCAAGATTACACGAGATGAGGTCAACTATTCAAAGTTTAACTTTTAGGCAGTGGTGCACTATGAGTTAAATTTTGAAAAAGATCGATGGTGCATGTTTAATATGAGATGTGAGGACATGAGATGAGGACAAGGTGTTTGAAATTGAACTATGATCATTGGGTTTTGAATATTTGAATTTTGCAAAGGGAAAAACTAGTGATTTGTATTTTATCCATAAATTTTGATCCAGGATAAATTTTAAAGTGATATAAAAAGCAAAGTTGAATAGGACTCCATGGCACATCTAGTGAACCTAGTTAGAAGCTCTGAATGTATGCACAATCAAAGATATTGAGATCCAAAGTTGACTGTGTGTTTGACTATGTTCTGCAAGTAACATGAGAAGGATAATTGAGCTTGTGTTGATGTTGTTTTGATGTTTCATGATTAATTAACTATTGAAGAGTGTTTTAGAATCTATGAGGATCATCTGTATGGATTTTAGAGGTGTGATTAATCTATATTGAGTATGAACATAAGTTGATTGTGTGTTTATTCATGGTGTTCCTGTGTACAAGGTCATTCTTTGAGTTATTTGAGCATATGCAGAGGTGACTAGAGATGATTGTGATCATTTGAGGATGTCATAGGGGTCATGTGAAGTGGACCTATGCATTTGGAGGTGGTCTTATGTTCTTGTTTTTCTTGTTGAAGTACTAAATGTGTGAATAGGTCTTCATGAGATCTATTAGAGATACAAGGGCCTAATTGAAAGGTGTAACTGATTAAGGGTAGCCCATGGATCCGATAGCCGACTTGTGTGGATGGTATTGAGCTATATCTCGATGTAATAGATGTATTAAGGGTTAAGGTATTCCTATTGGCTGACCAAGATGGTGATGTTCATGAATGCTCTATAAATAGTGAAACCAAATGTGATGGTTTTGAGAGGTGTAAGAGGTGTGTGTATGTGAGAGTTATGGAATGAAGGAGAGGTAGAGTGCCCAACATATGATTTTATGAGAAGAGAATATTGAGGATTATGTGCATGACCTGTGGGTCATGTTTTTGATGTTAGAATAGTGCTCTTACAGGTTGAGGATGAGTGAAGAGATATAGGGTGATCCAAAAGGATATTTTGGATGCTTTGAGTGTGCAGAGTTGAAGATAGATGATATACTTTGTATCTCCATCAGATTGGTAGGAAATCAATGTTTATGAGATCTTATGTTTATAGGTGTTGTTGTGGCTACTCAACATCTAGGGTTTGTAGCCTCCTTGTAAGGCAAAGCTTGCTAAAAGTCTAGTTGTTATGGTTGCTCAGCTAGATAGGTGTTGTAGCACCTTATGGGATTGTAGTCTCACTAAATAAGGGATGGTAATTCCTTGATCAGTTGTAACTAGTCTAAATTAGTTCTTGTTATTATAGGATAGTAGTTCAATTGCAGGTTCTAGTGATTTTCTCCCCCAAGAGGGTTTCCCACATATGTCATGTGTTATGTGCTTGATCTTGCATTGTCTCTCTTGTTCATTGCTATGAATTATATGTATGCTTCATGAAATGCTTGTGGTAATTGATTAAGAGTTTGAAAGAATTGAAATTGAGGTTAGATTATTTAGACTCACTGATTCACCCCCTCTCAGTGATTGTACCTCTAAAAACATGAATGGGGTGTCATGTGATATCCATAATGGTGGTGGTGTTGTCTCCATGTACAAAAATTATTCAAGGCATATTTACTTTAGACAAGAACATGTGCCACCTCCTTGTGGCCCCAAAAACATTGTCTCCCACACACATGTGAGGTCAATCTGCAATGTAATTTTCTTGTCTTCATTCTCCATATGACCACATGAGTATAAAAGATGATTACAATCACCTTTTGACTATTTCCACACATAGGAATCATGGGGTCCCTTAGAAATTCAACCCACACCAACCCTTTTGTATTTTGCATGATTTGACACCACCCATGTGACTACCAAGGACAAACCCATGTGCCTTGGTGGAGTGTTATGCCCCACTCCCATCACATCAACCTAATCACTCATGGGATACCCTCCATGGGCCCCTACCACATTACCAATTAACCACATCACTCACAATCCACATCACTAACCATCCACAACACCATCAAGCCACGTCATCATGAATAGTGACTACAAATAGTGACTTCACATCCTAACAGTTGATGTCCACTTCTTTTAATGATTAGTTTAACCTTGATTCTAGGGTTACTAGGATCAACCCACTTACATGTTTGAGGATAATGATTATGAAATGACCGCCAATGATGCATTCAACATATTCATTCCCTGGATTGGGATTGAACTTCTCATAATTATGGTCAAAGTCATCATTTACTTTCGTACTCATAAAAAAGATTTTAAAATTATGCATAAAGAATGAGGTTACATGTGTCCTCCTCTCTCCCTTTAGGGATAAATTTTGTTTCTTCCTTCACAATGTTGATGAAGGCCTTAGGTAGCTCATCCAATCTGGTCCATTTCATTAAATTCTAGCTCAAGACACCTCTATTTACCATCCAATCCACACAATTATTACCTTCTCTCTAGGTATGGTTGATGTTCAATTCATCAAAGTCTGTCATGAGGATCTTAGCATCCCTAATCACATTCATGATAGTCCATCAAAAATTAGACTTTCCATTGAGGCAGTTGATGATGTTTAAGGAGTCACCTTCTATAATAAGAGTTTTTCTCTTTAGCTTCTTAGCCAACCGAATTCCCCATGATGTTGTTCTGGCTTCGATACCATGGTTAGTCTAGACCCTAACAGACATGCACAGGGTATCACAAAACCTCCTTTGTTGTCTTTAATGACCCCTCTTTGTCCCACTTCTCCCAAATTCCCTTTAGTAGCCCCATCAAAGTTCAAATTGTGCCAATTTTCAGGAGTATTGATCCATTTGACTCGGCCCCTGTCATACTTCCTTGCAGGATCTTCCTTTTTTGGTGGAACATTGATGTTCCAGTTTTGAAGAATGTTCAAATTAGAATCAGGTGTAGGTATTTTTTATAATTCTTAAAAAATGTTTGCCAATTTTCCTTGATGGCCTCAGTTTTCCTCATCACCATAGTGACTTGGGTCTTCTTCTTGTTATGAAATATTCTTATATTATATTATTATTATTATATATTAATATTATAATTATTTATATTATAATAATATTAGTATTACACACACATATACATATACATAAATCACACACACACACACACACACACACACACACACACATATATACATATACATAAATCACACACACACACACACACACATACGTACAGACATATATGTGTGTGTGTGTGTGTGTGTGTGTGTGTGTGTGTGTGTGTGTGTGTAATGAGTACTTGCATATCTAAGTGTGTGTATCATTATATAATTCTATGTATTCAACACTTGCATGTTTTATATGGCCTTACCCTTCCCATTATTTGTCATTGTTCAAGTTCACATTGAAACAAAACATCTCCTCCTTGTACAATACATTGACACATCGTATGAAGAAACACAAAACCCTATTTCCCATTGTCATCTCCACAAAATATAATATTATTGTTGTTTAACCCTTTGTGCACAAATAGTGAGATAGGGTCAGTGGTCATGGATTTCATGAGGTATGCCTACTGATAAATACTCGCTCTTACTTTACAAAACTTGCTTTACTAAAACATCAAGTCACAACCCTCAATTAGAAGTAATCAACGACTGTGTTGAAATGCGTCTGCAATCTAAATTTTTAAATTGCCCTAGAAGAATGATTAGAAAGCTAAATACTAATTAAAGACTCTCTAAATGCATTTTTTCATTATTTATTTATTCATTTAGATGCCAAGTTATTTCTAATGGAGGAATATTTAGCCAATCTATTAGGGCAATGATTGGCAGGGCTTAAACAAAATCAATCATTATTTGTCAGTTTTATTTTGAAAGTCTCATTGAGCCGTTCATTTTTTGCCATTGAAGATTAAGATGAAATAAAACTTTAGTAATGACATCATTGGAAGCCTCTAAAATAAATCTAATCTAGCTTGTTATAACTTTCTTCCAGTTGTAACTTGGGCATTATATATTACTCGTTCTAACATAATTCCAAAAAAAAATCACAGATTGTGACACTTGAAGATATTGCGTATATAGATAAAATACAAGAGGAAGAACAAAAACATCCAATCCATATAATAATTAACATTAAACACAATTTTACAATTTAATGGAGAGATTAAATGTAAAAGTGAAATAACTATTTAAAAAATCGAAACTAATGATAACCACGACTACTTTACTAGCTAATACAACCTCTTACTCATATTTCTGCTACCTCTCATATAAATTTTAAAGTACAATTAATCCCTGAAATATTTCACACTAACACACATTGATTAACAAAATATAAATAATACATTAACCAAATTATATATATGTGTAAATATTCGAGAAACAACAAGATTTTTATTAGTTTCAGGGAAGTAGAAACCACCAACTCCAATGGGTGTGGATTGAAGCACATTCAATGGAATATGTACATGACACATATAATATGGATTTCTCAAGGTTTATAGAAAACAAAGCATGTGTGAGCGGTGGCTTATAACAAAGATATTACTAGAAATGACACACAATTGTACTCGACATATTAAGACAAATAATCAACATTCATAGAATATATTTAGAGGCGTTTACAATATCAAGTGGTTCTGTGTTGACTTAGTACAAAATGGCAGGGTAAAATCCAAAAAAATATACCGTTTGGAGTGTGAGCAATTCATGATAAAACACCCACCCCGAATGTCGGCAAGGCACAATGCCTCGCATCGTCCGTTCTTCCACATCCACGTTTTGCCTCTTCATTTAAGTAGTAGACGATGAGTCTTTCCATTTCATCATAAATGAGATTTTGATATATGATAATGACATTGGTCGGGATATGATAATGATATTATTCATTGGACTATGGAATTGAAAAATATCAAAATTATTGAAAGGATTGTAGTTTAATTAGTGAGGATGATAGTTATTTATATTCATTTATCAGGGTATAAATCTCTTTATGTATATGATATAGAGAGTCGAGTGGTTAAGATGAGGATCGTGTTTTAGGTGATTTTGATGGCGTGGATGACCTTTATTTATGATTGTTTAATCGAAAGAATTTACTGATTTAAATATATACTTACTCATCATTGTAATTTGTTATATGCTTATTTTTGAAATATTCACTGAAACACTGACATTTTATGTAATTCAGTGATTCCATGTCAATATTGTCTATTATAACATGTACAATTAAAAAAATATCAAAATTGATATATCCATTGGCAGCTCCCAAAAGATTAGTCTTGCCTCCGCTCACCCCAATGAAAGTCGTTGAACAGAGTCGCAGTGTCCCAATTAAGATCGGGGATACTTCTGGATTTGAAAAAAGAAAAACAAATTGATATATAAAATTGAAAAAGTATAATAAAAAATAAAAAATAATGAATATAAGAATAATTTCAACAAATTAAAAAATTATTAAAAATGAAGAATCTACGATCTTAACATTGTAATCCACCATTTATAATAAAAATAAGAAGTGTGTATCTTCTCATTGTTCATTGTTATAATCCATTGTGAGGTTATCGTAATTCTTAGTTATATAACTAAGTTTGCTATCAAGTCTGTAAGCCTATTGTTATTCATGTGACTCTGATAAACATACCTCTAAGAATGCTTCTACTAGAAGTTGAATATATGTAATTAAATCATTATGATTGTATTACAAATATTGTATAACATCACATGAGAATAAAATATTTTTCACATATTTCACAAGTATTTTTTACTAAATAAAAACCATAAACAAATGTTAAAAGCTCTCTTCCTATTAGTTGAGCATCTCACAATGAGCACGACCTTCAAATCCCTTCTTTCTAAATTTGTCAATAAATATTTACTTATTATGAGTACTCAATCATAGAAAAACAACTATTTTCACTTAGAGCTTAGAATTCCATAGAGTAGCATCATATGTGTGTGATGTGCTCCTCCTCATGCCTTCTCTCATTAAGTAACTGCATGTCACAAATGTTAACCAACATAATGAGCATCTTGTGTTATATTTTGGGTCCTAGATTTTGTAGTATAAATTGGGATTAGATTGATAGAGTTCATATTTTCATGTTATCCAAAAAATTACAAGTAAAATATTGAGTTGTACATACAGTTTTTTTCGTTGAAATTGGCATCAATCCCCTTCATATTTCAATTATTTTCCGTGTGGTGATGTTCCTTCGTATATTAGAATGTATGTTAGATGCAACAATTGGGCATAAAAATATCCATTTAAGGCTCTTCAATCATCTATGAACTTATGTGAATAAGGGATCAAGAACAATTGATATGCTCATTGTACGTCTTTCCTACATGTAATTAATATTAATATTAATCGTCTATCTCCAAATATATTTTCCATCAATGCTTCTTACATGTTGAAAATAATAATCACAGAGGCACCATGGATAAGATGTACAGAACTTACATAAAATCAACTTGGACAAAACCATCGAAACTATTTTCAACAAAAATGTATCTCTACTTGGAGCACTCTCTTCAAATAAAAAATGGACATGTTATTACTCCTAACTACACCAAGGTCTATTTTGCTTTGAGATTTCTTTTGCGTCAATTACGAGTATGCTCTCATCAACACACATGTAAATTTTGTAATAATGAACTAGAATCAGAGGAGTATTTTGCATATAGGTGTCTAGCATATTATGAGATCAGTGGTAGGGTTTACCACCTCTTTAGAAGAAATCAGGGCTCTTTATGAGATATTATTCATTACGAGGATAAAAATTTGTGTAGCTCTATTCATGAGAGAGATGACCCAACACAAAGATGACTTCCTCGAGATTCATTAGCACAATTATTCGTTTCATGGTTCAACTTCATACTCTTTTCTTCAACCTCAATTTCAGAAACACAAATAGACCCACTGTTTTACTCAACAATCACAAGTTATCAGGGAAAATATTTCAAATTAGCTCTTATGTTTTATTTCTTTTTTCTCTTACAAATTCTTATTTAAAATCTACTTTTCTTATAATGATATTACCATGTTATGGTTATTATTACCCAAACAATTATATGTGTGTATATATTTTTAATTTTTTAGAGAGCATCTATTTGAATTTGGAATAAGATAAAATGTCGTAATAAAAGACTTCCAAATCTACGTCAAAAAGATCAAAAATAAACCATTGTAAAAATTGATCCAATATTCTAATAATTAAAACTATATATAAAAAAAATCTTAATATTTAAATTTTTTTTAATTCAAATTTAAAATATACTTAATATTTACATCTTTTCAAAAAAAAAAAAAAAGCCTCGTCACCTTTTCCAACCTTTCAAGAAAAAGTTAAAAAAAGCTTGATTACTTTTAGAGACCCCATCAAAAATCGCCACAATCCATACAAATAAAAGGGAAACCCATTTAACTTGTTTAAGCTTTTTGTTTCCTCGTGAATCCATTAACGAAGTATCAGGACACTTTATAATTATAATAATATAACTATCTTTTCAAAATGTTCATTAATTAATTATTTATATATAACAAAATGATATATCCATGGGAGTCATGATTGAGGATTTGAGATGCGCAAAGTGGCTCTACTTTTCTTTGTCGGATGTCAAATTTTATTGGCGCTACTTGTAGTCAAAACAAATAAGATAAAAATTATTTATCCATTTCTACAATGACTTTGAGTTCATATGATTGCTAACGACAAGTAAAAGTAAGAAGGACAAATTATGGTTGTATTTTAATGGACCTATAGTCGGTAGCGCACACAACGATTTTTACACGTGGGAGAATAATTGACCTCCCATTGTGGTATATCGTGACCAATCTAACGGTTGGCAATTTATAAAGGTATTTCAACTATCATCATAGTGACTCAATTGTGACATCACATTTTTGAGAAAACATTTAACAAGGTATTGCCTATAATTGAACTTACATTCGTGTTTTGTTTAGTTGTTATTATTATTGTGCCTTCTTTGTTCATGTTTTTTGTTGCGTGCATTCATTTATGAGTAAATGTTTACTGATATGTTAATGGAATGGCATAGTTGTTCATATGTTTTCCATTCAATATGTTGTTTTATTTATATAATTTGAATTAGAGATGGAAAACACGTGGCTCGTTAATGTGGAAGCCACTGCTATTTTATACATGGCTAGATGACTTTTTCTCCATTATTGTGGTAAGTTAATTCCACCATGTGCGCCACCAACAAACGTTCTTGGGTGTTTATATTTTTGCATGGATGTTATGGTTATTGTGTCTTGTATGTTCGTGTTTTGGGTTGCATGCCTTATACGTACCTTTTGTCATATTTTCTATGTTTAGATTTTTTTGGCATGCCTTCACATTAGAGTAAGCATTTATTGGTATGTTATTGGAAGGACAATTATTGTTCATATGTTTTCCATTCACTATGTCGTGTTATTTATTCAATTTCAACTTGAGATGAAAAATGCATCGCTCATTAATGTGGAAGTCATCGATGTAGAAATCAAAAATTTGCATATCACGATTTTGAATGTCGAAATACCCATGGACCACCTTAGGACCCCCTTGGGACCAATATGACCCTTCAACCCCTAACCAAGCCTAACCATGATCAATTTGACCAATTGACTTAACCTACCCTTTTACCCACTTTTTGCCTTGGCCCTCGATGGTCAGGATAACTGTCGATGGTCACCTTGACAGTCGACGGTCAGGGTCCACCATCCCAAAAGCCAACATGCAATCACCCACCTTGCTTTTCTAAAAATAACTTATCTAAATCCGTGTATGAATCATTACATATGCGAGTTATAATTAGGAAGCCCAGTTAACGTCTTGTTGCATCTCTCTTTCCTTGCCTATAAGAACAGAGGAGTAGGGAGGTGAAATTCATCTGCAATTGTTATCAAGAGCTTGTGCATTTAGAGTTTCTTTTTTGGAGGTTAATCATCATCAATCATACAGTGATCTAGCCACCATGCCAGAGAGTCAACTTTCCACCACTGCTCTGCCAAAGCACCAAGTATCGTTACTATGTCAGAGTCATGCTAGAATTCACCAATAGGGCAACCACTTCAATCAATCACCCGATCAACTTCCCATAACATAATTACTTATTTTTTTATATTCATTTACTTTATTTCCATTTCACAATTAGCCCAACACCAACTCATCTTTCAGATTCCAACTTTATGATCTTGTCAATCAGCCATTTATTACCTACAACCAACACACAATAACCATCAATGGTTGTCTCAACTGTCGATCGTCTGTCCAACCACCAACAAACACCTTAACCGTTGACAGTCACTTTAACCACCAATGATCACCTCGATCACCGATGATCACTATCACAAGGAATAACAAGTTATTTTCACCCTCTTACCCCTAACCAAATCCAATTTTATATGTTCCTGCCTATTCAAAGACCCACAACCTATTTTCTGAAGCACACTTGCCATATTTAGCACTAGTATTGACTTGTTTATTGTTATATTAGTCATTGTAATCTATTTCTTTTTCAAACATTTCTTATATTTAATTTTAGTACCTTTTAATTATTGATGCAAGTACTTTATCTTTTGTTTATAAACTTAATTGTTTAAAACATATGGATTGACAGCCCTCAAAGAAGCTCTTACTTCAGGATATAGCTAGCACTAGGCAATCCACCCAGCTATCTGTCTAACCAACTATTTGCTTTAGTGTTGTCTTTTATGCAGGTCATCTTTCCAAGTCAAAGAAGAGCTCTTCGCAATCATCCGATTCAATGCACACATAACTAAATAGGTTTTTCAACCATACTCATATTTAGTTTCTTCTTCTTCCCTTTTCAAAATATAAGCTAAAATTCACTGAAACATTCTAGCATGCTCGATGGGACCTTTGTGTCTTTACTTGGGTTTATTTTATTTGCATCTATCTATTTTTATCTCTATTTTGTGCTCATAAATAAAATTAAAAGTTTTTTTGAACTTAAAATTAAGTGCATACATCGATTGTGATATGATCTTGATATTCAATATATGCAGAAATACCCTTAAAGTAGGGAAACACCATATATTACTCCTTTAGGAAGGAATAACTCCACAATGTCTATTCGAGGGGACAACCTCCAATATCCTCTTACAACAAAAAACTCAATGCTTACTTGATATCTTTACCATGATAATCATCTCCTATATATACATCTATCTAACCCATGGATGGGTAACTTCATAATCCCAATGTAGGCCGACCATTACCCAATGTACTACTTCCACAAGTTACTCTATTATCCTAATATATTGTACCCATATAACTAAGGGGATGTGTGCCACATGTCAGCATCTCCATCAACCCATATACATCAATATATCATATCCCTAGGTACATAGAATTACTTCCCTCTTTGACATGTTTCGTCCCCGAAACATAGGAAGAACCCAAATAATGAGTGTGCTTCAAATCATTGCACACTTGTCTCCAATCTAGATCATCTAACCATCCATATGTGATCTTGGCAGGTGATATCTCTCCAAGCTTGTGTCCAAAATTCACTGTGCTCCTCTGATTTCGTTTATGATCATAATTATACTGCTTTGGTGTCCAAGCATAATTTTTCTTCTTTTTATTCCATGTCCAAAGCATAAAAATCTGAATGCAAAACATATTTTTCCATAATGAGCTTTAGATCTTCAAACATTGAAATATTCTTACCATCTACTTGAACCTCTTTGATATTCTTTGCTTGAACATGTAGATGCTTGGACACATTCATGTTGACGAAGTTATACTTACTAGTAAGGTTTATGGATACAATAACCCTTTTCTTTTGAATGCATCCATGAAATTGAAAAATTGACTCAGATTTTTTTGGAGCCAAATAATTTGAACCTTTATCATCCAATTCTTCTTCTTCTTCTATTGCTTCTTCTTCTTGTTCTTCTGCTGATTCTTCTTTTTTTTCTACTTCTTTTTCTTCTACTGCTTCTTCTTCTTCTTCTACTTCTTGTTTTATAGCCCAACGATCTAAAAAGATCTGTTCCATTTCTTTCCATGAAGAAAACTTTTCTGTACAACTCAATTGATCAAACCAATGTAGTGCAGGCCCAGACAAAAAAAGAAGTAATCATATTTGCCCAAAAGTTTTTATAAAATGATTCTCCAAAAGGATCCTCCATTCTCTAGCATCAATATCATCTTCCCCTGAAAATGTTTGCAACTCCATGATCCACAAAAAAAATTAAGGTTTATGAAACCCTAAAATGTCAAAATTGATCCATAAAATCGCAACAAATCACTTCAAACAACTCAAAAAATTCTGAAATTTTGACTATGCTTCTATTATATCTTCTTACATCTCTAGTAAAAATTTTGAATAAAAATTCCTTATATTTCAGAAGATATAGTGAAATTATTATAAACCCTAAAATAACAATAACTCCCTCAAAACAAATCAAAAAATCTCAATTTTTTTACTATGACTTATTTGAAATATTATCCATATCCAATAAAAAATTTGTGGAAAAATTCGCAACCAATCAAAAGTTATTGATGATTCAAAAAAAAAACTAGGGTTTCACTCCACAAATTGCCCAAATCGAAGCTCTGATACCACTTGATATGATCTTGATATTCAATATATGCAAAAATACCCTTAAGGTAGGGAAACACCATATAATACTCTTTTAGAAAGGAATAACTCCACAATGTCTCTTCGAGGGGACAACCTCCAATATCCTCTTATAATAGAAGACTCAATGCTTACTTGATATCTTTACCATGATAATCATCTCCTATATATATACATCTATCTAACCCATGGATGGGTAACCTCCTAATCCCAATGTAGGCTGACCATTACCCAATGTACTACTTCCACAAGTTACTCTATTATCCTAATATATTGTACCCATATAACTAAGGGGATGTGTGCCACATGTTGGCATCTCCATCAACCCATATACATCAATATATCATATCCCTAGGTACATAGCAGATTGCTTGCAAGTTTAGTTCACATAGTTTAACTAAAAGCAAAGTAATCCTATCGTAGCATCACCTTTGTTGCACACACTAAACCAAACCACCTACATCAATCAAACATCAAACAACCTTGAGACAAGGCTCAACTAGGATTTCATCACCAAGTTGTCATTTTACCCTTTCCCAACAATCCTACTTGGAGGTCATTACCAAGGAGAGAACCAACTCAACTCTCTGGTTGAGTATAAACTCTAGAAATTAGTATATATTGGCTAAGCACCTGACACCCTTATCATTACCATGTGTGAAGTGAGGGGGTAGGCCCCAATACCAAGCTATGTATTGATTCTCAATACAAATTCTTTTTGAGAGCCTAAACACAACCTGAAACCAACCATAGACCTATTTTCTAGTACCTACTTTGCAAGCCAATTCTAGTCACATAATTTCTTGAAAGCTTAAGGCATAATCCAAAAGAGAGACTAAAAGGAATTCTAGGGCTTGACATACCTTTTAGTGTGTGTTTGATTTCTTTGCTCTTTTCTTGTCTTCTCTCTATTTGAGTGGTGATATTTTTTGTGTATTCTCTCCCCCTTATCTTGGATGGTTTTAACTCATCAGTAGTGAAATAACCTAGCAAAACAAAACCCATCACCAAACCGATCAACCTCTTCTACCTCCTCATCCATGGACTATGTCTCTAAACCAATAGACTCTCCTCACCTTTCAGGAAGTCTTTCTTTCCTTTAGGAAGTTTCCTAAATAGATACAGACTTTTCCACCTTCATAGATAATAACCATGTGGTCCTTGAGCATTACCTTAACACCATGCCTCATCGTACCCCTGCTTTGGTTTTAACTATGGACCCACTTTATGACATCCCTTTCCACCTTATGGGAAACACTACTATTGCCACGATTACTACCTAACCATTGACTACCCAAGCCTCTTCATCCACCAATAATCCCTTTGATACTACTATGGAAAACCAACCTGCCCAACCTACAAACACCCTTATCCCTTCCACACCCACCAACAACTCCTATACCTTAGGAGCAAGCCAACCTCTATCCACCTATACTACCCTCACCATGGGAGTACCTACCACAAACATTGCCTACCTTCCATCGGCTACCTCCAATCTACTAACTACTATCCCACTTCAAAATCTTGTGGTGCCTATACCTTCTACCTTACCCCCAGTTAGCACAAAGGTCACTACCCTTCCTTTGATCACCAACCTAACCACCGCTCCTACCCAACAGTGGCCCATTGCACCAAACCTAGGTTACATCCCTAACCCATAAGGGCATGCACCTTTGTCTACTACCCAACCACTTATATCTACCTACCCCTCCATAGCATCCACCCAACCATCTATGTCTACATACCAACATGTGGTGGTTCATCAACCTCCTACCAGTTATCAGTATGTTACCCAACCACCACAATAATATGCACCTTACAACCCTTCAGGTGCACAACCCCAAACAGACCTAATGAAAATGCTAATGGATAAGTTGACTACCTTAGAGTCATCTATTTATGGAGCTCACACTTTCGTATCATATGATCATATCTATAACGAACCCATCCACCCATTTGTACCCATCAGACCATATCCCCTTCAATGGGAACTGCCCAAGTTCTCTAAATTTCAAAGCAAGGAGGATCCCCCAATAACACCTCAAGGCATTTAGGAATGTATGTTATTTGATTACCTACAATGATGCCCTCCTTCTTCATACCTTCCCCATGTCCCTATCCGGTCCAACATTGGATTGGTATAATGCCATAACCAAACACTCTTTGTTCTCCTTCACCCAACTGGTCCAAACTTTCTTGGATCACTTTTCGATAAATATCTCCAAGAAGCTTTCCATCACTAACCTTTACTCTATTTGACAATTTGATGATGAATCTATTACCAATTTTATATCTCGTTGGAGGAGCCTAATCAATCAACTTTCTTTCTATTTACCTCAACCCGAATTGATCAAACTCTTTGCTCGGGCATGTGCCAAGCATATCTCTTCCACATCGTGTGTTCAGAGCTTTCGAACCTTTGATGAGGATTTTACCATGGCATGCAAATTAGAGAACAGAGCCATTGATGAAGGAAAGCTAAAACTAAAAAACAAAAACTCTACCTACAAAACCAATGAGGCCTCTTCCTCTAAACTGAGCAACCAAACCAACACCAAGACCAAAAGTAAGGAAACTGTGAATGTGGTTATCCTTAAAATTGCTTCTCTACCATCTGCCAACCAGCCAAATACCTTTAAATCCTCTAAGAAAAACACAAGAAACTAAAACTAGAACAACCAGAAGCAATTCACCCTGCTTGGGGAATCTTATGCTTCAATCCTAGAGAAGTTATTGAAGGCCAACCTCATACAACTTCCTCCTTTCAAACCACCTCAACAATTAGATTCTTCTCATCTTGCACCTAGTCGGTACAATGAAAATGATCTATGCACTTTCCATCAAGTAGTTGGGATAACGTTAGTAGGGGTAATATCGTCAAAAGCATTGTCTAATCTCTCATTAACAAGGGGGAGCTTGTGTTGGATAACCCCAATGCACCTCAAAACCAAGCCTTTGAAATCTTTAGGCAACCTTTCCCCAATCATGCACCTTCCAAAAATGAGAGCAACAAGGTTGAGTGTTCTCATGATGCTCATACTTTCAATATGGTTTTTAACATGCTCGTCGTTGAAGAACCTACCGTCTAATCTATATGTTTTTAGCCCTCTCTACCTACTAATCTAGTGGAGTTACCTTCCCTTCCTTTGGAGACCAAAACTAAGGAAACACCCCTTTCTCCTCCCCCACTTATTGAGATGATGGATCCATCAACCCCTCCTTCAATTGACATACTAGAACAAGCACCCATCTTAGCTTCTCCCTCAAACTCCTAGCAATTTAAGACTCCTTTGGAAATCATTCTCGAAGAAGAAGGACCCATGTCTGCCCCCCCATGGAGGAGTCACCCATCCAAACCTTGCATCCTTTGATTAAGGAAAAGGATGAGGTTACCATCCCTCTGTCTCAACCTATGGACTTATCTTTCAAGTCCACTATCTAGAGGTGAAAACTAGTATATAAACCATTCTCTAGGTTAGTGCAAAAATCGGAATTTGTCTCCAACCTTAACATAGATCGAGCCACCTTTTGGTAGCAATTAGGACTACCTTATATGACCAAGCAAGAACCCCCAACCACACTTTTAGCAAACCAACCCACCACTCCTATTATCCAAACCCCTATCTTACCAATCAAACCAATAAAAACCTCTACCCACACAATAATTCATCAACCATCTAATGCACCTAAACCCTGAATAACCAAATTACCCTGTCTAACCAAATCAACCAAACCAACCAAGAACTTTGACACCTTCCCTACACAGAGTCTTAAACACCCATATGTGAAAGTGGAGCTTACCTCACCAAACCCAATAACCAACCACAAAACCAAGTCAACCAAGGAAGTAAAGTTAGAAAAAGGCCAAAGGGCCAAACTCCTACCTCCTTCAACCTTGCCCTCTATTTTAGGGCCTCATCCCTCTGCTCTGATTAGGAAGTTGGTTGTCCCAACCAAGACCCAACCACCACTATTGGTTACACTAACACACTTGCTTTTTAACACACCTATCTTCACCAAACTATAAATAACCAAGTTACATACCTTGAATCCCTTTATTAATAGTTTACCAACCTCTACCTTACCAAAACCCAAACCATCAACTAAGATCACCACCTTACCCAAACCTTCCATCACCAAATCCATTCCCAAGTGGACTTCCACCTTACCAACCAAAACCAAAACCAAAACCGCTAAAACCTCTCCGCCCTTAGCTGAATCCTACTTGACTATTTTGCAAAGGTTATTACAAACTTCTTGCTTGACCTTACCCCTTATCATGTTGTTTGACCCTCTTGATTCAAAACCCATCGGGTATAATGACCTCCAAGTGTTCTCCTATCATAGGACACTACGACATGACATGGAATATTGCAAGGCTATCCAAACCATTATCTATCAGATCTATGACAATGATGATCTAATAATAGAGGAACCTCCCATGGGCCCATCACCAATCCAACTAATAATAATCGCTAGCCAAAACCTACCTATCCCCCTACTCTCACCTCAGAGTGATGAGGAACCAAATAACTCTCCTACCCCAACTCCTCCCTCTATCCATATCATCCACGTGGTCATGAGAGCATAATAGAAGGATAAAGGGAAGGCCAAAGTGTCCATCCCATGGACATACCCATATTTTACCTCCTAATCAAACCAAAATCAAACACTTTCACCTTTAACCAAACTTAAGATATTTATCTTAGGTACCTCTCAATCTAACCCCTTCAAATCCATCAAGAGAGTGGTGCACAAATAACTCCACCAGACCCTGACAAAGATGCGCTTATATGAGTTAATTACTACTTCACCTCATCATCGCCAAGCAATGATCGAGGCATTGCAAAGAGGTCTAACCTGAAGACCCTCAACCTCTAGCTACCTTTGTTGGTGATCTCCAAATTTCCAACCTTGTCACCTTCAAGGATTTAGAAATACCATCTATTCATCTTGATGACCTAGATCTCCCTCTCTTTATTACTACTTACATCAACCAAATCTACATCAAATGGGTCATGATTAATGGGGGAGATAGTATTAATATTATCTAATCCCATGCTTATAACCAACTCAATCTGCTGGACAATGTCATGTCTAAAACCTCAGCCATCATCCTCTCCTTCAATGACCGATACCTAGAAACTATTGTCCTTCATATCTATGTAGGTCATGTGCATGCTCCCAAAACTCTATTGTGAGTGGAAGGCAAATTCCAATATAATGTTTTGCTAGGCTAACCTTGGATTCACTCCATGGGTTGTGTACCCTCTACCCTTCACTGTTGCATCAAATTTGTGCATGAAGGTCAGGTCATCACCATCCAAGCTGACCCAAGTCCCTTCTTGACATGCAACATGACTTACCAACCCAATGACATCCTCCTACCTCCATCTAGCACACCCTCCTTAACCAAAGACAAACCCTCTACCATGAAAGAGGGAGTCATACCTTCTTCTACCAATGAGGCATCAAATAGCCCATCCATCCCATCTGATTAGATTCCCACCTCATACCACTTGTAATCCACATTCCAATGTCTTTCACTAGGGGAATATCACTTCCTCGCCCTTGATGCTCTCCTTACTCCCCAAGAGTATGGGAGACTTGATCACCAACCAGCTATGACCCTGATGTTGGAGCCATTATTCCCTTTAGACCTCCCCACTATCAAACCCATTTCATCTATTGGGGACTTGAAAAACCTCTTGATGCTTCAACCACCTCATCTTCACCTTGACCATTCACCTTTGACTTCTTCTATCTAGATAAACTAGGTTTTACCAAGACATACCTCCATGGGTATGCTTGGAAAGGATTTGGCCTTGGGCGATACGAGAATGGCCCACATGAGTTGATTTCTATTGAGACCAAAAATCCCCATGAGAAACATGGCCTCTATTTCATTCTACTCACCAATAAGCAAACCAAACCACCTACCTCCACCATTATCGAGGAAGACAACCCTTCCTCACCAACCTCTCCTCCACCTACGTGTGAGGATAATCACATCATCCCACCTAATTTTTTTTTAATCAACCTCGATCCCATAACTTATCAAAAGGTGGGGGAAACTATAACCATCCCTTTGATCCATCATAAAATGATAGGAGAAGACTCTCCTGCCATTAACACAACTTAATACCAGGATGATGATTCCAAACTCACCTACCTTGGTACCCTGGATTCTTCCATCTGCAAATCCCTTCTTCTCAATACTTTGACCATGTTGAATGAATCTACCAAGGATATCAACTTGGGTACTCCAAAAAACCCTTGCATTGTCAAAATTGGCTAATTGCTGAACTCTAGGACTTCCCCTCTTTCCTCCAAGACCGTAACATAACATTTGCTTGGTCATATAACAACGTGACTAGAATTGATCCTACCATTACTACCCATAACTTAGTCACTAACCATGATGCCAATCTTGTCAAGCATAAACTTTGGTGCATGCACCATGACATTACCCTTCTCATCAAAGAAGAGCTTTAGTGCCTCCTATATGTCAATTTCATTCAACCTATTAACTATCCCCAATGGGTCTTGAATATTATACCTATCACCAAAGCCATAGGGGGACTACGCATTTATGTGAAATTTCATGACCTCAACCACACTTACCCAAAGACAAATTTCCTCTATTGAGTATTGACCAACTAGTTGATCTTATAGTCGGCCATGAGATGTTATCTTTTATGGACAAATTCTCAGGTTACAATCAAATCCTAATTACCCCTAAAGATTAGCACAAAATCACCTTTACCACCCCATGGGGAACCTTCTACTATAGAGTCATGTCTTTTAGACTAAAGGATGTTGGTGCAACCTACCAACATGCCATGACTTATATCTTCCATGAATTTATCCACAAGATTATAGAGGACTATGTGGATGACCTTCTTAGAAAATCCACACTTTGAAAGGATCATTTAACCATTCTTAGGATCATCTTTGAGTAACTTATCCATTACCATGTCTACCTAAACCCCAAAAAATGTATCTTTGGGGTCCTATCAGGAAAGATTCTTGGATTTATTATCTCTCTTCATGGTATCAAAGTCGATCCCACCAAAATAATATCCATCCTCAATATGCTTCCTCCAATTAACCTTAAGTAACTTCATAGTTTACAGGGGAACTCTAATCCATTCATCACTTTATCTCCCAGATTTTAGATTGATGCCAACCCTTCCACCACCTTCTGAAGAAGGATGTCTCTTTTAAGTGGAATAGTGTCTATCAAAAGGCCTTTGATTTACTCAAATAATACCTTTTGTCTCCACCTATCCTAACCCCTCCCAAGGATGACCAACCTTTCTACCTTTATATCTCTGCCATTGACCACTACCTAGGGGCAATGCTTGCTCACTAGGATGAATAACATAGAGATCAAGCCATCTACTATATTATGTACATGTTTGTAGAGTATGAGACTTGATATACCCACATCGAGAAAATCTACTTAGCTTTAGTCTTCATTGCCACCAAACTTCACCACTACCTTTTTAACGATAAAACCTATGTCGTAAAAATTACCGACCCAATTAAGTACATGCACTTCAAACCATACCAAAACCAACATATGGCCAAGTGGCTCATGCTATTAATAGAGTTTTACCTTGAGTTCCTTTAGCAAAATTCAATTAAAGGGCAAGTTATTACTGACCAATTAGCTGAAGCACCATTAGCAGACAACCAACCTCTTCCTCTTGAGTTCCCCGATGAGTCCATCATGACCCTCTCTCAAGTGGAATTCACCTACCAAGTGACCATGTTCTTTGATGGATCAAAATTTCAACGTGGTGGGGGAGTTGGCATCATTCTTATTCTATTTGACAGTGAACCTCTTCCTTTATCCCTCAAGGTTAATTTTGAATGTACCAATAATATGGCTAAGTACAAAGCCCTAGTCATAGGCCTTCAAACTACATTAGCCCTAGGAGTCAAATTATTTAATATATTTGATGACTCCCAACTTGTGATCAATCAAATCAATGGCTCTTACTAGTGTAAGAATGATGTTTTGCAATCGTAAAAACAACTAGTTGATGAACTCTTAGCATCATTTGAACACTACCACATCCAGTCAACCCTATGATCTACCAACAAGTTCACCGACACCATGGATTCCCTCTCCTCTCAGATTATGATTTCACCCTCTAACTTTAACCTATCTATCATTATCCATAGACTTACCCAACCTTCCTATGTCAAACTAGATCCTCCCACCATATTCAATGTGGAAGAGACTTAACCTGACCTTTGGTATCAACATGCCTTTGACTATCTCAACCTTACCATCATTCCTTCTGGACTCTCCAAGAATGCTTAGAGAGCATTTATCTAGAGTACCTCACACTATACCATTATGGGGGGAATCTATTACAAACACGGTTTTGATCACCTCCTCTTCTGTTGCCTATGCAGTCACAAAGCCTCTCATGTTATCAGGGAAACACAATGTGGAATCTAAGGGAGACACTTTTGTGGCCTCATTTTAGCTAAACACATCATTCACCTTGGCTATTATTGGACTACCCTTAACCAAGACTGTTGAGATTATGAGAAAAAGTGTGTTAAGTGTCAATAACACACCAATTTGCATCAAGCACCTATCCATAGTCTTCACATTTACACTAATTTTTGAACCTTATCACAATGGGGTCTAGACCTTATTGGCAAAATTAATCCCCATTATTTGTAGTGAAACCATTCTATCATCAATATGACCAAATATTTTACCAAATGGGTAGAGGTTAGTCCTCTAGTCTTGATCAAGGCAAAGAAGGTTATCAATTTTATCAACCATCACATCATCTGTTGTTTCAGTGTTCCTCACAAGATTATCACTAAAAATGGTAAATGTCTTAACAACAAGCAAGTCCAAGGTCTATCTAATGCATTCAAAATTAAGTTAGGTTTCTCCTTGCCCTATCATCCTCAAGCGAATGTATAGGCTAAGACCTCTAACAAAACTCTTAATAACATGCTCACTAAAATGGTTAATGCATATAGTCAAGATTAGCATTTGCACATCCCTTTCACCTTATGGGCATATCGTACTATCATTAAAACCCATATGAGTGCTACCCCTTTCTATCTTGTGTTTGAAGCAGAGGTCATCTTGCCTCTCAAAGTCCAAATACCTTCTCTTCACATATCTTTGCAAGATCTCATTTTTTAGGATGATTATTGTCAACATCGCTTAGCCCATCTTGAGCTACTTGATGAGCATAGCTTATCAACCATTACCCATATTTATGTCTATCAAGAGCGAATCGAGCATGCTTATAATAAAAACCTTAGAGTGCGAGAATTCAACATCAGAGACCTCATCTTAAAATAAAATCAATATGTCACCAATATGGAGAAAATCAAGCAAGGCAAGTTTGATTTTAATTGGATCAAACTTTATATCATTACCCACAAGTATGGATCAAGAGCTTATTGGTTACCCTCTCTTTAAGGCAACCCAAAATCTGAGCCCCTCAATGCTTTACATATGCAATCATTCTTTTGTTAAGAAGGATCAAGTTCACCTTTTGTTTTAACTTAAACTCAACTCTTGATTTCATCCACATTCATCTCCCTATTTTAGGGACAATTGATTAAAATTGAATCATGTGATTATCTATCATATTCATAGCATAATCTTGAACAATGGATACCACAGATCTACCCATGACATGATTTTCATGGTACTCTCCACCCAATTCCCAAGATGGATTCCCATGATTGTTGTCACCTAAACCTATTTACACCTACTCAACCTTCTTGTGATTTTAATTTTGCCTTCATAAAGGTGAACCCCTTAAGCTAGCCTAAGCAAGTCTATGCCAGGTAAAATCAAATAAGAAAAAAGAAAAAATCCAAACTAATAACAATCATGGGTCATTCCTAAGCATTCACAAACTTCTCCCTTGAAAGACATATATTGAAAACACATTTTAAATTGTTCAACATAAGGTAGATTGCTCCCTTGAATGACAAATATCAAAAACATTAAACAAAGCACACAAACTTAGACCACTCCCTCGAAGGATGGCTAAGTAAAGCATTTGTCAAAGCAAATAATTTATTAGAAGCTTCCCACATCGATCAGCTTCCCCGACCCTCCTAAGAAAATAAATAACAAACCCATTATTAAGAAAAAAGTGAAAACACAATCATTTTGAAAGTCATAATCGGGTCTCATAAGCAAACTAAATATTGAAAGGCATAATCAGCTCTCACAAGCAAATTAAATATTGAAACCTGTAATTGGATTTCATTAGTAGACTTCCTGAATCAATCAGTGTACACTTTGTATGAGATAGAATTGTTTATATTGACTCTTCAAACACCTATAGAGGAGGTATGCTAGTCTCACAAGAAGGTTCCATTTTCATCCATCCCTCTTTTATACACTATAAGCAAGGGATTCTGAGCTTACTTAACATTATGTGGTTAAGACATATTTTTAACCAAATAACAAACACTAATGTGAAGCATTTTAAGGGCTTATGTTCATTAAGCCAATCCAACTTCAGTTTTCTTTTTAGTCCTTGTCAAAGAAGAAACATCGTGCCCTCTTCTTATCCTCTCATGACTAGTTTAAATTTTCATTACGATGTTTATCTCTTGATTATATTCTTTATTCTCATACTTGGTGTTGTTAATTAACTTATCTCACATGTTTTATCTTAAAATAAATTAACAAGCATATGCACATGTGTCATAAGAAAAAATATAACCATAATCATGACCATAACAAGCATAATAACACCATAACATCCATGAGCAATAAAGCAATCAACCATTTTCATCACATGTCTAAATCTAAATAATGAATCATATACTCATTAAAATTTATCATGTCATAAGAATCACCATATACATACATGGCATGAAGTGTAATCATAAATAAAATCCATCTCATGCCTAGCTAGGTGAGTCTACATCAGTGCCTAACATCCATAACATAGGCATAATCCATAATCAATATAAACATGTCATCATAAACATTAATATCAAATCAAATCATAGACCATGAATATGAGCAATAAATAATGACCATATATATAACTCATGAGTCAAATAACATCATACTATATACCATAAATTTACATGTCTCTCTCTCTCAAAACGTACATCTCACCACATTGGCTCATAGGTCAAAATCAAAATGATATAAAATAGTATATAACTATATCTAAAATATGTCATGGTTATGCCCTTAGGGCACCACTGACCCTTACTACACAAATTCCACCTGGCACCTGTCTTGATGTACCTACCTATCTAGCTACAGATGTAGCTCACTAATCAGGTGTCACTACACTTGCTCCACCTGCTAGCTTAGCTCTATACTCACTCCATTGGGGATTTGATGGGCAATGAGTAATGATTATAGACTCATAGTATCATAAATATTATACGATGGCTATGTACCTCTGCATATCAATGGTCCCTATTAGACTTACTAGTGTTGTGATTGCTCCTCTAGGCTATCTCAGAGAATCTTGCTCTTGGGTGACCTGGGCTAGTGTAGTTCTAGCCTCATCCCTCTCACCTATCACAGTGGCTAGCTGACCCTGTAATGTATCCATCTACCCCTCTAATGCTATCACCTATGCTTATGTCATGTCTAATTCCACTCACATCTCTGCATCAGGGCCAACCCCTTATACTTATACCCTCTAATCCCCTCTCCTAGTTGGGTCCACATCCATTGGCCTCTTACCACCATCATCACTTCTAAAATATGCAACCATGTATAAAGCCTAGTACCATGCCATATACCCATCAAAAAAGCTTGCATCATCTATATGTGGCCTAACTAGAAGCTCCTCATAATCTATCAGTATCTACACTGGTTATGGGTTCGAAAGAAAGATCTCAACATCCTCCTGCCTATACCAAGGAAATGGACCTAGAATGCCCTGGACTAGATTGAATTGCCTACAAACCCTATTAAAGGGGATAAAATATACTTCCCTATCCCTCCTATCAAGAATGCACTTTTAGCTCTACAAAGAGAATGTCTACCTCATGTAGTTAGGGCATATTGGAAACTAAACATATGGTCTCTAGATGATGTTTCCAATAACTAGTGCATCTAATGCACCCCTAAACCAATCAACATCATGGGATCCTCCTCTTACCCCTGACGTGATGAAGTCACCTCTCCACCACATATAACCAAGTAAGAAATCTATCTGAGTGTATCCTACCCACAGTAATCCTATCGACCTCAACACTTAGATGTGCTCATAGGCCCAACAATGTAGAACTAAACTGACACTGATGTCGTATCTCTTGTGGGCCATGAAACCCCATAAATCCCTGTATATATACACTAAAAAAATAAATACCCATCTAAATACTATCCACCTAAGAAATATCTCAATTAAAACCCCAAACAATAATTATGGGAACCTTCCACTACTTGAGTCAGGAAGGGCAAAACATGAAATGACCATCATCATCATGGTCATGAGCCTCCTATCACCCATTGCCCTATGATATAACATATTATAGCTGAAACCCCTAGTGTACCATCTAACACAATCATAATCATCCCCATACATCAGCTCTAATAAATCATCTCGCTCCTCTCATTCTATGTGATATATACGTTCACCTCAAAGGGGCAGTTGAGTGATCCTATACACATCCTCTGGTAAGACAGTCATCTCATCAGTCAATGGGAAGAAAGTGTTCATATTTAGATCCCATATCTCAATGAGGGCCATGATCATGGATGCATCATGTGACACATGATGGTGGTGTTTCATCACCTCTAGGGACACCTCCTCCATGTGTGCCCAATCTAGTAGGGTCATCCCTTAGTAAACCTCTACAAAGATTCATGGTACCCAATCATGTATTTGTATCTACTCTCATGCCTACATGTAATAAGTAGTAATGAGCTTAACCACCTATACTATTTTTCCTATAAACTAAGTGATTCCAACCTACCTAACTTGAGCCATTTTACCATTTCTATGACTCCTTATCTAACCTCACATTTAAACCCACCAAATCTACCACCTAGCTTATAGGTCAACCTATAACATATCATTAAATACCTACTATACCTTAAAAACTTTAAACATTTATGAAGGCCTTTTTTATGCTAGTTGACCACTGACGATCATGGTGATCATTGATGGTTAGGCATCTATATTTATATAGATGTCGACCATCGATGATCACTATGGGTGTTCTACTAGTAGAATACCCAAAACCCTAGCTACCCAAGTAACTCCCAAAATAACTATAATATTTCTTAAATTCTAACCTAATACCTACCCATACCCTAGTTCCCCTACCCCACCCTACCAATTTCAAATTTCATCGACAAAATCCACCTAAAATCTATAAAACTGACCTAGGGCAAAACCTAAACCCCAACCCATCAGAACAATGGATAAATCAATTGCACCAACATAAGTGAAACTAAACTAATCTACCAATTTGAATAATATCCCCTACCTCATTCATCAACTATTATCAAGGAGGAATCCTGGGACCCCCTACCTAGTCACATCTACATCCACTTGCTCCTTACATGCTCAATGGTCTCCTCAGTCCACTCGGTCCAACTCAAGAACCTCCACTTTTTAATCAGTCACCACCAAAAATATTTTTTCCTATAAATGCCAAATTTCTAGAGCTCAATAGTAACAAGTTAAAATGAATGAAAATAACATTCACTTTAACTTTTACCCTCTATGGCTTTAGGGTTTCCACCCTGACTGTCGACAGTCAGGGTGATCGTTAATGATCGCATTTATACCCATAACCATTGACAGTCAAGGTCTCAACTTTTTGCACATTACCTCTTCAATAAAGCTCTTTTAGTATACTCTACCCAAAAACCCACCCATAGAGACTACCTTATCCATCCACATCGACCACCTTATCACCTCATCATTGGGCCATTTTGGCCTAACCTAGCGTGCTTTTTGCAACAAATTTTGCCTAGTCCTTTGATCATAGTGACAAAATTACCATATTAAACATTTTTTTACTTATGCCACCTAACAAATACTTGACCCACTTGTGTCTTCTTAGGAGCACTTCCTAACTTGGATACCCATGACACTCAATTAAATTATGGTTTTACTAGGAGCAATTCCTGCCTTGGATAACCATAAAAACACAAACAATGCTTAGGAGACTTGTGTTTATGAGTGTACCCAACCACCATGCCTAAATGTGATCATGTAGTTTACATGTCACTTATCCTTATAAGCATTGACATTTATTTTTACCAGCTATGGTAACTTAGTTAATGCACGATCTTAGCTATCACACATTTTATCACACTTTTCATGTTTATTTGTGCTTCAATGCCCAACTTATCACCCACCTTCATAATGTCCACCTTCATCTACCTTATCAAAATTTTACCTAATTCTATTTTACCTCATCAACTCCTGATTTGAGAGGGAACACCTCCTCCCATACTTGGGACAACTAGACCTTCTACCAATAATTTCTTTTTGTTTTATAGCTTGTTGATTCAAAGCTGCATAACAAAAAGGGGCAAAATATAGACACCAAAAATATACACATCATGATTTCAAATGTCAAATACACCTAGACCACCTTAAGACCCCCTTGGGACCAATTTGACCCTTTGACCGCTAACCAAGCCTAACCATGGTTAGTTTGACCAACTAACTTAACCTACCTTTTTACCCATTCTTTGCCTTAGCCCTCAATCGTCGATGGTCAAGATGACCGTCGATGGATAACTTGATCATCGATGGTTAGGGTCCACCATCCCAAAAGCCAACATGCAAACACCCACCTTGATTTTCTAAAATAACTTGTTTGAATCCACATGCAAGCCATTACATACATGGGTTATAATTAGGAATCCCAATTAACATCTTGTTGTATCTATCCTTCCTTACCTATAAAAAGAGAGGTGCAGGGAGTTGAAATTCATCTACAATTATTATCAAGAGCTTGTGCATCTAGAGTTTCTTTTTTGTAGGTCAATCATCATCAATGATCCAAAAATCTAGCTACCATGACAAAGAGCCAACTTGCTATTGCTACTCTGCCAAAACACCAAGTACCATTACTCAATCAAAATCATGTTAGAATTCACCATTAGGCCAATGACCTCAATCAATCACGTGATCAACCTCCTATAAGATAAGTACTTATTATATGATATTCATTTACTTTATTTCCATTTCACAATTAGCCCAACACCAACCTAGCTTTTAGAATCCAACTTTGTGATCATGTCAATCAGCTATTTATTACCTACATCTAACACATAGTAACCATCGATGGTTGTCTCAACCGTTGATGGTCTGTCCAACGATCGACGGTCACCTTAACCATTGACGATCACCTCAACCATTGATGGTCACTATCATAGGAAATAATAGTAAGTTATTTTCACCCGCTTACCATAAACCAAATCTAATTTTCTATGTCCCTACCTGTTCATAGACCCCTAACCTACTTTTTGAAGCATACTTGACCTGTTTAGCACTATATTAACTTGCTTATTGCTATATTAGTCATTTTAGTCTATTTCTTTATCAAGCATATCTTGTATTCAATTTTAGTACCTTTTGATTATTGATGCAAGTACTTTGTCTTCTATTTATAAACTAAATTATTTAAAATGTGTGGATTGATAGCCCTCAAAGAAGCTCTTTCTTCTAGGATCTAGATAGCGCTAGGCAATCACCCAACTATCTGTCTAACCAAACTTTTGATTTAGTGTTGTTTTATATGTAGGTCATCCTCCCAAGTTAAAAAAGAGCTCTTCACAATCATCTAATTCAATGTGTACACAACCAAATAAGTTTTTCACCCATACTCATATTTAGTTTCTTCTTCTTCCCTTTTTAAAATATAAGCTGAAATTCACTAAAACAATCACCTTTTTCACATGGCTAGACAGGCCTTTTTCTATCAATGTGGCAAGTTAATGCTGCCCTGTGCACTACAAATGATCTTGGTTCTTAAATTTTTTACATCACTTTTATGGTTATTGTGCCTTCTATGTTCTTATTTTCTAATGCGTTCCTTATATGTTCCTATTTTGTTGTGTCTTCACATCTGAGTAAATGTTTACTTATATATTAATGGATTGATGGAATGTTACACCAACAAATATCTTTCCCTCCATTTTCATTTCCCTCCTCCCCCAAAATGGATTGAACCTAATCAAAATTTATCGACCATGCCATGTTACATAGAGGAATTTTAGTCGGTAGAGTAGAGAGATGAAAATGTTCCCATAGACGTGTTGCTCGTAACTAAATCCACAACAATGTTTTATTTTATTTTCACATGGTTATTATTCTTAGTGTCTTTATTGGTCCTATTTTTTCCCTATCCCTCCACCATTTTTTTGCATAGATTGTTGGGGTTTCCTCCATTAATATGGTGCGTTATTTACACCGTGAGTACCATCTGTAAACATTTCTCCCTACCTTTTTACATACCTTCTTCCATAAATTAATAGCCAATTTTGAGTTAGATGGGAATTAAAGCTATGGGAATGACATAATAATGAATTTTATTATTTTTATATCAACCAATATAGTTTTATGAATTATATGGCCATGTTAGAAGATGCTTATCTCATTAATATACAAGGAAGTTTCATGTTAGATGGATGAAATGTTACACATGACTGAACCCACATCATTGGTCTATTTTCATTCCCATTTAACTCCAAATTTGATTTTATTTCAATGGAAGGCCTGATGTTTCCTAAACTCATGTCATAGTGTGCGTTATATATTTGTACATTTAATACAAATCAAGTTGATGTGTGTTTTATATTCATTTATGTTTTCCTACACAACATGGCTTGGAAGACATACCATTTACTAGATATGGATGGAAGCCCTCAAGGTTTACATTCACATGTTAGTTTCATTATTATCTTTGTATCAAAATCAATGTTTCCATTCACAAAACAATTACAGGTAGGGGAAGGGGACCAACAATTGGGAGCCCTAACTTCAAGGTCCACTTATTTCATATTACACCACCTCATGCTCTAAAAACTTGGATTTAGATGGTTTAACATTTTAAAAGTATAAACAGGTTATCTAAGAGGCAAATCTACATTGTTTTCATTCACATGATAAACACAATAGAAAATAGTCTTGCAATTTTTGTTATGCACTATTATGATTAGATTTTAGATTCAAGCAAGAAAGGGGATATACATTCACAATCTAGTTTTGGATCATTGCAAGGTATATCATCTATGAATGAATTAGATGTTAATGCTAGTAATAATGTTAATGAATTCCACTTAATTAGGCAGTAAGATTATTTGGGTGGTTCATTGCCAAAATCTTGCTACCTATTTGGCAATGAACCACCCAACTCATCTAACTGCCTATTTGGGTGGAGTTCATTACCATCAATATTGGTATTAGCATATGATTCATTCATAGATGATCTACCTTGCAATGATCCATAATTGGATTGTGAATGTATATCCCCTTTCTTACTTGAATCTTGAATCTTATTACAACAGTCCATAACATGAATTGTAATACTATTTTCTATTGTGTTGATCATGTCATTTGATGTTTCCCACACCTGAACCCATGTTTTCATTCAAATGTGACTTACCATTTTATATTATTCTAATAGAAACACTGAAGGTTTTCATTCACATACCACTAAATGTTATTGTCTTTACATTCAAACAAATAGTTATGTGGATGGAAGGATTAACATTTATTAGTATGTGGATGAAAACCTTGAAGGCAGTCAAACACATAGCAGTAAAATTTATTGTCTTTGTATCAAAATTAAGGTTATCATTCACATATTAGGAAATATAATTATTTTTGTATCAAACTAAATTAGTTTTTGATTTCATGTTGTCATGTGATTTTTATGAGTCATGCATAATGATTGGATAAGTAAGGCCAAGGTTTATTACTCCCTCCTTCAGCCAATCTACTGAGCATACTCGTGAACACAAACTTAAACCCTATGGTTTATAATTTTGATCAATAATATTTTTTAAACAAACACATTATTATATCATTGGCTTATAATTTTGACAAGTAAAACATAAATCAAAATAAATATGGGTCATTAATATAAAATAAATGACCATGTTGAAAGACAGGTGTGTCCACAAGATCGAATATTTCAATCACATACCAATAAATGTTACTTCCTTTTTATCAAATTTAAGAATATCATTAACATACCAGTAAACATAGACTCAAAGGTATCAAATAAAATATTACTATGAAATAATTTTGTTATGCATTTTGTATGTTATTATTATTAAATTACTAAACATTTATTGTTGTGTGGACAGAAACCATGAAAGATAATTATATGTTACTATGAATTATTATTATTGCGTTATTCATTAACATGTTCAAAATTACAAATCTTATTTACCTTAAGTGTTATTCATGTATGTTTTTGATATGTTGTTGTGACATGTTGTTGATAGTTTGTCCATTATATTGTCAATACTGCTAATCATTTTTCCATTCTATTGACAATTACTATATTCATGCATTCTTATTTTTTTTATAGATATTGAATTGCTATAGAGGGTGAATGTTTGATGGGATACTCAATTTGAATTTTCTTTACATACATTGTGCTTCTTCACACTTGTTATGTTTAAAAAGTTTTGCTTTTTTCACAGTGTGTTTCTTAACACAATATATGTTTGTGAAGTTTGGAATGCTCGTACATTTTTTTCTTCTAAACTTTGTGAACTTTATGATACACAAATTTATATTGCTTCTATTATTTTTATGTGTTGTTTATATTTGTTTTTTGTGGGTAATGATGACATATTTCAAAGTCAAGAACTGAGAACAATAATAGGGTGTTCACTTCCAGGTAAAAGTTTTTTAACTTTCATTAAGTTAATGATCCATTTTTAGGATAGATGGTAGATATAAAATAAAATTAATAACATTACGTAATGGAACTGAATAGATTTACTTTCATTGCATTTATTGATACACTTTAGTATACTAGATATTCAATTAAGTACATTTGATTTTGTTTACAATTTCATGATGTTCCCTTTTTATTGAGGCCAAGATTTGATGCTCCCTCCCTCAGCCATTTTACTCAGCTTTCTTGCGCAGGTAGACTTAAACAATCTTGATTGAAACTTAATGTTGCATTTGTAGCTTATTAATCCATTTACTGATTTTCATTTGCATTTGTTGTTTAACCTATAACACCTTCAACATTTATATTTGTTGATCTTCTTCATCAATAAATTTAGGAATGTTGACTCCTTTGTTCCTCAATGTTGCATCGAAGGTTTTAAAATTGGGAAGTGCCCTTCATTTCCATACCATTCCTAAATTCCTTATCCTTTCTATCATGCTCTTTGTTTTTCTACTTTTATTTGGCTTGGTTGTATCTTATACTGCATCTTCTTTTGGATTTTTATTCCCTTTAAAATTTCCTATTGTCCCCTTTTGATTGAGACCAAGATTTGGTGTTCCCTCCCTTAGGCATTCTACTCGGATTTATTTTATTATTGTGGTGGGTTTACCTTATTCATTAACCTCTTCATCAATGACTTAAGGAAATTTCACTTATGTATCCCTCATTGTTCTACGTGGTTGTCTTCTTATTTGCATTCCTCATTGTGAATTGTAACAATGAACAACTTATAAAATTAATTGAAAATATAAAGGAAAACATATCAAAACTAGGTATGGGATAAAATAATTATAAATTTAAATATGTGAATGAATAAGACAACAACATGATATCACAATAATGTATGTAAACCAAAGAGACATGACTCATAAATTTTTTTTGTTTGATATATCTGATTCTACATTTATTGGTATGTTAATGGTATTTTTAATTTTGATAAAAAGACAATAACATTAACTAGTATTCAAATGGAAACATTCATGGATTCCATCCACATACTAGTAAATATTCAATCTTATGAACACATATGTCTTTCAACATGGCCTTTCATTCTATATTTATGTCCCATATTTATTTTGATATGTGCCTTACTTGTTCAAAATTATAAGCCAATGATACAATAATGTGCTCTTTTAAAAAATATTATTGATAAAAATTTTAAACTAAGGATTTAAGTCTATGTTCACAAGTGTGCCCACTAAATTGGTTGAAGGAGGGAGTAACAAACCTTGGCCTTCCTTCCCCAATCATTATGCATGACTGATAAAAAGCACATAATAACATGAAATTATAAAATAATTTGGATTGATATAAAAACAATTGTGCTCCTTGATATGTGATTGATAACCTTAATTTTGATACAAAGATAATATTTTTTACTTATATGTGAATGATAACCTTAATTTTGATACAAGGTCAATAAATTTTACTACTATGTGAATGAAAAACTTTTTGGCTTCCATCCTCATACTAAAAAATGTTAAGTCTCCATCCACATAACAATTAGGTTGAATTCAAAGACAATAACATTTAGTGGTATGTGAATGAAAATCTCAAGTGTCATTAGAATACCAAAAAATGTTGAGTTAGATGTGAATGAAAACATGGGTTTAAGTGTGGGAAATATTTCATCCCTTAAACATGGTGATCAAGTTGAAGATAATGCACATAGCGGTATTAACATGCCACATGCCACATTAATAGAAAAAATGGATGGAGATTATTTTATGGGCTTATCGAATGTACTTGTGAGAAAATTTTATGCTCCCTTTTGATTGAGGCTAAGATTTGATGCTCTCTTCCTCAGCCATTCTACTTAGATTTCCTATATAGGTAGACTCAAACCATCTTGATTAAAACTAAATTTTGCATTTGTAGCTTATTAATCCATTCACTGATTTGCATTTGCATTTGTTGTTTGACCTACAACACCTTCAACATTTATATTGGTTTCACTTATTCGTTAACATATTCATCAACAACTTTAGGAATTTTGACTCATTTGTTCCTCAATGTTGCATTGAAGATTTTAAAATTGGCAAGTGCCCTTCATTCCCATACCGTTCTTGAATTCCTTATCCTTTCTATCATGCTCTTTATTTTTTTGCTTTTATTTGGCTTGGTTGTATCTTCTACTACATTTTATTTTGGATTTTTATTCCCTTTCAAATTTTATGATGTCCTCTTTTGATTGAGACCAAGATTTGTTGTTCCCTCCCTTAGCCATTCTACTTGGCTTTATTTTATTATTGTAGTGGGTTGCCCTTATTCATTAACCTCTTCATCAATGACTTCAGTAAATTTCACTTATGTAGTCCTTATTGTTCCATGTGGTAGTCTTCTTGTTTGCAGTCCTCATTATGAAATATAAAAATCAACAAATTCTAAAATTAATTAGAAATAGAAAGGAAAACATATCAAAACTAGGTACGAGATAAAATAATTGTAAATTTGAACATGTGAATGAATAAGATAACAACATGATATCACAAAAATGTATGTAAATCAAAGTGACATGATTTTATAAAAAGATTTTGTTCGATACATCTAAGTATACATTTACTGGTATGTTAATAATTTTTATAAGTTTGATAGAAAGACAATAACATTTACTAGTATTCAAATGGAAAAATTAATCACTTCCATCCACATACTAGTAAATATTATGTCTTACAAACACACATGTATTTCAACATGGCCTTTCATTCTATATTAATGTTTGATATTTATTTTGATATGTGCCTTGTTCAAAATTATATGCCAATGATACAATAATGTGTTCTTTTAAAAAATATTATTGGTCAAAACTTTAAACTAGGGGTTTAAGTTTGTGTTCATAGGCATGCCCACTAAATTGGATGAAGGAAGGAGTAACAAACCATGACCTTCTTTCCCCAAACATTATGCGTGACTCATAAAAAACACACAACAACATGGAATTAGAAAATAATTTGGATTGATATAAAAATAATTGCATTCCATGATATGTGAATGATAACCTTAATTTTAATATAAAGAAAATAATTTTTACTTATATGTGAATGATAACCTTAATTTTGATACAAAGTCAATAAATTTTACTACTACGTGAATGAAAAACTTTTGGGCTTCCATCCACATACCGACAAATGTTAAGTCTCCATCCACATAACAATTATGTTAAATTCAAAGACAATAACATTTAGTGGTATGTGAATGAAAACTTTGAGTGCCATTAGAATACCCAAAAACATTGAATTAGATGTGAATGAAAACATGGGTTTAGGTGTGGGAAACTTTTCATCCCTTAAACATGGTGATTGGGTTGAAGACAATGCACATGGCAGCATTAAGATGCCACATTAATAAAAAAAGGATGGTAATTCTTTTATGGGCTTGTCGAATGTACTTATGAGATTATTTTCCTATTCACTATAATGAGTAATCAAAGACATCCTATCATAAAGGAGTTTTTAAATAATATCCACTATTTTGGGGTGAATTTGAATGCTCTTGGGTGAATGAAAACCTTAAGGGCTTTCATCAACATACCAATTTTGTGCAGGGAAATATAAAAGCGACACATATATGAAGCATACAATGACATGATTTATGAAAACCTTTAGTGTTTCCATTAAAATACCAATAAATTTGGATTCAGATCATAATGAAAAATAACCAACATTATGGGTTCAATTGTAGGTAATGTTTCATCCCTCCAACATGGAATTTCCTTGTATATTAATGAGACAAGCGTCTTCCAACATGGCCACAAAATTCAAAAAAAAATATAAGTCGATATAAAAAGAATAACATTTACCACGTAGTGAATGAAAACAAAATAAAACCCTACTATGGGTTCAATTACAAGAAACACATATGCGGGAACACTTTCATCTCTCTATTCTGTCGACTAAAATTCTTGTATAATGTGACATGGTCAGGAAACTTTAGGCAGGATTCATCCATTTTGGGGGAGGAAGAATATAAAAAGGAAAATATATACATTTGTTTGTGTAGCATTCTATCAATCCATTAACATACTAGTAACTTTTTACTCAGATGTGAAGGCATGTCAAAAAAAACATGAACAAATAAAGCATGCTAAAAAACTAGGAACATATAAGGAATGAAACAAAAAATAGGAACATATAAAGTACAATAACCATAACATCCATGCAAAAATATTAATAACTAGGAATTTTTGTGATGTGCAAGGCAATATTAACTCACAATAATTAATAAAAGTCTTTCTATCCATGTGGAAAATGGTGGTGGCTTTCACATTAATGAGCCACATGTTTTCCATCTTGAGTTAAAATTGAATAAATAACATAACAGAGTGAAAGGAAAACATATGAACAACTATGTCCTTCCATTAATATACCATTAAATGATTACTCATATATTAATGTGCATAAATAAAACATGAATAAAGAAGGCATGCACTAAAAAACATGAACATAGAAGGCACTGTATGCTTTTAAAATTTGAGAAATGGATTTAAATATACTAAATATAATAAATTAACCCAAAATCTATAAAAGCATCAATGGGAGAGAATATAGAAGCAATCAGAACTTAGTTAGAAGGCTCTTACCATCACCTTGCTTCTCTTAGTCTTCCCTCCATGATCTTCAAATAGATTTTCTAAGGATAATTAGATTGCTTATTGGATTGTTAAACAATGGTGGCTCCAAGATTTTAATTTGTATGTAAGAGGGATTAATGGCTTCTTAAATGCAAGGATAATATGGATGCAACGAGAGTATGAAGGCTATATGAGAGCTTGTATGTATTTCCAAAATTAGTCTAACTAAGCCTGTTGCTTGGTTATTTATAGGGTGTTGGGGAGGATTTAAAATGGATTTTAAATTCACAAGAACCCTCTAGGTTCAAATAATTCTAGAGAATATTCTAGATTTTAGAGGTGTCTAAATTTGATTTGGGATTAATAGGGATTAGTTTAGGGGTTTTAGGTGGGTTTAATAAACTAGTTATGTAGGAGAAGCTATGGATAGGTTGGATAGGGGGGTAGGTAGAATATTTTGAATCTTAAATTGTCAAGTGGGGCAAGTGGTTATTAAATGAAGTGGGATTAGTATTTAATGGAATGTTAGTGGGATAATTAATGGATTAATATAGTATGGGGTGTGTAGGAAGGTTAGTATGATGTAGGAAATATATTTATATATTTAATTAGGACAATAGTTATTTATTATTTTAAACATAATTAATCTTGATAAATAGTGGGATTAATGGAATAGTTAAGGCAAGTAGATTTAGATGTATACATTTTACCCCTCTTTGAAAGGGCATTACGAGTGATGAAGTGGAGAGTAATGGTCTTTAAAAGAAAAACCATTGTGTGATGGGTTAATAAAAATGAGGTTATATGATTCCCCCTCGAGAGGGCATGCGAGGAGGAATGAACTGGATGGCCACTTGAAAAGAGATCATGGGGTGGGTATATAGTAAAGAAAATGAGGGGTTAGAATACCCTGAATGATAGTTGAGCTAAAAGTGATAGAATTTCCCAAGCAGAAACATAAGGGAATGAAGTTATAGGTGTAAGTCTAGTCCCAAGGGGGAATGCAACTCAACAACAATGATTAGCTTCTTAAGATGAGTTTTAACCAAATACCATGCTAAGGAGGGAGATGAGCAGATCTAACAAATAAGATGAGGAATCTTGAGACAAAGACATAGGTCAAGGGATGTGTAGATTGAGATAAATAATTCCATGAGATTTCAATGGTTCCCAAACAAGGACACATGCAAGGGAGAACTATAGGTCGATAAGAGAATGATATAAGTGATTTGTGATAATAATTAGATTTAATATGATGATTGTAACTCAACATGATTTGATAAATTTGAGTGACCATGAGGGGATGGGAAAGGAAATTAGTGGTGGAGTTATCCTTGGGCATTAAAAAGTGGCCAAGTGCCACCTACATAATCTAAAGAGACATCAGACTGATGTATTTCTGACTTAGGATGTTAGACATGGAATGGGGGATGAATGACCATGCCCTTGAAAATGATTAGTGAATTGATAATGATTATAGGAAATGTGATTTAAAATGATTATGGGAATTGTAATTAAATGTTTAGGTGGAAGGATAATGTTAATGAAGATTAAATGGGGTTAGTTTTTTTTTGGGGGGAAAAGAGAGGGTTATGGGGGGTAAAATAGAAAAAGAGGGGTAATAAGAATTCATTTTTATTCTTGGTGATTAGCAAAATCTTGCTCTGGAGCTTGTGACCATAGATCATATTCCTCTTAATTCACACCACGACGAGAAGGTTTAGGAGTTTTAGAGACCTGCAAAGGCTAGACCAATGGTAAATATATATCCCTAGCTTATTATTTGATGCATTTATTATCACATTTATTAGGGGCAAAGGTAATGAGTGCAAAATTGCAATTGGGGGCATTGCCCCAAGTTGTGGTTTGGAACTCATGATCGATGGTTTTATAAAATCTCTTCTTTTGAAAAGTGATTTTACAAAACTATAATAGGTGACTTGAAGTCACAAAACCATAATTGGTGACTTACAATTTTGTAAAGCCACAACAAAGGACTCAGGGTTTTGCAAAATCAAAACAAGCAATTAACAATTTTACAAAATCACAATTTAGGGAAATATCTAGTAGTAATTTTTTTTTATGATGATTATGGGAGTTAGGTGGATAAGGGATAAGTAAGGGAATAGATGATTGCGTAGATAGGGTAGGGATAAAATAGTAAAAATCAAGGTTAGGGTATATTATTGTAGTGATTAGAGTCTAATAGGGTGTTTGGTGCAGGAGGATTTAGGGATTCTAGCATCCAGATTATGATGACCCATGATATTATATGAGATGGATCTCTTAATAATGGTTAATTTTGGGGTTTTAGAGATGATTGGGATATATTATATTATAATGATACTATCTATTAGGATAAATTAAACCCTAATTACCGTGTTAGTAAAGAGGTGGCACTTGAAGATAAGTACCTTTCATTTTGTCATGGGGGAGATGATAGTGACCCTCGAGGATGTTAGATCTTTTGACTGCCAATGAGGGGGGTTGAGATTTATTGGAGGTCTTGATCATTGAGAACTACTGTATAGAGGTTATGTGGTCACTTATAGTATAGGGTTTGGGACTCATGTATTGATATTAATAATTCATTTAGGGATGGGACTATGGACAAATTGATTCTAGTTTTTATGTCTCTTGTTACTGGTATATTATTACCAACCAAGAGTAGGTAGTGGTTCCATCTAGGCTTAGGGGATGTGGTTGTATAAATAGTACAAGACTTTAGTGTATTTTCCTGGGGGATGACTGTATTGAGGCATCTGTATAACGAGCTTCACATGGGAGTGTACATAGGGGAAGTGAACTTTGGGACATCACTATTGCTATAGATATGATCTTGGGAGCATGTGGATATAGAGAGACCACTAGGTACATAATCATATTGTGAGCTTGAATAACTATTGGTATATGGATGGAGTATTATCCTGGGAGTTCAAAGGGTGTATGTTGGTAATTTGAGGTTTTACAGATAGGCATTTGATAGTCTGACTAATGCATAGATTAGTTGGATGCCATATAAATAGGTGCAGTGGGGATGGATTGAGGATGTGGAGTACATTAACTATATGTTGATTGAGTGCTACCTAACATGATGTCATAATTACATTGTAGAGATATACCATCTAAATGAAGTATAATAGTAGTTTGGGTGACAACAAGATGATCTAAGAGAGGAACACTTATTTACTCAGAGTGACAGGGAAAGGCCACATTGTGGCTGTATAATGGATAAGGCTCTAGCTCAGGAAGATTATGATAGCATAGCTCCCATCATCTAGGATTTTTAGATAGTGATAGCCGATCTCAGAGCCACTGCAACATATAAAATGTGGTGGCATTAGAAGAGGCCGAGGAGATTATTAAGGGTTATTTAGAAGACTAGGAGGAGAGGGGTAGTTCGAAGGAATTTTTAGGCACATGCATAGTTATGGAGATGGTAGGTCAAGAGATATAACTGTAGGTGTGGGGATGGTGGGGATGGTGGGGTTGTCCAAGCATTGATGGTGATTGTTGGAGACATAGGGGTTGGTTAGGGAGTGCTAAGGACAAGTCTTGATGTTGCAAGGCCATTTAGAGGGCCAATTAGAGTCGAGGACCAGGCTCAGATAGATAGTTTAGAGTAAGATGTGAGAGCTAGGGTTGCAATGATTTCTAGGATCATAATAGAAATATAGATACCAAAGATATGTCATGTATATATATATATATATATATATATATATATATATATATATATATATATATATTAGTGAGATATATAGATCGGTCCAATATTATCTTATTTGACTACCTTATTGGGATAGATTGGGGACATGGATAGGAAAATATCAGCTTTATAAGGTTAGACTACTCAGATTTAGTCCAAACTGAACTAGCACGAGTCTGAGTTATAAGTGATAGAGAGAGCCAGAGATGAGGGGTCTACTTTATTATAGAGACAAGGCTTGAGAGATGTGACTAGATAGATATCATAGTTGATGAGGGAGGCTCAATATTATAGGAGCTTTTATGAGGGTGCAGTGCCAATTGATCAATGAGCACCATCATACAACGCTGACACCTCTTCTCATTTTATGCATTAGCTACCCAGGAGACCACCAAGACCACTATGATCTAGAGTATGAGACGTTGATTTTATATCAGACTTGTATATTTAATTCTTAACACATGGATGTCCATGATGCTCATGTTGTATATGATTTTTGAGTTACGTGAGGGTGTATCTTACAAAGCTTTTGCTTTACTGGTTTAGCTTCAAGAATGGTAATGATGTTATAGAAGGCTATAATAGGTTCAAATCTTGGCATATCACTATAATACCAATCAAAATATTGGTTATGATTAGCAATGAATGCTATGAAATCTTGGAGTTCCTAAGAATCTAAGGATTGGCTCACTTTGATATTTCATAGGACCTCAAGTGTCCCTATGTTAATATTAGTTGTGACCTTATTTAAAACACTAAGAGACTTGAATGGTATGATATCCTTTAGATTTGAATCTCCTAACCCTATATAAGTCAAAATAGAGTCATCATGTTGACACTCTATTATGTGGATCAAGGAAGAATCTTAATCTATTAGGTTAAGAAAAACTAAAGGGAAGGATATGGTTTTCTCATTACTTTAATAAGTTAGCAGTTCTAAGTGAATAGTGCTAATAAAAAAATGTGAGGCGGGATGAAAATGGTGTCATTGGTTTCTATATAGGAACCGAGAGGGGATGAGGGAGTTTTGTCATCCACATCCATAGGAATATGGGACATCAAAGTGATATCTTTGTTAGCTTTAGGAGGTTTCTTGAAATTGAGGCCATGTTCTCATGTGGTTTTCTAAGGTCATTTATAGTGACCTCATGAGTTCCTTTCTCATAATGTCCTAGGTCGAAGCCTTTCCAAGCACTTCATAGCAAACATGTTTACACAAAGCATGGTTTGTCAAAAAAGAATTTAGACAAGAATGGTTTGGTATACATTTAACTTTCCTTGTATAAAGGGGATTGGTCAATTCCTCCATAGGTTAATCATGTTTAGAGGTGAGGAGGTCTGAATGGGATAATGTCTCTAAGGTTGGGTTGGTAAGTACACTATTGGTCAAGGCATCCATATTCCTGATGGGTTGATAAGGTGCTAAGAGTTAACAACTGATACTCTCCTATAGAAAGTTTTTGGAATATCGAGTCAAAAGAGTTTACATTAGGGATACAAGATGAAGGTATAGTAGATCTAGAAGACATTTCCCTTGAATATAACAGACTTGAGTTATTTAGGGGGACAAAGACATCATTAGGCTGATAAGTCAAGTTACACATCTTGAACGGATGTGGACCTACTGGGATAACATGGATACTACCTTCATGTTTCAATTTAAGACATCGGTGCAAAGTGGAGGGAATGTAACACATAATGAGTATCCAATGATTTCCTAGTATGATGTTATATTAAGATTCCCCCTTTATCATGTAAAATAACTCTAGGATGGTACTTATACCTACTTGGATGGGGAGGATAACTATACCTAACATTGGGGTAACAATATCATTAAATGCTCATAAGATGGATGGAGATTGAGATACAATAGTATTAGGTAACTAGAGTTGCCTAAAAATGTGTGAGGAGATAATATTTATACTAGCTCTATTATTAATCATATCTCTTTTGATTCATGTTTGATTAACTTGGGCAGTGATAAATAATGGTGTGACCTGGTCATCGGGTTATAATGGGGATATTTGATGATCATAAAATGTGATAGATGATGAATTGTGCAAGGATCCAATGAAAGTTGACAGAGGCTAAGGTTCATCTGATTGTATCTGGGTGGCCTGAAAGGCCTCTATCATAACGTCATGATGTTGTAAATAAATTTGGATAAGTTTGTATAAAGACATCTTAATGGGAAGTTGGTGGAGGTGTTTTATAAATGATATCTATATCAACTCTGAGGAATTATTATTTTGTGCTTTCCTTAAAATAGAAACATTAGGTTTTGGAACAAGCATTTTAGGATTGTTTGTGGTAGAAACATGAGCTTTTGAAATAGTCACCTTGGCTTTGTTGGGATTTTAGGTTTTATGACCCTGTGTTTGGGATCAAATGGTTATGTGTATTGTGTTTATTTGAAACAATGGTGGGTTTTTTGTCTTTCTATAATCATCCAAGTTTAGAGGGTTTAAGAGGGATTGATACTGAGTTTCATCATAGGTTCTATCTTCCTTTGAAGCTTGTTCTAAACCTCTTGGTAATATACTAATTCTTAGGGTGGTCATGCTTCTAGTAGATTGACTGTGAGAATAATCATGACCAAATTGTTCTAGTAAAAGATCATCCTCTTCTAATAAATTTTAGATGGCAGCTTTTAGCACATTAAAACTTTTGATATCATGTCCCACTATTCGATGGTAAGTGCATTTCTTCCTTTCATGATACCATGCTAGTTTTTGAGTATGAGGCTTAACAAGATTTATAGGGGGTAGTGTGATAAGGGAGGTTTGAAGGAGTTAATCAAGAATATTGGCATAAGACCCCCATAATGGATCTTGTTTAGTTTTTTTAACCTTTCAAAGCATTGGTTTAGGAGCTACACTTTCTTTAATGTCTTGATTCCTTGATTTTATTGTTCAAATATTTCCCATAGAGGGTACTTTATGCTTGGAATAAGAATTTACACTAAGATTATGAGGGTAATAAGGATTTATGGGATTGTGTATTGGCATTATTACTATGAGAAGATGCTTTTTAAAAGAGGATTCTATAATGGTGGCTTTTGGTCTTACATGAGGATGAGGTCTCAGTATGGATGTTCTAGTTTGAATTGGTGGCAAAATCAATTTAGCTTTTTGAGCTTAATTATAAGTAGTAGGGATATATTCTTTAGGGAGCTTAATTCTTATTGGTGGATGTTGTAAGGATTTACCTCATGATGCTCCAAGGTTTTTATTTCCACTTCATGAAACATTTTCCTTAGTTTATCTTTTTACAAGATTTAGGTCAACTTGAGCTATAAAGGAACCTAGTTTTGGAGTTGGTTGATGTAATATAGTTGACATCTCAAGAGGGAGTAAACTAGAAGGAATGGGTATGATACATAAATGTGATGTATTAACTAAAGGAGTAACATACGTATGTTCTGGTATTTTTAAATAAGTATCCTCCTTGATAGTTTTCTCATCCTTTATTTTTGATTGATAGCCTTGAAAAGGCTTAAGTAATGTTTCCTCAAGAGGATCCCAAATAATGAGATCCAAAAAAACTTAGTGAATATTAGGAATAAATATAGTAGGTTTGGATGGTTTGAAAACATATTCTATGAGGAGATATGGGATCCTAGCTATTTCAAAAGGTGATTCATAAGCATTACCAACTTATTTAGGTAGAAGTTGATCATGGATTTTAATTATCACATGGGTCTCATGATCTGAGGTGCATCCTGAGTTTATGTGTGCATAATCAGATGTATAAGGATGGTCGAGGAATGATTACCTAAAGATATACATAGATTGATTAGGAAGAGCATTAGGATTATCTAACTATAATTCCCCTTGGTCAATAAGGTTTTGAACTAAACCTCTGAAGTATCGACACCTATTGACATCACGACTAGGTACATGATAATTATAGAAGCCATTTTCTTTGTACCAACCAGGATTGGGGTGAGAATCGTCAAGGGGTATGACTGGAAGAAGTTTGATAATAGAATATTTTAAGAGCTTGTCTAAAATAGAAGCATATGACTCCCCTAAGGGTGTGTTTTACCATAGAGGAAACCATGTTAATGGTTTTTGTGGTTGCATTTAGGAGGTAAAATATTTGGATTGGATCTTTGTCTTTGGAGGTACCAATTTTAAGACAATAGCATTAGCAGTGCCTTTAGTTTTGGTATTTTTAGTCCCTTTGGAGGGATCGTGTTTGAAGTTATTACAACATAACTTTACCTTTCTTTACCTAAAGCTTGAATTTATAGTTTATGAGCCATGAAAAAGGCTTCTTCAAAAGTATTAAATGATTACACTTTTAATTTTGATGAGACATGCTTAGAGCATGATCTCAAAAACAATTCAATTAATTTCGGTTGAGGAAGGGAGAAAGTAAGTTTATAAGACTTTGCCATTTATCCACAAATTTGGCTATGGATTCATCATCAAACTGTCTAAGGGCATAGAGGTTGGTTATGGTCACATTTTTATGATTTTAATGGAAAAGTGTTCTAAAAATATTTGGGCCAGTTGCCCAAAAGAGAACAAGGAGTGTTGAGGGACAGAGTTGTAATAATCTAAGGATAGTCTAGATAATGACATGGGAAACATCCTTAGGAGGAGAGAATCATCATGAGATTTGAGATAACAAGCGTGTCTAAATGCTCTAATGTGTTGCTGAGGATCTTGTTTTAAAATTTCATAAATTTTGTAAGTTCCCATTACAAGGGGTATGGCCTAATAAAGATGACTAGATTAATGGGTGTTGTAGTTTAATTGGGGTTTCAATTAATCATTTAGGGAGTTAGGCACTTATCTGATTGTACAAGTTAGTCTTGGTCTCATTATAACTGGGCAAAAACTCAGTATATTCATGTAATGCTCAACATTTATCACTTGAATACACTGGCATTAGTTCACACAAGGTGCGATCGTTATGCGCTCACCTAAACTACAATAGAAAAAGAATCGAGGCCCACATTGGGATAGTTGTGCCATGACACAAATCATTACTTATAAGACTTGGTCATTTTAACTAAGGCTCTGGTGGGTTCACTAGCGCAAGCCTTTTTAGGCTAAGACTGATGATTTATAGGCACAAGCCTATTTAGTGAACTCATTCTGGCCATAAGGGTATAAGTATTTATTAGGTTGGTTTTATAACCTTAAGGGTAAAATTTTCTTTGTCACTAAACTTAGCGCTATTCGATTGATCTGAGGGGTCAAGGGGATGATTTCAATTTAAGGCTCAATCTAGACTTGCACATCTAGCTAGGGTACCAAAGTTTGGGCACATGACCTTACCTACACTTAGGTTATTTCATAGAATATGTTGACATCATCTATTACATAAGGATGCCATTAATGATTTAACCTAGAGCTTTTATACAACCTAATAATTCATATATTAAAATTACACTATTGTAACTATTACATTCAATTCACATTCAAAGAACATTATCGTAACCACATAAATTAGATCAAACTCAATTAGATGTAATGACATTCTTGATTAAACAAAGTCCCAGTAGATAATGTACATGACAAGTGAAGCAAAGGAAATGCTTATCTAAAGCTGCTAATAGCCCAAAGGCTACATCAATGTGGATCCTCAAAGGCATTCATGCTAATCCTAAATTTTAATGGGAATTAAATCACTATATTTGGGATAAATTATGTAGGGATTTGCTACAACAAATCACATCTCTCCCACTCACTCATTTGATCTCAACTTTATAGCATGGAAGAGCATATTATGCCAGGTTAGAGTTGCACATGTCAGGTGTTGAGTTGGAGAATTTTAAAATAATCCTATCAACTCCATTACTTTATGCCCATTACATTGTAATTGCCATGTGTAGCCACTCCTTGAAAATACCCAAGACATCATGGAATCAATTAGCTACCTTATAATTGGTGCAAGGCATGCATTGATTCCTCTAGTTGGCACAAAATGGATCAAAATAATAATCCTACCAAATGATTTCCTCATGTTGAGATGTTTATCAAGTTGGTGTAGACCCACACTTAGCCAAAATAGGGGCCCAACATTATCCCATACAAAATTGCTAGTCTGCCCTCAGACTAGTCTTTCAAAGCTTTCGATGTGTAAAACACAGGCACACTCTCCTTCAGCTCAATGTTGAAGTCCTCAAAGCCCTTGATAGCAAGCTTGAGTTCCTCAGCAACATTATCTATCTCCATGGAGGTAGTACTTAGTGAGAGCACATCTATCTTCTCCAATTCTCCCTTGAAGGCCTCAAAACCTAGCTTTGCTTTTGTAACTCCATCTAGGATTTCCCCTTGTTCATAGGCCTTAGTCTACAAGGTGCAGAAGAGTGATTCCAGGTTATGTTCCTAGCCTTTGATTTGGGTACTTAAGGCATTGACCTTCCCCATTATCTAGGTACACTTCAACCCACTTGTAGTATATACATGTTCCATTAGTTCTTCCTTCTCCCCCTTTGCCTATTTAAGGCATGTATCTATGACTAATCCCTGATTAGAGAAGTTATATAAGATGGAATCAACTTCATTTTCACCCTCTTGAAGTTTGAGAAAGATTTCTTTTATCTCTTCAAGATTTGAAACAAGCTCTTTGTGTAGCATGACACATGGGTCCTCCTCTTCTTCTTATGCCAACTCTGCTTTCAACCATGGGAGCATCTGTTCCACTAAGACACATACTTTGTCAACCTTTAAGAGGTTCAATGTGTCAACACCATCAATGAGGGATGACTCAGCTATTTCTATGCACTTGGCTAGTTGGTACAACTTGAAATTCATGGCATGTGCTTCCTCCTTTACATCCTATGGGATTTTCTTCCATTTCTTTTCGCTAACATCATTAATGATGTTTTTTCATGAGATTTCATTAACCATCTAGATGAGTACATTGGTAGACTTGACTCGGTTCATGGCATGGGGATTTAGGATAAAGGAGTCTTGCCCCTCCTCAAGTTTATCTATGCCCAAAATAGCCTTTTAAGGCACCTCAAAGTGAGGCTCATCTATGTAATTATTAAATACAAATGAACATTGTTTGCATGTCCTATCTGTGTAGATTTAGGGGGCATGTATTCAAACATGTAGAAGTCTTCCTCTGCCCACCCCTTTTGTGTCTTTTCATTGAGGCTCAATTCTATGCCTTCTTCTTCTTCGTTGATGGCTAGCTCCATGTGTTCTTCTTCCTCTTCATTGGTGTTACCACTCTCTTCGACACTTTCCTTTGAGGTTTCTTCTTCCAGTTCATATAGGGGTTATTCTTTGGAATTGTCCCCTCTGTCTACTTCTTCTTGTCCCTTAGTACCATCTTTTCCCTCCTCTTATTTTTAATAGGTCTCTATGACACTCTCTATTTGTTGTTTTTCTAAGGTGCTAAAATTACCTTCCTTTTCTTCAGGTACCCCTTCACTACTTGGGTGCACCTATAGTGCATCTTGGTCTACTGTGCTGGTAGAGGCACTAGGTCCCTTTTTTACAACTTCCTTGGTTCTATGCTTGTAGAAACCTCTTTCTCTTCCTCCTCTTTCTTGGCCTTTTATTCTTGGGCCTTCTTCATTTTCTTGGCCTTCTTTTTTTCACTAGTGTTAAAGCCTTTTCTTCCTCGACCTTCCTTTCCTCAACCTCAACTCCATCAATATGCTCATGAGTCATGTTGGTTGCCTTCATTACCTATCTTTTCTTCTCTAGTGTGAGCAATTTTAGAATTTCTACTTCACTCATTCCTATCTTCCTCCACACCTTTATCTTTTCTTCTCTAATGTGGAGGTTGTGTGGAGGGCCCTTTGGATGAGGTACTTACTAGCTTCTTCACTTATCCAAGCATAATGGTAGTGCCACCTTGGAGGGCCTTATGGAATTCCTCAATGCTGGAATCCTCTCCCATCTCTTCTTCTTGGACAATGTAAACTCTTATCCCTATTTCTTCCTCCATCTCTTCACACACCTCTTGCGCTTCCATTTCTACCATGTTTATCATTGGCATTGCAATGGGACACTTAGACTTCTTTTTCTTCTCCCTCTTGCTAGGTGAAATAGTCCTTGGTGTGAAAGTCATACAATTTTTCTTTGGGGCGAAAGGATTTGCTTCTTTAATGGAGGAGATTTTTAACTTTCGGTGCTTTTGAAAAATTTCAAGTGTTTTTCCCTAATTTTACTAGGGAGACTTCTTCTACATTACTGGCACTGGTTTCCATTCATCATCGATCTAGAGGGGGAGATCATCATCCTTCTCAAGGTGTGCACCCTTATTTCTTGGGTTCATCTCATAATATAACATATGTATGTGCCTGAGTATTACTTCCTTCTGGAGGGGATGGAGGTTAGTGTAATCCAAGTCATCTTCCTTGTCTTTTATAGCTTTTTCTCTTGGGTACACATATTAGAGCTAAAACCTATGACTCTCCAAATCCACAGCCTTCATAGAGATGTCTAGCTTCTACGTGTTGGGAATTATCGTTATCACATCCCTAAAGTACTTCATAGAAAATGAATAAGGGAGTTTTAGCCAGCCTAAATAATTATCATTTATGAGTGCCAAGTGCACTACACAAAAGTGTTACATGATGATGAACATTTCCATTCTAAACATGTTTTTGGGAAGCTCCTTAGGGATGCACCATTCCATCTTGAATGCCTCTATATATTTCATGCACCACCCCATATTTTGACTCTTGTACTTTTATGAGAAAGAAGGGGGTAGGTGAAGTCTTGGTACTTCAGTATCGAAGAGTCATTATGTGTTAAGAAGACCTAGATATTATATTCATCTCCATCAGGCACACTGATATCCTCCATGACTATTAAAATCAATATTAACCCCCATCTAAAGGTCTCACACATCGTATGACACTCAAGCACATTCTTGATCACTTCCTCAACAATAAATTTAACAACATTGCATTTAACCCCTTACACCATGTGATAGGTGATGCACAAGTAGGCCTTGCTGATATCCATCCATATTTTATTAGGGTAAAGATTGGATCTCACAAGGTCATCCATTTCCCTCATGCTAGGATCCTTCATATCCTTTATTGAGAATGTGAATCCTCCCTTGCAGTACCCAAGGAGTTTTGTGACCCTCTCTACTTCAACATCATCCACCATCATCTAGTAGATGTTTATGCCTAAGTTAGGGAGCCCAACGATTCTGATGATTAGGCATGATGATAACTGCATGCACCTCCTTACAAATTAGAAGTGGTCCCCATGGACATGTGAAAGGAGGAACTACATGAGTTCATCTAGTTTGTTGAAACATGGTAACTCTTAAATCTAAATTATGTCAGTGGTTGCAAGCTTATATCGAATGAAAATGTCGAATAATGTTGTGTCCACCTCTATCTTTTATTTTGTGTCAACCATCCAGTCTTATGCTATCTCTTGTATTTTAATTGGGGTGTGATGGTTGTATTTTTTCAAATGGTAGGTGTGTGTGAATTATGCCCAATCCTCCCCCACTAATACCTCTAGGGGAATTGCATCTCCATGTATGACATCTTTACGAGTGCCTCAGGGTCAATGCTATGATGTTAACCCCTTCCATCGACTGCACCTTCTTCTTTGTAGTGGATGTGTTGGTCCCTAAAAATGTCACTCATTTTTGGAACAACATATGAGCTATCTTGGTCCTACAGGACCAAAATTTCTCTCTTCCCTTCTCAAAATTTGTTTTGAGCTTTCAAATTCCTCTTTTTTCAAGATTTTTTAGTAAAGGGATTAACAGGTTCAACATGTTCAGAGGCTTCTACAGGCGATTTCAATCAAAAGAACCAATTTCCAATACTTGGCCATCTTCAGGATTGGGTTAGCGCCTTGGTTCAATAAAAAATGTCCATCAGCAAGCATCTAAGCAAGGATTGAACCATTGAACCGTTGATCCTTGGACCATTTTGGTTTGATGGGTTCAGTGGGTTTAGAGGTTCAAAGTTCAACCGTTTCAAAGGTTCCATGGCTTTGAGCACTTAACTAGTTTCAAAGACTTGAACCGTTGAACCTTGAACCATTTTGGTTCATCGGTTCAATGGGTTCAACGACCAATTGGTTCAATGTGCTTGGTTCAAAGGTATCAAAGAGACTCAGTGAAATCAAAAGGATGAACCAATGAACCGATTGAACCTTGAACTGAAAGAGTTCAAAGTTCAATGGTTCATGGGTTCAAAGGTTCAAAGGCAGCCTCTGTCAAAGAGAGAAGCATCAAATAGGTGGTTCAATGGATGGTTCAACCAAGGATCAGGAAAGTGATTGAACTAAGAAGTGATGGAACAAAAGAGACAGAATGAACCAATGAACCAACAAACCAATGTACTTTCAATGGGTTTAAAGGTTTAAGGTTCAACATGGTTCAAGCGGCTAGCGATTATTGACAGCCTCGTGGATGTCAAATTTAAAGTCAGGGAATATCCGTTGAGATTCAAATAAAGCACATAACTCAAAGGAAGAACCAAGTGATTAACCGAAAAGATAGAATTCCTTCGAGTTTGTTCAAAGGCTGACATAGAACATTTCCTTCAGACTTTTTGTCTGAAGGAAATTATTAAGAGAAAGAGCCGTTAGAATTCTTTCAAAAGTATTTTCTGTGGGAAAATGACTAAGGCAGAGACCAAAGGAATTCCTTCAGACAAAGAAGGAAAAGCCCGTGAAAAAATGCCCGATCAAAAAAGACAAAGTGCAGTGGAAGCCGCCATGTGTCCATTATAAAGCAGAGCGAAATCCACCACGTGTCATCTTTTGCAGGACCCCCAAAGGTTTCTAAAGCTTCTATAAGTTAATTAGAATATGTCACGTGTCTTGTTATGACTCAGTAGAACGTGACAAGTGTTTGCATATGTGTTCCCCTTTTGGAGTTGCTCGGGCAAAACGTGTCATAGACCCCATTTTCTGTAAGTTTCTAATGAGTTTCATAACAACGAAACTTGCCACTTGTCAAAGACATAGAAAGGACCCCCCAAAGACTTAGGCAAGAAGGGCTATAAAGAGCAAAGAAGTGCTTAATCAGTGAAGAGAGGAGTGAGACTAAAGGATCAAAAATATCTTTGAAAGAGTTATTTCTAGTAGGTGAAATAGTGGATCGAGTAGACTTCTTAGCACACCAAACCAAGGACGCAACCTATTTTCTTCCATGAAGTAAAGACAAATATGCAAAGGACAAGACAATCCATATTAAGGAGGAGACATCAGATGAAGGGACACGTCATAGTTATGACAACACACTATTCTCAGCATGGTCTCTCCAGACAAAACTAGAGATGCATTGAATATGCTGACTACAACATGGGCCGTCCCATGGAAAAAGGTGCCAATCCTTGGGTAGTTGCTATAAGTTTGTATTTTATCTCATTTGTAAAGGAGACTTTCATTTTACAAGAGCAAAACTCTGCCCATTTTGAAAGAAGAAGACTGAGACTTTGAGCTCAGGTTATAATTTCATTTTCATTGTTATCTGAATGAAAAACCAGGTTTTTCACAGACTTTGTGTTGTTCTGACTTGTGTCATCTGATGGTGTCCTTATTCATTTAATTTGGTAAGCAAAATTAGTGAAGGGAATAGGGAAGTGTCCTAAAACCAACTGTGGGAAGACTTTCTGCTTTCACAATTGATTTTAGTCTGTGTTTTTTATTTTCTTTTTGTGTTAAGGATTCTGGGGTGACTTTGTGCCCCCCATTATCCTTTGTGATATACTCTTTAGGAAATTGAGGTGGAAACTTTGAATTCTAATTCATCCTACTATTACTATGCCCTTTTGATCACTGGTTATTTCACTATCTGAAAGAAACTCCTGCTATTACCTGTAAGGACACTTCTGAAAGAAGAGAAGTGCCTTCAGTGTTTATAGCCAAGATTTTCTCCTTTGTCTATGTGCATCATCTCTGAAAGAAGAGAGATGGACGGTTTATCCCACCCCTGTGTCTTACTTTCTACTTATTTATAGTATATAGCCTCTACATATTTAATAAGGAACCTCCCCTTGATGAAAGGAGAGATTTTTCCCCTATTGATGTAGTAAACCTGCACACCAGGATGACCCATCTCCCTATGTTGTGGTGATAGGAACTATTTTGGTCACCCGTTAGCTAGCCGACAAAATATTCACCCAACAGGATGTATCTGCTATCATCTATGCCTATTTGTATCCTTTTATGCCTATGATGGACTAAAACTCATCCATTTTTTCCACATACTAAATGGGTTAGTATTGAAGTATGATTTATTGACTTTGTTAAAGCCTCTAATGTTTCTTAATGCTTCTCATACTCGTGGGGTCTATGACTATGACTGTAGATTATAAGATTCATTCATTGTTAATGGTAGCCTCGGTGTCACTCAAGTTTTTTGCTATCCTATTTTCTCATCATTTATGCCCCACACTCTTCTATTCTAATCTCAAGTGGAACACAATTTCACTATTTTCTCAAATATTCTCTTTTTGCATCTGTGGGTAATAAAGACTCTCTTTGGTAGCTTTTTATCACTCTCAGATCTAGTTTGGCTCTGCATGTCTAGTTTAAAATTGCTTAAGGCTTGTAACCTAAACCAGTCAACCTTTCACTTCTTTATTCCTTGATTTCAGTTACCATCTTAATTACATGTGAGTAATGGCATGACGGTGCTTAGATTTCTTAGAATCTGCTAAAACCCACAAAATCTACAAAAATCTACTACCACCTACACATTTAATGTAGATCTTTGTGCCTCTGTTGTCCCCTCATTAAATTCTCTAAACAATATTTTTGGTGAAGTGACATGTAGTTCAAACAGTCACTTCCTACCTAATTTATGGTGGATGATAGCTTATCTTGAAGATATTCCTCTTGCGCTTTATTCACTTGATGCTTCACCTTCCTTATGGAAACCTAAGCATGACACTTCACATGTTCACGATTCACCTCTAAGGTTCTTCTATTCTTGCTGTGCTTTCATTTCAAGTGCACTTTTCTATCTTGGTCAATTTCTCTATGATTTTGTCTCTTGCCTTGGCCTATCCTACCCTATACAAATCCCTTGCATTGGTCCTCCAGTGCTTCTCTTTTTATGTGTCTTACACATTTAGCATCTTGTGTGCCTCTCTCACAATTTATCCACACTAGCATCATGTGCATCTTTATTTGTCACTTGGTACTCATATTTTCAAAATCTAATGAGTTTTAAGCACCTCAAAACTTAGGTGTCTAGTACTTACCCAGCTGAAGTTATGTATGGAAGTGCCAGAATAGTTTGCTTATAGGCCTAAAAGTGCCTTGCTTATTCACTCATCACCAAAAAACAACATAAAACACAAGGAGATGTTTGGATTACAACAAAATTTATTTTGGTCAACACAACACAACTGACTTATGACCAAAAAGTCAATGTTTGATGGCACAAGTGCCATCCTATTTCTTATAAGTCTTCAATCGGTTATTGTTGAAATACCTAGGGAGTATTTCACCTGATAATGTGCATAACTTGCATGCACTAGTTTCCAACATGATGTGGATGACATATGGAACCATATACCTAATTTATAGATTTTTTAGGTGCTTGAGGTATTTGGAGTCATAGAAAAAGACTAATGTTCCTTCAGTCAGTACCTTGCATTTAGTATGCTTGTCATGCCATAACTTATAGCATGCCTTCTCTATCTGTTGGCTCCACCTTGCTTGGGTACACACCTCATCTAAGCACTCCAAGTCCTCTAGCCTCACATTTAATGATTCTTGGTCATATAAATGACTAATATGCATAATGTGCAATGATGGTACCATAAAATTTATTGGTAAAAGTACTTCAGTACCAAACACCAGTAAAAATGGTGTATCCTAGTTTAGGCACTTATAGGTTGTGTAATATGCCCATAGTACTACTAATGCTGGATCATTCAAATCTTCATGACTTACATCACATATATTCATGAGGCAGATTCCTAGTATCTTATTAAATGCCTCAATAATTCCATTAACTTATGAATGATAAGGGGTGGTCTTATGGTGCACCACCATATATTTGGTTAGCAGGATATACACAGTTTTATTGATGAAGTGTGTGCCTCTATCATTATTCAAACTAAGTGGGCACCCATAGTGACTTATGATGTTCTCTCATATGAAATTCATGGCTATGGTGACTATGCAGTCTTTTATTATTACTACCTCAACCCACTTAGTGAAATAATTAGTGGTCACTAGAACGTATCTTGCATCGTACACCTTATTGCAGGAGTAATCAGCCCAAAAAAAATCAATGGGCCATTTTTCAAATGGTGCTTAAGCAAGAATGGGATGAGAGGTATCTCATCCTGATGATTAGGCTTCCCTATGCATTGGCAAATGTCACATGCCCTAGCTCAGTCTTTTGCATCTTGGAATAGACTTGGCCACCACAAGCCTAACTACAACACCTTGCATACCATAGCATCTCCAATGCAATGGACTCTTGCTATCCCTTTAAGTGCCTCTCATAATATGAAGTCTCTTTCATGCTTTAAGACACATCGACACAAGACTTTGTCTTAGCCTAATTTATATAGATCCCCAATAATGAGCTGAAAAGGAGCATTGCAAACTATGAGTTATTTTTCTCTTTGGTTGTCATGGTCTAGGGTGCCAATCCAGATGTTAAAAAAGAGGCTATCTCCACTAATTCCTTCGGTACGTGCTAGAATATATAGATTTACACATCTAACATTTCATCTTCAATAGGTATTATTGCATCACCAGAGTTGATGCAAGATAAACGGTCTAGGCCTGAGTTTTATTTTCCATGATTGATGATAACTAAAAACTATAATTCTTGAAACAAAACTATCTATATATAAATGTACCCATAGATAATGGACTTATTCAAAAGGTACTTAATCACCTCATGATTGGTGAAGAAGATGAATAGGGCCATCAATAATTATTGCCTGAGTTTTTTTAGGGCATAGACCATGGCTAACACTTCATGCTCAGTGGTGGTATAGTTATACTCTGCTTGGGTCAGTTTCCTACTTATGAAGGAGATGTGATGATCCATATTACCTTCAATGGGTTACACTAGAATAATGCCAATTATAGATCCATATGTGTCAAAATAGATGTGGAATGGAGTTTTCTAGTCATGAAATTATAAAATATGCACACTAACTAATTTGAGCTTTAGGGTTTCAAAAGCATCTTCTTGCATTAGGCCCTAATAAAATGGTCCACCCTTGTGCAAGAACTCCTATAATAACACCACAATATTTGCATATATCCTTATAAGTTTCCTATAGTAGCTTCAGTGGCCAAGAAAGGCACAAATATCTTTCTGCATTGAGGTATGGGGCTGAATGATCATTATGATCTTCACAGGATCGATGAGAAGACCATATTTACATATGATATGCCCAAGCAAGGTTCTAAAGGGTGTCATAAATATGAAATTATTGAGGTTTAAGGATATTTTTACCTACCTACACCTTTCAAACATTAGGCATAGGTTATCATAATGTTCCTTCACTAGCCCACATACTATCCGGTCATCCAAGTACACTTGGAGGAAATTATGGATGAAGTCCTTAAATGCAGTGATTGCCACTATGGAGAACATAGCTAGTGCATTATTGAGCTGAAAGACATAATGTTGCATGTGAAATAACCCCATTCAATCACAAAATTAGTTTTAGGCTTGTCCTTTTCCTCAATTTGGAATTGATGGTATCCTAAAAACCCATCAATGAAAGTGTATATTTTGTAACCTATGATGACATCTAAGACTTCATCAGTGAATGGAGTTAGGAAGGGGTCAGTGGTGTAGGTGATGTTGAATAGTCTATAATCAATGTAGATACAAATGTGCCCATAATTATTGATGATAATAAACATGGGTCTTACCCATTCTGACTTTTGCACCAGGTAGATCACTCCTATAGCTAACATATCATCAATTTTTGTTTTGACCTTGGCATGGAGATTGGGGTTTATTATATAGGGGTGATTCTTGATAGGTATTGTGTCATCCACCAAATTTATGTTAATATTTCTAAGGGATGGGTGGGTGCCCTTCATGTCTTAGTAATTTCAAGGGAACGAGTCTTGGAAATCTTTCAAGAGATCCATAATTCGTGCCAGCTCCACATCAGACCATATGCGCCCAAAGTATCCATCTTTGGTTCCCTTCCTAAGCTGATGTCTACTTTGGTAGTTTTGAGTGAAGTATGGTAGGGCTCATTCATCACTTGGTGTGAGTCCTCAAATTTCCAAGTTCCCTCAATTATTTCTATATGGACATGAATAGGGTCTTTCTCATTGGGGTTGCTATCATCTACTTGGCACACAAGATTCTTTTTTTATGTCAAGGTCATCTAGTGGTGTGCCTTCTAGCTATCATCATCTTCTTCACTTAAGTCACTATTAAGCACTTCCTCCTAAGGGTTTATTCCTCGCCTAGTGTGAGTCCTCAACTTATCAAGTTCCCTTAGTTATTTTTATTCAAAGATGAATAGGGTCTTCCTCATTGGGGTTGATATCATACACTTGGCACATAAGCTTATTTTTTTTGTCAAGGTCATCTAGTGGTACACCTTTCAGGTTTCATCATCTTCTTCAATCGAGTCCTCAAATAAATATAGGAGTGTCAACCCTTTTTCCCTGAACATGTCTTTTAGGCACTCCTCAAGGATTACAGTGTCTTCAAATACTGCCCTTCAAATTACTTATGGTGGCTTGATCAATTATAAGTTCTGTAAAGAAAAGGAGAAGGTGTCTACGAACCTCTCCTTGAGTGCATCCCAATTTTTGTCTCATTGTGCATCTCATTAATAATGTACCATGCTCATGCCCCTACATATTTAAGGTTTTATAGAAGGCATGCACCCATAAGTTCCTTAGGGCATTTACACCATAGTCAGTCCAGGTTTCTTCACACAAGTGCACATTTGCTATTGGGTCTAAATCACTAGAGTATGTAGAAATGTCTAGATCCTCATTTATTCTCATAAATATGGTGTAGATGGCTACTTTTACATCTTGGCAGGTTAGTAAGCTAGGCCTTTGTGTTACCCACCAATGAGTGATAGTGCTTATCAAAGTATACACCAGCGCACCCATCCTATCTACCTACTTTGGGATACATGACTCGAGGTCACAAACATATTATTCCATAGGATTACTCCCCTTGTATCTTGGGTGTGTGTGAATTTTAACTTTACTCAAGCAAAATGCTCTCTTTCCCTTCTTTCTATCGCAAGTGACCCATCTCTTCAAAGTGTGATCAATATAGACCCAATTAATTCTCATAGGTTTTGGTGCCTTCATGCTCACTAACTAGCACCTTGGACCAATCATCTCATAATATTCTTTAACCCATTGATCATAAGTAGTGTAGATGGTGTCTGAGGCCAAATGTCCATTGTCGCAAGAAAGCACTCATTGGTTATTGGGGTGGAGAGTCTCGACACCTTACACTGTGATGTTTTAGATATGTTGATCTCATCCTCTAGTTCAACACTTTCTACATAGGGGGGTCCTTGGTCACTTGAGAGGGGGATCACTACCAATTCCATTCCATTTTCAAAGGTTATATAGTTCTTTTTAAAATACATATCAATGTTATTTATATAGCACCATGGCCTTCCCAAGAGTGATGGATAATTATCTTGTTCAACCAACTTGATCACTTTGAAGTTAGCATGGAACTCGGTGCCCATGATATCTATAATGGTGCTTTTAAGGATTTTGATTGGTTGCATCCTATATTTGTTGGCCATGAAAAGTACATGAGGGGAAGGCCTCAATGTTGGCTTATCCATATTTTCCCATGCATTCTTTGTTAAGATATTGACCTCGATGCTTATGTCTATGAGGACCTCACATACAAACCATCCATCAATGGTGGCATTCACAACTAGTTATTGATCATACTTTGCATTCTATGTATGATTGACTTCTTGTGACCTTTCCATGTATGGTATAGTGACTTCAATTGGATTTTATCCTGTATGCTCTAAAAACAAGTTCTTTAATAGGGGCAACATCCCTTCTATTCGTAAGAGGCATAAGATCTCCATTAGCTCTTATACCTCAGCTTCTTGGCCATCTTGATTCTTGTGAGAGGCATAAACTTGTGATTCTAAGTCTCATACTAGTTGGATCTCCCCTTGTAGGTTATGAATCACACTCATAGCCTATTGTAATACATATTTTTAACATGCAGGGTCTGGGTAAGGTGTAGATTTGGGTTCAAGTCGCATTATGTGCTCAATGTGGCTTTGTTCCCCATATTTTAGGCATAACTCAAGTATTGGCATAACTAGCAGTTGAGTGGTGAATCCATTATAAGTAGCATCCTACACTTTGATTGGCTCTATGTGGGTTGGTTTTTCCTTTGGAGTCCACTTCTCCACTTTTGACTCACACCTGATCATTCATGTGCCCTTGTCTGTGTTAGGTTTGCCTTTGGTAAATTTTTTGTACAAGTCAAGGCATTCCTCTTCCTTATGTGTTCCTCAATATTACCCACACATTGGATGTGTAGGGCAGTCACACTGATAATTATCTATTGAATTGTACTTGTAACATGAACATGATGGGAATATTACTCTACTATGTCTTTCACCTCTCCCTCTGGTGCCTCTTTGTATTTCATATCCTATATTCTGGTTTCCATAACCCTCATTTCCTTGGGTCTCCTACCCTTCGACTGCTATATTTGCCTGCCTGGTGCCTCTCTCCATGTTTTTACACATCTCATCAATCACACGATAATCAGTTGTGGTATGGGTATAGGTATCACAAAACTAAAAGTAGATGGTTATGTTAACCTAATTGGCATAATACAACAAAAGTTAGTTATGAACATCATGTGCTTCATGAAAAAATTCATATCTTCGAAGTAATGTGTGCACATTCTTTTGAGGGTAGTAGTTCCTGTTATGAATTTATGTCCCATAATTGGTGCACCATAATCCATTTTGAGTATCTTGTGATGAACTAAGAATCAGTTTCTGGTGTTAGGAGGCCATATATGTAATCTATACCTTTATGAATTGGTTGATTCTTGTATTGCCACTCCTGACTACCTCGGCCCATAACATAGATTCAAGCACTTTGTGAGGATCCGTGAATGTCTTCATGGATAATGCTCTTCTACATGGTACTATCAATCAACCAATAAACCATTGTGCATGATAGTCAGGGTGAATGTCATAAGGAAGCTTGGAAAGAAGAGTTTTAAACCTAAGATCATATAGGCACATGCTCTTTGATAGTCCTTGGTTAATTTAGTTGAGTATAACAATGTTATGTTGTTCAAACTTGGGAATATCAAATTCCTTCAAAGAATGCTTCCTTCAAATTATCATAGTCAAACATAGCCTGGTTAGGATTAGATTTCCTGTACTAGGTATGAGCACAATCAAGCAGAGTTGTCATGAACTATGTTGCCTTGTGATCCAACTAGGTTATACCCTGAGTGCACCATTGTAGTTCACATTTTAGCACATATTCTATGACATTTTCCATGTCACAGTATTTTGGCAAGTGCATGTCTATCTCATAGTAAATTTTTTATAGGGGGCATTGGCATCTGAGGTGCTTGCCCCCATGGGACATATCCTGGTGATGGTCCTCCAATGCCTCTATAAATTGGGTTGGGCAAAAACCCTATTGTTATTATTAGTTTTGTTAAGGTTAATGGCCTGTGGCTACTCACTTGTGACATTAGGTGACTTGGGTTGTTGCCTAGTCTATGTAGTTGTCATTAGTTGAACTAGAATGATTTCACTTATGTTCTGTATTATCGATCTATCACCCAAAGGTCTAGAGGTATCCTCACTTAACTTTTCATAAGGAACAACTTGTTCAATCACAAAATTATAGTCCAAGTATATAAAATGGTCAAAGTCTATGTTGACAATAGGGTCAGTTATCACTCTTCTTTCTTCCTGTGAGGGATCCAATACATGAACTTGCACTATAGGTTCAAATGGGTTAGGCACATATGGAACATCTTCAATAGTCAAATTTTGTAGGAACCTAGAGCATTCTACACCTATCAACTATTAAGCTTGATCTATGACTTCATTGTTTCTCTCCTCTTAGCACTACTACAATTCAAGAGATCCTTCCCCATACCCTCCCCACTTATTAAAGGTTCTCTTAGCACTTCTAGGTTCCAGATATTCTATCATCTTGTGCATTCTCTTATTATATTTTTATCTCCTAACCTCTTAGGTGTCAATCTACTCATCTCCTTCCATTGCACTTCATCGACACATCCCCTTCTTACCCATTGTGTTTTTCATATGTGTTAGTACTTTAACCTTCTATTCTCATAGTCTCAAAGCTGTAATCTACCATCGATTTCTTAAGATTTGCATCGATCTCTTTCATAAACCTACCTCTAGGCTCATGCAAAAATTGATACTCTACTTCCTCAGGGTAGGAGTATGTCAACATTGTGAACTCAAGCACGTAACTATTTAGCACTCCTTACTAGCATTTGTTTATATCTCTAGTCTAAGTGGCATCTAAAGTATCAAGCCTATCTAAGCTCTCTTGTGTCCACTCAAATCACTATCCATAACTTTATCTTCTATGGATTGCATAAGTAGCCAACCATCGGTACACATGCTCAGGTAGTTCACAAAATAATACCGCATATAAAGCATTATATAGGTTGTTATAGACCCACTTCCTTGGCTTCTATCTTTTACATGATGGATACTTCAGTGAAAATTTATCTTCCACTTGTTGCAGCTAACGCTCAATTTTATTGAGGGAGAGTCTAAGCATTATTCTATCACACTAATGCAAAAATAAAATTCAACATGGGTCCTAGCTATAGAACTAAAATGTTGTACTTTAATTGGGGTTTCAATTCATCATTTAGGGAGTCAATCACTTATCTATTTGTCCAAGTTAGTTCTAGACTCATTACAACTGGGTACAAACTTAGTATATTCCCATAGTGCTCAACATTTATGACTCGACTGTGCTGACATCAATTCACACAAGGCACAAGCCTTATACGCTCACTCAAAGTGTAATAAAGAAATAATCAGGGCCCATGTTGGGCTAGTTATACCATGACACAACTCATTACTTATAATACTTGGTCATTTCAACTAAGGCTCTGGTGGGTTCACTAGCATAAGCCTTCTTGGGCTAAGACTGATGATCTATAGGTGCAAGCCTATTTAGGGAACTCATTCTGGCCATAAGGGTGCAAGTATTTATTGGGTTGGTTTTATAACTTGAAGGGTGTAAGTTTCTTTCACACTAAACTTAGCACTATTTGGTTGCTTTGAGGGGTCAAGGGAATGCTTTTACTTAAAGGCTCATTATGGATTCACGCATCTAGCTAGGGCACCAAAGTTTGGGTGCATGACCTTACCTACACTTAGGCTATTTCAAAGAATATTTTGACATCATCTATTACATAGGGATGCCATTAATGACTTAGACAAGAGCTTTGTGGAAACATAATCATTCATATATTGAAATTACACTATTTTAACTATTGCATTTAATTCACATTCAAAGAATAGTACCATAACCACATAAATCAGATCAAACTCAATTAGGTGTAATGTCATTATTCATTAAACAAAGTCCCAATAAATAGAGTACATGACAAGTGAAGTAGAATAAATGCTTATCTAAAGTTAATAGCAGCCTAGAGGCTCCCAAGCGAGCTTGGGAACTACAATGTGGATCCTCAAAGGCATCCACACTAATTATAAATTTTAATGATGGTCAAATCACTATATCTAGGACCAATTATGTAGGGCTTCGCTACATCACATCACATATCTCCTGCTCACTAGTTTAAGCTTGGCTTTATAGCACACAAGAACATCTTTTGCTAGGTTGGAGTTGTACATGCCGGGTGTCGAGCTAGATATTTTTTCAATCATTTCACCAACTCCATTACCTTTCACCCATTACACTATTATTTCCATGTGTAGCCACTCCTTAAAGATGCCCAAGACATCATGGAATCAGTTAGCTGCCTACCAACTAGCGTAAAGTGTGTTGATTCCTCCAGCTGGCACAAAAAAGGATCAAAATAACAATCATACCAAATGATTATCTTACACCAAGATGTTTTTCAAGTTGGCACATACCCACACTTAACAAAAATAGGGGCCTAACAATGGGTTCATTACTAATTTGCTCATATGTGAGCATATTTTTATACCCAAAGGCAGAGGATTTTGGATTTTCCATCCTATTCATAAGGATGTTTATAAGGTCAGACTAGGTATTATATTAAATAATAACCCTTAAAATATTTTCTTGTGGGTATTGATAGATAGAGAATGAAGAAAATGGTTGGGACATGAGATAACCAACAAAATTGGTTCTGATAGGTTGGGATGGCACCAAATATTGTGGGACTTTCAAGGGTATATTTTGATGTGGGATGAGTGAAGGTAAGTAGATCCAAGGGTTTACGAGGGAGCTATGTATTGAGTAGTCAATGGGACATACTACTGAAGAGGTTGACTTAAGGGAACCTATTGTAAAGGTTGGGTTTTAGGATTTGAAGCTACATTAGTATGGATAGGTGTGAGAGTTATAGGGATTGAAATTAATAAGTTTTAGGGTGAAGTAGCAGGAGGTGGAGTAAGCGCAACTTAAGGTGTAGTAACATTTTAGGCTTGGGTGATGGTCGGAGAAGGGTTAATAAATACTAATGGGGTGGATTATTTAAGGGTTGTGATACATTGGTATCAGAACCCATTGGAGGAGGATTATTGAGAGAGGAAACCGTAGCCATAGTAAGCCCTTCAGGTCCCTCTAGAGGCATGCCAAAAACAATTCTAGAAGATTGGGTTCGAGGGGAAACCAAAATACATATGGCTCAAGTACTAAGGTAAATATTAAGGGCAATTATATTACTATCCAATATACTAACAAATTTTGGATCTCCCTATATATAAAATTGGGGAATGTCTTCCCCCATAGATTTATGAGAGGTGGGAGGACTCGGTGTGTTCTCCATGAATGAGGATGAGGTAAGAGATTTAGTTTATTTCAGTGACTAATGTTGTCTCAAAACCATGTAGCACTGAAAATAAATAAAGAAAAGAAATGAAAAGGCACATAATCTTCTTTGATTATGTCATTTTAGTGAAAGCAAATGCACACACTACTAAATGTACCTAATTTTTTTTTACTTTTTTAAGAGACTAAATATAAAATGTGATAAGTAAAAGGGGTTAACGAGGATACTAAAAAATGGTAGTCTAAAGATGGTTTCAGGTTTTGTTTACATATGGGAACCTCTGTATACACAAAGGTATGTTGAGGCCTAATTTTGTGCTGGAAGGAAGTACGTGGCTTGGTATTGGGGCCTACCCCCTCACTTCACACACCACAATGATAAGGGTGTTGGGTGCTTAGCCTTTATACTTCTTGCCAAAAAATTTATACTCAATCGGTATATCGAGTTGATTTTCCTCTTGGTGGTGAAATCTAAATCGGTCCACCTTAGGCAGGAAGATGTTTCAGTGCTTATTTTGAGATTATGTGGTTTTGGTTATGTGAGAAAGTGTGATTATTATGATATATTAACCTGAATAGATTAAGCTATGTGAATTATCTAGGCAAGCAAAGGATGAATGCAATTCTTTTTAAACCTTAAAAAGGAAAGCAAGAATTTTTAGATTTTCTCTTTTTTGAATGAAAAAAAACAGTCAAGAAAATGCAAATAATGAATGATTTCACAATGAAAATAACAAGAACAATGAGACCTTAGGGGTATCACCAGGTGTTGCATAATGTTTTAGTATTTTTTGGTTTGTTTTTTTGAATAAAATCAACTTACTAAAAATAGAAATGATACATGGTTTAAAGAGGAATATCTATGACAGGGGATGCACATCATTGATCCAATGAGATGGGAGCTCCTTTTTGGCTAGGAAGGACTACTTACACATAAGAGATAACTTGGACAAGATTGGATTAATAATATAGATGAGTAGACTGCCTGACACAAGATCAATTTTAGGAAGTGGTAGACTTCTTTAGAGGGATGTCAGTCCATTATTTTATGCAATCAAGCGAATAATATAATGGTATGAATTGAAATAAAGCATGTGATAATATATGATACTGAAATGAAATAAATCAATCTACTCCATAGATATTAACAAAGCATTCATTTCAATATGCTATAGCTAATTCTTCTTGTTCTTAAATTACTTCTAGTTGCTTGATGATGGCTTCTAGAGTTGGGGTAAAGATGATTGTGCAAAGTCTTAACTCAAAAGAGATGTCACTTTGATTGGTAAATAATGGGTGAGGAACTATGGGTAAGTCATGTATTGAAACCACATCATGTATATCACTAGACAAGGTCATCTATAGATAGTAATACATGATTTTAAGACTTAACAAACAATAAACTAGAAACACTTAGGAATACTAAACTAGTCTTAGGTTGCAAGAAAAAATAAAAAACATAGGGATCAATGTCGATTGTCTCAAAATCAGTAGTAAATATGTAATCGATGTCGATCTGTACAATTAATTATCATTGATCCTAATAGTTAATACCAAAAACTCAGAACGGGGCCTATAGGTGGGCTTTAGGTGATTTTAAATAGCTTAAGGATTGGTTACTAATTTATCTAAATAGATTAAGGATGATAAATATAATATAAATGGATAACACAGTAATCATAATGTACTCAAATAAATAACATAGTTACCTTTGAAACTGCTTCCTATACTACAAAAAATATCTTGTTGATGGGGATGTGCTTGACTTTTGATTGAGTGTGGTTGGGCTAAAATAGAGGTGGCATTGTTTCGTAGTACTCCAAGGGAATTTATTCAACGTTGTAGTGTACAAATTCAAGATCTTTTAGCCTAAGGATAGACTGAGTATAAATTGATGTCAACCCAAATAGGATCGACGACGATCATGAGGATTAGTATCGATCTTATCCAAGTTTAACCTGTATGTTCCAATAACTCTAAATCATGAGATTAAATTTAGTCTAGGTTGATTTTTAATGAGGTTGATTATGGAGAAGTTGTTAAGGAGTTAAAACAACTTACCTCTAATAAGCTTAGGGAGATTTTACTAGATTTAGGGATGGTTAATTAGTCACTTAGGTAAAAAGTAATTAACAAGATTAATTACGCAACGTAAGACGGTAAATGGTAAAATTACATTAACTAGAGTAAAAGGGATGGGAAAGGGGCAAGACACATTTATTCATAATACAATAGTGTAAAATTATAGTATCTACAACATAGGCTGTCATAAAACCTCCTTTATTGTCTTTGATGACCCATATTCATCCCACTTCTCCCAAATTCCCTTTAGTCACCCCATCAAAGTTTAATTTGTGCCAATTTTTAGGAGGTTTGATCCATTTGACTTGGCTCATATCAAACTTCCTTGTAGGATCTCCCTTTTTTGATGGAACATTGATGTTCCAGTTTTGAAGAATGTTCAAATTATTTTAGGTATAGGTATTTTTTTATCATTCTTATAAAATGTTTGCCATTTCTCCTTGATGGCCTCAGTTATCATCATCCCCTTAGTGACGTAATTCTTCTTCTTGTTATAATGAAATATTCTTATATTATATTATTATTATAATTATTTAAAATATTATCGTATTATAATTATACCATTGTATTGCATTATATATAATTATATTTATATTAATATAATATATATTCATATTAATGTAATGTATTATAATGTATATACGATATTATTATTATTATTATTATTATTATTATTATTATTATTATTATTATTATTATATATCTTTAACAGTTCCATGTTTTGTATGACCTTGCCCTTCCCACTATTTGCTAGTGTTCAAACTCACAATGAAACAAAACGTCTCCTTCTCGCATAATGCATTGGCATGCCATATGAAGAAATACAAAACTTTATTTACCAGTGTCATCTCTATGAAATATAATATTATTGTTACTTAGCCCTTTGTGCATAAAAGGTGAGATAGGGTCAGCGGTCATGGGTTTCATGCAAGGTACGCCTATCGATTTACTCTCTTTTACTTTATAAAATCCGCTTTACTAAAACAACAAGTCACATCCCTCAATTAGAAGTAATCAACGATTGTGTTGAAATGTGTTTGCAATCTAAGTTTTTAAAAATCCCTAGAAGAATGATAAGAAAGCCAAATAATAATTAAAGACCACGTAAATGCACTTTTTCACTATTTATTTGTTTATTCATTTAGATGCCCAACCATATCTAACGGAGGAATATTTAGCCAATCTATTGGGGCAATGATTGATATGCCCTAAAAAAAAATCAATCATTATTCGTCAGTTTTATTCTGAAAGTCTCATCGGGCAGTTCATTTTTACCATTAAAGATTGAGATTAAATAAAACATCAGTAATGACATTGTTGGAAGCCTCTAAAATAAATCTAATCTAGCTTTGCTATAACTTTCTTCCAACCAATTGTAACTTGGGCATTATATATTACTCATTCTAGCACGGTGCCAATAAAAAATACATACTGTGACACTGGAATATATTGCGTGTATAGATAAAATACAAGGGGAAGAACAAGAGCATCCAATCTATGCAAAAATTAACATTATTCACAATTTTAGAACTTAATGGAAGGGTTAAATGTAGGGGTGAGATAACCACATAAGGAAATCGAAATTAATGACGATCGTAGCTACTTTACTATCTAATACAACCTATTGCTTACATTTCCTCTACATCGTCCCTTCTTCCACATCCACATTTTTCCTTTTCATCTAAGCACAAGACGAGACCGCTTTAGAATGAGTCTTTCCATATCATCATAAGTGAGATTTGGATATGTGATAATGCCACTGATTGGGTTATGATAATGATATTGATCGGACCATGGAATTGAAAAATATAAAAATTGGCATATGGAATTGAAACGGGTAATACAAACTAAAAAATAAAAAATAATGAATAATTTTAATAAATTTTAAAAAATAAAAAAAATGAGGAATTTATAATTTTAATATTATAATCCATTATTTATAATGAAAATAAGAAGAGGCGTGCATCTTCTCATTGTTATAATTTATTATAAGGTTATCGTAATTCTTAGCTATAACTAAGTTTGTTATCAAGTTTGTAATTTTATTGTTTCTCATGTGAATATGTTAAATATATTTCTGAGAATGCTTCTACTAAAACTCGAATGTATGTACCTACAGCATTGAGGTGGTACTATATATATTGTAAAACATCACATGAGAATAAAACATTTTTCACGTGTTTTACAAATATTTTTTGTTAAATAAAAACCATAAATAAATGTTAAATGTTCTCTTCCTATTGGTTGAGCATCTCACAATGAACATGACCCTCAAATCCCCACTTTCTAAAATTATCAATAAAAATTTACTTATTATGAGTACTTAACCATAGAAAAATAACTATTTTCAGTTAGAACTTATAATTCCATATTTTAGTGTGCCAAGAGTAGCATCATATGTTAGTGATGTGCTCCTCCTCATGTTAAAGTTAATTGTAACCTTCTCTCACTAAGTAGTTGCATGCCACAGATGTTCTCCAACATAATGAAGCATCTTGTGTTGAGATTTTGGGCCCTGGACTTTGTAATATTAGTTGGGATTAGATTGATAAAGTTCATATTTTCATGTTATCCAAAAAATTGCAAGTAAAATGTTGAGTTGTACATACAATTATTTTTCGTTGAATTTGGCATCAATCCCCTTCATATTTCAACTATTTTCTATGTAGTGATGTTGCTTTGTATATTAGGATGTATGTTAGATACAATAATTGGGTATAACAAATATCCATTCAAGGGTCTTCAATTATCTATGAAGTTGTGAACAAGGGATCAAGAAAATTGGTATGCTCATTGTACGTCTTTCCTACAGGGAATCAATATTGATATTAATCGTCTACCTCCTAGAATATTTTCTATCAATGTTCCCTACATGTTGAAAATGATATTCATAGAGGCATTATGGATAAGATCTATAAATCCTACATAAAATCAACTTGGACAAAACCATTGGAACCATTGTTAACAAAAATGTGTCTTTACTTGGAGCACTCTCTTCAAATAAAAGATGGACATGTTATTACTCCTAACTACACTAGGCTCTATTTTGGTTTGAGATTTCCTTTGGGTCAATTGCAGGTATGCTCTCATCAACACATATGTAAAGTTTGTAATAATGAATTAGAATTAGAGGAGCATTTTCTATATAGGTGTCTAATGTATTATGAGATTTGTGACAGGTTTTACTACCTTTTTAGAGGAAATCATGGTTCTTTATGAGATATTATTCATTATGAGGATAAAAAATATGTAACTCTATTCATGAGAGAGATGACCCAAAATAAAGATGACCTCTTCAAGATTCGTTAACACAACTATTTATTTCATGGTCCAACTTCATACTCTTTTTTTCAACCTCAATTTCAAAGGCATAAACAGACCGATTGTTTTACTCAACAATTACAAATTGTAAGGAGAAATATCTTAAATTAACTCTTATATTATATTATTTTTTTTCTCTTACAAATTCTTATTTAAAATATACTTTTTTTTATAATACTATTACCCTATTATAGTTATTATTATCCATATATATATTAAATTTGATTGGTTAACAACCGGGCTGAAGGGACCCGTACCCTTTACAACAGACAATCGAAAGATAAACAAGACAAAGCAAAAAGGCAAAAAGGGATAAGAAGACAAACACGACAGTTAAAGACCCCTGCCGCCTAACTTACACCAACTATCAGTCAAAAAACCTACATGTAGCCAAAAGAAAGCAAAGCAAGACAAACTATTCTGATTCAGAGTAAAAGACCATTTGCTTGGTCTCAGTACTAACACCTTTGTTATTTGTTCCTCTGGTTTGACTACCAACAAATTGATCATTACCTTCATCCTGTCTCTTCCACTTGAGGTCAGAGGATTAAATCTCCCCTTTTTCTTCCTCATGATCCTTGGTAACTTCCTCCTCTTCTCCATGTTGGGTGGGTTTACCTTTAGAGATACGAATCGGGTGATCTTTACCCACATTAGTAGTTGTCGACTTTGGGTTGAGGAACCCTTTAAGCTTATCGAACTCATCAACAATTTTACCACACAGGGGCTTCTGGATTGTAATCTTCGTATGCATCATTTGGAGGGAGTCCTCAATTTCGATCTTCTTATACTTTTTCAACAAAATCCCCAACATTCTGCTCTTCATGTTCATTGTCAGAATCTAACTGAGCATAGTACCCTTCTTCCTCCTTATATATAATTATATGTTCATTTTTGTATTCTGGATTCTTTAGAAAGCATTTATTTGAGTTTGAAATAAGATAAGATGTCATGATGGAGGACTTCAAATCTACATTAAAAAGTCAAAAATTAACCATCATGAAAATTGATAAAATATTATAATAATTAGAACCATTAAAAATTATAAAAGTTTTTCTTAATATTTAAACCTTTTTTTATTCAAACATAAAATATATCTAATATTTATGTCTTTTCAAAAACAGTATTGTTACCTTTTCCAGCCTTTCAATAGAAAATAAAAAAGAACTCGACTTCCTTTAAAAATCCCATCAAAATTCATCACAATCCATACAGATAAAAGGGAAACCCACTTAACTTGTTTAAACTTTTTATTTCCAAGTAAATCCATTAAGGAAGTATCATAACAATTTATAATTATTATAATATAAATATTCTATCAATTCAAATGTTCATTAATTAATTATTTTTATATATATAACAAAATGATATATCTATGGAAGTCATGATTGAGGTTTGGAGTCGAGTGTCATATCCAACGACCATCTGCTGTCAAATTTATTTGGCGCTACTTGTACTCAAAACAAATAAAATAAATATAATTATTTATCCATTTCTAAAATGACTTTGAGTTCATATGATCGCTAAGGATAAGTAAAAGTAAGAAGGACAAATTATTATTGTATTTTGATGCACCTTTAGTCCATTGTAGTATATTGGGACCAATCTAACGGTTGGCAATTTATAAAGGTATTTCAACTATCATCATAGTGACTGAATTGTGACATCATTTTATTGAGAAAACATTCAACAAACGAATAAATTAGGGGGAAGGGATTAGTAGTTGGGGTTTCTAATTTTCAGGGTTTTATATTTTTTATATTACGTTATTTTACATTTTAAAAATTTGGATTTAGATAGTTTAATATTTTTTATTTAAAAATGTCGTTGGAAAAGATATGTTATTATTATTGTGCTTTCTTTGTTCATATTTTTTGCTACGTCTATTCACATTTAAGTAAATGTTGACTGGTATGTTAATGGAATGATATAGTTATTGTTCATATGTTTTGCAGTTATTCTATTGTGTTATTTATTTAATTTCAATTCGGGATGGAAAATGCGTGGCTCATTAATGTGGAAGTCATTATCATTTTCCACATGGCTAGACATGTTTTTCTTCATTACTATGGCAAGTTAATTCTGCGATGCACACCACCAACAAACATTCTTGGTTATTTATATTTTCACATCGTTGTTATGGTTATTGTGCCTTGTGTGTTCCTATTTTTGGTTGCATGCCTTATACGTTTCTTTTTTTGTCGTGCTTTCTTTGTTCAGGATTTGTTGACATGCCTTCACATTTGAGTAAGTGTTTACTAGTATGTTAATAGAAGGACATAATTGTTGTTCAAATGTTTTTGATTCACTCTATTATGCTACTTATTCAATTTTAACTTGAGACGGAAAATGCATGGCTCATTATTGTGGAAGTCACTACCATTTTCCACAAGGTTAGATGAGTTTTTCTCCATTATTATGGCAAGTTAATATCACCCTATGTGCCATAAATGTTCCTAGTTATTAACATTTTTGCATAGTTGTTATGGTTATTGTGCCTTATATGTTCTTATTTTTTGCTGCATTTCATATATGTTCCTAGTTTTTTTTTGCGTGCTTTCACATCTAAGTAAATGTCTATTGGTATGTTAATGGAGTGCTAGAATGTTACACCAACAAACGTCTCTCCTTGATTTTTCTTGTTCTTCCTCCCCTAAAATGAATGGAACCTACCCAAAATTTCTTGACCATGCTACATTACACAGAGGAATTTTAGTCGGTAGAATGGAGGGATGAAAGTGTTCCCGCATATGTGTTCCTTGTAATTGAACCTGCAACAGTGTTTTATTTTATTTTTGCATGGCTATTATTGTTATTGTGCCTTAATTGATCTTGCTTTTCCCCCTATCCCTCTGCCATTTTTCTGCATGGATTGTCGGGCTTTCCTCCATTAATGTGGCAAGTTACTACCGCCTTGAGTGTCGTTAGTAAATGCCTCTCCCTACCCTTTCACGTACCTCCTTCCCCAAAATGATAGCCAAATATGAGTCAGATGGGAATGAAAGTTGTGGGAATGAGATAGTAGTAAATGTTATTATTTTTGTACCAACCAATATAGTTTTATGAATTATATGATCATGTTGGAAGATGTTTGTCTCATTAATATGCAAGGAAGTTTCATGTTAGAGGGATGAAACATTACACATAACTAAACCCACATCATTGACATGTTTTCATTCCCATTTAACTCTAAATTTGTTGTTATTTCAATGGAAGGCCTATATGTTTTCTAAATTCATGTTGTAGTGTGCCTCATATCTTTGTGCATTTAATACAAATTAAATTGATGTGTGATTTATATTCATTTATGTTTCCCTACACAACATGGCTTGGAAGACATACCATTTACTGGTATATGGATAGAAGCCCTCAAGGTTTACATTCACATGCCAGTATTTGTTATTGTCTTTGTATCAAAATCAATGTTTCCATTCTCAAAATAATTACAGGTAGGGGAAGGGGACCAATAGTTGGGATCCCTAACTTCAGGGTCCCACACATTTCATATTATGCCACATCATGCTCTAAAAACTTGGATTTAGATGGTTTAATATTTTTAAAGTTTAAATAAGTCATCTGGGAGGTAAACCTACATTGTTTTCATTCACATGATCAACACAACAAAAAATAGTGTTACAATTTATGTTATGGATTGTTGTGATAAGATTCAAGATTCAAGCAAGAAAGGGGATATACATTCACAATCCATTTATGGGTATATCATCTATGAATGAATTAGATGATAATGCCAATAATGATGGCAATGAACTCCAGCTAAATAGGCAACAAGATGAGTTGGGTGGTTCATTGCCAAAATCTTGTTGCCTATTTGGCAATAAACCATCCAACTCATCTTGTTACCTATTTGGGTGGAGTTTATTACCATCATTATTGGCATTAACATCTAATTCATTCATAGATGATCTACCTTACAATGATCCATAATTGGATTGTGAATATATATCCCCTTTCTTGATTGAATCTTGAATCTTATCACAACAGTCCATAACAAAAATTGCAAGACTGTTCTATGTTGTGTTGATCATGCCATTTGATGTTGCCCACACTTGAACCCATGTTTTCATTCACATGTGACTCAACATTTGATGTTAATCTAATGGAAGCACTGTAAGTTTTCATTCACATACCACTAAGTATTACTGTCTTTGTATTCAACCAAATAGTTATGTGAATGGAAAACTTAACATTTACTAGTATGTGGATGAAAGCCCTAAAGACTTTCAATCACATAGCAATACAAGTTATTATCTTTGTACCAAAATTAAGGTTATCATTCACATATTAGGGAATGTAATTATTTTTGTATCAAACAAAATTATTTTTTGATTTCATATTGTTTTGTGATTTTTATGAGTCATGCGTAATGATTGGAGAAGTAAGACCAAGGTTTATTACTCCCTCCTTCAACCAATCTGGTGGTCACACCTGCGAACACAAACTTAAACCCCCTAGTTTAAAATTTTGGCCAATAATATTTTTTAAAGTGAACTCATTATTGTATCATTGGTTTATAATTTTGACAAGTAAGGCACATATCAAAATAAATATGGGTCATTAATATAAAATGAATGACCATGTTGAAAGATGTGTGTTTGCAAGACTTAATATTTATGGGTATGTGGATGAAAGCCATGAATGTTTTCATTTGCATACTAGTAAATGTTATTGTTTTTTTTATCAAAATTAAGAATTTCATTAACATACCTGTAAACATTGACTCAAGTGTATCAAACAAAATCCTTATGTGAAATCATGTTTTTATGCTTTCCATATGCTATTGTTATTACATTACTAAACATTTATTGCTATGTGGATCAAAACCATGAAATTTAATTATATGTTACCACAAATTATTGTTGTTGTGTTATTCATTAACATGCTCAAAATTATAAATATTATTTGCCTTAAGTGTTGTTCATGTATGTTTTTGATATGTTGATGTGACATGTTGATAATTTGTCCATTATTATTATCAATATTTTTGATAAATTTTTTATTCTATTGATAATTGTTATATTCGAGCATTCTTGTTTTTTTAATAGATATTAAATTACTGTAGAGTGTGAATGTTTGATGGGCTACTCAATTTTCATTTTTTTTACATACATTGTATTTCATAACATTTGTTAGTTTGCGAAGTTTAGAATGCTCGTACAATTTTTTCTTTTGAATGTTGTGAACTTTATAATGCACAATTCTATATTGATTCGATTGTTTTTATGTGTTGTTGATGTTTGTTTGTTGTGGGTAATGATGACATATTTCAAAATCAAGAGCGGAGAACAATAACGGGGTGTTTACTTCCAGGTGAAAGTTTTTTAACTTTCATTAGGTTAATGATCCATCTTTAGGATGGATGGCAGATAGAAAAATAAATTAATTACATTATATAATGAAACTTAATAGATTTACTTTCATTACATTTATTAATACACTTCAATACATTAGATATCAAACTAAATACATTTGATTTTGTTTACAATTTCTTGATGTTCCCTTACCTTTATAAGCCCCATCAAAATTCATCTCAATCAATACAAATAAAAGGGAAACCCATTTAACTTGTTTAAGTTTTTTGTTTCCTTTTAAATCCATTAACAAAGTATCATAACACTTCATAATTATTATAATATAAATATTCTATCAATTCAAATGTTCATCAATTAATTATTTATATATAACAAAATGATATATCCATGGGAGTCATGATTGAGGATATGACTCTAGTGTCATATATAACTACCACCTACCTTTTTATTTCATTTATATTATCCTCTCGTAGAGATGTGCAAAATGGCTCTACTTTGTCAAAAAATTATCTATTTCTAAAATGACTTTCAATTCATATGATTGTTAACGACAAGTAAAAGTAACAAGAGCTGTATTACAACTAAAGTGCCTAACTTTTTGCAGGATAGAAGATCTTATCGTTGGATCTTACGTTCGAGCTCTGGGATCATGCCACTTGGAAAATATGTGCTTATCTTGGGGTTATTGACTTTTGACTTCTAACTTGAAAGTGTGATGGTTGCACGAACATGGCGTGGACATCGTTAATGGTTATGTAGATATTATTGATAGTCATATAGATATCAAAATAAAGCTTTTACCAATTAACCATTGAGGTTGAAATTGTGACAGTCACGTGGACCTTATTGATGGTCGCATAGATATTGAAATAAAACTTGATAATTAAACCATTAAGGTTTAAATTATGATGATCACATGGACATCATTGACAACTGCATGAAAGTCATTGATGATGGTACATACATAAAAATAAAGCTCATGTTAATTAATGATTGAGGTTCGAATTATGACAGTTGTGTGGATATCATTGACGTTCACACAGACATTAATGATGGTTGCATGGATGCCAAAATAAAGCTTGATAATTAAACCACTAGGGTTTAAATTATGATGGTCATGTAGACATCAACGACGGTCGCATGGATGTCAATGATGATCATGTGGATGTCAAAATAAATCTTAGGCAATTAACCATTGGAGTTTAAATTTGATGATTATATAGACATCAATGATGGTTGCATGGATGTTAAATCATGATCATATGAACATCAAATTTAAGGCTCATAAAATAGCCATTGGTATTCAAATGGAGGTAAAATCAATGGTTAGTGTGCAATTGTAACCCAGGTAGAGCCATGCCATTGGTTGCCTCTGCTATGTTTCCTACGATTATGACACATGTCATTACGATGTTAGCTTTGAGTTTTGTTGAAAAGTCTGATTCACCTCACACCATCCCATTAATTTCCTCTGAGTAAACACATGTCATCGATCTTGCATAAAGTACTCAAACTTTAACTTGGGATCAGGGTTTGACATTTTAATATTGATCACGTACTATTTGATTATTCTTGTATGAATCAGTGCACTCTGTTATATCTTGATTCGATGGGTGCACCACCATTGGCTGTTCACTGGTCTTTCACCAAGAAGGGTGACACTTATCACTTTCTTGATCTTCTCATGCTGCATTAAAGTCTTGACTTGACTTGTACCATTTGATCAATGTGAGGTGAGCAAACACATACCATTGATCTTGAGGACATGCTCAAGCTTTAAATCTTTGGTTGGGGCTTGGCTTTTCAATTTGGATTATGCACCATTGGATCTTATCATTCGAGCAAATTCACATCATCCAATCATGATCTATGGGGTTAAGTGAGATCGGTTCTTGTGTTTAGTCTCCCATTTTGATCTCGCTCTATTGGATTAAATTCACCTGAAGAAATATGGGTCATTGATCCTATATACAAGCATAATATTTAAGTTAGATTCGAGAATAATATAAAACTTAAGTAATTTTTTGGACTAGTGTCTTCATTCATATTAATAAATATGAATAAATTTGTAAGCTAAAGTATTTAGCTAGGTTTAAGACATATTAAGGTGACCTCGTGAATTAAAAGTGACTTGACATAAAGATTTAGGACCAAGGGTTAGAAACATAGTAAACAAGACCCCATGAATAATAAAAGATAAGTCATAAGGTTTTAGCCTAAGGTTTAAAACTTTATGATAAAGCTTTATGACTTGTCTAGGATATAGAAAAGGGACCTTGCATTAGTTGGATTATGCTAAAATAAAAGAGAAAAAAGGGGTTTGGGATGTAAAGGGACCCAACATAGAATTTTTAGACTAAGTCTTGGTTGTGTCAAAAAACATTACTAAGCTTTAGTATAAAATTTAAGTTAAGTCCATGGCATAAATAATTGTTCCAACCAAATTTAAATTTGATTCAAAAGGGACCTAGGTTAATTGGAATTAGGGTTTTAACATGACTTAAGATAGACTAAAGGCTAATAAAATATCAGTTTAACATTGAAGCACAAAACCCTAAGCATGTTCATTCCCAAATGAGCTCTATTAAACCTGCAACCTGAAACATAGATATCCAATGTTAGCACTTTTAGATAAGATTAAACCAGAGCTCTAAAAAAATAAGTCAACCAAACCATGGTGTGGATGATATTCAAATAAAGATGATGTGTAAACATGCTAATGACATTCTGATCAAGTCAATTTTTAGTTTTAAGGTACAAATTTGCATAATATTATTGCTATTAATATTATTCCAGAATAGAAAAAATTGATCATATTATTATAGGATGTTATATTATATATTGTTATATGGTATTAATATATATTAGTATCATAATATTGTATTATATTTTTATTATAATATATATTAATGTATATATGATATGTTTGAAACTAAATATTTAATAATATTATTATACTATAATTGCATAATATAATACATTATAATATATAATATAGTATAATATAATATGTAAATATAAATTTTAATATTAAATTAAATTACTCTAATTGATAATATACTATTAATAATATTACCAAATTAGTTGCTTACTATTTTGTGCTTGTCTAATGCAAAATCTTAGATGAAGTAATATAATCTATGGAAAATATTTTCTTTCAGTTGAAAAAGATCGGATACTTGTTATTAACATGTTTATTTCCATCATTTTAGCCTTTTTTCTTATACTCGAACAAATAATCGAATAAAGGCTCATACAAGAAGGATGTAACTGATTCTAGTAAGGCAAATGTCCCAAAAATAAAGGGTTTTTTTGCATGCAATAAAGTAAAACTTAAGCAAAACAATTTTTTTGTCCTTTCAGAGGGTTCACTCTAGTCTATGACCATGGACATACACTGGTACTTGGTCATGCATCTCCAAGAATAGATAGACCTCTATAAATAGTCAAAATATTTATGCCAGATCCTTTTAATTCATGAGGTCACTTTAATATGTCTACAATTTAGCTTAAGACTATAGCCTAAAGCTTTATTCATATTTATTAATACGAATGAAAACATTGGTCCAAGACTTTAGCTTAAGTTTTATATTTGTTGTACCCAACATCCCCCTTATTTTCATAGAAAATGGGGACCCACCTTTTTTTGAATTATAGTCTTGACTTTGAGCCCCTCTTCTATGTGTTTTTGTAAAATTCTGGGAAAAGACTGACCATTGGCCTTTCATACTATGGCAAGATGGCATTGGTGTTGTGTGTTAGGAAAATAAAACATAGATAAATATGAATGAATTAAAGACAGAAATGAAATATGGAAACAAAACACAGAGTAATATTAATGAATTAAAGACAAAAACATGGGTTACATCCACAATAGAGACACATAGTTAACATGGTTCACCCAATATGGGTTACATTCACACAGAAATAGCCAGTCCTTTCTTATTATTCAGTCCAACAAATGAAGAGAAAAAACCTACAATACAACCACTGTAATATTCTCTTCACTCACATACAACATGTTGTTATCATTATAATGCCTTCATATCAAAAGAGAGTTACATATTAGGGAAAAAATGCACAAACATAATTTATACCATTAGATCTGCAACCTAATAGTGAACAGTCCAGATTTACTATGAAATTATAATATTTTATAGTGCATTTTTTACTAAATTTTGCTTGGGGGTGCTGCTCCCAAGCCCCCACCATGGGGGATCTAAAATAGGTCATCGCCCTTGGACCCCCATGACGACCATAGTGGGGGGTGTTGCCCCCCCACACCTTCCTATCAGGAACTAAGCATTAAAATAAGATCAGGCTCCACCATCCAATGATCTCCCACTTGGAGACTGATTTATGTAACTCCACTACTAAAACTCTTCCTTGGAATTTTCTTTGAACTTTGACCCTAGCTTGTTTCCCATCTTCTTTGTTATCCCTAAAGACCTTTTGAAGTTGAACAACTCTCCATCTTCTCCTTTGTGACTACTTTTGTTAGCGTATCTACATGATTCTGAATTGTATGGATCTTTTCCAACTTTAGTTGACCATCCTCAAAAATTAAACAAATGAAGTGATACTTGAGTTGTATATGTTTGGCTATTAAGTGGAATGCTGAGTTATTTGCTAAATGAATAACACTCTGGCTATCACTGTACAACCTAAAATATTCCTATTTATGCCTCAACTCTTTCATGAACCTTTGCATCCATATCATCTCCTTGATAGCTTTTGTAGTTGCAACATACTCTGATTTTGTAGTTGACAAAGCAACTATCTTCTGTAATTTTGATATCCAACTAATCACTGTCACCAATAGTGAATACATAACTTATGGTGCTCTTCTTACCATCTAAATCTCCAGCCATGTCTGCATCAACATATCCTTGTAAGGTAACATCTGAACCTTCATAACATAACTGTCTATCAGTAGTCCCTCTCAGGTATCTAAGAATCCACTTGACTACATCCCAATGCTCTTTTCCTAGATTATTCATAAACCTGCTGACAACTCCCACTGCATGAGCAATATTTGGTCTTGTACACACCATATCATACATTAAACTTTCAACTGCTGAAGCATATAGAACTTTAGACATGTAATTGATTTTTTCCTATGATTTAAGACATTGTTCTTTGCTTAATTTTAAGTGCCCTCCCAAAGGTGTACTCATTGGTTTTGCATGTTGCATATTGAACTTGAATAACACCTTCTTGATGTACTTTGCTTGAGAGAATGTCAATTTTCTATTTTTATTGTCTCTTATTATTCTCATACCAAGGATTTGCTTTCCAACACCCAAATACTTCATTTCAAATGAATTTTCTAATTTTATTTTGAGATTATTTATATCCTATATGTTAGACCCTACAACAAGCATGTCATCTACATACAATAATAAGATAATATAAGTACCATTATCTAATCTCTTAAAATAGACACAGTGGTCAGAATGGCATCTACTATAACCTTGTTCTATCATAAACATGTCGAATTTCAAATACCACTGCCTTGGAGCTTGTTTTAGACCATACAAACTCTTCTTCAACTTGCACACCATTTTCTCCTTACCTTTTACTTCATATCCCTGTGACTCCTCCATATATATTTCTTCATCCAAATCACCATGAAGGAAAACGATCTTCACATCTAACTATTCTAGGTGTAAGTCTTCTACTGCTACCAAACTTCAAACAGTTCTTATGAAATTCATTTTTAAAATTGGAGAAAATATTTCATCAAAATCAATACCTTTCTTTTATGAAAACCCCTTTACAACAAGTCTGGCCTTGTACCTCTTTTTTCCTCCATCTTCTTCCTTCAACCTATAAACCCATTTATTCTGTAATAACCTTTTACCTACAGGGAACTAAACTAAATCCCAAGTTTGGTTATGTACAAGGAGTCCATCTCCTCTTTCATGCCTTGCTCCCACTTCTTTTTGGTTTCTGCCTGCATTGAGTGAAGGAGAGTATTGTTCAGGGAGTCTACTTACTCTAGTAGATCTTCTAACTACATTTTTAGGAGTTTGAGGTACTTGTTGTATTTATTGCACATTCTAATTTTCTAGCACTTTTGGAATTTCATTTCCTTGGATTTCATCGAGTACTACATATTTTGTATTTGGCTTTTCTTGTTTCTTTACCTGCAACTGATCTCTGTACATGACCTTCTCATTAAAGATCACATCTCTACTCCTAATGATTTTGTGATTTTTAAAATCCCATAAATGTTAACCAAAATCATTAACTCCATATCCAATAAAAGTATATTTTTTAGATTTTATTTCAAGCTTGGTATTATTTTCTTTATCAATATGGATAAAAGCTTCACAACCAAAAGTATTTAAGAAGGAATAATCTACCTTTTTGCCTATCCATGCTTCTTCTAGAATACCACCATCCAAAGAACTTGAAGGCCCTTTATTTATTAAGTAAACAATAATATTCACAGCATCTATCCAAAACTATAATGACAACCCTGCATGTAATATCATGCTCTTTGCACGCTCCATGATAGTCCGGTTCATCCTTTTTGACACACCATTTTGTTTTGGTGTTCTTGGAACCGTCTTCTCTCTATGAATCCCATGTGATGAACAATAATTATCAAATTCCTTACTGCAGTATTCACCTCCATTGTCTGATGTGACACACTTCAACTTATTTCCTATCCCATTCTCAACCAAACCTTTTTATCTCTTAAAAGTATCAAAAACATTAATTTTTTGGTATACAATAAACCCATGTTTTTCTAGTTGCATCATCAATAAAATTAACATAATAAAAATATCCACTAAGGGATGATACCTGAGCCGGTCCCCATACATTTGTATGCACAAGCTCTAACTTTTCATCTTTTTTTGTTTTCCCAACTCTGAGAAATATAACTCTCTTCTATTTTCTATACACACAATGGTCATAGAATTCCAAATCCACCTTCTTCAAATCTGGCAACAAATTCTTTGAGTGGAGAACTTGCATTCCCTTCTCACTCATGTGCCCAAGCCTGTGGTGCCATCATTTTATATCTGATTCTATAGAAGCTAAAGCAATAAAAGAGTCAAAATTACCATTAGATAAATATAATGTACCTACCTTCTCTCCTTTTTCTATTACTAGTGATCTTTTAGTGACCTTCATGATTATTTTGCAAATGTAATTATGCAGCTCTCACTTCCCAACTGCCTTGCTGAAATTAGATTTATTCTCAACTCAGAAACATGCCTTACCTCTTTTAGTAACCATTTATTTCCATTCTATAATTTTATTTGTATCTTACCTTTTTCCACAATTTTATAGGGTTCACCATCACCCAAATAAACCTGTCCAAAATCACCTTGAACATAGTCTTGAAAAAATTTCTTATGGGGTGTCACATGAAATGAAACCCTTGAATATAACACCCAAGAATAATTAATATTATCTAAAGAAAGGATTAAATCATCTTGTAACACATCACCTACTACATTTGCTTCTTGATTGTTATCTTGTTGTCCATCTCCATGTTTTCCTTTTCAAAACCAACAATCTTTCTTCAGGTGTCCTTTCTTCCCATAAATCCAACACACCAATGCTCCTCATTTGGATATACCCTTCTTATACTTACCATGATTTCTTGGGTCCTTTCTTTTATCCTTTTGTCTTCCCCTATTCTCCATAGTCAAAGCATTACCTGATGTCTCACTTGTGCTTTTCCATCACATTTCCTTATTGTAAATAACACCCATAATATCATCAAAATTTAAAGTGTTTAAACCAGAGATAAAATTACTCACATCCATGACCAAGTCATTCTAGCTTTCTAACAATGAGCACATAATTAAAAGAGTCCTAACCTCATCATCAAAATTTACTCCTACAGAGTTAACTGCTTTGTGATAGTGTTAAATTCATTTAAATGATAAAAAACAAACCTACCTTCTGAAATTTCTAGATTAAATAAACACTTCATAAAAAATACCTTATTACAGGCTGAGGGTTTTTCATACACTCTATCTAATGCCTTCATCACATATGTTGTCTTTTATTTTGAAATATTAAAGGCCACTAACACTGCCAGGCACATCCATATTGTTCTTAATGTCTTTCTATCAAGAACCTCCCATTCTTCATCCTTCATATTCGTTGACTTCTTTACTATTCCACCCAATGGTAGGAAAAGATCTTTTTGATATAGATAGTTCTCCATTTTCATCTTTCATAATTGGTAGTTTTGGTCGCTAAACATTTTGACCTTAAACTTGCCTTCTTCTGCTGTTGCTCCCACTCGAACCAGGAACCCTTTTTTCCTGTAAGTTTATCTACCAAATAAACCTTTGGATCTGATACCAGTTAGAAAAATAGAACACAGAGCAATATTAATGAATTAAAGAAGGAAATAAAATATAGAAAAAACAACATAATAGAGACACAAATTTAACATGGTTTGTCTAATATGGGCTACATCCACATAGAAACAACCATTCCTTTCTTATTATTCAGTCCAAGAAAGGAAGGGAAAAAACTTGCAATACAACCACTGTAATATCCTCTTCACTCACATACAACATGCCATCATTATTATAATGCCCTCATATCAAAGGAGAGTTACATATTAGGGAGAAAATGCACAGACATAATTTCTACCATTAGATCTGCAACTTAATAGTGAACAATCCAAATTTACTATGAAATTACAATATTTTATAGTGTATTTTAAACTAAATTTTGCCTCGAGTGTGTTTCCCACAATCCCCCACCAAGGGGGGCTCCAAAATGGGTCGCTTCCCCCCATGGACCCCCATGGTAACCATAGTGTTGGGGGGGGGGGGTGTTGCCCCCCACACCCCACTATCAAGAATTGAGCATTAAAATAAGATCAGGGTCCACCATCTAACACTGTGTTTTCATAAACTATCTTTATAATTATTTCATACTTATTCTATCCAAACTTTTTGTCATGGGCACTTTGCCCTATGAAGTAGACCCTTTGAATTTTTTGCAGTTGCCCTTCATCTTTTTTTATGGACTTTTTCCCATTAGAATTGCCCTTCGATGCTTTTTGAAATGACCATTCAGATTTTTTGCTGTGGGCATTTTGCCTGATGAACATAGCCTTCAAAATTTTTTCCATGGTCATTTTGCTTGATAAAATAGGTCTTCAGGATAATTGCCTTGGACATTTTATTCAAAATAATTACCTGACGATATACATAGTGTGCATAATTTATCTGATACATGTTCCCCATAATAATCTTTTCGATACACTTTCATTGACAAAATTGCCCTTTATCCCTTTTGAACCTACTCTTCAGGGTTTGTACAACCTAACATTTGGGACTTATTCCCAGATATTTGCCTTATGAAGTAGACCCTTTGGACCTAATGCACTTACCCTTTGAGATTTTTGTTAAAGGCTAATTCCTTTGGACTTTATGTTTTGGATATTCTGTCTGATGAAATTAGGGTCCTCAAAACATTTCCCCTAGACAAAATCCTTGAAATAATACCCTATTTCCAAGTGACAACCTTGAGTAGAGGGAATTTTATTATGAACTTATTATAAGATTTTAACCTAGGCCTTAATCATATTTATTAAATACAAAAGTTTCAATAAAGATAAATTATTTAGGGAAATTGTTCATCGAAATTGCTTTAGGGAAATAATTCTGACACAAAATGTTTGATAGAATTGTTTTGGGGAAAATGCCTGATGTAAAATGTCTAAAGAATTATTTTTTGTGGGGAAATTATTTGGACAAGTTTTAAGGTTGATTGAGCAGATGAAGAAATTCATGCGAGCGTCAAGTTTCAACCCTGACAAGTAATCATTTAGATTTAAAAATCCTTAGATGTTCATACAAACATCAATAACATTCACAGACATCAAAGTTGGGCCTCATAAAATAGCTGTTTGTATTAAAAAATTGTCAAAGGGTCCTTGACTAAACATAGAATTGACAAGTGTCAAAATCTTGGGCACTGGATCAAATCTAATAGCCAACAAGTAAATACAGGTCAATATGTCTAGGCAAATGTAATAGAGCATATTTAATCATGGATTCAAGATCGATGGTGAGCTTGAATTCAAAAGGCTAGAGGATCTCTAGGATGAACATGTGAGTGTCAAGCACTAAGATCTTAGGTGCCCATATAGAGATTTAGTGGTACATGGTGATCATAAATGATAATGGACTTAAGATAATCAATGGTACATGTTTAATCTCATAATAAAGATATAAAGGTATAGATCAAAGGTAAAAAATTCAAGGGAACTAGATTGAATGCGAGACCACCACATGGCGTAAGCATGAAAATAGATGGATTGACTGTAGGATCTTGAGGAGCAACATGTAATTAACAAGTGGCATAGTCTGAGAACCCATATCATGATCAAATGACCATAATGAGGTTCAAAACAAGGAGATTGTCAGGTAAATCAAAAATGGAAAATTTGATTAAGTCCCAAGCAGGCAAATATACATAAAGCCGATAGAATTGGTCTTTGACACATTTGTTAAAACATTTTATCTGATGAAGTAGACCCTTTGGGCTTTCTGTCATGGGCACTTTGCCCTATGAAGTAGACCCTTCATATTTTCTGTAGTTGCCCTTCAACCTTTTTTGTGGAATATTTACCACCAAAATTGCCCTTCACCCCTTTTTGAAATGACCCTTCAAACTTTTTGCTCAATGAACATACCCTTAAGAATTTTTTCATGGGCATTTTCCTCAATAAAATAGGTCTTTAGGATAATTTCCTTAGATATTTTATCCAAAATAATTACCTGATGATATACATACCACACATAATTTTCCTGATACATTTTCCTTGCAATAATCTTGCCAATACACTTTCCCCGACATAATTTCCATTCAACCCTTCTGAACCTACCCTTTAGGCTTTGTGCAACCTACCCTTTGAGACTTATATCCCAGACATATGCCCTATGAATTAGACCCTTTGGACCTAATGCACTTATCATTCAAGATTTTTGTCAAAGGCTAATTACAATTTACAATTTTGGTTGGCTTCCTTCAACATAGATAACCCAAAATGTTAAACTAATGCCACGTGGTGAGGCAAGGGAGCCCTCTAATTGATAAATTCATAGAAAAATAATAGTTGTCCAAGAACTGATTTGAATTCCACTATCTTTCAATAATACCTCAGTTATTCATATGATGCTAACGTAGTAGAGGAAATTTATCAACTATAAGAATAGTTTTTTGGGGGCACTTATTTTCCATTTAATAGGGATGCCATTTTACCTTTGCAACCTGAGATGAATAGAAGCATTTGGGGAAGAAGATATTTTTTAGATCTGAGCAATGTTTCCTCATAGACATTGTACAAATCTTGGGGCTGTCAGTAGTGTTAGATGATTGGTTTAATTATTATGATTAATAAAACACTATTAAAAAGTTGATAGTGTGTTAATAAAGTTTTGGTAACAAGTTTTGTTAAATTGTCATGTTGATGAATTCTAGAGAATGTTGATGCTTTTAAAAACTATTAGATTAATTACATTATTGTACATGTTTTTGATAAATTAGGGTTCGTGAGTGTTGGAAATATTGCATTTAAGGAGGAGACCAAGAACCAAAGCTAAGGGGATAGAGTATGGATTTTTAGGGTTTGCATGGTTGGGATGACTCACAATCTTTGGATCATAGAGATTGACTAGCCTTGGCCAAGCTAGTAAATCTATATATTTTTTCCTCAGCCTCTCTAGCACAAAATCACAATAGATCTATAAATTTTTTTGAAAGCCTCACCAGCATAAAATCAAAATAAACTAAAATAATAACATTTTTTCCCTTAAAATAAAAGTAAAATGCAAGAATATCCTCTAAATATAAGCACCCCAAAAATAGCAAATTCTCAATCAAGCAACCCAAAATAAAAAAATTAGGCCAAGGCAAAGAGGTAAAAAGTATACCACATCATTCCAGAAAATCTAGTCATCTTTCTCCAATGAGGGGGCCTATTCTTGTCAACCATGTCACTTGCATAAATAAAATTATATCCATGTCTCTACACTACCACTATTCCCACCAATATTTGATTGACCATTTATCTATCCAACATTTTGAGTTTGACTTGGCATATATGTGTATGGGCTTCCAAATGCTCCCACCATCACAAAGAACTATGACTACTCCAATGTCTTTGTAGTGGGTTGAGAGTTAGTGCTACAGTTTCCAAAATTGTGCACTTCTTCCTAACTATAAACAATGCCACATATCAATCTTAGACTAGTTTCCTTACTCATAAAATTAGCAGAAGTAGAAAGATAAACATGAGCTAAGAGGTTTTCATAGTTTCAAGCAACCACCTCATAGGCTCTTCGAATAAAATATATTCAACATATAGCAACATCCAAACCATAAACATAAATTTTAAAAATTATTGTACAGTTTTAAGGTGAAAATAGGAGAAATGGGAGAGAAAATAACAACACAGACTGAACATGGACCCAAATAAGACAAGTGAGAAAGATAATGAATCAAATTTAAAAGCTTTTAATCTCTTTTTTAAGTGTTACTTGGATAGCTAAAATTGAGTTTTAACTACCTCATTTTTTTATAATCAAGAAATCAATGTGTCTTTTACTAGTCTTTATTTTACTATTTTCCTTATATTTACAATGGTTAGCTTTGCAAGACATTGAATGTTTTTAACATAACTTGAACATGTAAAAATACTAGATAAAAGTTATATTTTCCTTGTATGTTTTGTTGTATATCTTTGTTTTTTAAGTACATAAGTTTTTTAGTTCTCAGATCCAACATTTTCTTTTTTGCTTTGACATCGCGTGATTGTCAAAATAATGCTCATGGAAATTAAACTACTGAAGTTCAAATTGTGATGGTCACATAGATGTCATTGATGGTGGCACAGACATCAAAATAAAGCTCATGCTAATTAACCATTTTGTAATATGAAAAGCAATTAAAATTTCATTGTGTTCAGTCCAATATGCATGGAAGAGATTATAATCTATTTTTCTTTGATCAATATTTGTCCAACAATGGTCTATGACTTTTCTCGCATTTGTAGTTGGCATATTTGCTATAAGAAATAAATTGTGGTTTTCCATACATTGACATAGTTGGCATTAGAAACTTTTGTTTTGGAGCATGTCAATATTGAAGTCACCAATTAAAATGATATTCATATTGTTATTTATAGTAGAAGTAATGTTTTTTATGAATGTTAATAGATCTACAAGAGGAGCTTTTGGTGCTAAGTAGATATTTGATATGTTGATGTATACATTTGAATAACTAATGTCAATTGTAATTATTTACAGATTTGGTGTATTAAATGTTTCAATGGTTTGCTTGGAAATTCCATTTTCACAGCATGCCATGATATCATGAATATTCATTATACTGAAGCACCCAAATTTGTCTGGTAGCATTGTTTTATTTTGTATTGTATTTATTTGAGTTTCTTGTAAGCATAACGCATGTGCAACCATGAGTTGATTATCATGTGTTATGTTTTCTAAGTACAATTTCAAGTTATTTGTGTTCAACGAACATATAGTGAAATATTCTAAGGGTTTGTATCTAAAGTCACATAAGAATTGCCATTGTGTAAATTGCTAAAGTCTTTGCATTTCTCCTTGTGCTTCATCATATATTGAAATTTTTTTCTTCTCTAATCTATTTATAAGTACAAATGTTCCATGATTTTGACTCGAGATAGTGCAGTGTAGACAAGGCCATAGTAGGTCATTTGTTGAGGGTCAAAAGCTAAATCATTCATTGTTAATCCTTGTGATCTATGAATTATTCTTGCACATGCTATTTGAGTAGGAAATTATAATCGCATAAGTATTTTTTTATTTATGCTTTTTTTTTTTTGTAATTCTTGTTATAGGAGTCCATTTTTTGTCAATATGTTCATTATAAAAGTGTTTCATTTTTTGTCTTTGAAATTTGCCAACATTTAAATCATCGAATTGTACCCTTAGAATATTACTAATACATTTGTGTAATGTTTGAAATTACCATCTGCACCATTGACTAAGCCATAAACTATATTGTAGTTTCCACCAATTAGTTCTACTAGAATTTGTTTTTTAAGGATTATTTTATTTGGCAATATGGGTTTTTTACTATCTATAAATTCTTTGTCAATTTCATTGGGTTGGATATGGTCATTTCCATTTAGCACAAATGTTTCTACTTGCAAAATATTCAACATTTTATCATTGTGATCTTTGTTTCTATGAAACAAATATGGAAACATTGGATCAATTGGAGAAGGTTTATAGCAATAGTGATTTAAGTATCGATGTCATTATTTGTTTGCCTACATGTTCTTATATGATTTAAGATTGAAATAAATTTTCCATCTCATAACCTCTTCTAGTTTAAAGTATTTGAGATTATTGGTCCAAAAAGCATATGGTATTATTTCACCATGTACTTTTGGATTTTTAAATATCCAATTGTCTTGGATAGGTTGCGTTTGGTAAAAGTCACCACAAAAAAATATGTTTATTTTTCCAAAAGGAATTGTAGGTGTATGCATAATTTGACGAAGCCTCTTATCTATGTTATAAAGCACATGGCTTCCTATTACAAATACCTCATCAATAAGCATTATGCACAATTGTTTATATCTTTTAGTCATTGTATCCACAGTATTTGAATCCAATGGGAGCATTGTAGACATTTTGTTGGGTAATTAGAAAATAGAGTGGGCAGTTACACCATTTTCATTGTTTGCAGCTTTCCCAATAAATGCAACAATAATATTTTTTGGTTTAAGAGGATCACTATCAAGTTATTTATTGTAAAAGTGATATTACTTGGTATATTACTTTTATTGTATATGTTTTTCCTATTCCTGCTCCACCTATTAAGAATAAGTATAATGGTTCATTTGGAGATAATATTTTCTTCATTATCATATCTCTTACAATATGTTGTTGTTGACGATTCAACTATTTTTGTGAGTTTAAATAGTCTTCTTCGCTTATGAGGAATGGTTGTTTGCTTATTTCAGGCGTGTTTCTTTTTTTGGTATCTATTATTATTTTATTTTTGATATGCTTTATGTCGACATTGATATCATATTTTTTAATTTTCACAAAGCATTTTTCAAGTTTAGTTTTATTGTCAATGTCAAATATTGTATTATGTTTTCCTTAGACATCTGCAATGGCAATGACAATGTTCTTGTGATTGGATTTGTGTTATTTTTAATTTCATTGTTGTCAATGTCTTCTACACTATCAATGTCCTTTATTGATTTCCTAATTTTTTTCAAGTGTGGCATACTAGTCTTTTTCAATTACAACTCATCTTGCATGTACAATGGCATTTTGCATAGCTTAGCCAATGCATCTATCACACATGTTGGCCTGATGTTCCCTCTTACATATGCATTTTCATATTCCAATTTATGCTTTACTTTAATTGCAATTATTTGAACTTCGTTTATAGGTTTTCAAGGTAATGCCTTTTGAATACGATCAAAATCAACAGGTACATTTATCATTGTTCCAAGTAATCCTATTTATGCTCTTTTATATCCAAGTTGTCTTATTTGTTCAAAAGAGATGCACATAGAAACTAATCTTTCTTCTAGTGAGCTTATTTTCTGAACTGCCTTTATTGGTTTGTTTATTCTTATTCAAAAAGGATAAGAGAATATAGGCATCTTTTAATTTTCAATTGAGTTTTTGAATTGTTTACATAGTTTTTGTCCTATCTTCTTTTGTTCAAATTCAAAATCAATAGTTATTGAAGACCAAATGTTAGTGATATCCTTGCTAATGTTAACTATCTTTTTTAAAGTGTAAACATTCACAAACTAAACAAGCAATAGTAGACATATCTTTAATTTCTTGTCAGTATATTCTGATGATTTTTCCATATTTTCCTTTTCTATTTGCATTACATGTTCATTATTTATTTTTTTGCATATTTTTTTTTAAAATAATGAAATGATATATGTTTCTTTGTATCACATTTCAATGGAAACTATTTTTCACTCACATGTTTTCTTTTTTGTATTCCTATAACCGTTGGAACTTTATCACTATCCATTTCATCAACTTTGTCATTGTTTTATTTTACAATATTTTCCAATGTTGTTTGTTCACAAATTTATTTTTTAACAAATGCAATGTTTTTCCTCTTTTTTTCCAGGTATTTGTTTGTATTCTTTTTTAATCATTATTTCTTTTGTACATGGTGATAGGATCGGGATGCCAATTTTTTCAGCACTTTTTTTAGGAGACATGTGATTGGATTTGTCTATTGTATTTAAATTTTGCAAGCACATTTCTTCGTCTACTATATCCATAGGCGCATGAGATAAATTTCTTCGAATTGATACCTGACATCTTTTTCGTACAGGTTCATAATGAATATGCATTATGTCTATTTTAAACGAAATTACATTGTATTTTTCTTTTGGCTGTAAGCAATTTTTGTATATGTTAACGATTCTTTTGCTTCTTGCTGACCAGTTTCAAATTTTAATTTCCAAAATATTTGAAATCCATAACATGCATAAATGGCCACCCTCTGTGTTTCCTTTTTCATATGGCATTCCAATCATATTGATATATTGTTTCCAATTCAAGATGTTTTTATTTTCATTTTTTGATAATTCTAATTGGCATAACTGTAAGCAATGCATTGCATATTTATCAATTATGAAAACTATATTGCAAAATGTTTGTGCCATATAGCGTCTAAGAGATTGGACATCAAATTCATTTTCTATTAATAAGCTTATTGCATTGAATATAGTTTCACTGCAACTATTAGCAAATGGTGATACTAGATAAAGGCCATAAATGTCCATTTCATATGAAATAGTATCCCATTCACATTGAAGATTTGCACATGTATTTGATAGTTTAAATTGTTCAATTTCACTAGTTTTAGTAGTTTCAACATTTATTCTTTTTCATAACAAAGGCTCATTGTGGGCACATGCAAAATTATTATTGTGGAATAACATTAAATATTATGGTATTGGCAATTCTCTGTTAAAGTGTAAATACTTTATTTTATGTATTAGTGACCATAAGAAAATTGAAATGTTCAACCATTAAGATATCAATTGGATACAAAATGTATCACCCCATATGTTAATTTTGATTACATTTGTATTGTTCTTTACAAAAAGCCTCATTCTACGTAAATAGGTTTCTTTATCATGTATTCCATGCAAATCGTAAAGCACATCAGAATGCATTTCATGTTCGTATGACCACATTGCATCTACATTTCTAATTTTTAAGCATACTATGAAATAATCAATCATTCCATTTCCTAATTCATTTGATGTGTAACAAAAATTCAGTAAAACTTAAATTGCATCAAAGAGATAGTCATCTACATTGTATTTAAATGAATTAATTCAAAAAAGGTGAATATCTTTTAGCACATCATCAATGTTCAAAAATAACATTTTTGGTTGTTGTTCATATGTTTCAACATCCATTAACATTTCATTTGATCTAGAATCTGGTTTCCCTTTTTCGATTTTCATGGTTTCCCTATTTCATAAAAGTGTAATTGCATTAGCGATAACAAAAATGGCATTTTCATTTGCCAAATATCAATATTTTAATCCACTAACAATTTAAGCTAAATTTAATCTTGCTCTACAATTAATTGAATTCTATATAAAGCTTTTTAAGTAGCAATAAATCATTCAGTTTAATTCAATGAATCCAAATAGCGAAAAAGAAAATAAAAAAACTGCAATACCTCAGTAGATAGGTGAATTTAATCATTCTAAATACTCTCAAATCAAATAAAAAATGCAAGTACCTTTTCAAATAAGTAAATAATGAAGGCAATAAAAAAAGAAGCTAAATTGCATTTTATTTTTCAAAATAAGAAAATTTCCTACAAAATAGACTATAACATTTCACTTTTTTTCAAATGTATTTGTTCCAAATACTTTTAAAAAGAAATGCAAGTACATTTTCAAATATGTCAATCGAGAAGGCAAATATAGTATCTGTAATATACAAATCACTTGGAACTCATTATTATTTTTTAAAAGACAACACACAATATCACATTCAATAAAGACTATACATGGGCCAAATGTATTTGTCAATTGATATAATAACAAGTAAAAGTAGATAAGCAATAACAATAGTTAACAGGTACATGTTCATAATATATGTACAAATCTATCAAATATTAGGATTGGCCAAAAGATAAACATTGTATTATGACAATCTATGTAACAGTAATTAATGTTTGTAATAGCAAGAAATAAATAGAAAACAACAAAAATGATTTTTATAGCTAAAATAAATCTCAAACTCGAGAAATAATTTGTAATGCTATAAATGTTTATATATCACTCCTTCTAGCTGAAGATGTGAATTTCCATTGTCTTCAACGATAATGATTTTATTAAAAAAATAACTTTTAATTCATAAACTAATAATAATCACAAGTAAGCATCCATGTGCTAAGATGATTTAAGACAAAGTATTAGCACTCAACTTATAAAATACCTGGTTAATAACATAAAAGATCTTACAAACAATGAAACCTTTGAAACATATTGTTTAATTCAGTTACTATTTTTTGACTCCTAACTATTAGCCATAGACTAGAGTGAACCCTCCAAAAGGACAAATAAATTAGCCATAGACTAGAGTGAACCCTCCAAAAGGACAAAGAAATAATTTTATTAAAGTTTTAATTTATTGCATGCAAGAAATCCATTTATTTTGGGGACATCTGGCTTACTCGAATAAGTTACATCCTTCTTGTATGAATCTTTATTCAATTATTTGTTCGAGTATGAGAAAAAATGCTAAAATAATGGAAATAAACATGTAAATAATAAGTATCTAATCTTTTTAAACTAAAAGAAATTATTTTACATAGAATATAGTACTTCATCTAAGATTTTTCATTAGACAAGCATAAAATAAACTAGCTAAGAACTCTCATACTTATGCATCTAACAACCCCACAAATCACAATCAAATGGTGCATGTTTGCTCACCCAAAGAAGATCTCATGGTACATGATTTAAGTTGGACAGTCAAGCCATGATCAAAGGTTAAAAAATGATCAAGTTCCAGATGATAGATGGTAGGTGATGCAACGTATAAAATCCAATCAACGGAGTGAGTTGAATCAAGACCTCAATGAAGCCTCAGGTCACAAGTTAAAGCTCAATCATTTTTCAAAAATCAATGGTAGACATTTGCTCACCTAGGATTGATTTGATAGTGTGTGTTGATTCAATGCTTCAATGGAGTCCTGGGACAAATGAGAGGGTGACAAGTGTCACCTTATTAGTAAAGGAATATTGAGCAGCCAATGGTAGTGCATCCCATCGTTCATGATCTAACAAAGCATGTTTGTTTACCCAAGGAGGATCTAACACTGCATATTTGATGTTGAAAAGTAAAATATCCTATGGATAAATGCAAGAATGACAAGTGGCATAAATGCATTGTTGACCAATTTTACCTTAGTACAATTTATTCAACCATTTTCATGGAGAGCTGAACAACAATAACAAGAACAAGTCATTTTAGAGGTCCAAAATTATAAGTCAAGGAGGCTAAAGTGTTTTGGCTCCATTGTAGTGTATGTTAGGTTCTTCACAGGTCAAGTCTTGACCCTTCATAAACTTGAGTTACATTATGAAGACCAAGTCAGGTTCTTTGAATGACTCAACTTATAAAAATCTCATAAGTAGAAGTAATCTGGGTTTATGAACCTGAATTACTCCTTCTAATGCTTTGTAGGTTTTCAATGATGCATGACTTCAGGTTTTCCAAGGAATAAGTCTTAAATTGCTTTATAAGCAAAAGCAATCGGAAAGCTCGAAATGGTCTTGATAATGTTCCCCCCCAAGTGCCCCTTCAAATTTTTTTGAAGGGCACTTTGTTTTCCCAAGTGTCCCTTTAGACTTTTCCAAAGGGCACTTTTCTTTCTAAGTGACCCTTCAAAAAAGATTTGAAGGGCAATTTTCTTCCAAGTGACCCTTCAAAAAAGTTCTGAAGGGCACTTTTTAGCCTAAGTATCCCTTCAGACTTTTTTGAAGGGCACTTTTCTTCTGAGTAACCCTTTAGAAAAGTTATGAAGGGCACTTTTCTTCCCAAGTGACCCTTCAAACTTTTCTGAAGGGCACTTTTCTTCTAAGTAACCCTTTAGAAAAGTTTTGAAGGGCCATTTCCTTTGGAAAAGCCCTTCAAAAAAGTTCCAAATGGCCATTTCCTTTGGAAATACCCTTCAAAATTTTCTGAAGGGACCTTGTGCCTTCCCCAAGTGTCCTTCAAAACTTTTTCAAGGGACACTTTCCCAAGTGTCATTCGAGAAAATTTCTCGAAGGAACTAGTTGTTACCTTTCGAGCAAAATCCTGAAAAGAATTCCTTCAGACAAATTGTTCAAAGGAATTAATTTAGGAAAATTTATTGAAACAATAAACCTGACCTAATGGATCCCCATGGCATGCTATAGGACATCAATTTTAATACAACCAACTAGCCATTGGGGTACAAAGATGACGTGTTGTAGGATGTCAAATTTAAAGCAACCAACTAGCCATTAGAGTGCAATGATGACATGCTACAGGATGTCAAATTTGGGGTGGCCAACTAGCCATTGAGATTCAAATATGATGTGTCATAAGATGTCAAATTCATGCCTAAAGTCTTAAAGCAAGGAACATAGCCATTCAGAGAACCCGACAGGGTCTTAACCAAAGATAGTGCAAATTGGGTTTCCTAAAGAGCTTGGCTTATAACTTTTACAATTAAAAGCAATCAAAAATACTAAAAAGGAAGAGACAATGCTTTATGGGTTTTCAAAAGAGCTTTGCTCATGACTTTTACAAGTAGAAGCAATCAAAGAGCCTGAAGAAGCAAGTAGAAGTAAAGTCACTTGAAAAACTTAAATGGGTCTGTAGTGCAAAACATGGGAGATCTTAGAAAGAATCTAAGGTTAAAAGTAGTGATCCAAGCCATTTATTATAGAGGGTTATCTCACCATTAATTTTGTATTGATCTTGGTCATTTCAAGAGGGCAAACCAAAGAGAAGGATAAACTCCAACTGAATGAGAGAACAACTAGAATTAGTTTAAATAAGATGGTGATTGAAAAACATTTTGGAGGCTTCTATTTTGGTGCCCAAGATCTCTCTCTTCTCTCCCTCTTTTTCTATAAATAGGACCCTCGGGCTCTTGTTTTATCATCCATAGATAGTATGGTGATTCCCTATTGGAATGTTTTTCCATTTTCTTGCCTTTGAGCAAAGAAACATAAGTCTATTTTCTTTCTAAGTTCTAGACATTTACCTGGGCATGCAAGAGACACAGAGTGATAGCAAGTGATGTTTTATCCTTTTGTTCTTTGTCCTTCATGTGTTTGAGCAAAAAATTTATCCAATAGATCATGTAAAGTGCATTCTAGCTATATGAGATTTTGCACATGTGTAACCTTTTTTCTAGACTATACAGGTTATCTTTTCCAATTATTTACCTTGTGTGATCTCATTCAATTTGTCTCTATATTGAAATACTTATGTTGGAATCTTCTAGAGCTTAAATTATAGACTATATTCTGTTGTATTGTGCATAAATATATGGCATACATGTGGATATTAATTCTTGGTGTATCACCATCTTAGATGAGGATTTTCATTTATGCAAACTTCTAACTCTTTTCACTCATACAAACTGGTTCAATAGTTTTATTGCACAAAAAGCTAATATAGGGAGCTAGCCCTTTCAACCTAGAGGTTCATTTCCACTTATAGGCATACCCATAGGCTTGGAAATGTCCCAACATTGCCTAAATTTGGAGGCGCCCTGAATAGCCCTCTTCTAGGGTACAAGATTTAGAGATAATAGTTTTGACATGCCTAGCAGGACCCAAATTATTGCTAAGTCAAGGTGAATGCTAGTCTTGACAGGCCTAAGTAGTAGAAATACCCCTAACCTAGCATTTGGTGACTCCAAAAGGGTGTGAATCTCTAGTTATAGACCAAGTTTTATACATTATCCTACATGGTCCTCACAAGGTCCTTAAGATTTTTTGACCAAGCCCCTTCAGTTGAAGCTTTTCCTAAAGAACAATTCCCTGAACCATTCCTAGCCCTATTAAATCTTTGGCAAGGAGGTTTTGGGGAAGAAGCAAAAGAGGTTGAAGAAGTTCAAGGAGAGGAAGAAGTTGAAGAAGAAGAATAAATAAAAGACCATAGGGGAAGAAGAGAAATAGGAGAAAGGGTAGAGATAGAAAGACGTCAACCTTTCCTTGCTTTTAATACCCAAAACCTAATAGAGCTTCCTGCATATGACCTTGTCCCTCCAAATACTACCAAAAATCTTCCTAGTTTTAATGAAGAGGGTCCTATTGCCCCATCTGAACATATTAGAGACATCTCTAATTTCTACAATTTCCACAATGTTACTAGGGCCAACATAGCCATTAGGTTGCTTGCTATGTTTTTAAGAGGCAAAGCACTTGATTGGTATAAAACATTGGAAGGGGATGCATTACAAGTTGGGATGGCTTTGGAGACCTATTGGTGACAAGATTAAAAAATAAGAGTGATCATGCTTCTCTAATACATCAGTTGAATGTACTAAGAAGAGGTCCAAATGAATCCATAGGAGATTTCAATGAGATATTTAAAAGAGCATCATATAGGTTACCACCAATCATGAGACCTCCTCCTAGCTTTATGTTCCCAACATAGCTCAAATGGATTGGTATTGATGTTGTTGTTATGTTGTAGTCAATGGGAAGATTCACTCTTCCAGGTGCATATGAGCTGGCAATTAAGGCTGAGAATATCCCGATCTAGGCTGGAAGACTCCATCCAAGAGTTTCCATGCCTTTGTTGTCCCACAATTTGGTTGAAAGTCTGAAGTTCCCAATGCCAATGTGAAGTAAAGAGCCTTTCATAAAAAGGTGGATAACATTGTGGATAAGGATGAATAAATTAGATCTTTGAGAGCTCGGCTCAAGCGAGCTCAATATCAGACAAGTTATCCTCTTCATGCACAATACTATCCTCAATAAAGATATAGAGCTCCATCCCAATATAATTATCAAGGGATAGGAAAAAATCAACAAGGTTATAGCAAGCAACCCAATGCATATAATCCAAATTCTACTCCTCCCATAAAACTTGTTGTTCTAGTTTATACAAACCTAGTACAAGGAGAAGATCATGTGGACCAATGGGGGAAAACTCAAGGTTAGTTTGCACATGATGATTGAGGAACCAATTACGCTTTGACTACATAAGAAGAACCTAATCCTTACATGATAGTAGAAGAAGCATGTCCTAGCCAAAGGGATAATCATGGAGAAGGTAGTAACCCAAGTGTGGGGATGATGAACTTTCAAGAAAATGATGATTTTGTGTTGACTCAAGGCATGTCAATTATAGATAATACAATGTCCAAGAAGATAGTATTTGGAGAAGGATAGGATTTATGAATATTTCTAAGTGATGCCCCTCCAAGGCCATAAAATACCAATCAAAGTGCTACACCTTCTATAAGCCATGTTCCTCAACAAAATCAGAATGTAAATGCAACTGCCAAGATTACAACACAACAAACAATAGCTCCTTTATTACCATAAAAAAGGAAGGAGAAAGTGAATACTCCATATCTAAATATTATGGAATCATTAAAGATCACTAAGACAAGCATATCCCTTTGGAAGGTTCTACATATACCTAGTGAAAAGGAACTTTTACAAGAGCAGTTAGCAAGCATGTAGGTGGCTCCTCAATCTTCAAGGTATCATAGTGTGGCTCTCACAAATTCTACAAATCATCTTTTGGAGCCTTCCAGTAAAGCTATAAAACCTCCACCCTTCTACCTCACACTCATTGTAGGAGCTAAGTTGGTCCACAATTGTATTATGGATAGTGGAACAAACACTATTGTTATGCCTAAAGTAGTGACTGATAAGCTGGATTTGAACTATGAGCCACATAGTAAAGGTGTGTTGCAACTAGATGGAACTCTAACTAATATGGTAGGATTAGTCAAAGGTCTGAAGGTGTTTTTACATGGCTGTCCAAACTTCCTTATCATGCAAGATATTGTGGTGGTAGACCTTCTAACACACTTTATTATATGCTTGTCTAGGGACTTTACGACCAATATAGGAGGATGCCTTTCTACTAATTGGTCCTTTCTAGATTTAAAGACAAGGTATGGAACCAAGGTAACCATAAGGACTCAGCCCTTAGCAAGGTTCCACATTGAGCCATACTTGAAAACAATGACAAATAAAAACTGTCTAATCAGAAAAGAGGAAGAGGCAGTCTTGAATAGTGAAACATCTTCTCCTCTTGAAGGTATTTCTGACCTCTATCTTGAAAAGTACAACACTAAAGCACATGGCTTTGATCCTTACACTTTCATTGAGAATATTGATTTGGAAATTTACTGCATGCATGAGAAAAATGTCCCAATTCCTTCACTCACCAATGAAGATCATGAGCTTGATGGCATGTGGAAAATGTTCTTTGATGGTTCAAGGAGAAAAGTAGGTGCAAGAGCTGGTGTCATGTTGGTTTCCCCATCAAATAATCATTACTACTCTTCTTATAGGTTCACTTCAGCTACATTTGCAATATGGCAGAATATGAAGGCCTAGTTCATGGTCTCCAATGGGAAAAGAATAGAGGAATCAGGCTTTTGAAAGTCTATGGAAATAGTGAGCTGGTCATTCTTCAAGTGAGAAGTTTAGATACAACCAAGAACCCCTTGCTCAAGTCCTACAAGCATAGGGTATGGGATCTACTTGAGGATTTTGATGCCTTCAACATCCAGCCCATACCAAGAGACTTGAATAAGCATGTTGATAGGCTGGCTATAATAGAAGCACATTTTGACTCAACTGCTGACGTTGAATAAGAGAAAGATCGATCTCATATCAAGATCATTGTGAGACCTTCCATTATAGATAATGAAGTGTCATGGCAAGTATTTGAAAGTGATGAACACATTACACACTTCTTACAAAATGAGGTAGGCTTCTCTTCAAGAAATCAAAAGAAGTTGCATGATCATTATGAAGAGTAGATTATACAGGTGAAGACAAATAAAATACCCAAGGGACTGATTACCTTGGAGAGTGTCTTCAATGAGGATGATCAAAATAAAAACCAAAGAATGAGCATGTCAACAAAAGAAGAGAACTATGAGAGAGTTTTAATTTTCAAGGACAAACTTTTGAATATTGGAAAGGCTTGTTCTTAAATGGAAAGGCAAGCTTTTATTGCATTATGCAAAGAGTTTCATGACATCTTTGCCTTGGAATACAAGGACCTAAAAGTGTTTGACCGAAGTCTAGCTCATCACACCATTGAGTTGGAGCATGGAGCTAAATCGGTAAGGCAAAAGCAAAGGCCTATCAACCCCAAGGTAGAGTAACTCATGAAGAAAGATCTGACCAAATTGATTGAGTCTAGGATTATCTTTCCTATCAAACACTCAACTTGGGTATCCAACCTTGTGCCAATTCGAAAGAAGAATGGAGAAATCAGACTTTATGTGGATTTTCATGATCTAAACAAAGTGTCTCTCAAGGATCATTACCCACTCCCTTCTTAGGTTCTCAAATGTTTCTCACTTCTTGATGGTTATTTAGGTTATAATCAAATATTGGTAAATTAAGGGGATCAATTCAAGATAGGCTTCACCACCAAGTGGGGGACCTTTGCCTACAAGAAGATGCCATTTGGTTTATCTAATTATGGAGCTACATTTCAAAGGGCAATGGATATGGCTTTCAAAGGTTTGATCAATAAATTTTTACTTGTTTACCTTGATGATATAACCATTTTTTCAAAAGATGTTGCTGATCATATGGGACATCTAAGGCAAATGTTTGAGAAGTGTAGAGAGTATGATATATCCTTAAATCTAAAGAAGTACATTTTCATTGTCAATGAAGGTAAGCTTTTGGGTCATGTTGTTTCAAAAGAAGGCTTATCTATTGACCCCAAAATGATTGAAGCTATTCTAGGCCTGTATTTGCCTCAACACAAGAAAGGGATACAAAGTTTTTTGGGAAAAATAATTTTTTTAAGGAGGTTTATCCCAAACTTTGCAAATTTGGTAAAGCCTATAATAGCCATGCTAAAAAGGAACCAAGTTTTTACTTGGACAAAGGAAGGTAAAGGCAACCTTGAGGCAATCAAGCAAGCAATTGTATCCTCTCCCACTCTCTTAAATCTGAATTTTTCTAAAGATTTCATTCTTTATACTTTTGTTAACCTTGACACTAACTCAACTATGCTTATGCAAAAGAATGAGGAAGATGTTGAACAACCAATTGCTTTCTTCAGCGATGGCTTAAAAGACTACGAAGTGAGATATTCTTTTATTAAGAAGCAATCTTTAACCATAATTAGAGGTTTGAAAAAGTTAGGCATATGGTTTCCAACAACAAGATCCATGTCATGGTCACCCATCCTAGCACCAAGGAGTTTCTCCTAAGCAGGGATCTCAATGAGAAGAGAGTTGGATGGATCATGAAGGTGATGGAATATGACATTGACATCAAGGTAACCAACCTAGTAAGAGGAAGAGGTTTATGTGAGAACTTAGCATCCAACTTTTAAGAGCCAAAAGAGCAAGCCTTGGTAAATCAATTTTAAGACCAACAAGCTGATCAAATGCAAAATCAAATTTGGACACAAGACATCATTGGTTTTCTTCAAAATGGTGAGTGTCCCAATGGCTTGAACAAATCTCAAAGAAGGTATTTTAGGCTACAAGCTATCCCTTATTGTCTTATGGATGGCATTCTCTTTAAGAAGGATGTAAGCAATGTGTTGTTAAGATGCATTAAGAATGACCAATTTGATATGCTGCTAGAAAGGTTCCATAATGTTGTAGATGGTGGTCACGTCTCTCCTAAAATAATAGCTACAAAAATAATGAGAGTTGGTTACTATTGGCCTAGTCTTTTTAAGGACTGTTATCATTGGGCTAAGGTTTGTCCTTAATGTGCTTTCTTTGTTGGCAAATAAAATCTTATTGCCCTTCCATTGAATCCTATCCAAGTGGACCATCTTTTCATGCAATGGGGCGTTAACTTCATTGGCATGATGAACCCTTCATCAAGTGCTAAACACAAATGGATATTGACTTCTATAGACTAATTCAAAAAATGGGTAGATGTTGTTGCTTTGAAGGAAGCAAACAAAAATGCCATCGTGGAGTTCTACGATAATATTATAACAAGGTTTGGAGCTCCTCGTGTCATCATCTCAGATAATGCACTTACTTTCATAAGTGCTAAAACTTTGGATTGGCCAACAAAGAGTGGAGTTCATTTGAGTATCTCATCCAACTACTACCCTCAAGGTAATGGATTGGATGAGTCTAAAAATAAGAACCTCATCAAGATCATCAAGAGGATGTTGGAAACCAATCAAAAAGCATGGCATAACAAGCTGAAGACAACCTTATGGACAAATAGAATCACTCCTAAGAATTCAATTGGTAATTCTCCCTTTATAATTGTCTATGGCAGAGAAGCTACGCTGTCAATATCACAAGAGCTCCCTACCTTGAAACTTACACAATAGTTGGAATTACTTGAAAACACTCCCATGGAAGTCAGCTTGACATAAATAATATAGCTACAAGAGGCAAGAGATGATGCACACAAAGCTTTAGAACACCATCAAGTTCTCACGAAGAAATCCTTTGACAAAAGGACAAGGGCAAGAGTGTTCAAAGAAGGTGACTTGGTCTTGAAATGGGATGAAGATAGATAAAAAATAGGAACACATACAAAGTTTGATCCTTGTGGAGTGGTCCTTACATCATCGGCAAGTGTAAACAAAGAAACTCCTTTTAGCTATCCAAAATGGATAAAGAAGAGCTACCTATTCCAGTCAATGGAATCCACTTAACACCTTATTTTTTTTACCTTTATTAGCCATGTATTATATATACTTTATTTTGGTGTGTTTCCTTTGTTGTGTTTATTTTCCATAAGTTCTTTGTAGCATATGTGTGTTTTCCTTCCCTTTGTTTGGTGTGCATCTCTGCCTTGTGTGTGTAATCAACCTAGCTAGTGCGTTTTTGAACCACATCTTGTTCAATTCTCTTTGAATTGCCTATATGCATGACTCTATGCCCAATGGAAGGATTTAGGTGACTGGTCTTTGACATAGCAGGCATGCCTCCCCTCAAAATCACCAAGAATGTTGACCAAATTTCACCTTAGTACAATTTGTTCAACCATTTTCATGGAGAACCGAATAACAATTGCAAGAATAAGTAATTTTAGAGGTCTAAAATTATAAGTCAAGGAGGCTAAAGTGTTTTGGATCCATTGTAGTATATGTCAAGTTCTTCACAGGTCAAGTCTTAGACCCTCATAAACCTGAGTTACATTAACAAGACCAAGTTAGGTTCTCTGAATGACTTGAATTATAAAAATTTCATGAGTAGAAGTAATCCAGGTTTATGAACCCAAATTATTCCTTCCAATGATTTGTAGGTTTTTAATGATGCATGACTTCAGGTTTTCTAAGGATCAAGTCTTAAATTGCTTTATAAGAAAAAGCAAACATAAAGATTGAAATGGTCTTGATAATGTTCCCCCCAAGTGCCCCTTTAGAATTTTTTAAAGGGCACTTTGTTTTCCCAAGTGTCCCTTCAAACTTTTTTAAAGGGCACTTTTATTTCTAGGTGACCCTTCAAAAAAGTTTTGAAGGGCACTTTTCTGACCAAGTGTCCCTTCAGACTTTTCTGAAGGGCACTTTTCTTCCTAGTGACCCTTTGGAAAAAATTTTAAGGGTGCTTTTTAGCCCAAGTGTGCCTTCAGATTTTTTTGAAGGGCACTTTTCTTCCAAGTGACCCTTAAAAAAAGTTTTGAAGGGCACTTTTCTTCCCAAGTGACCCTTTGGACTTTTCTGAAGGCACTTTGTCTTTGAAAATACCCTTCAAAAAAGTTTTGAAGGGCCATTATCTTTGAAACTTGCCCTTCAATTTTTTTTGAAGGGATCCTATGCCTTCCCTAAGTGTCCTTCAAAACTTTTCCAAAGTAAACTTTACCAACTGTCACTCATTTTTGGGACAACATATGAACTATTTTGTTCCTGCAGGCCAAAAATTCCCTCTTCCCTTCTCAAAAATTGTTTTGGGCATTCAACCTCTCTATTTTTAAAGCTTTTTCAGCTAACGGACTTTGCTAGAAGAAATCTATGGACTCTACAGGCTTAAATCTATGGACTCTATAGGCTTAAATCTATGGACTCTATAGGCTTAAATCTACGGACTCTAGAGGCTTAAATCTACGGACTCTGCAGAAAAGAAACAAGCTCTCAACACTTAGGCAATTTCAAGGTTGGTTCAATGCCAATGTTCAATGATGTCGGCAAGCTTAAAGAGTTAAGCACTTTAGCAAAAGTTCAAAGTTCAACCGCTTCAGCAAGTTCAACAGCTTCAAATGGCTTCAAAAGACTTAGTGAAAAAGAAGAAGGCTTGAACCGTTGAACCATTGAAACTTGAACCAAAATGGTTCAAAGGTTCAATGGGATCAAAGGTTCAAAGCTTCAATAAGCAGTTGGTTCAATCGGTTGGTTCAAGCGGTCAAGTGGAACACAAGAAGAAAGCGATTGAACCATTGAACCTTTGAACCGTTTAACCGTAGTTGGTTTAATTAGCTAGTTCAAAGGAATGTCCCAAAGTGAAGAGACCAAGTGCCCTTGCGGAGGGCAGAGAATATTGGTTCAAAGATCAAAGGAAGCGTCAGATAAAGGGATGGTTCAATCAAAGACCAAGAAAGTGATTAAAATAAGAAAGTGATTGAACCGAGAAAGCGATTGAATTAAGAAAGCAATTGAACCAAGAAAGCGATTAAACTAAGGAAGCGATTGAACCAGGAAAGTGATTGAACCATTGACGTCCCTGTGGACGCCAAATTTAAGATAATGAAATATTTGTCAATTTTCAAATACGGTGCAGACCTTGTGAACAAATTCAGTGACCGGCCAAAGAGATAGCTCGAGAGCTCAAATCGCACAAATAAGTACAAAATATAGTGGAAGTCACCATGTGTCACTTGCAAAACTTGGTGGAAAGTGCCAAGTGTCAACGTCCACCGTTTCTTCCTTTTGTCTCATTATTGAGTAAGGACTGTGGTGGGTCCCATGTGAATTGCTAAGGTAAGCGGAGCACGCCAAGTGGCATCATTCATGTGAATCCAAATGAGTCTCGCATGTTTCTATAGTGTTTCTAAAAGCTCAGCAGAAGCTGCCATGTGTCATCTTCTGTAGGACTCTCAAAGGATATCTTAAGCTTCTATAAGGTAAATAGATGCTACCAAGTGTCCTCACCTGCTTCACAACGGAAAGTGCCACCTGTCCCTTCATCAAGAATAAAGCGCTTGAGAGCTCAAAATACAAGGAAAGGGGAAACAATGGAGAAAGATCAGAAAATATCCATGCATTGGATATGTTTCTAGAAGGTGAATCGGCTGACCAAGTGGACATCGAAGAGTGTGAACATTCAATGGCGCAGCCTATTCTCTTGCATTGAGTAAAGCAAAAATATATGTGCACACATCAAGAAACACATTAGGCGGCCCATATTTAAGATCGACCCCTGATTCTAGCATAGTCCATGGATAAAATTTAAAATACATTGAAGGCATTGAATGCATCATAGGCCATCATTTTTGTGAAACAAAGCACCCAAGTCTTTCTTAGAGCACTATATATTGGACTCTCTCTTATTGTTTTAAGAGGATCTCTCTGTTATCAAAAATAAAACTCTGCCCAAATTGAAAGGCATTACTGAGACTTTGAGCTTAGATTGTTGATCATATTTTGTTATTTGAATAAGAAAACAAGTGACTTTTCAGACTTTGTGCTGGAATAGCTTGGTTGTTGGGGAAATTTGTCTTATGTTTGTTTCCTTAATACATTTTTTGTCCATTTAATTAAATAAGCAGAATTAGTGAAAGTAATCAGGAAGGTGTCCTGAAGCCAGTTGTGGAGAGACTTTATGCTACCATAATTGTCTTTAGTTTTTATATTTTCTATTTCTGTGTAAGGGATCTTGGGATGACTTTGTGCCCTCATTATCCTTCATATTTCACTCTTTGGTGATTGAGGTGGAGACTTTGTGCTACATTTCATCCTGCTGTGTTATTGCGCCCTGTTACAGTTACTTGTCACTACTCGAAAGGTTCCTGTTTTCTATTGAACAAGACTTCTAAAAGAAGAAGAGTGCCTTCTATCATTTCATCAAGATTTATCCTTTGATTGGTGAACATCATCTTTGAAAAAATGGAGATGGATGGTGTTATCCTAACCCTGAGTGTTATTTTTAGCTTATTTATAGTAGATTAGCATATATATATATAGCCCCTTCATACTTATAGGGAACTTTCCCTTGATGAGAGGAGAGATTTGTCCCCTTTTGATGTAGTAAATCTGCACATATCGCTGACCAATTTCCCTATGTTGTGGTTGAAGAGACCTATTTTGGTCATCAGTTAGTTGATTGACAAAATATTCACCTAATAGTTTTTGGTGACTCCGTTGGGGATTTATGCGTAATCTGAAGCCTCAAGTTTTAGATTGAAGTAGTCCCTACCCTTATCCATTATAGAATCTGGTGACTCCATTTTGTGTCTTACCCATTATCATTATAGCCTTACCATCTCCCTCCACCTCCACGTCAACTGGGATAGAACATGCAGTTTGAAGCCTCAAGCTTCAAGCTGAAGTAGGGCCAGTTCTTTCCCATTTTTATTTTACAATCTAGTAGATCCACGATATATGCGAAGCCAAAGGGCTAAAGGTATTGTTGACCCTGTATTCGAGTTGGTACAGCAAAGTAATTTTGATCCATTTCCTTCACCATCTCACCTCCAACAAATCAGGAGCTTTCCTCCTACGAAAGTCAAGTCTCCATTATCGGGCAAAGCATCATTTTCGCTATTAATAAAGATTTTTCAATACTTACCCCTCTGAGATTTTTGATTCCACATTTCCATAGTCATAATATGGCAGTTCAAGGTCCTTGGGGTAACTCTTTGGCCCACTCAATTTAACTCCACCTCTACATGAACTTCCACGTAGCTCAAGGAAAAATTTCCCCAAGTTCTATGGTGATGGGAAGGTCCATCCTGATGAACATATTGTAGCCTTTAGCATAGCCTGTGGCATAATAGGTGTGGAGTATGAAGATGTAGCAGTCAGGCTGTTCATGGAAACTTTACAAGGTGCTGCTGCAGACTAGTTCTATCATCTATAGGCCCAGACTGTGACTGACTAGAACACTAAAAGCTAAATTTAAAGCCAGATTCAAGCCTACAAAAGATGCACATGCCTTGCTAGCTCAAATCACACAAATGAAGAAGGAGCCTCATTTACTAATGAGAGATTTCATATTCAAGTTTGACAAACTGAGGAATATGATTCTTGTAATTGCTCAGCCTACAGTTGAGAATCTCAAATGTTTCTTCATCAACTCTCAGCTGCCTGAAGTGAGTTTTTTGCTGAGACGTGCTAGCCAAATAGACCGTACTCCAGCTCAAAATTTGGCCATTAAGGTGGAAGATGACCTTATTTTGGTAGGAAAGATAAGTAGAGATCTTAACAGAGGTAAATCTTCTTCATCTTCTGAATATTCATCTACAGGCACCATTGATCAAATGGTGCAAAAGCTAGAAAATGAACTACTAGCCTTGAAAAGACAATTGGCCCAAGGTATGTCTACTCCTCCTTATCGAGATATGCCAAGGAGGACATTTCAGAACTAGCCATATCAAGGCAATGCTGCCAGAAGTCAAGGGCAACTAAATCATCTACCTTCCCCATAGGGGAAACTTGCCATTGAAGCAGCACCAGCTAACTCAGTAGTTGGATATTTGGAAACAAAACATGATTTCTCTTTCTAACCTGAGTTTGAGCAAGAAAATGACGCTGATATTTTTATAGCAGAGCAAAAAGAATCAGTTGGTGACTCCAACATTGGTTTCCTAAATTACCAAGATGAACCAAGAGATAAAGGTGAAGTAGTTGATGGATCATATGTTGTATTCATCGGTCCCAGAACCAGTCAGCCCATCAAGCTGATAAAGTAAAAATAGGGGAAGTTCTCAACCTATAATTTCAATTGCCAAATGAGGAACTTCTCTGCCTTTTCAGTCAAAGGACCCAGTGAGTAATAAAAATGTAAATACATCAAACATTCCTCCATCTTTAACTTCAATTCCATAGACCAGTACCACCCCTCCTAAAAACTAGAAAGATGAACTGCCTTCCTTTGTTCCTATTCTATTTCAGTCATTTGACATAATCGACCATGTCAAGAAGAATAAAATTCAAATGTCTAAATTTAAATTCTTGCAATCCAATCTTGAGCAGTTGGATAGGTTAGTTTAGTGTGTGAAGAATAAAGCCATCCCTACAGGATAAGATGTTAAAAAAGTAACTCATGATCCCCCAAGGAACATGTCCATCCCAAACAACCTTGTCATTACTCCTCTTGCTACTTTTGGAAGGAATGAACCATTCTATGTCTCCCTGCTAATAAATGGACATTAAATGAACAATTGCATCATAAACTCAGGTGCGTCAGACAATGTCATGCCTGCCAAAGTAGCTGAATCCCTTGGTCTCACACTGACCAAGATAATTGGGAGATGTTTCTCCATGGAGAAAAAATAAGTGCCACTACTGGGACAAATCAAGGATGCCCAATTTGCATTTGCTGCCATTCCAAAAAAGAGAATCAAGATGACAGTCTTGGTGGCTGATGTCCCAGCCTCATACGACATCCTTCTTGGGTGAAATTTTTGCAAGGATGTTGGAGGAGAATTGAGCATGGACCTATTTGAAGTGAGGATCCTTGTCAAAGGCATCATGCATAGGCTACTTCTTGAAAAGGAGGCAAAATATGTTGTCACCCAAGTGTCGATCCTTGAAGCTCAAACTCTGTTTGAGTCTTCAGGCAGGGGTAACTATTTTTTGTCTACTGAATACGTTCTTGTTACAGTAGATGAAAGTCTTATAGGTGGAAATCTAGGAATTGGTTTAGATAAAACAACAAAAGGCATGAGAGAGCACAGTGCAAGCCCAAAGGAACTCTCCTCTCTAAACAAAGAAAAATCTAAGAAAGGAGTAATTTCTAATGATGTATGGATACTAGGATTCAATGGCAGTTGCTCTTCTAGCAGTGCTAGAGCTAGGACTGTCTTGATATCTCCTCAAGGAGATATCTTTCCTTCTTCATACAAGTTACAGTTTAACAACACCAACAATGCTATTGAATATGAATCTCTGTTACTTGGGTTGAAGGCTGCTCAAGACAAATGTGTCAAACTCCTTCACACCAAAGGAGATGCCGAGCTGATGGTTTGTCAAGTATCTAATAGGGACAATCAAATCATGTGCTAGTCTGAACCAGAAGAGCAATAAGCTATGGTAGTGGACCATACTACTGCATGTCAAATTTAAGAAAAGGAACTCTTCACCAAGAGAGCAAAGATTTATGGTTTTTAGATTGGAGACCACACCTTGCCATGGGGCAAGAAGAGAGAACCAAAAGGAGTGCATAAAAAATGTGATTCCTGGTGGAGACTTCCATTTACCCATCACTGATTTTGGGGAGAAAATGGTTTCTTATTAGTTTATCAGGATGGAATGCCATTTTCACTGTCTGACAGTGGGTGGCATTTAAAGCGCTTCAAATCTTGAGGCATCAGATAAGATCATCTGTACATATGTATATTTGTATAGTCTTTAGTTCTATTTTGTGATTTTTATTTTTATTTTTGGCACCTTTATTTTTGGATAGCATGACTCCGTACCCAATGGCACACTTCAAGGCATTGGAGATTCTGGTTTCTACTTCCCTCAGTTGTTCTAAGTCTTCAACTGAAAGAAGTTCCCCAACTAGAGCCAGTTGTTATTCCCAAAATTTGTCACTCATTTTTGGGACAACATATGAACTATTTTGGTCTTGTAGGCCAAAAATTCCCTCTTTCCTTCTCAAAAATTGTTTTGGGAATTCAAATTCTCCATTTTTCAAGCTTTTTTAGCTAACAGACTTCGCTGGAAGAAATCTACGGACTCTACAGGCTTAAATCTATGGACTCTGCAGGCTTAAATATATGGACATTGTAGGCTTAAATCTATAGACTCTGGAGGCTTAATTCTACAGACTCTACAAAAAATAAATAAGCTTTCAACACTTAGGCAATTTCAAGGTTGGTTCAATGCCAAGGTTCAATGATGTCGGCAAGCTTAAAGAGTTAAGCGCTTCAGCAAAAGTTCAAAGTTCAACCGCTTTAGCAAGTTCAACAGCTTCAAATGGCTTCAAAAGAATTAGTGAGAAAGAAGAAGGCTTGAACCGTTGAACCATTGAACCAAAATGGTTCAAAGGTTCAATGGGTTCAAAGGTTCAATAAGCAGTTGGTTCAATCGGTTGGTTCATGCAGTTAGGTGGAACATAGGAAGAAAGCGATTAAACTCTTGAACCTTTGAACCACAGTTGGTTCAATCAGTCAGTTCAATCAGTTGGTTCAAAGGAATGCCCCAAAGTGAAGAGACCAAGTGCCCTTACGGAGGGCAGAGAACATTGGTTCAAAGATCAAAGGAAGCACCAGACAAAGGGATGGTTTAATCAAAGACCAAGAAAGTGATTGAACTGAGAAAGCGATTGAACTAAGAAAGTGATTGAATTGAGAAATCAATTGAACTAAGAAAGTGATTGAACTGAGAAAGTGATTGAACCGAGAAAGCAATTGAACTAAGAAAGTGATTGAATTGAGAAAGCGATTGAACTAAGAAAGTGATTGAACTAGGAAAGCAATTGAATGAGGGAAGCGATTAAACCATTGACGTCCTCGCAGATGTCAAATTTAAGATAATGAAATATCCATTGATTTTCAAATATGGTGCAGACCCTATGAACAAATTTAATGACCGGCCAAAGAGATAGCCTGAGAGCTCAGATTACACAGATAAGGACAAAATACAACAGAAGCTGCCACATGTCCCTTGTAAAACTTAGTGAAAAGTGCCAAGTGTCAACGTCTGCCATTTTTTCCTTTTGTCTCATTATTGAGTAAGGATTGTGGTGGGTCCCAAGTGAATTGCTAAGGTAAGCAGAGCACGCCAAGTGGCATCATTTGTGTGAATCCAAATGAGTCCCACATGTTTCTATAGTGTTTCTAAAAGCTCAACGGAAGCCACCATGTGTCATCTTTCGTAGGACTCTCAAAGGATATCTTAAGCTTCTATAAGGTAAACAGATGCTGCTAAGTGTCCTTGCCTGCTTCACAGTGGAAAGCGCCACCTATCCCTTCATCAATAATAAAGCACCTGAGAGCTCAAAATATAGCAAGGCAAGGGGAAATGATGGAGAAAGATCAAAAAATATCCACCCATGGGATATGTTTCTAGATGGTGAAATAGCTGACCAAGTGGACATTAGAGAGTGGGAACATTCAATGGCATGACCTGTTCTCTTGCATTGAGTAAAGCAAAAATAGCTGTGCACACATCAGGAAACACATCAGGCAGCCCATATTTAAGACTGATGCCCAATTCCAGCGTAGCCCATGGATAGAATTTAAAATGCATTGAAGGCATTGAATGCATCATAGGCCATCATTTTTATGAAACAAAGCACCCAAGTCTTTCTTGGAGCACTATATATTGGAATCTCTCTTATTATTTTAAGAGGATCTCTCTATTATAAAAAATAAAACTCTGCCTAAATTGAAAGGCATTACTGAGACTTTGAGCTTAGATTGTTGATCATATTTCATTATTTGAATAAAAAACAAGTGACTTTTCAGACTTTATGCTGGAATAGCTTGGTTTTTGGGGAAATTGTTCTTATGTCTGTTTCCTTAATACATTTTTTGTCCATTTAATTAAATAAGCAAAATTAGTGAAAGTAATCAGGAAGGTGTCCTGAAGCCAGCTGTGGAGATACTTTGTGCTGCCATAAATGTCTTTAGTTTGTCTATTTTCTATTTCTGTGTAAGGGATCTTGGGATGACTTTTTACCCTCATTATCCTTCGTATTTCACTCTTTGGCAGTTGAGGTGGACACTTTGTGCTACATTTCATCTTGTTGTGTTACTGCGCCCTATTACAATTACTTGTCACTACCCAAAAGGTTCTTGTTGTCTATGGAACAACACTTCTAAAAGAAGAGGAGTGCCTTCTGTCATTTCATCAGGATTTATCTTTTGATTGGTCAACATCATCTCTGAAAAAAGAGAGATGGATGGTGTTATCCTACCCCTGACTGTTATTTTCAGCTTATTTATAGTAGATTAGCATTTATATATAGACCCTTCATACTTATAGGGAACCTCCCCTTGATGAGAGGAGAGATTTGTTCGCTTTTGATGTAGTAAACCTACACATCTTGCTGACCAATTGCCCTATGTTGTGGTTGAAGAGACCTATTTTGCTCATTAGTTAGCTGATTGACAAAATATTTACCCAACAGGGCAAAATCCCTAAAAGAATTCCTTTAGACAAATTTTTAGGAGTTAATTCAGGAAAATTTCTTGAAACAATAAACCTGATTCGATGGATCCCCATGATGTGCCACAAGATGTTAAGTTTAATACAACTAACTAGCCATTGTGGTGTAAAGATGACATGGTGTAAGATGTCAAATTTAGAATAACCAATTGGCCATTGGAGTGCAAAGATGACATGTTGCAAGATCTCAAATTTAGGGTGGCCAACTATCTTTTGAGATTCAAAGATGACATGTCATAGGATGTCAAATTCATTTCTAAAGTCTTCAAGCAAGGAGTAAAGCCATTCAAAGAGCCGAACAAGGTCTTAAGCAAAGATAGTGCAGATCAAGTTTCCCAAAGAGCTTTGCTTATGAATTTTACAAGTAAAAGCAATCAAAAATATTGAAAAGGAAGATACAATGCTTTGAGGGTTTTCAAAAGAGCTTTGCTTATGACTTTTACAAGTAGAAGCAATCAAAGAGCCCGAAGAAGCAAGTAGAAGTAAAATCACTTGGAAACCCTGAATGGGTATGTAGTGCAAAATGTGAGAGATCTTAGGAAGAATATAAGGTTTGTAGCAGTGATTTAAGCCATTTCTTATGGAGGATCATCTCACCCTTGATTTTGTAGTGATCCTGGTCATTTCAAGAGGGTGAATCATAAAGAAGGACATATTTCCAACTAAATGAGAGAACAACTAGAATCAGTTTCACCAAGATGGTGATTGCAAACCATTTTGGAGGTTTCTATTTTGGTGCCCAAGAGATCTCTCTTTTCTTCCTCTTTTGATATAAATAGGACCTTTGGGCTCTTATTTTATCATCCACAGATAGTACAGTGAAGCACTGCTAGAATTTTTTTCCATTTTCTTACCTTTAAGCAAAGAAGCATAAGTATGTTTTTTTTCTAAGTTCTAGAAATTTTCCTAGGCATGTAAGAGCACAGGGTGACATCAAGTGATGTTTTATCCTTATGTTCTCTATCCTTCATGTTTTTGAGCAAAGATTTGATCCAACATGTCATGTAGAGTGCATTCTAGCTGCATGAGATTTTGCACATGTGTAACCTTTTTTTTGGATTATACACGTCTTTTTCAATTATTTACCTTGTGTGATTTCTTTAATTTTGTCTCTACATTGAAATACTTATGTTGGAATCTTCTAGAGATTGAGTTATAGACTATATTCTATTATATTGTGCATAAGTATAGGGTATACATGTGGATACTAATTCTTGGTGTCTGACCATATTAGACGAGGCTTTTTAGTTATGCAAACTTCTAACTCTTTTCACTCATACAAATTGGTTCAACAGTTTATTGAACAAAAATATAATACAAGGAGCTATCCCTTTCAACCTAGAGGTTCATTTCCACTTATAGGCACACCCATAGGCCTGGAAATGTCCCAATGTTACCCAAATCTAGAGGAGGCCTGAACAACCCTCTTCTAGGGTGCAAGATTTGGAGACAACATGCATGAAACAAATTAAATCTCAAGCACCTTTTGAAGATCGATGCTATGCATCAAATCATACACATCCAAATCGATGATCTACAGAGCAAGGGGCACAGTCCTTTGATCAGGATCAATGGTACATGTTCATCAAAAGTAAATTGATCCAATGATATGAGATAGATGAGGACTTTTCAATAAATCAAAAGCAACCAATGGTGTTGAATACTTTGGATCTAGATCAATGGTCTATGATGATCCGTGCAAGAATTATCAGATAGTACGAGATCAAAATAGATTTTTAAAAGATAATGATCATATTTTTAAAACATTGACAAGCATGATACCATATAAATACCATGGTGATGCCATGCAAGTAGAATATGCCAAATTGGACATTTTATAGATCTAGGAAATGCAAAGGTAGATGTCTAAGTCATTAAGTTTGCATAATTTCTAACAATTGCCTCTATTAAAGCATTGTATAAACCTTCAAAAATCCCTAAGCATACATAGAAACCCTAATGTTTGACCCCATATTCACCATAATCATGCCAAAGAAGATGAATTATCATTTGTGTAACGGTAATTATTGGGGTTTATTTTGGCTAAGTCTAGATCCAACATTCAAGTCTAACCCAATGTATTAGCACACTAGTCCTTTCATGCAAAACTTGGGTCTTGTTGTCTCACCTAAATCACATGGTAGAACACCAGTTCTCGTAGTTTTTGTAGCACAATTAAGATAGATTTTTCATATTTATCAATTAAACAATGATTATGAAAAATCATAAACTTACTACTTCATTCCTATGAGTTATAGATTTGTTTAGCATTATCATGCAGATTATATTTATTTTACCTAACATTAAGTGATTAGAAAAGAAAATATATCATTTCTTCCACAAAAAGTTCAAACATGATTCATACCATCAATGATAGTAATGCATATCAATACAAAATGTTACCATATATTAAGCTTAAGATTTTCCACCATAACACTAATGAAATCCCCCAACTATCATCATTGTAATGCTTTCCAATAGGGGTATTTATACTTGTTTTTCACTGACCAAGTGTTTACAATCATTAATGGTCTATATAGGTGGCCAACAGACTGAGAGTCATGATCCTTAACAAATAGTTCTTCCTTAAGATCTAGGCCCTTTTGCCCCCTAGATTCTCGCTCTATGCTAAATTTTGGCAGACATGTGTTCCTTTCCTTGTACGATGGTGCAAGACCTCCTAACCATAAGGTCAGAGTTTTCTATTTAAATTGATATTGTAACTACTTCTTGATTCGCTTCTCCTAGTATTTTGCTTTCATTTCGAGGTATATGCTCTTAAGTTCCTCATGACTTATTCTCCTATTATTGGGTCCTCTCATACTAGTTTTCCTATGTCATTAACCTTTTTTTGTCCAATAGGTTCTATATCATGATGCTTCTACACCTGTTAGCTACGTGTCATAGTTCTCCCACATTATGGTCCTTCTACATCATGTCAGTCCTTCACCAAAATGGGAAAATGATCCTTCCATGCCATGATGGTCCTATGCTAAAATGGAACAACACTTAGTCAAAATTTAGGGGCCAACATCACCCCTCACTATGCTCTTAGTCCATCTCAAACTAAGCCATGCTAGTGTCCTCCAATAATTTGGGCCCCTTTTGCTCGAGTTTCTTAGATTATCCCAATGGGATAATACCTCTAGAACCTTTGTCATTATTCCCTCTATGGCCTCTTTTGATGCTTTTATCTCCATAAGTTGGGTTAGAGTTTTTATGGTCTTCTTCACCTATTTGTCTAGGGCTACGATGGCATCATTTTAGACATCCTCAAGGGTAGAGACCTCCATGTCAACCTATCCTTAAAGGGCTATAAAAATATTATTTAGTTATTGATGATTTTTATTAATGACATCCTCCATCATCTCTACATCCCTAAATGCTTAGGCATCCTTGATGTAGTCCTTTATTAAGAATAAAACATCAGTCGTGTACTACCTCAGGTCCTCTTTAGGTTGGAACCAAGCCTCCAAAACTTTATTTGGGCATGCAAGCTATGCAAAAATGCCATCTAAAATGGGGATGGCTTCCTTAAATTTCTCCAAAGTTTGCTTTAAAACATTAATAGCCATGGTGAATTATTCAATTAATTCCATTCCCTTGTCTCTTAACATGGGTTATTCCTTGAGTTTTTTGATTAGTAGTTCCACCAAGGTTTCTATCTTTCCTATGGTATCCCCGTCGAGAGGTATGCCATCTGCAAGTGCTAGATCTTCTTTCAAAATTGATTTACAAATTGTTAATACCCTTACTTTTTCCTCTGTGGCCACTTGGATCTTTTGTTTTATTGAGGCCACTTCCTCAAGGAATGATTATTTTTCTACAAGTAATTTATTATACATGCCTACAACCCTAGCATGTTTCAACTCAACCGTGCACACATCAGAAATCAAAAAAATATTTTGGCACATAATATCCATGCCTAGTTTCAAAAATGTAGTGCTTGCTATAAGTGGGTTGAGATTTTGTGGCTGAACCCTCATTGATTCTGGTAGCATTAGGGAATTTGGGCCTAAAGTGAGGTTGTCTTGTGGGAGTTAAAACTTGCACTCCTCATTATACATATCAATTATGAAGGAAATTTCTTTCTTGGTTTTAGGAGTCCCCTCATTGGGATAGAATTACGGTCAAAGATAAGTATTTTATCCTCAATGACAAACTGGTAACATTCATGCATTGTGCCCACTAGTCCAACATCTTAAGCTTCTATCTCAGCCATCTCTTTCCCCTTATTTGAGTCACACTCATGTTCAGCCTCCTTATGACCACTAATGACCATATCACTATCTTCCTCATCATCTTCCTCATTATACATTATTTTAACATCAAGAAAAAATCATCAGATACAACCTTCTCCTACACCAAGGAGGGAGTTCTCTCAAAATTTGAACCCAAGCTATGAATCTGCAAGTCAAGATTGTCTAGTTAGGGTGCTTGCCTTGGAGGATACTAGTAGGTAGATCTTATAGTATTACTTGGAAGAGATGGTAGAGGTAAAAAAGGTAGGGGTGGAAAAGGTGGGGATGGAGGTGGAGATGGAAGTGGAGATGGTGGTGGAGATAGAGGGGGAGTCAGCTGAGGGGATGAAGGTTGGGGAATCAAAGAGTGCAGATGCATAGAGTGTGAAGGGGGTGAAGTGTGGGGAGGAGATGAAGGTGGTGAAAGATGAGGTAGTGAGGGTGAAGGACAACATGGAGGTGGCATAGAGTGATGGGAAGATGTTCTAGAGGACTACACCTCTACCATTTTTTGCTACTTTTGGGGGGCATGTTTCCCACTGGTAATTGCACCCACATCTGGTCACTTTTTCTTCTTCAAATGCAACACTATAAGGATTTTTTACTTAGATTCTCCACCCTATGGGTTCTTGCAGGGGTGTAGCATGTAGAACAACTTGTGAAATTGATCCTTAAACAAAGTCTATTTAACCTAGATGTCAGTCAAGTTTGTCTCTAACCTTTCCATATAGGCCTTCTTTCCTGGATATACATAAAGTTTTCAAAGAATGTGAATTTCCACATCTATCCTTTTAGTGTACAAAATGAAAGGCTATGCATCATATATCTAATTGATGGAGTCTATAAAATACCACACAGAGAAGGCATAGGGCATATTGAGCTAAGGTAAAATCTCTTTAGATGGATTCATGCAGATCCACATGAGGGAGAAGTGTTGATTTACAACAAATTATGCCTATTTTTCAACCAAGGAGGGCAAGTCCTTTGGGATGCACCACTCCTTACCAAATTTTGACTTCATCTCATCAAACTAGTACCTCATCTTGATCATGTATGAGTGGGTGATATGTTGGGGGCATGTGAATGCCTTGTAGCACTCAACGGGGGACTTATGTGTGGGAGGGTATACCCACTTCAATGCTCCGAAACTATAATATGGTAATCCAATCTCATTGAAGACTAGTAAGAGGAGAATTAACCCCTAAGAGAACCTATACTTCATCATCTAATGGTCCCTCTCTGTGTCTTCCATAATATTTTAGATAAAGTACAAGACCTAGTTGTACTTTCATCTCTGTGAGACCTAATGGGAAATGTAAAGGTGTGTCATGTCCACCTCTTTCCATTGATAAATTCATCCAATCTTGGTTGAGATGATCCATGCCATAACTTAGAAGTAGGATCCTATAGGTTCTTGATGTGCATGACATGCCCCTACTTTTGATACATCAGTGTTATGGCAATCTTTTGTATCTCCTCAATGCCATCCATTTCATCAATGACACTTAACCCTAAACATTATAGCCCCATGACTTTGATAATCCTTTTATGGGTGATCTTCATACTATGCGTAATAAAGTAGATATAGTCCTCATGGATGCACAAAAGGAGAAACTATACCACCTCCGTGGGCTTACGAAAATAGGGCAAGTTAAAGTGCTAGAATAGCCCAATAGAATCTAGCTAGTTGAAGATTGTTAGGTCATAAACCACTTGGTTTCTTGTGTTGGTGGTTTTGACTTGGTATTAATTTTAGAGCTTGACCTCATTCCTTGGCTAGTGGTGATTGTAATTGAACACTGTACAAGTCGAGACCTTGGAGACCCAATTCTCCACATGCAAGACTAAGTCTGAGTACTACATCTCTTATATTAATAGAGATGGGGGTGGGGATGTTAGGGCCTTCTGTACCATAGACATCTATGCTTGCTTTCCTTTCCTCACCATTCTTTCCTTCTCTTCTTTCATGCATTTTCCCTCTTCTCTTTTCATGCTCTTGGCTTGTTATTCCAGATGTTAGGCTTGTTCCTCTGAAGTCTTTTCCCTAATGGGGACCCAGTCTCTTCCACTCACCTCTTCCTCTTTTAGTATCATTGGAAATTTGTAAAGTATTTTGGCCTTTTTCTTAGGCTGCATTACCCTTTGAGGATCCCAAAGGTTAACACAAGATCGTCTCATATTCCCAAATAAATATGTGGTTGCAGGTTATAGCTTCGAATTGTAAGCTTAAATCCTCTTTAATGGTGGACTTGTAACCTAAAACTTTCAAAATTAAAGCTTTTCCACTCGAATTTGACTCTGAATCTCCCTTCTCAACCTTGGTGATGACCTATGAGGTTCAATATTGACTTTAAAACACTTTTCTTGGCTTTCAAGGTGATTATCTTGGCTGTCGTTTTTGCTTGATCTTGGCTCTCGTAAATGCAAGTTAAACACAAGTTAAACATGAGGTAAAGTGTGAAATACATTTAACTTGCCTATTTATAGGCTTCAAGAGGATTCACCTTCATTAAATCCCCCTATCACCCATCACTTCATGGCAGTTAATGCATATGTTTTAACAATTGCCACATTTAAATCTTTGCCTTTAACAATTAATGCCTTAACGTTATTATCCCATCATGCCATTGGCATGATTCTTTCCATAACTAACCTCATAACATTTATGGCATGTTTCATCTCACACCTTTCTTGGAATTGGGTGATAGTTGTATCCTACCCTATCTGAGCGGTGGAAGACAACTATTGCATTTTAAATTTCTAACTTATGGCAGGAACCTTACCCCTTAGTACCTTTAATAAATTACGTGCCCTTAGTACCTTGTGCACCCTTATGAATTGTGTGCCCATATAAATTACACTACTGTATACCTCATGCACCCAAGTAACTTGCATGCTTTTCATTTTTTCCTTTTTAAACTTGAGTTCTTACCCCACACTAAAACATATCATGATCTTGTATGAACATAGCAAAAATTTAGAAAATAAAATTTCATAAAGGGAAAATGGTGCAAAATAAATGCAAAGATTCTATTGAAAGTAGTAAATCCTAATCTAATATCATATGCCTTATTGGTTACAAAAGTTTAGCTATTCTTAAGTGAAGTACAGTTGAAGCTGACTTCCATTATAGTGCCCTAGGAGGAACTGACCATCTAACCTTTGTAAACAACATGCTCTAATAAGTCAAATGTTATGTATTATAAATGGGCTATCCTAATGGATGTAGATATTTCTAGGGTGGTGTGTGAACTTAAGATCATACAATAAGACTTTCATTCGTGGAGAAAAGACTTCTTTATATGGAGATCATGCCATGACTTTTGTTTGTGTTTATCTACATCATGGCTCAAATGAGTGAGAAACTAGGTCTCATCTATTTTCCTTAAAGTGTCTACATGTGCTTTTAAGGATGCCTCATCATCCATTTGTCCCACACATGTGATACAGAGGGATAACACCAAGAACACTACTGACATTATTTATTCCTTGCCATATACCAAGTTAAATGGTGTGCTCTTGTTGAAGAACTTATAGGTAGTTCAGTAAGCCCATAGTACTATAGATACCCTATCATCCCAATTAATGTGGCTAAAATTATAGATTTTGGTTAAAATGGTACCTAGGATCTTATTGAAAGCCTCAATAGTTTCATTGGCTTATGGGTGATATGGTGTTGTTTTGTGGTGCGTGATCATGAACTCAACCAATAAGATCTGAATTGTTTCATTAAAAAAATGGGTACCGTGATCACTATTGAAACCCAGGGGACATCAAAACCAATTATAATGTTCTTCCAGATGAACCATACATCAGTAGTAGTAGTATAATCCTTCATTTGCATAGCTTTAGCCCAACACATGAGATATTCAGTTGATGTAATGATATATCAAGAACCTGTTTGTCATCCCATCAAAGTAATAGAACCAAGAAAATCAATAGCCCACTTTTCAAAGGGTTCTTGAGAAGGGATGGGTCGTAATGACAAAACATCTCTTTAGTTAAGTTTGCCTATGCACTAACAAATTTCACATTTCCTAACATAGGATTTAGCATCTTGGAAGAGTGTTGGCCACCATAGTCCAGCTAGCAAGACCTTTCATGTGGTAGCTTCTTTAACATAGTGCCCTCTAGTAATACCATTATGAACTTCTTGAAGTACCTCAAGGTACTCATGTTGCATTACACAACATCAAAATACTTCATCATGGTTCATTTTATAAAGATCACCTATTATGAGCTGGAAGGGTGTAACACAAACTGTAAGTTGCTTTTTTTGTATAAGGTGACATAATTGATCACAAAATCAGTAGTCAAAAATGCTATAATGTATTCTAATCCTTGAACCGCCTGTGATACTCAAAATATCTATACATCAGGTAAATCATATTTTATAGCATGTGGTGGTTCTCTACTCTTGATTAGGATAGGTGGTGAGGTCCACAATTGGTCTTTCCAAACTTACCATAACTAAAAATTGGAATTCTTGAAATAATACAATCCAACAATAGATCCATCCATGCAGTACATGTTTGTTGACAAGGTACTTCAAGGCCTCATGATCTGTATAAAAAGTAAAAGGAGTGGATAGAAGGTACTACTTGAATTTTTGCAAAGCATAGACCATAGACAAAGCTTCACATTTTGTAGTGGTATAGTTTCATTCAGGTGGTGTTAGCTTCCTTTTGGCAAAGTAAACTGGGTGATCTAAGTGACCTTCACTTGTTTGTGTAAGAATGATGCCAACTTCTGTGCTAGATGTATCAACATGTACATGAAATGGATTTGTCTAATTAGGGAATTGTATAGTAGGATCAATGACCAAATTTTATTTAAGTGCTTCAAAGGATTATTTACAAGAATTAATCCATATGAACTACTCACTGTGCTTGAAATTTTTTTCCAAGGGTGCGATAATCTTGGCATAATCATGAATAAACCTTCTATAATAACCCATGTGCCTCAGGAAGGTGTGAACCTCACACTGAGCCTTGGGCACTAGTAGGCAAATAATCATAGATACTTTCATTGGGTCCATTGGGAGTCCTTCTTTATAAATAATATGCCCCAGGAGCACACTAAAAGGTGTCATGAACAAGCACTTATTCAAGTTTAAGGATATTTGCAATACCCAACAACCCTTAAGCATGAGTCTGAGATTATCAAAATGGTCCTTGAATAAACCATATATGGTCCAATCATCCAAATAGACTTGGAGGAACTTGTGAATGAAGTCCTTAAAGGCTTCAACTGGTATTTTTGAAAATACTGCTAGGGCATTTTTCAACCTAAAGGGCATAACAATATAGGTAAATGATCCCCATTATGTGCAAGGGTTATCTTAGGTTGGTCTTCCTTAGCTATTTGGACCTGATGGTACCCAAAGAATCCATCTAAAAAGGAGTATAATTCACAACCAACAACACCTTCAAGGATTTATTATGTGAAAGACATTGGAAAGGGACTTGTCACATAAGACACATTGAGCACTTGATAGTCCACACAAATACAGATGTGTCCATCCTTGTTAATACTAATCACCGTGGGACTGATCCATTAAAATTCAACAATGTGAGTGATTAATACATCATAGAGCATACTATCAATCCCCTCTTTAATGCATGCTTGAAGATTAGGGTTCATCCTGTATGGTCATTTTTCACTGGTTGAGCACTGTCAACTAGCTTGATGTGCATCTTCCTTAGGGATGGGTGGACTCCTTTCATTTTTCTATAGTTCCTTAGGAAAACATCCTGATATTCTTTTAGCAACTCAAAGATTATTTTAATCTCTATATCAATATAATAGTTTCTAATTGTGGCCATCTTTGGTTCTTGTTTTATGCCAATGTTACATTGAATAGTCTGAATAGGCCCATGATAAGGGTTATCCTATTGAGCACTTGTGCCCTAAATATTTTATGTACCAATGCTTGTAAAAACATCTAAATGGTTGGTCTGGGGGTCGAGTGAAGTAGATCCTTCACCTTCATCTACTTGGAAGTTAAGCTTCTGCTTTCTCAAATGAATCTCTTCATGTCGATCTTCATCTAGTATGGGTGTAGGTGTAAGAACTCGATGTGTTGAAGGCTCATTAAATAAGTGTAAAGGCTCCTTAGGGTCTTGATGGATATGCCTCAAGTGGTCCTCCATGGGGCTTGGTTCTCTGAGTACTTCTTCATGTATAACCTAGAGAATGAGGCATGAGTCTAACCTTGGTGATGAATATGAGAGTGTCGAGGTCATGTTATCCTTCAGTAACTACCAAAACCTAGTTCCCATGTTTCATTCTTCATGAATATACCAAGCCCATGCCCATGAGCATATAATTACATAGAATGCATGCACCCATAGATAATCTGGTAAGTATGTTTCCTTATTTTTACATATTGTCTCACAAGCTTTGGTGTGAGGATCAAGTGCTTATATGCCACTATAACTAATTATTCCCCTAGACTTATTATCATAATGGAATCTATTATGTATAAAAAAATGTAGTTGATACCAATACAAAAGGCACTCTTTATGGGTACACCACCATCTTACAGTGGTGTTATCAAAAAGGTGGTCTAATGACCTCATCTAGTCATTTTCTATGTCATAGAATTCTTTGAGGCATTGAAAAAAATCACATACCTCCATTTGTCCTTGGAACCATGGGGCTTCATCAAGTCTTTCCAGCAGTGGTTCTACTAGTGGACCTCTCATTGCTAACCTAGTAAGGCAAATAAACTTGTGATGTTTTGAAATCTAGTGTAAGAAGTTTTCTTGACTATTGACAGTGTTACATATCCTCCTAATGAGATCATAGTCACCATGCATCCAATAGTTACAATAAATTCATTTAGTATTAGAATTAGATTGGTTATCTATCCATCATAAAACATCATCTAGGAGTGGGATCACATTGTTCATCACTTCTATCGATGACATTGTATAAGTGGTTAATGTATTCATCAACATTGATGGGATATATATAAGGGGGTCCTTGTTTTTGATATATTGGGGTTGCAACACATTGATTAGTGTTCTCAAAACTAATGTAACACTTATTAAAGCTCAAGTCTATATTATTCTCATAGCACCAAGGCCTTCCCAATAGATCTAGGTAATCATCAACTTCAGCTAACTCCAGAACCTCAAAATCTACTTTGATTGGTACTCTAAGTATGTCAACCGTAGCATTCTTGAGGACCCCAATAGGGTGTATGCGAGTCTTATTTGCCATGAATAAGACATGAGGTGAAGGTTGCAGTGCTAGACTAGACATTTTATGCTAGGAATCCTTGGTGAAGACATTGGCCTCCGTATCGATATCCATTAAGATGTCCCAGATTACCCATTTATCGATGGTAACATTAACCAATATTTCTCTATCTTTTAGGGGAGTAGAGGAACTAGGAGTTTCCTGTCATCGAGCATGATTTAAATAATAGTATTTACTTTGCATAATCAGGTGAGCATGGACTCCATTTGGTAGTTAGGCTTTACTCTTAATCCAAACATTTTGTTGAGGGATAATATCCTCATTTGAAATACACTTTCATAGTTCCTAAAAGTTATCCCATGTCATTGGTCAAAACTTAGCTTCTCTTTGCATAGAAACACGCTACATTATGTCCTTGTCTTTGAGGAATTGGATTTCTCCCTGAAGTTATCAAATAAGTGCCATCATATCATGGAGGACATCCTTTTTTTGTTGAACATTAGGGTGATTTATAGCTCATGGTTTTTCCCATTGTACCTTCTTGATCAAACTAGCTATTGATTGGGTTTATCCCCCACTATAAGTGGTAATGTTTAGTTGTTAAACTATTAGGATGGTTGGGTGAGCATGCTATTTTGGTTTATTAATTAGAATCATATCGGTTTCCTTTTTATTGTGCTCCTTGGTGATAGTTGCATATAGATTAGGACACTCTTCCATCCAGTGTTCTTTTTTATAAAATATGCACGTCAAGTAATCTAAGCAATCCCATTGATAGTGGTCCAGTGACCTACATTTGTAACAGGTCCTAGACAAGAAATGTCTACCTCGTCATCCTCATTCTCTCTCATGTCCATGATAGCCATCAATACCTTGAGTATTTTCTACTAAGGTTTGGTACATGTCACTGATCAAATGGCAATTATTAATATTATGAGTGTAGGCATCACAAATCTTATAATACTCAGACACCTTAGTGTGTATATACTGATGCAAAAGAAGACAAGAGCAGACATCATGTTCCTCATGGAAAATTTCACATGTTTGTTTAAGTACGACACAAATTTTCTTACATGGTCAATTTCTCCTTGAATGTCCTTCCATTTCATAGTCGGTACACCAGACACCACTGCATGTCTCATACACATTATTATTCATCAATTTCTCAAGTTTTGATTTTATGGATGATATATGTGCCTCCATAAAGGGACTAATCCTAGTGTCAATGCTTCCAACCACTTCAATATGGAGAGCAGCTTCCAAATCCTCACATGGGATAGTGAAGGTTCATTGTGATAAGGTTCATCAGAAGCGTAGTAACAATCCTCCCACAAATGATTGTGCATGTTGAGTAGTGTTAATTTCAAATGACAATTTAGAAAGCAATGTTTTAAACCTTGCATTATACTCTTGTATGCTCTCTATAAATCCTTGATTTATGTCCTTTGACACTACTATACTCTACTACTTAAATTTAGGAATGACAAATTCTTGTAGGAAGGTTGTTTTGAGTTGATCATAGTCGACCACTACTTGTTGAGGGTTAAAATTTCAGTTTCACTTGTGCATGTGCTCTAAAAGCATAGTTGAAAATTGTATAATCTTATGTTTCAAAAATGTGATGCCTATTACCCTCCAAATTAGTTCATAATTGTGGACATGCTCAACTACATTTTTCACCCCTTAGTATTTGGGTAAGTGTAATGTCATCTCATAGTAGACCGTAGTAGGTTGTGGTGGTTAAACAGATGGTTATTAAGTACATCCTACTTCAGTCCCTTGAGGAAGGAATCCACTTCCTCCTACACCACTGCCTAATCCTCATCCAACACCTCCATTGGTAGTGCTCATGAAAAAGGGTACCATAGTGGGTTGGTTACCCAAGTTTGGGCCTATACCCTATCCTTGAGGGTAAGGTCCATAAGGCATCCCAAGTTTTGCCATAGAATTAACTTGAAGAGGGAAATATAGTGATAAATCTAAATGATCGTCAAATGTCCCAATTTCAATATCCCTTACCGATTCAGCTTCTGAATCTAAATTATATGTATCCCAATTTCACATATGTACTCTGTCTAACTCAAAGGCATGAACATGCACTATGTTAAAGGATCTTAGTTGGTTCAGACTTAGTTAATCATTTCCTACCATCCATCTTATTTATCCTTCATAGGATAAAAGTGGCATAAAACATGGATTAAAAGTGATGGGATCTTCATGTGTTTCCACTTCCATGTGGCTCCTAACAACACTCCTTGAGTTCTCCCTATCTCTTCTCACAACACTAACTCCCATGATCCTTTACCAAGCTTCATCATACCTCCATTTTTGTAGTGCATGTTAGATGGCTACCATTTTGAACCCAAAATATTCAATCAACCTCTAATCTTCCCTTCCAAATGTGCAGCTCATGCACAAGAGGATTTATCCCTCCATTGGTATGGTTTCCAGTCAAAGGTCAACAATTAATTTCTTAATTTTGAAAGCAAAAAGTGTTAGATAGCAACCCCATGGATCTCAAAGGAATTGGAACTTGGATTCTTTAGGACATGGATAGGTGGTCACAATATACTCTAGAATGTATCTATTTCAAACTCTTCTCCACCAAAATTTGATTGCTCGCATCCATGAGATTCTAAGTCATGTTAGAACCCTTTGTCATTCCAGTGTCCAAGACTACCTTATTCCAATATTCCTGGATCATCTTTAAGAATATGCTATTATCCAAGCATGTAAAATAATTGTGACCTTCAAAAAGAAGGTTTTATATAACGGACTGTAGATATTCTACTCCACCCATTGATGTGAGGAGATTCCTAGTCTAAGATATGAAAGTGCAAAATTATCTTCAACATTGGTAACCTATTTTTCTATATTTTTTAGTGTAATACGCTCAAACATCTTCCCATGACTATGCTTTAAGTGCTTCATGTCCTAGCAATGGAAACAAAATGTTGGGGTTTATTTTGGCTAAGTCTAACACTGATTTCAAAGTTTAACCCAATGTACGAACATGCTAGCCATTTCATTTAAGACTTGGGTCTTGCACGCTCACCTAAAGCACATGAAAAAAGCCTTGTTCATGTAGGTTTTATAGCATAATTGGGATAACTTGTTCATAGTTATCAATTAAATAGTTATTATGCAAAAGCATAAACTTAATACTTCATTCCTATGAGTTCTAGACTTGTTTAGCATTAGCATGTAGATTATATTCATTTTACCTAGCATTAAGTGATTAGAAAAGAAAATATAGCATTTCTTCCACAATGAGTTCAGACATGATTCATACCATCATTGATAGTATTGCAAATTGATAAAAAAATGTTACCATATATTAAGCTTAAGATTTTACACCATAACACTACTAAAATCCCCCAACTATCATCTTTACAATGCTTTATAATAGTGGTATTTATACTTGTTTTGCCTTGACCAAGTGTTTACAATCATTAATGGTCAATATAGGTGGTTAACAAACTCTCAACAAACTGAGAGTCGTGGCACTTAACAAATAGTTCTTCCTTAAGATCCGGGCCTCTATACTCCCTAGATTCTCACTCTGTGCTAAATTTTGGTAGACATGTGTTCCTTTCCTCGTGGGCTAGTGCAAGACCTTCTAACCATGAGGTTAGAGTGTTCCATTTAAACCATTCTTCTAACTATTTCTTACTTCTCATGCACTCCCATAGTCTTCTACTTCTATTTCAAGTCTTATGCTCTCAGGTTCCTTGTGACTTGATCTCCTTTGAATGGGTCCTCTTGCAATGGTTCTCCCACACCATTGTCCTCTTACACTAAATAGGTTCCATGCCATGATGCTTCTGTGCATATCATCTATGCGCCATGGTTCTACTGCACCATGGTCCTTTTATGCTGTGTCAGTCATGTGCCAAAATGGGACAATGGTCCTTCCATGTCATGTTGGTCCTACACCAAAATAAGACAACACTTAGTCAAAATTTACGGGCCAATAATAATTTGATCCAAGATTGAATTGTAGACCACCAGTGAGCAATTTAATGGACTTCACATCCATAGAAACTTGTAAAAGCATTTTTAAGGAAGATGTGGAGCTTTACCCAATAGGATATGGCAACAAGGATCTTAATCACATAATGATATAATTTAAGGTATAACATGAAAATGTTGATCAATATCTTGATGAAAAATCAAATCCTTAGTTTCAAAACCATTATCCTAGCTCATTTGAAACATAGTCATGGGACTGTTTGTAGATAAAATCAAAAGGCTGAACACATACCAAATTTTTTTTGGATGCAATGCAATGTTTTTAAGATCAAAGATTTTAGTGTTCATCAATTTCTCCTTTTCTTATTCATAGAATAAAAATTTGGGGAGCTCTCTGAGTAGCTTAAAGTCTCAAAACCTGAAGGTGGGCATCGCATGTAAAAAAAGAAAAGTGTATTTGTACGTATGGTAATAGCTCCTCAAAAATTGCAACAATGCTCCCCCACCTCCATGGGATCTATGAATTTCTATCTCATGACCTACAAAAACCTTTTAAAAAAATTGTTAGGGTTCTTGTTTATTAATAAGGCCTAAAATTTATAGAGCTCAAGTGCAAATTTAAAATTAGGTCAAGTTAGCTATATTATGTTTTGGGTGTAGCTCATAGAGCTCTAGTTCAGAGCCCTGACAAAAAGTAGGGTTCTATGTTTTTTTTTGGATTGGATGTGGTAAACCCTAAATTTGTTTTGACTATTTTTCTTGTAGCCTCCCCAGTGGATGAAAATTTGCAAATACTCCTTGTAGAGGGCATGGAACCTTGAAAAAGTATTTTACTATGTTGAAGATTGTGATAACATAAGAAAAATACTCTGTAGTGGGTTGAGAGTTAGTGCTACAGTTTCCAAAACATTTTACTTCTTCCTAACTATAAAAAATGACAAATATCAATCTTTGACCAGTTTCCTCATTCATAAAATCGGTAGAAGTAGAAAGATAAACATGAACTCAAAGGTTTTCATAGTTTTAAGTAGCCACCTCATAGGCTCTTTAAATATAGTATATTCAACATATAGCAACATCCAAGCCATAAACATAAAATTTGAAAATTATTATACAATGTGAAGGTGAAAATAGGAGAAATGGGAGAGAAAATAACAACACAGACTAAACATGGGCCCAAACAAGACAAGTGAGAAAGATAACAAATCAAGTTTAAAAGCTTTTAATCCTTTTTTAAGTGTTACTTGGATAGCTAAAATTGAGTTTTAACTACCTCTTTTTTGTATAATCAATAATTCAACATGTCTTTTGTTAGTTTATATTTTACTATTTTCCTAATATTTATGGTGGTTAGCTTTGCAAGACATTGAATATTTTTAACATAACTTGAACATGTATAACTACTAGATAAAAGTTATATTTTCCTTGTATGTTTTGCTTATATCATTTTTTTTCAAGTACATATTTTTTTCATTTCGCACATCTAACATTTTATTTTTGATTTGACATACACATGGACGTTAAAATAATGTTCATGGTAATTAAACCATTGAAGTTCAAATTGTGATGGTCATGTGGACGTCATTGACGGATGTGTGGGAATCATTAATGGTCATGCAGATGTCAAAATAAAGCTCATGCTAATTAACCATTGATGTTCAAATTATGATGGTCGCATGGACATCATTGACGTTCGTGTGGACATCAATGACGATTGCATGGATGTCAAAATAAAGCTCGATAATTAAACCACTAGGATTTAAATTTTGATGATCAAATGGATGTCAATGATGGTCATATGAATATCATTGACAATCATGTAGACATCAAAATTAAGCTCAAAAATTAAACCATTGCAGTTTAAATTCTAATGGTCATGTGGATATCAATGACAGTCACGTGGATGTCGTTGGTGGGTACATAGATGTCAAGATAAATATCAGGTAGTTAATGATTGGAGTTTAAATTTGATGGTCACATGGACATTAATGATGGACATGTGGGCATCAAGTGATAGTTGTGTATATGTCAAATTTGAGCCTCGTAAAATAGACATTGGCATTCAAATAGAGGTAAAATCAATGGTCAACATGTAATCACGCATCGTGAGAGCATGGATGAACATGGATGATTTTATTAATGTACATGCAGTACTATGTGATTAAATTTAATATGCCTCATCGCAAGAATACATCATGAATAGACTAATATTACAAATAACCTATAGTTGTTGAAAACAATTTCATTACAAGAAATACAATCAATAGTCCACCTGGTGATAATAAATAATCGAATCTTCTCTTATCCTTACAAAAATAGATCAACATTGAAAATAATTAGTTTAGCCTAATATTTTTAGGGAAACAAAGTGTTGTAGATGACCTATTGAAGAAGATGAGAACCACTGGTAGCTTTCTAGTGCCAGTATTATCAATAATTCTCAGCTCCTTGCATATATCAACATTGAAATGGACTCTCTTCTTGTTGCCTGCATGGACATGAATCTTTTTTAATCCAAACAATTACCTCTGAGGAGTATGGTGATTGGATGGGCGTATATAAAATAAGAATAACTGTGGATTCCATCTCTAGGACCAATATTCTTCACATCAACATGAACCTCTATGAGCAAGTTATGACATTTAGTATGGGTTACTCAGACAACCACACAAGAGAAATTGAATTTTCCATGGAAATATGCATGTTTGCCACCCATGGGAAGAGAAACTAGCTTAGGTGCATGAACTAAAGTGTGTTTGAGTTTTATGTAATGTAGACCGTCACCAAACATATATACATTTTTTCCCATGTAGAATCTATAAGTTCTACCTGGATATCCTCTAGCCTCATTTGGCCTCATGTTCATGTAAGTCATAGGAGCTTTAACAAACTCTTCAGGATACCAATTCATAGGTAATCTCCACCTAAAATGAAGAAAAAATAGCTTGGGTGCATGAACTAAAGTGTGTTTATCACCCATGGGAAGAGAAACTAGCTTGGGTGCATGAACTAAAGTATGTTTGAAGTTTGTCTAACTCAAACCATCACCAAACATATATACAATTTTTCTCGTGTAGAATCTATAAGATCTACGTAGATATCCTCCAATAAATGAGTTTGGTTTTCAATCTATAGTACATCCATGTTCAAGATTTGCACTAAAGGGCATGCCAAGGTATGAATATAATAGTCAAATCAACCAGGGACATACAACCGCTTATAATAGATATAGACATGGCTCTGTTAGGTCCAGAACTTAGACTAAAGTTCTTAGACTAAGGTTTTTTGTGTTTATTTATAAATTTAGTTGTCTTTTTTTATGGGATTTAATGAAATTAAACTCTAACAGGGAAAAAGTAATTACATTCTATAATTTTTATAATTTTTTTTAAGGTAATATATTTGTGAAGATTGAAAAGCAATAGTTCATCGTAATTGCAAATTTCTATGTAAAATTATTGTAAATATTAATATCATTTTCAAAATGCATTATCTTTTGGTAAAACAACATTGCGTAAAGTGAAACACTGTAATTTGATACTTGTATCTCACTCAAAACACATGATTATTGTCACCATCTCTTTTTTTTTAGACAAACTATTACAAAATAATAATGTAATATTTATTTTAAATATATAAATTCTAATAATATTTAGTATACTCATATTATTTTAGTATTGTAAGATATTGTAGCATATTTTATATATTGCTATATGATATTAATTTGTTATTATATTATTAATGTATTATATTATTGTCATGATATTATGTTATATGTTATGGATATGTTATTATTTTAATCTTATATTAGTAATTTTCAAAATTTATTTTTTTTCACATTAAAAAATAAAGAATTATCGGTTGTTTTTAAAATGGTTATTCATAGGTGCCCTTTGTGCATAGAACACATGTAAAGCCTATTGGATGGAGAGCAGATAATTTTAAATATTATTTCTATTAATATTATTCCAAAATAGAAAAAACTGAGCATATTATTATAACATGTTATATTATATTAAATTTTTATTGTAATCTATATTAATATATATATATGATATGTTTGAAACTTAATATTTAATAATATTATTATAGTATAATAGCATAATATAGTATATTTTAATATACAATATACTATATTATAATATGTAAATATAAATTTTAATATTAAGTTAAATTGTTCTAATTAATAATATACTATTAATATTAATAATACTACCGAAATATGATTGTGTGGTATTATTATATAAATAAAAATATGAAGTATAATAATAAGATACATTGTCATAATAGTGCAATTAATAATATACTATATAATATTCTTAGATAATTCATTAAACGACAAAATACCTAATGTACCAAATAGTATTGCTAATAAATTAAAAATAAACAATAAATTATAAAAAAAAATGCTTTTAACTTAAAAAATAATTTTATTGACCAATTATTAGATATAATTATTAGAATATCAAAAATATGTATCAAAAAACACTTTAAAAATGATTATCGACTATTTAAATTGGCAAAAGATCTATGGTTCATGTTCATTTGTACCGAAGGAGGTTAACGATGCGAGAAAGGTCAATAGGTTAATGGAGCTCAAAATAAGAACGTGATTGACAAGTGTCCTAACTTGATAGGCTTGAAATAAAAACTGAGGACCAATAAATAATATCGACCCCGGGACACTTCAAGGATGATCCAGGTGAACCATAATCGATATTAAATGTTTGAACATCAACATTAGAGCTCCACAGAGGCAAAATAGGTGTTTTAGACATAATATAGATCCATGATCAGTAGATTATTGTCAAAATGAAATGAAGCATCCAATCAAGCCTCATTCATATCAATACTATAGGAAAACTAATAAATGTGATTGGTTTTCTTCTATAGTAGACCTAGGTTCAAATTTCAAAGGGTAGATATTCATAGTTGCGATTGTAAGTAGGTCTTCATGGTGTTTGAGCAATTCTTGTGGATGAGTTTGCATATGCCTCAGGAGATCATCAAAGCTTTCATGGACCAAGCAAAAGGTCATAGCACAAACCAATAAATTAATTGTTTTTCAATCTATAGTAGATCTATGCTTAGGATTTATAGTAAAGAGCATGCCAAGGCATAAATATGATAGTCAGATGAGCCACCTAGAGCAGACATGATTATGGCTCTATCAGATGCATAAGTATGAGTGTTCTTAGATAGTCTATTTATTTTATCTATGATAAAGTATGCACTTTTTCATTTTCTTTGTTATATACTCAACAAAATAAAAATTACTTTTTTATTGTTATAGTAACAAACATTTGCATAAGTTAATTGAAATAGCTATTTTTTCTAATTTCTATACATGTATTGACATGCTTTAGTGAAAGATATCTAATTTTAAGATTTTAGCATAGAAAATGTTTGTGGAAATATTTAGAGTTAGTTAAAATCAAGTTATAAGTTACAATCAAGCTAACTTTCATTAAATATAGTTTCCTATGTGGAATTGGCTTTTTCTTTTAGCTTTTGTATTTGTGTGTCAACTGTACTGATTTCATTTTGTCTCTATTTGCATTTTCTTGTTGTTGTATATGCTAGATGCTTACTGCATTATTGTCTTCAGAATTTCCATGGTGGACCCTACAAAACATGGTGATAGTTAATGGTGATTGAAAACTATGCAATAATGACGCACTATACCATGTCATAAAAGTAGTAAATCATGATAATATGTTTTTTTTTTTAAACACCAATTTTTGTCCATATATAAAACTATTAGGATTTTTCTAATTCTCAAGTCATTTTTTTTATTGGATTAGTATATATATTTATACATACTTGTTCTCAGAAAGATGGGGTGGCCATGATGTGGCTTGATAATGCATGGTTGGTAGTTGTGAAAGTAAGTAGCTTGTTGTAGTTTCATTTTTTTAGTATCACTATTTGGAGAGGTTCAAATATAAATTCATTCAAATGTGTATATTTTCTATAATTAATTGGTTCTATTTCAAAAATATTGTATTATGAACAATTTTCATACCTTCTGCTTCAATTAATATAGTGATATGCTTAATCACATTGTTCTTGTCCACTATGAAACCACATTGCATTATCAATCTTGATAAAAGATCAACTATGCTTTCTTTATCAGCCATGTATTCAACATGTGTCATTTGTTTAATTGAAGGTAACAATTGCACAATGACATTGTCTCTGACAATGCATTAGATGTTGTTATTGTTGGTAGTGTTTATATTGTAGAGAATTCACATTCACTTGTGCAATTCTAAAAATATGCTATTGTTGCATGGGCAGGCTTGAATCGTTCTATTACAAGATTACAACTTTTGCATATAGGCTCAAAGGGGCTAGAATATGCTTGGGCAATTGTCAAAGTACCATGTGCCCTTTTTTGAAACCAAAAAGGACAAAATGTTATGTTAGTTTTCTTTTGAAGTGGAATAAGAAAATAGATAAATTCACATTTGGAATTTACCTCAATATTTGTATCTACTAACATTTTCAAGCATTATAGGGCTCTTTTGGCATGTACAGAGGTGATGAATGTTAATTGGGTGTTACACAAGTTCATATCTTTTGCATTAGCTCACAGGATCTTTTATTTTTCAAAGTCCAACATGCACAATTAGATCATCCTTGGATGAGCAAATTTGCTTCATTGGATCATGATCTATGGGATGTACTACCATTGGCTGCTCAATATTCCTTTACTGATAAGGTGACACTTGTCACCCTCTCACTTATCCCTAGAATTTGTTGAAGTGTTGACTCAACATGCACAATTAGATCAATCATGAGTGAGTAAATATCTACCATTGATATTCAAAAAATGATCGAGCTTTAACTTGTGACCTGAGGCTTTGTTGAGGTCTTGAGTCAACTCACTCTATTGATTACATTTTGTATGTTACATCACCTACCATTGATCATTTGGAACTTGCTCGGGTTTTAACCTTTGATTGTGGCTTGACTTTTTAACTTGAATCATGCACCGTGAGATCCTTTTTGGGAGAGCAAACATGCACCATCTGATTGCAATTCGTGGGGTTGTCAGATGCATAAGTACGAGAGTTCTCAGTTAGTCTATTGTATGCTTATCTAATGCAAAAGCTTAGATGAAGTAATATATTCTATGGAAAATATTTTATTTCAATTGAAAAAGATCACATACTTGTTATTGACATGTTTATTTCCATTATTTTAGCCTTTTTTCTCATACTCAAATAAATAATTGAATAAAGACTCATATAAGAAGGATGTTACTTATTTGAGTAAGCCAAGCGCAAAATAGACTATTTCAAAAATCTCATACTATGCATTTGATGATGCCACAAATTGTAATTAGATGGTGCATGTTTGCTCTCCCAAAGAAGATCTCATGGTGTACGATTCAAGTTGGAAAGTCAAGTCACGATCAAAGGTTAAAACTTGAGCAAGTTCCAAATGATTGATGGTAGGCGATATAATGTACATAATCTAATTAATGGAGCAAGTTGACTCAAGACCTCAATGAATCCTCAAGTCATAAGTTAAATCTCGATCATTTTTTGAAGATCAGTGGTAAACATTTTCTCACCCAAGATTGATCTGATGGTGTGTGTTGAGTCAACAATTCAATGAAGTCCCAAGATAAGTGAGAAGGTGACAAGTGTCACCTTCTTGGTAAAAGAATATTGAGCATATAATGGTAGTGCATTCCATGGATCATGATCCAACAAAGCATGTTTGTTCACCCAAGGATGATCTAATGGTGTGTGTTGGATGTTGAAAAAATAAAAGATCTTATGAACAAATGTAGGAATGACAAGTGGCATAACTGCATGCCATAAATTAAACCTTGAGCACCTTTTGAGCATCAATGTTATGAATCAAATAATACATATATAAATTGATAATCCATGGAGAAAGGGGCATAATCCATTGACCAAGATCAATAGTACACACTCATATAGAGAAAATTGATCTAATGGTGTGAGATAGATCAGGGCTTTTCAATAAAACGAAAGCACCCAATGGTGTTTGACCCTTCAGATCTAGATCAACAATTTGTGGTGATCCACACAAGAATAATTAGATAGTGTGAGATCACAAATGATTTTTAAAAGATAGTGATCATATTTTTAAAACATTGACAAGCAGGATACCATGAAAATGCCATGGTGATACCACACAAGTAGAATACATCAAATTGGACATTTTGGAAACCCAAGAAATGCAAAGGCAAATGTCTAAATGACAAATCTCACATAAATTCTAATAGTTGCCTCCATTAAATCACTATATAAACCTTAAAAGAGTGATAAGAATACATAAAAACCTTAACTTTTGACCCCATATTCGTCGTAATCAAGCTAGAGAAGTTGAATTATCATTTATATAAGGGTAATTTGATCTAGGATTGAACTGCATACCACTAGTGAAAAAATTAATGGAATTTACATCCATGGTAGCTCACAAAAATGTTTCTAGGGAAGATATGGAGCTTTACCCAATAGGATACTACAGCAAGGAGCTTAGTCACCCAATGGCAAAATTCAAGGGATAACATGAAAAAGTTGACCAACATCTTGATGAAAAATTAAATCCTTGGTTTCAAAACCATTAGCCTGACTCATCTAAAACATAGTCATGGGACTACTTGGAGAAGAAAAATCAAAAGCTTCAACACATACCAAATTTTATTTGGATGAAATGCAATGTTCTCGAGATCAAAGATTTTAGTGTGCATCAACTTCTCCTTTTATTGTTCATAAAATAAAAATCTATAGAGCTCTCTATGTAGCTTAAAGTCTCAAAAATTGAAGGTAGGCATTGCCTATAAAAAAAGAAGAGTATAATTGTACGTACAGTAATAAATCCTTAGTAATCACAATAATGCTCCCTCACTTCCACGAGATCTATGAATTTTTATCTCATGACTTGCTAAAACCTTTTAAAAAATTGTTAGGGTTATTGTTTATTAACAAGGACTAAAATTTATAGAGCTCAAGTGCAAATTTAAAATTAAGTCAAGTTTTTTCTATAAATATCACCTCTTTAATTTTTTTACATGCTTGAAAGCTAGGCTAGATGTGTTTTGGGTGTAGCTCGCAAAGCTCTAGTTTAGAGGCCTGACAAAACGTAGGGTTCTAAGTTTTTTTTTGGATTGGATACGGTCAATCATAAATTTGTTTTGACTATTTTGCCTGTAGCCTCCCCACTATATGAAAATATGCAAACAACGCCTACAGAGGGCATGGAAACTTGAAAAAGTGTGTTACTATTTTGAATACTGTGATAGCATAAGAAAAAGACTCGGATAGCATAACAAAGTTCTGCATATGTAGAAATAGTATTTTCATGCAAATAAAAGTATTTGATTGAAACCTAAGGTTGTCTTCAAATGCATTTAGATATGTTAATAGATATTAATTGAATTAATAAAGTTTTCATTCTATTCTTCAGATTATAATATATAATTTCTTAGAAATCTGTCAAGAATTTTATATTCTCAATGGAAAATTAAAATTTATTTACAGAAGATGTTAAAAAAACTTGTAACAACATTGTTAGTGGTAGGTTGTAGCAGTGACACATTGAAGAAATGGTGTCCATGTGAAGAAGTCATTGAAAATAGAGGGTCCCATAGTCCATACCTATTTTTTTGCATATGGATGTAAAAAAAATTATAGGTAGCATATTTTCCATAGCAAATCTCTATCCTAGCCACCACCCCTGCCACTATGTAAGCAAGCCATTGCAGCTGCAGGTGGGAGTAACAGTACATTACAAGTGGCACAAGTAGCATAACAATGTCATATGTTACCAAAAAAGCTTATGAAATGCCCATCTATAATTTGTAGACCTAAGAAAATTGGATTCATAATAAATGGATAAGATTTGGTTGGATGAAACCTGTGCAATCTATGTGCCACATACTTTTAACAAGGAAAATAATATAACATAACTGCCCTACATGAAACATAGGAAAATTATAATTTTTGAATGCATAGTCTGTTTTAATTGAGTGAAAAGAAAATGTTGACCAAATTAAATGCCTGCGGTGAAAAGTATAGTACCATGCCTTTACAATAGGTACTAATAAGGACAAATTATTATTGTATTTTGATGCACCTTTGGTCTGTAGTGCACACAATGATTTTTATGCCTGTGAGAATAATTGACCTCCCATTATAATATATTGTGACCAATCTAACGATTGGCAATTTATATAAGTATTTCAACTATCATCATAGTGAGTGAATTTTGACATCACTTTTTTGAGAAAACATTCAACAAATAAATTAAGGGAAGAGGATTAGTAGTTGGATCTCTAATTTTTAGGGTTTTATATCTTTTATATTACATTATTTCACATTTTAAAAATTTGGATTTAAATAGTTTAATATTTTTTTAAGTTCAAAAATGTCATTTGAGAGGAAAATCAACATTTTGGAAAGTTGTATGATGAAATTTCCATTGACATATCAATTTTAAGGCATATTTTTAGTCCAACTAGTCATTGGGACTGAAGAGACCAATAATAATTTTCAATCAAACACATTATTTTATCGTTGACTTATAATTTGACATATAAGCCATAGACTAAAATACATATGGGTCATTACTATGAAATAAAGTGTTATGTTTGAAGACATGTGGCTCATTAATGTGGAAGGAAGCACCATTTTCTAGATGGCTTGATAGGGTTTTCTCCACTATTGTGGCAATTTAATGTTACCATGTGGGCCACCAACTATTGTCTCTCCCTACCTTTTGTCTTACCTCCTCCCCAAAAATGGATGGAACTTGCTTAAAAGTTCTCAACCATGCTACGTTACATAGAGAAATTTTAGTCTACAAAATGGAGGGATGAAAGTGTATGTGCACATGTGTTGCTTGTAACTAAACTTATATTAGTGTTTTGTTTGTTTTCACTTGTTTGTTATTATTGTTTTTCCTTCTTTGTTTATGTTTTTTGTTGTGTACATTCATATTTGAGTAAATGTTTACTAATATGTTAATGAAATGACATAGTTGTTATTCATATGTTTTCCATTCAATCTGTTGTGTTATTTATTCAATTTGAACTAGAGATGGAAAATGCATGGCTCATTAATGTGGAAGCCATTGCTATTTTCTAGATGGATAGACGAGTTTTTCTCCATTATTATGGTATGTTAATTCCATCATATGAACCACCAACAAATGTTCTTGGGTACTTATATTTTTACATGGATGTTATCTTTATTATTCTTGTGTGTTCGTGTTTTTGGTTGCATGCCTTATACATTCCTTTTTTCATATTTTTTATGTTCACATTTTTTTGGCATGCCTTCACATTAGAGTAAGCATTTAATGGTATGCTAATGTAAAGATAGTTGTTGTTCATATGTTTTCCATTCACTCTATTGTATTATTTATTCAATTTCAACTCGAGATGGAAAATGCATTGCTCATTAATGTGGAAGTCATCTCCATTTTACACATGGCTAGACGGGATTTTCTCCATTAATATGGCAAGTCAATGCTACCCTGTGCACTCAAATGATCGTGGTTATTAATATTTTTGCATCACTGTTATGGTTATTGTGCCTTCTATGTTCTTGTTTCTACTGTGTTCCTTATACGTTCCTATTTTTTTGTGTCTTCACATATGAGTAAATGTTTACTAGTATGTTAATGGAGTGATGCAAAGTTACACCAACAAATCTCTCTCCCTCCCTGTTCACATTCCTCCTCCCCTAAAATGGATGGAACCTACCCAAAATTTCTTGACCATGCCATGTTACACAGAGGAATTTTAGTTAGTAGAATGGAGAGATGAAAGTGTTCCCATAGATGTGTTGCTCATAACTAAACCCACAACAATGTTTTATTTTATTTTTTCATGGATGTTATTGTTAGTGCTTTCATTGGTCCTATTTTTTCCCTGTCCCTCCACCATTTTTTTACATAGATTGTTGGGTTTTCCTTCATTAATGTGGCAAGTTATTGGCACCCTAAGTGCCATCTATAAACATCTCTCCCTACCTTTTCACATACCTCCTTCCATAAATTAATAGCCAATTTTGAGTCAGATGGGAATTAAAGCTATGGGAATGACATAATAGTAAATGTTATTATTTTTGTATCAACCAATACAGTTTTGTGGTTTTATATGGCCATGTTGGAAGATGCTTGTCTCATTAATATACAAGGAAGTTCTATGTTAGATGGATGAAGTATTACACATAACTAAACCCACATCATTGGTTTGTTTTCATTCCCATCTAGCTCCAAATTTGTTGTTATTTCAATGGAAGGCCTAGATGTTTCTTTAAGTTGTGTCATAGTGTGCCTCATATATTTATGCATTTAGTACAAATCAATTCAATGTGTGTTTTATATTCATTTATGTTTCCCTACACAACATGGCTTGGAAGACATACTATTTATTGATATATGGATGGAAGCCCTCAAGGTTTACATTTACATTCTAGTATTTGTTATTGTCTTTGTATCAAATTCAATGTTTCCATTCACAAAGTAATTATAGGTAGGGGAAGGGGACGAATAGTTGGGACCCCTAACTTCAAAGTCCCACTTATTTCATATTACACCACCTAATGCTTTAAAAATGTGTATTTAGATGGATTAACATTTTTAAAGTCTAAATAGGTCATCTAAGAGGCAAATCTACATTGTTTTCATTGACATGATAAACATAATAGAAAATAGTCTTGCAATTTTTGGTATGTACTATTGTGATAAGATTTAAGATTCAAGCAAAAAAGGGTTTATACATTCACAATCCAATTTTGGATCATTGCAAGGTATGTCATCTATAAATTAATTAGATGTTAATGCCAATAATGATGGTGCAATGAACTCCACCTAAATAGGTATCAAGATTAGTTGGGTGGTTCATTGCCAAAATCTTGCTACCTATTTGGTAATGAACCACCCAACTAATCTTACTACAATTTTTGGGTGGATTTCATTGCCATCATTATTGGCATTAGCATTTGATTCATTCATAGATGATCTACCTTGCAATGATCCACAATTGGATTGTGAATGTATATCCCCTTTCTTTCTTGAATCTTGAATCTTATCATAATAGTCCATAACATAAATTGTAATACTATTTTTCTACTGTGTAGATCATGTCATTTGATGTTGCCCACACTTGAACCCATATTTTCATTCACATGTGACTCACCATTTTTTTTATTCTAATGAAAACACTGGAGGTTTTCATTCACATAACACTAAATGTTATTGTCTTTGTATTTAAATAGATAATTATGTGGATGGAAGGCTTACCATTTACTATTATGTGGATGAAAACCCTGAAGGTTTTCAACCACATAGCAGTAAATGCTATTATCTTTGTACCAAAATTAAATTTATCATTCACATATCAGGGAATATAATTATTTTTATATCAAACAAAACTATTTTTTGATTTTATGTTGTTGTGTGATTTTTATGAGTCACACATAATGATTGGATAAGTAAGGCCAAGGTTTGTTACTCCCTCCTTTAGCCAATCTAATGGGCACACTCGTGAATGCAATGTTAAACCCCCGGGTTTAAAATTTTGATCAATAATATTTTTTAGATGAACACATTATTATATCATTGGCTTATAATTTTGACAAGTAAGACAAAAATCAAAATAAATATGGGTCATTAATATAAAACAAATGACCATGTTGAAACACAGGGGTGTCCACAAGATCAAATATTTATTGGTATGTAGATAGAAGCCATGAATGTTTCATTCACATACCAATAAATATTACCGTATTTCTATCAAAATTAAGAATGTCATTAACATACCAGTAAACATAGATTCAAAGGTATCAAACAAACTCTTACTGTGAAATCATGTCGTTATGCATTTTGTAAGCTATTATTATTAAATTACTGAACATTTACTGTTATGTGGATGGAAACCATGAAATATAATTATATGTTATTATGAATTATTATTGTTGTGTTATTCATTAACATGTTCAAAATTAAAAATATTATTTTCCTTAAGTGTTGTTCATGTATGTTTTTGATATGTTGTTCTGACATGTTGTTGATAGTTTATCCATTATGTTGTCAATGTTTCTAATAGTTTTTCCATTCTATTGACAATTACTATATTCATGCATTCTTATTTTTTATAGGTATTGAATTGATATAGAGGGTGAATGTTTTATGGGATACTCAATTTGAAATTTGTTACATACATTGTGTTTCTTAACAATTGTCATGTTTACAGAGTTTTTTTTCCCCAGCGTGTTTCTTAACACAATATATGGTTGTGAAGTTTGGAATGCTCATACATTTTTTTTCTTCTAAACTTTGTGAACTTTATAATGCACAACTCTATATTTATTCTATTGTTTTTATGTGTTTTTGATGTTTGTTTTTTATGGGTAATGATGACATATTTCAAAGTCAAGAGCTAAGAACAATAATAGGGTGTTCATTTTAGGTAAAAGTTTTTAAACTTTCATTAAGTTAATGATCCATTTTAAGGCAAGATGGTAGATAAAAAATAAAATTAATCACATTACATAATGAAATTAAATATATTTAATTTCATTACATTTATTGATACACTTTAGTACATGTTGGCCATTTTTGGCCTACATACAGAGCTTTTAAAGATCGAGCAATGTTCCTGATTAAGAGAAGGATCAAATGATAGGAAAATAAGATCATATTGATTAAACTATAATTCTTTTAATATAAGAGAAATAGGTCTATAGAGTAAATGGAGGATCTAGATAAGTTTTCATAGGTAATTTTGTAGTATAGGTCATGGACAAGTTTGATTATGCTTTAGAAGTTCATTCTAGCTTCTAAAGATTAAGCAAAAGCTCAAAAGAATGAGTCTAAGATCCAAACCATCATCAAGATGTCACTCAAAAATAAACTGATCAAATTGTTTACACACTTGATAAGTATGCTCAAAAAGCCTTGCAAGCCCTTGGGTCAAATGGGTTCATCCCTTTCAGTCTCAAGAACATCTCCAACAAGTTTTGTGCCTCCATGATTCTTACGTTTCAAGATATAATTTGTCAAAGTTGATAAAATAATGAATGACAATTGCATAATGGTCAAAATAAAGACACTATAGAAATCTATTTATGCTTAAAGTTGATGGTTTGTGGGAAGTCAAATATGTCTATGTGAAAATCAATAGATGTTTACATGAACATCAATTTTGATCAAGGCAAGTAACCATTTGGGTTTTAAAAGGTCCTTAAAAAGTTTAAAGATGGTTGAGATATAATGATCCATGAGAGCTCTCATACTGATACATAAGATCTAATGATCCATGCTGAGTCAACCAAGTCAAAAGGCCCAAAAGTTAAAGCATTTAAATATCTACAAGTTGGACATGATCTAATAGTGTGAGATGATCAAGCCAAGACCGGATGGAGTGAAATCACTGACAAAAGGATGGGTCCTAGGCAAATCAATGGCTCATGCTCAGTCGTACCAATGATATGATGGTGTGTAATAAATGATAGGAAAGTTGGACTAGCAAGATCAATGATGCATGTAAGCTCATACATCTTGATCAGATGATGTGTGTGAGTCAAACTGGTTAATGAATCCAAGGAGATAATGAGTCAAGGATAAGTGGCACAAACACATTCAATTGATAGAAGATCAATATCTCAAAAGCATCCATGCATAGAAAGATCAATAGCATGAGTTAGAGTCAATAAGTCAAAAATATCTATGGAACCAATAAACATAAGGATAGTTGGCCATGATGTAGATGAGCCTAGTTGGTTTTTGATATCCAATAAGCAAATGCAAGATTGAGACATTTTTGATGAAATTTGAAAAGGTTATTTGAGACCTAGACAAAGAAAATATTAAGGAACCAAGCTCAGAAGTGAACCAGGGTTAAACCAAGGCCATAGTTCAGAAACCAAACATCATCAACAAAGTTTCATATAGGTGAAATAGATCCTTTGGGTCTAATATATAAGTCTAAGATAGACTAGTGACTGTGTGAAAAAAAATGGTCTAAGATTAGTTTTCACATATATTGGACTTGTGTCTCGCCTCATCATGGTTCACATTTTCAAGTTCAAATGGCTACCTAATGCATATGTGGTACTTTTTGACCAGTCCAAGACATGATCCTCATTAGTAGATCAAGTAAATGATGACATGATTCTAAGAAAAGATCTGACATGTGGATAAGGGCAATGGACATTTAATTATTCTTCAGAGTTAGTTCTTTGTTGATAAGATCTAAGTCAACATCCTCAAGAGTGCTAATCCATCAAAAGTAGTTGGGCCTTTTCCAATGCACAGCTCTCTTTCTCTCTCTTTGTTATAAATATTGGCTTCTAAGCCTTGATATTGATCATCTATCCCTCTTTTTTGGTATGACCAGATTCTAGCAAAATTTATACCATGACACCTTTTTTATGCAATAGAAACTAAATTCCATCATTTTCTAAGCTAGATTGAAGTGTGTTCTATGCATTTATGCAATAGAGTTAAGTGAATGTGTGTTCCTTGCTTATGTCTAGAGTTTTCTCACCTTTAATAAGTTGTTAATAGTCTCATAGGTCATCAAAAGTGCAATCTATAGTTTATTGTTTAGTTTTGAAAGTGGATATTTTCCCTCTCTTACTAATTTGATAACTGATTAATGCCTTATTCTAAAATATTTATGTGAGATTGATGTTCTTTGGTCTAAAAAGTGTCTCATAGTGTGTTTTTATGAGTTGGAGTGATCAAATCATTGGTGTATCACCACTTTTCTACATGCTTTTATAAGTTTTGTCAATTCTTTCTCCATTTGCTAAGCAAATGCTAGTTTAGGTTTAATATCAGTGATATATCTATAAGGAATCTAGCTTTCTCCAGAGGTCTGATCCACTTTTAGGATACCCATAGCCTAGGATTAGTCCCATGTTGGACTAGATTTGAGTACAAATATCTGAACAATCCCCTCTTCAACTAGGGTGCAAATCTAAAACCCCAATAATACATTAGATATTAAACTAAATACATTTGATTTTGTTTAAAATTTCATGATGTTCCCTTTTGATTGAGGTCAAGATTTGATGCTCCTTCCCTCATCCATTCTTATCATATTTATTGCATAGAAAGACTTAGACCATAATGATTGAAACTTAATGTTGCATTTGTAAATTATTAATCCATTTACTTATTTATATTTACATTTGTTGTTTGACCTATAACACCTTCAACATTTGTATTGGTTGCTCTTCTTCATTAACATCTTCATCAACGACTTTTGGAATTTTGACTCCTTTGTTCCTCAATATTGCATTGAAGGTTTTAAAATTGAGAAGTGCCATTCGTTCCTATACCGTTCCTAAATTCCTTATCATTTCTATCATGCTCTTTATTTTTTCTGCTTTTAATTGGCTTGGTTGTATCTTCTACTGCATCTTCTTTTGGAATTTTATTCCCTTTAAATTTTCCTGCTGTCCCCTTTTGATGGAGACCAAGATTTGGTGTTCCCTCCCTTAGCCATTCTAATAAGCTTTATTTTATTATTATAGTGCATTACCCTTATTCATTAACCTCTTCATCAATGACATTAGGGAATTTCACTTATGTAGTCCTCATTGTTCCATGTGGTCTTCTTCTTTGTATTCTTTATTGTAAATTGTAACAATCAACAAATTATATAAGTAATTGAAAATAGAAAGGAAAACATATCAAAACTAGGTATGGGATAAAATAATTGTAAAGTTGAACATGTGAATGAATAAGACAATAACATGATATCACAACAATGTATGTAAATCAAAGCAACATGATTTCACAAAAATATTTTGTTTGATACATCTAAGTCTACATTTACTAGTATGTTAATGAAATTTTTAATTTTGATAGAAAAACAATAACATTTACTGGTATTCAAATGAAAACATTCATGGCTTCCATCCACATACTAGTAAATATTTTGTCTTATGAACACACGTCTTTCAACATGGCCTTTCATTCTATATTAATGTCCCATATTTATTTTGATTTGTGTATTAATTCAAAATTATAAGCCAATGATACAATAATGTGTTCTTTTAAAAATATTATTGGTAAAAATTTTAAACTAAGGGTTTAAGTCTACATTCACAAGTGTGCCCCCTAAATTGGCTGAAGGAGGGAGTAACAAACCTTGGCATTCCTTCCCCAATCATTATGCATGACTAATAAAAACACACAACAACAACATGAAATTAGAAAATAATTTGGATTGATATAAAAATAATTCTATTCCCTGATATGTGAATGATAACCTTAATTTTGATACAAAGACAATAATTTTTACTTATATGTAAATGATAACCTTAATTTTGATACAAAGTCAATAAATTTTATTGCTATGTGAATGAAAGACTTTTGGGCTTCCATCCATATAACAATTAGGTTGAATTTAAAGATAATAACATTTAGCGGTATGTGAATGAAAACCTCGAGTTCCATTAGAATACCAACAAATGTTGAGTCAGATGTGAATGAAAACATGGGTTTAAGTGTGGGAAACATTTCATCCCTTAAACATGGTGATCATGTTTAAGATGACACACATGATGACATTAACATGCCGCATTAATAGAAAAATGGATCAAAATTATTTTATGGGCTTGTCGAATGTACTTGTGAGAATATTTTTTTATTCACTAGAATGAGCAATCAAATACACCCTATCACAAAGGAGTTTTTAAATAATATCCACTATTATGGGGTGACTTTGAATGCTCTTCAATGAATGAAAAGCTTAAGGGCTTCCATCAACATACCAATGTTATGTAGGTAAATAGAAATGCAACACATATATGAAGCATACAACGACATGATTTTTAAAAACCTCCAATGTTTCCATTAAAATACCAATAAATTTAGATTCAGATCAGAATGAAAAATAACCAACATTTTGGGTTCAAATGTATGTAATGTTTCATCCCTATAACATGGAACTTCCTTGCATATTAATGAGACAAGCATCTTCCAACATGGCCATATAATTCAAAAACTATATAGGTTGATACAAAAAGAATAAACTTTACCACCTTGTGAATGAAAAACAAAATAAAACCCTATTGTGGATTCATTTATAGGAAACACATATGCACGAACACTTTCATCTCTCCATTCCGTCGATTAAAATTCTTGTGTAACGCTACATGGTCAAGAAACTTTAGGTAGGTTTCATTCATTTTGGGGGAGGAAGAATGTAAAAAGGCAAAGAGATACATTTATTTATGTAGCATCCCATCACTCCATTAACATACTAGTAAACATTTACTTAGATGTGAAGGCATGCCAAAAAACATGAATAAATAAAGCATGCCAAAAAACCAGGAACATATAAGGAATGCAAAAAAAATAGGAACATAAAAGGTACAATAACCACAACATCCATACAAAAATATTAATAACCAAGAATTTTTGTGATGTGAAAGTTAGTATTAACTTGCCATAAAAATGAATAAAAACCTTTCTAGCCATGTGGAAATGGTGGTGGCTTCCACATTAATGAGCCACATGTTTTCCATCCTGAATTGAAATTGAATAAATAACACAACAAACTGAATGGAAAACATATGAACAACAACTATGTCCTTTAATTAACATACCATTAAATGTTTACTCAGATGTTAATATGCACAAAAAGAAACATGAATAAATAAGGCATGCACTAAAAAACATGAACATAGAGGGCATTGTATGCTTGTAAAATTTGAGCAATAGATTTAAATATACTAAATATATTAAATTAACCCAAAATCTACAAAAACATCAATGGGAGAGAATATAGAAGCAATTAGAACGTACTTAGAAGGCTCTTATCATCACCTTGCTTCTCTTAGTCTTCCCTTCAAGATCTTCAAACAGATTTTCCAAGGATAATTGGATTGCTTGTTGGATTGATAGACTATGGTGGCTCCAAGATTTTAAGATGGATGGAAGAGGGATTAATGGATTCTTGAATGCAAGGATAATATGGATAAAATGAGAGTATGAAGGCTATATGAGAGCTTGTATGTATTTCCAAAATCAGTCCAACCAAGCCCCTTGCTCAGTTATTTATAGGGTGGTGGGGAGGATTAAAATTAGATTTTAAATTCATAATAACCCTCTAGGTTTAGATAATTCTAGAGAATTAGAGAAGATTCTAGATTTTAGAGGTGTCTAAATTTGATTTGGAATTAATATGGATTAGTTTAGGGGTTTTAGGTGGGTTTAAAAAACTAGTTTTGTAGGAGAAGCTATGGATGGGTTGGCTAGGGGGTAGGTATAATATTTTGAATTTTAAATTCGTAAGTGGGGCAAGTGGTTATTAAATGAAGTGGGATTAGTGTTTTAATATAATGTTAGTTGGATACTTAATGGACCAATATAGTATGGGGTGTGTAGGAAGGTTAGTATGATGTAAGAAATATATAATGGGAAATGGATTTATATATTTAATTAAGACAATAGTTATTTATTTATTTTAAACAGAATTAATATTGATAAATAGCAAGATTAATAAAATAGTTAAGGTGAGCAAACATTTATGTATACATTTTACCCCTCTTTGAAAGGGCATTGAGAGTGATGAAGTGGAGAGTAATGGTATTTCAAATAAAAACCATTGCATGATGGGTTAATAAAAATGAGCTTGTATGATTCCACCTTGAAAGGGTATGTAGAGAGGAATGAATTGGATGACCACTCAAAAAGAGATTGTGGGGTGGGTATATATTTAAGAAAATGAGGGGCTGGGATGACCTAGATGATAGTTGAACGACAAGTGATAGAATTCACCAAGTGGAAATGAAAGGGAATGAAGTTGCAGGTGTAAGACTAGTGTCAAGGGGGAACACACCTCAACAATAATGATTAGCCTCTTAATATGAGTCTTAGGCAAAGACCAATGCTGAGGAGGGAGGTGAGCGGATCTAACATATAAGACAAGGAGTCCTGAGACAAAAACATAGGTCAAGGAATGTGTAGACTGAGACAAATAAGGCCATGAGATTTCAATTGTTCCCAAGCAAGGACACATGCAAGGGAAAACTACAGGCTGATAAGAGAATGATATAAGTGATTTATGACAATAAATGGATTAAATAAAATGATTGTAGCTCAACATGATTTGATAAATTCAAGTGACCATGAGGGGATGAGAAAGGAAATTAGTGGTTAAGCTATCCTTTGGCACTAAAAAGTGGCCAAGTGATGCATAAATAGTTTGAATAGACATCAGGCTAATGTATTTCTAACTTGGGATGTTAGACAAAGAATGGGGGATGAAAGACCATGCCCCTAAAAATGATTTAGAAATTAATCATAGTTATAGGAAATGTGATTTAAAATTATTATGAGAATCATAATTAAATGTTTATGCAAAAGGATAGTGTTAATGTGGATTAAATGGGGTTAGTTGTGGGGAAAAAGAGAGGGTTATGGGGGTAAAATAGAAAAAGAGGGGTAATAAGAATTAATTTTTATTCTTGGTGATTAGCAAAATCTTGCTTTGGAGCTTGTGACCATGGATCATATTCCTCATGCTTCACACCATGATGAGGGGGTTCAAGAGTTCCAGAGACCAAAAGTGATGAATGCAAAAAATGATTTTACAAAATCACAATGAGTGACTTGAGGTTTCAAAAAAATGCAATTGGTGAATTGAGATTTTGTAAAGTTGCAACAAAGGACTCAATATTTTGTAAAATCACAATTGATTAATAATTTTGTGAAATCATAATTTAGGGTAGATATCTAGTAGCAATTTTGCTTAGGGTGATTTTGGGAGTTAGTTGGGTAAGGGATAAGTAAGGGAATAGATAATTGGGTAGATAGGGTAGGGATATAATATGAAAAAGCAAGGTTAGGGTATAGGCTTGTAGTGATTAGAGGCTAATAGGGTGTTTGGTGCAGGAGGATTTAAGGCTTATAACATACATATTATTATGACCCATGGTATTACATGAGATGCATTTCTTAAGAATGGTCGATTTCAGGGTTTTAGAGATGATTGGGATATATTATATTGTAATGATGCTATTTATTAAGATAGATTAGACCCTAATTACCATATTGGTAGAGAGGTGGCACTCGAAGATTAAATTGGGGGAGATTAAATTGACCCTCAAGGATGTTTATCAGATATTTTGACTGCCATTGAGGGGGTTTATGATTTACTGGATGTCTCAGTCATTGAGAGCTAATGCACAAAGGTTATGTGATCACTTATAGGTTAGGGTTCAGGACTCATGTATTGATATCGATATAGCATTTAGGGATGGCACTATGGTCAAATTGACTGTAGTTTTTATCTTTCTTATTACTGGTATATTATTACCAACCAAGATCAGGTATTGTTCTATCTAGGCTTAGGGGATGTGGTTGAAGATATGGTACAAGACTACAAGGTATTTGTTGACCAATTTTGACTTTTTAGTCAAATTAGGGCACTTAAGGAAAATTATTGAATTTATAGGTCCATAAGGGGTGTAATATTAGTTTCATTAGGTGTATTACATGTTAATTAATCTCAAATTATCTTATATTGGACTTGGTCAATTAGTTTTTATGTCTATTTATCATTTTGGGTCATTTTAGAGGTCAACAAGGTACATTTAATGCTTTGTAGATTTTTATAAGAAATTTGAAGGTTTAAATTGATTATTTAATGACCCATGTGTCCCTATAAGTCTTAAATAACTAAAAAACTTAAATATGTCAAGTTATGCAGAAGAAACTATAATTTTTTTGAAGGAAAAGAAGAGTTTGGCACTTGTATGGCCTCCTTGGGAAGTGTGCCATGTGAAAAATGGTTAAGAAGTGCCTATTGATATTATCCAAGATTATTTACATGTGTTTTTATCTTAAAGTTCCTTTTATTTCTCAAAATCATTCTACTCCCTTTTCACCCTTCTTGGAAAACATAAGTGACTTGCAGGGCTTTACTTGGTACTGACAACTTAGAAGGTTTCAACTCAAACACCTTGGGGAGGTTTTAGTAAAATAAGATACCTTAATTTTCACATAATTAATTTTAATATTTATCAAATTTTATTTATGAATCATTGCTAACAAGTCGATTGTGCAAATCTACCTGCTAATCTGTGCACCCTATAGGTTTTGCCTTGGTTTGGAGGATTACATACAATATTGCTATTGATATGAGTTCCATATGATGTTAAATACCTATCCTAATTATTTCCATTCATATTTTCATTTTTGGATAAAACCTCATGAGCTTTTTGGTTTAGTTTGCAGGATGATGTCCTAAGTGTGATGGCAATCACTTGCACTACTTGTAAAAGATTATATTCTTTGCAAGGGATTTATATGAATGGTAAATTATATTTTCCATGTTTTATTTCATATATAATACCTCATTTACCTATTTAAATTCATAATTCCATGCTTTGATCAAACTTTTAGCCCATTGTCATACTCAGTCAGCTCCTTACCCATTTTCATATGCATCTATATTGAATCACGTGTATATATCTTATTTATTATGTTCATAAGGGTTTTTTTGAGGTATATATATTTTAAAATGTGTTTTGGAGAAGGAAAAAATAAGGAGGAATCTTTAAAGAGTTTGTAAAGGGCTGTCACGGTCATATGTAGCATACTTTCACCTAGTCTGCCATGAATATGCATACAGAGGTGTTTGGAGGGTTTCAAATGTTGAAGTGAAGTCTGGGGTATTGCATAAATATATTTTATATCATAAACTACCATTTGGGCCTTTGGAAAACCTAAATTTTATCATCATTACTCATGTCTTGCTCACTATCTACCTAAACTCACAGTTTGCTTGCTAAACTCAATCAAAGTCATCTACAGGTGGCTTACCATAGAGAGTTGAGATTCCTAATGGAGTGTTGGAGTAGTGTTGATGTTTCTTTGGGAATCATAACATATTTAAGGAGATTATAAAAAACACATGAAATTTTCTAAGTTGGCAGTCTAACTGTGAAAAGCTTCAAAAGGTGCAAGGACTGTGTTAAGGCCTTTTATCCCTAAAGAATAAAAATAGAGGTCTAAAAGGTTTTTGTAGGTCCTCTATAACATGTCTACAGATATTTAAATAACATATAAATAAGTGTGTTTTATTCCCTATCACATGGAGAGGACTTGTGCAAAAAATGGAGTCAAAGGGATTGATGTAAGGCAATTGTTATGAGACCCAAAGATGCCTTTTGAACCACTGAACCTAGACAATATTCACCTACAAGTTTGAGTTTCAAGAGACTCTTTCATGAAAAAATTACAAACTTGATCATACCTCCATGATATAATTATTTTAGATGATGGAAGAAGCATTCATGATGTGAAGGTCATCAAAAGAGTTTGATATACTATGTTCCAAACCCTCATGTGCACATACAGTCTGTACACTGAGCCAATGTTGACCTACAACTAAGTATGAGGACAGACTTACAATTTTAGTGTCTTAACTGGTGTTTATCCCATTAAAGGTAAACTAATGTATTTAATAAAATGATATATTGGTTTCAAACTTCATGGAATGTGCCCATACATCATGATGAGGGTTCAAATAGGTACAAATTAACCTACAACCAACAGAGGGCAAAGAGGGGTATGGAGCAAATAAAGTGGATTTATTGAGATGTATAAAGCAATAAAGGTGAGAAAATTTTATAGACCAGTTCTAATATGACTTAAAATAATGTTATAATACCTGACGATAAGCTCTTAATCATATAAACACTACCTACAAGTCTTGTAACTCCCCTACAGTTAGTTGAGGATGACTGAGACAGATAGTGAGTTGGGATTTAGTCCTAAGTGATGATTTAGCTCCGGTTTGAAATGAACAAGTTAATTCAATGGTAGATGACCATATAAGGTTTATTTTAAGGTTGTTTTGTTGTTTTCAAGGCCTAACACATGCAAGTTATGTCAAGGTACCACCTCTCCAAAATAAAGACACAGTCAGGGTATTATCATGCTCAATCTAGGTTAGAAAAGGGTACAAAGAAAGTATGGAGAGTATGTAAAAGTTTTGAGGGATGATTTAATGTCATAAAACATTATTCATGATCACCACACTGTCATACATTATAAACCAAGCATGTAAATCCCCTTTCAAATGTAACATACAATTTGCATAAAGGACCCTGCACATAATGTTCTATCAATGGTAGATGACCATATAAGGTTTATTTTAAGGGTTTTTTGTTGTTTTCAAGGCCTAACACATGTAGGTTATTCCAAGGTACCACCTCTCCAAAACAAAGACACAATCAGGGTATTATCATGCTCAATCTAGGTTAGACAAGGGTACAAAGAAAGTATGGAGAGCATGTAAAAGTTTTGAGGGATGATTGAATGTCATAAAACATTATTCATGATCACCAAACTCTCATACATTTTAAACCAAGCATGTAAATACACTTTCAAATGCAACATACAATTTGCATAAAGGACCCTCACACAATGTTCCTCCATACAGTCTGTTTGGGCTTTTTAGGATTTGAAAGGGAAAATGATGTCATAAAGGGATTAATTTTGGTATGGAGAGTCCTTAAAACTTGGATAATAACTTAAAACACTAGTTTTCTATGATCAAATAGGGGAAGTTCCATCTATTTTGTCTCATATAGAAGGCACTTCCCTAGGTGCACCAATTGGAAGTTTTTTGAAATGGGGGCAAAGAGATGATACAGAAGCTAAGGAAACCCTTAAATATGTTTTTATGAGTTGTAGTACACCTAATAGAACATGGAAAATACCTCACTAAAGGATATAATCAAGCAAGAAGGTCTGAACACCAAAGTTTGAAAGTAGGCCTGTCAAACACTTTAAACCCTAGAAGCCAATTAGAAAACCATCCTCATTTCTAGTGTTAAGTGATATTTTTAACCTGAGAAGGCATAATTAGTATATCACTTTAGACATTTTTGAGCCTTTTTTAGGTATTGAAGACATCAAATATGCTATTTTAGGCCTAAAATTATAGACATGCTTACTTGGCATGCTTAAACCTAGTGCCCAAATGAGAGATCAATTACATTTATAGCATGAGATAGGCTCTAAAAATTATTTGAAAAAATGAATTGAATTATAAAATATGTATTGAAGTTATATGGATGCAATATAAGTCATGAATAATCCATTTTTGGCTCAAAATCTAACTCAGGCCTGTAGGAAAGAGGGAAACAAGCTCGAATAGGCAACTTCAAATGCTCATATCTTCCTGGAGGATATGCATGGGATCCAAAGGAGCTTGGGGAAGTTAGTAAGGTCAGTTAACATCAAATTAGTGAAATTTTTTGGCAAATTGGATGTCAAAATTTTATGAACAAAGATTAAGAGGGCAAATAGGCCTAAAACCCTTATTAAACTCTTGTAGAGACCCAATGTTGGAAATGTAGCTACAAACATTATATAATGGCACAATTTGCTAATGAAACATATTAGAACTTGTATATGACTCACACAATCTCTCTCACATGCCAAATAGCTTTATGGACTTTCATGGATGGGGTAAAAAATAGGCTATTTTTGACCACTTTTTGTGTTGTGTAGGCTACGGGGAGAGTTTGAACATGTAATAAAGTTTGGTAGGAATATATAGACTTTTTATAAATCCATATGGTAATTTAATTCCAAGGATAAACTTCTAAGTGTCAAAACTAGGTGCTTCAACTAAGGCAGTAAAAACTGGCCAAGTAGACAAGCTAGGGAGAAGTGTGAAAACTTTAAGTGAATGTATTTTTAAGGTGTCCTTGATGATTATAAAGAAATTAAAGGTATATAAATTTGTCACTCACTTACTCCCATGGGTTTTTATGAATAAATTATGCCAATTTTGAGGCTAATTGTGTAGGGTACATAGAAGAGGAGTTTTCTAGACTGCAGATGATGATTACTCATTTCTAGGTGATTCCAAGTGACCAAACCTACAAAAAATGCATGGAGAGGCATTAATGATGTTCCTAAAATTCATACCAATCATCATACCTATTTTTAACTAGTTATAAGGTTTTCAAACATAGCTAATCATGAAGGCAAATTTTTTGAGCGAAGAGGAGTTTTATGCCACTTTGCAAGAGTTTGATGACTTCGATTGATATTTGTACTTCTTTTCCTTGCATGGTTCATCCCATAATATATTCACATGAAAAATTAAATAATTTTCTTAGCTTGACAAGTGTCATTGTGACCCTTGGACTTCTCTCTTCTCCTCTATCTTTCATGTTCTATAAGAACTTGTTATTTTGGCATTGTATTGGATGCTTCACCTGAGTATGAAAAAGCCCAAATAATTTGTATACATTTTGATCAATAATAAAACTGATTTTTACCTCTTTCATGACTTTTATTAGTGTGTTTATTTGGAATGTTTGATTTTGTATAAGTGAAGAGTATGGATTCCTTAGCATGTTTTGTCATTATTTCATCCTATTTATAGTTAGAAAGCTTCTTCTTGTAGGGCATGTGAAGTGTTTTAAGATATGTCATGGATTGAGTGAGTTATTATTTTCATTAATTTCCTCATAGGCCTCTTGTCTATTCCTCCTAGCTTTACACATTCATCCATAACTTCACAATGTAACATTGATTTGAGAAGATGAAGATTGGATAAGTGTCTGTTTGGTTTGTCCATTGATTTCATGTGTAACATGCATATGGTTGGATGACATCATGTTATTATGTGTATCACCTCTATTAGGTTATTTTTATTTTATTTATCCTTCTCCATTTTCACCCCCAAATTTAGTAGTAGTTACAATCTAAAGTAGTACATCCAGGGAGCTAGCCCTATCTAGAGATTCAGCTCATTCTTTAGGATACCCACAAGCCTATAGGTGCTTCCATTGTGCCACTTATATGAGGAAAGCTTTGATATCTCCTCAAAGGGTTAAAATCCAAGTGACAACAATTTTGGGCATGCCTAGTGAGAGTCTTGTTCCAAGAAGTTGAGAGATCTTTGGTGTTGTCTCTCAATAATTAGCCTTTAGAGGCATCTATCAAAGCATCAATGATGATTTTGAAGATATATCATCTGGTCATTTAGCCCAGGTTATATTTTGAAGATTTATGGTGACATTTTTCTTTATTTTCTTGATTTCAATGAATTTTCATGGCTAACTTTGGCATTGAGTGTGTTCTCTATAAGTTGGTGAGACATTTCAAACTTGTACCATTCCCTATCAATATGAAAAAGTCCTTGGTCAATATTGTCATGATCATTACCAGCCTCAATATGACCTTCATCAGTGCCAATATAATCCTTTTTAGCCCATGTTTTAAGTTGTGGAGCTAAAAGCTTCACCAGGATGTAAACAAGAGAAGTTACGGAGGTTGCAAAGAGTTGCAGAATGAGTTGCAGGGCAACCAACGTCGGTCTGATCAACCGACATCGGTCAGATAGCAGTGAAGAAGCAACTAACGTCAGTTACCGGTCGGCCGACATCAGTCAGGAAGGTGCTAATGTCGGTAGCCTGTACGTGAACATGCAGTTTGCATGTTGATTCCAGAGAGTCTATTTTTGGACTGTTAGTTTGCATGTTAAAGGCTAGTCATAGTCTTAAGTTGCGTGTCTAATTATTGTAATTAAGATTGTATAATTATTGTAATTAAGATTGTCTAATTATTATAAGCATGAGATCTATATATGGACTCATGGGCTGTATTGTAAACTTAGAGCTAGAGAGTAAGAGAGCAAATAAGCTCCTTCTGAGAGAGGAGAGCAATGGTGTGTTCCTCTTAGTGCCACAATACCAAGTGTGGGTGCTGGTTTGGAGAATCAGAAGGGTTCTTCGTATTTGTATGATCTTGGTCAGCAGGTGAGCATGGATTCTTTTAGAGATCTACAATGGTGAGTAAGGTCTAGTGATTTGCAGGTAGCAGCAGAGAGCAAGAGATCTACTTGGAGTACGGTGGTGTACTTGGTGTACTGGCAGCGTTGTTTTTGACTGGTGGAGGTGAACATCAATTCTGTATTAGAGTTGATTGTTGGGACCGAGAGAGAGAGGGAAGAAGGTCTTGAGGTGTGGTGAGCCTTTGAGGTGGAAGAAGAAGTGGCATCTTCTTTATTGTATTTTCTTCTGAGTGATTATTAATACAATTGTGTATTGTCTCTCATATTCCTGTGTTGTTTCATATTTCTAGTTACTTGTTACTTCTAGTTAAATTTCGTGTTTAGTTGCTAATACAAGAAGTAATCATATGTGCTCTATTGGTGGAGCATGATCCTGACAAGTGGCATCAGAGCTTGGTTGTAGGTTCAAGAGCTGATACCAATAAGTGGTATCAGAGCTTTTGGTTGGGTTGACTAATAGGTGGTTCAGATCTGGTAGTGTCTTTTGATTACAGGTCACTCACAGGGGTTTCAGATTGAGTGGGAGTATAGCAATGGCAGAAGAAAGTAAGCTACGAATGGAGAAACTGAATAGCACGAATGGTCTGATTGATGGAAAGAAAGAGCAGGGAAAAGGAGATTGTTGGTCGGTAGAAGATCAGTGTGTAGAAGTAGATGTTGCAGGTGATGTTGCACAGGTTACTCTGGATAAAGTAGAATCTTTGATTACAGATTCTTTTGCCTCTTTCCATGTAGCCCGAAATAAGGCATCTTTTCATGGGTATGTCTTTGGAGACTTTGGAGAGATTTATTTAGGGGTTGGAGAGCCTTGTCAGATGATTGGCAAAGGGGAAGTGAAGCTGAAATTGTAGACGGATGACACACAGTGGTTGAAGGAGGTCATGCAGGTACCAGTCTTGGAGATTAGGCTAATTTCTTCAAGAAAGTTGGGTGATGGGAGATGCACTGTAACTCTCACAGTGGATATACTTAAATTAAATGGCAGTAAGAAAGTAGGTATCCTTTATCTATCTACTTATATTACTGATTCACCTTCTGTTGCAGAGATGTGGTTTCGTAGGCTTGGTCACATATGTAGGAGGGGAATACAGGTTCTTAAGTGGAAGACAGATGTTTTTGACAAGTTAAAGAACTGGAAAGCCTTGGTGTTCATGGAGGAGATGACGGATAGAGATCAGGTGAGGGAACTGAATTATTTTGAGTAGGGCTGTGTTGATTCGAACAGGGTTTTGATCCATGGAGAGCTCGCGGGTAAAATGTTATCACTCACAGGCGAACACAGGTACTGGCATCGATCATACAGTAACTGACATCGGCAATAGGAAGACTAACGTCGATCATTCAAGAATTGACATCGACAGAAGGGATACCAGCATTAGCCAGGGAAATGATGTTGACAGTCAAGGTCAGTGCAGGGGAACCGACATCGATCGGATGTAGACTGGGAGATGGCCGAGATCGGTCACTGGGACGGATGGTGGGCAGACATCAAGCTGTCAATAAGTCTCAAATGCCCATATGGAGGTTAGAAAGGGTAAGTGGACCTCATATTCATTGTTCACCTTCTTTATATTGCTTATTGATGGTCAAGAACCAGGAACACGTGAAGAGGCAATGCAGGTAGAATCCAGATACAGTGGGAGCTTGGCATGGATTGAGGAGTGTGAGTCCTTGGAGAAGAACCAAATAGGTATTTGTTGGTGGAGTTGTCAGCTGGAAGAAAGCACTGGATGAGGGATGGATTCCCATGTTGAAGAAGAGAGTGGATGGATACATGAGATCGAAGGCCAAGGTATATGGTCTTGAGAAAGCTACAGGGCAATGGAGGTTTAACCGTTGTGTTTGTCTTACCAGGTGGATGATGAGTCGCAACATTATCCAGTTACTATATGTGGGTGATTTGCTAGAAGGTTTGTACATATAGGGATTTGTTGAGCTAAGGGTAAGGTTAGTTCAGAGGTATGTCATGGAGAATTTAGAGTAGCAAAATTCTTTGGCATAAGAGACATGGAGATTTTGTCTCCAGTGGGAGCTGGTGTGAAGACGGTGTTGGCGGAGTTCATGATGCAGGATGCAGAATCAAAAAGCACACCAAGGGCTGGACAGTTCAAGTTTAGCTTAGAACAAGGTTCAAAATCACATGAGGTCTAGTGTAGACCTGAGTTTTCCCAAGCAGTGGGAGTTGTCAAAAAGTTTGGAGCCAATTCGAGAAAGAAGTACTGGAGGGAAGTTCAGTGGATTCTTAGAGGGACCTGCATCAAGTGCACATGCTTTACAGGGTCAAGTTATTTTCTACAGGGGTTTGTAGATGTAGATGTGGCAAGAGATTTGGATGACAGGTAGAGCATCACAGCGTGTGTGGTGGTTGGTCTTCAGGATTAATCTTGAAGAGGGATACAAGCCAGGGAATAATTTAGACGGTGTACAGGTATAGGTACAGGTGCAGCTATTTATCTCCAAGTGGGAGATTGTTAGGTTGTGGAGCTAAAAGCTTCACCAAGATGCAAACAAGAGAAGTTATGAAGCTTGTAGAGGTTGTGGAGAGTTGCAGAATGAGTTGCAGGGCAACTGACGTCGGTCTGATCAACTGACATCGGTCAGATAGCAGTGAAGAAACAATCGATGTTAGTTACCAGTCGACCGACATCGATCAGGAAGGTGCCAACATCGACAGCCTGTACGTGAACATGCAGTTTGCATATTGATTCCAGAGAGTCTATTTTTGGACTGTTAGTTTACATGTTAAAGGCTAGTCATAGTCTTGAGTTGCGTGTCTAATTATTGTAATTAAGATAGTCTAATTATTGTAAGCATGAGATCTATATATGGACTCATGGGATGTATTTTAAACTTAGAGCTAGAGAGTAAGAGAGAAAATAAGCTCCTTCTGAGAGAGGAGAGCAATGTTGTGTTCCTCCTAGTGCCACAGTACCAAGTGTGGGTGCTGGTTTAGAGAATCAGAAGGGTTCTTCGTATTTGTATGATCTTGGCCAGTAGGCGAGCATGGCTTCTTTTGGAGATCTACAATGGTGAGTAAGGTCTAGTGATTTGCAGGTTGCAGTAGAGAGCAGGAGATCTACTTGGAGTACGGTGGTGTACTTGGTGTACTGGCAGCATTGTTTCTGACTGGTGGAGGTGAACATCAATTCTGTATTGGAGTTGATTATTGGGACTGAGAGAGAGAGGGAAGAAGGTCTTAAGGTGTGGCGAGCCTTTGAGGTGGAAGAAGTGGCATCTTCTTTATTGTATTTTCTTTTGAGTGATTATTAATACAATTGTGTATTGTCTCTCATATTCCTGTGTTGTTTCATATTTCTAGTTACTTGTTACTTCTGGTTAAATTTCGTGTTTAGTTGCTAATACAAGAAGTAATAATATGTGCTCTATTGGTGGAGCATGATCCTGACACCATGCATGAAGTAAATCAGTCCTACAATCAGCCTTCTCCATGGCTGGCTCCTAGTCAACCTAGCCACTCTTTAAGCCAACCCATTTACATCTTCAAGAAGACACTCTTGGTATATGAAAGATATATGTTGGATATTGATAATCAAAGGGGATGTGGTTTAGATATCCCTATTCATCTTATTCATAGGGTGAGATAAGCATTATATTTGATCAAAAGAGAGTGGGTACCTATTGACAGAGCCAATTGGCAAAGGCTCATAAGTGAGATGCTTGATGTGAGTGGTCTAGTTTCTTCTTTAGAGGATAGGCTAAGGGTTCATGAAAGGTGACCTCACCAAACCTATCAGCCTTCATATCCACTTTCCCAAGTTTCCTATTAGCCTTATATGACCCCTACTCATAATCCAAATCAAAGATATCAAAGTCATCATTTTCCAAATCAGTTGGAGGAGAGTATTGAAAGGAGAAATCTTGTGTTTGAAGCTAATCTTGATAGGCAAATTGAGTTGGCTTATATGAATTTATAGTAGTTCATGTTAGCAGCCAAATATTTGGAGTTCAATCCCCCATTACCCTCTCATATTTCATCCCACCACCTCAAAAAGAGACTTATAATCCCAATGTCCTGAGTTAGAATAAGATAGTGTAGTCAAGGGGAAATAAAGAGGAGAAAAGTCTTGATAAAGAGTGTGAAGTTGAGAAGACTCTTGATACTATACAAACTCCACCTACCATTCCTCAATAAAAAAATTATAATCCTAACATCTTAAGCTGGATTAAGATAGTGGAATCAGGGGGAAAGAAAGAAAATAGAAACATTGTCATGAAGTGTGAAGTTGAGAATGGAGTTGGTCCTTTGCAAGTCTCTCCCACCCTTCCTCATGAAGCTTCTTGTGTTCCATGTCAACCCTCATGTATTCCTTATACTCATGATGTTTCTTGTGAGCTTCAAGAAAGACTTTTTCAAGAGAACCCAAGCCAAATAAATTAAAGAGTTGGAGTTAAGGATGAAGTTACTGAGCTAAGGTGTGATCAAAGGTTTAGACCCCAAAAAAGATTCTACGCCTAAACACACCCCATCTAACCTCCTTCAAGAGAGTTCCCAAGTTGAATCAGATGTGAATTAATTAAATTTCAAGTGGAAGGAAGAAAATCAAGTTATTTTAATTCAAGTTCTGCCTCTCCTTCCTCAAGAGTTCCCAAAAGAATCCCCAAGTTTGCATTCTCAATCTGATTTTGAGCCCTATGTTCCACCTCCACCAACTAGTTACTTTTGTCCTCACCTCATCACCCTTTGCCTTGATGGACATGTGGTGTGGGAATCTCAAAAGGAGCAATTATTTTATTAAACTTCAAAACTCTTACTTGAAGAAGATGTAATTCCTTAGAAGCCTTATTGGGCTAGGTCATTAGATTTCAAGATGCCTAGTCTTGGCATCACTAAGAAGGATATTGAAGATCTTATAACTCTTGACCAATAAGATCAGATTGTGATAGTTAAGTTACAATTTGAAAACCTTAAAAAGGTCCTAAGTGATGAAGAAGAGGTAAGCTCTTGTGTTGAATCTACTTGTTTGGTTGATGATGAAGAATACCCTCCTTGTGTTGAAGAAGAAATCTTTAAAGAGATCCTATTGAAATCCGAAGAAAAAGATGGAGTATCTCTTGTTTTTAATCTTAATTATTCTAATCAAAGTGAATATGATGACTTATGGTAGAGATTTTAAGACATTTTCAAAGAGTTTGAGTCTCTTAAGGGGTCTATAACTCCTTTAGAGCTGGTTATAAGTGATGGTAAGAAAGATGACATTTTCCAAAATGTAATAGATGAGCAAGACGACATTGTCCAACATGTCATAGGTGATCAAGATCAAATTACACATCAGCATTTGGAGGTAAATACAAGCCTCTATTAGCCTCAATCTTTCAAGCAATAAGAAATCATTCCTTTTGAGACCATGCCTACAAAGAAGATGAAAGTTGATCATAAGAAAGAGAGTGGCCAACAACATGAAGTATGTGTAAAAGGTCAAGAGAAATATTTTTGAATTGCAGACCTATTTGAAGATAGTCCACTTGAGAACATAGCAATTGAGGTGCCAAGGAATAGGTTTGATCTATCGAGTGTTTAATCTAAAGAGCAACATGCTTGGCACCTTCATCCATCTCAGGAAGAAGGAGATTCAACAAACTTTCCCTTTGATCTAAGAGGGAGGTATGCTTAATTATTAGTTGTACATAATATTTTGTTCTCTGATTCCCCTAAGTGCCTTGATCAAATGTGTGTGTGTGTTTGTCTTGTTAGTTTGTTTGCTTTATTCGGTGTGTGTCTTTCTTTTGCATGTTGAGGTAGTCATTAGTTGTCTTATTTTGGTCAATCTTATGGTCAATGGTCAAAGGTTTCCTTGTTTGTCTCAAATAAAATATGACTCTTAAATCCAGTGCACTAATAAGGCTATGGATCTAGTTCATATAGTAGGCATAGTACCCCTATGAGTCACCAATTTGTTGACCAAATTTGACTTTTTAGTCAAATTAGGGCACCTATAGGAAAATTATTGAATTTATAGGTCTATATGGGTGTAATATGAGTTTTTTTGGGTGTATTCCATGTTAATTAATCTCAAATGATGTTATATTGGCCTTGGTCAATTAGTTTTTATGTGTATTTATCATTTTGGGTTATTTTAAGGGTCAAAAAGGTGCATTTAATACTTTATATAGGTTTCTTAGGAAATGTGAAGGTGTCAAAAGATTATTTAATACCCCATGTGTCCCTATAAGTCTTAAGTAATTGACAGAACTAAAATATGGTAGGTTATGCAGAAGATAAGGTAGTTTTCTTGAATGAAAAGAAGAGTTTGGCACCTGTACGACCTCCTTGGAAAGTATTCCATGTGTAAAATGGTCAAGAAATACCTCTTCAAATTCCCTAAGCTTATTTATATATTTTTTTAATCTGAAAGTGCCTTTTCTTGCTCAAAACCATTCTACTCCCTTTTCACCCTTCTTGGCAAACAAAAGTGACTTGTAAGTTTTTGCTAGGTACGGACAACTCAAAAGTATTTAAATCAAATGCCTTGGGGATATTGTATTACACTAAGATACCTTAATTTTAATATAAGTATTTTGAATATTGATCAGCTATGCTTTATGAACCATTGCTAACAAGTTGACTGTGAAAATTTACCTGCTAATTTGTGTACCCTATAGGTTTTGCCTTGGTTTGGAGGATTCCATTTAATATATCTACTAATATGAGTTCCTTATGATTTTAAATCCATATCCTCATTCTTTTCATGCTTATTTTCATGTTTAGAAAAAATCTCATGAGCTTTTTGGTTCAGTTTGCAGGATGATGCCCAAGTGTGATGGCAGTCATTTGCATTACTTGCAGAAGGTTTTATTATGTATAGGGGATTCATGTGAATGGTAAATTGTGTTTACCATATTTAATTCCATAGATACTACCTAATTTCCATGTTTAACCTCATAATTCCATGCTCTGATCAAACTTTTGGCCCATTGTCATACTTAGTCAGTTCTTTACCCATTTTCATATGCATCCATGTTGAATCACATGTAGAGATCTTGTTTATTATGTTCATAAAGGTTATTTTGAGGTATATATATTTTAAAATGTTTTTTTTATAAGGAAAAAACAAGGATAAATCTTTAAATAGTTTTTAAAGGGTTGTCACAGTCATATGTAGCATACTTTCACCTAGTCTGCCATGAATAGGCATACACAAGTGTTTGGAGAGTTTCAAATGTTGAAGTGAAGTTTGGGTATTTCATAAATATATTTTATATAATAAAATACCATTTTGTAATTTTTAAATCATAAATTGTATCATCATTATTCATGTCTTGCTCACTGTCTACCTCAACTCATAGTTTGCTTGCTAAACTACGTCAAAGTCATCTACAGGTGGCTTACCATAGAGAGTTGAGATTCCTAATGGAGTGTCGGAGTAGTGTTGAGGTTCCTTTTGGAATAATAAAATATTTAAGGATATTATAACAAATGCATGAAATTTTATAAGTTGGTAGTCCAACTGTGAAAATCTTCGAAAGGTGCAAGGACTGTGTTAAGGCCTTTTGTCCCTAAATCATAAAAACAAAGGTCTAAGAGGGCTTTGTAGGTCTTATATAGATGTATGAAAATAGTTACAAAGAATATAAATAAGTGAGTTTTATTTCTTCTATTATGGATATGAATTTTTTAAAAAATAGAGTCAAAGGGATTGATGTAAGGCAGTTGTTATGAGACCCAAAGATGGCTCTTGAACCTCTGAACCTAGACAATATTCACCTACAAGTTTGAGTTTCAATAGACTCTTTCATTAAAAAATTACAAACTTGATAATAAATCCATGATATAATTATTTTAGATGATGTAATAGGCATTCATGAGCTGAATTTCATCAATAGAGTTTGATATGCAATGTTCCAAAGCCTCATGTGCACCTATAGTCTGTACACTGAGTCAATGTTGACTTACAACTGAATATGAGGATAGAGTTGAAATATTAGTGTCTTAAGCGGTGTTTATCCCATTAAATGTAAACTAATGTATATAATCAAATGATATATGTATTTAAAACTTAATTTAATGTCCCCATACATCATGACTAGGGTTAAAATAGGTACAAATACACCTACAACCAACATAGGGCAAAGAGGGGCAGGGAGCAAGTAAAGTGGATTTCTTGAGATGTATAAAGAAATAAATTGATAAAATGGTCTATAAAAGTTATAATATGAATCAAAATAAGGTTATAATACCTTATTATAGGGTATTAATCATATAAACACCACCTACAGGTCTTGGAACTCACCTACAGTCAGCTACGGATGACTGAGACAAAATGAGTTGGGATTTAGTCCTAAGTGATGATTTAGCTCAAGTTTGAAATGAAAAAGTTAATTAAAGGGTATATGACCATGGAAGGTTTATTTTAAATTTATTTATTTATTTTTAAGGCCTAACTCATGTAGGTTACCCCAAGGTACCACCTCTCCAAAATAAAGACACAGTCAAGGTATTATCATGCTCGGTCTGAGTTAGACAAGGGTAAAAATAAATTATGGAGAGTATATAAAAGTTTTGAGGGATGATTTAGGGTTATAAAACCTTATTAATTATCAAAAAAATATCATACATTGGAAACCAAGCGTGTAAAACCCCTTTCAAATGCAACATATAGTTTCTATAAAGGACCCTGCACACAGTGTTCCTCCATACAATCTGTTTAAGATTTTTAGGATTTGAAAGGTTAAATGATGTCATAAAGGGATGAATTTTGGTATTTATAGTCCTTAAATTTTTTATAATCACTTAAAACACTTTTTTTCTTAAAAAGAGGGCACTTCCTTAGGTGCACCAATTGGCAGTTTTGAGGAACGGGGGAAAAGAGATGATCCAGAAGGTAAGGAAACCCTTAAATAGGTTTTTATGTTTTTTAATAAACCAAATAAATCATGTAAAACATCTCACTAAATAATATAATCAATCAAGAAGGTCTAAACACCAAAGTTTTCAAGCAAGCCTGTCAAACACTTTAAGGCCTATAAGTCAATTAGAAAACCATCCTCATTTCTAGTGTGGAGTGATATTTTTAACCTGATAAGGAATGATTAGGATATCACTATAGATTTTTTTATCCTTTTATAGGTAGGATGACATCAAATAGGTTATTTTGGCCCTAAAACTACAAATAGGCTTACTTGGCATGCTTAAATCTAATGCCCAAATGAGAGGTCAATTGCATTTATAGCATGAGATAGGCTCTAAAAATTATTATATAAAGTGTATTTAATGATAAAAAATGTGTTCAAGTTATTTTGAATGCAAGAGAAGTCATGAAGAAGCCAATTTTGGCTCAAAATCTAACTTAGACCTATAAGAAAGAGGGAAATAAGCTCTAATAGGCAACTTTAAATGCTCATATCTTTCTAGAGGATTTTCATGGGATCCAAAGGAGTTTAGGGAAGTTATTAATGACCTTTAATATAAAATTATTTAAATTGGTTGGCAACTTGGAATTTAGACTTTTATGAACGAAGCTTAAGAGGGCAAATAGGCCTAAAACCCTTGTTAAACCCTTGCAGACCAGATGTTGGAAATGTAGCTAGAAAGCTGATATAGTGGCATAATTTACTCATGAAACCTATTGTACCTTGTAGATAACTCACTCAAGTTCCCTCACATTCCAACAAGTTGTATAAAATTGTAGAGATGGGGTGGAAAATAGGCTATTTTGACCATTTTTTGTGTTGTGTAGGATACATGAAGAGTTTGAAGATGTAATCAAGTTTGGGAGGAAGATATATAATTTTTATAATTCCTTATGGTAATTTAACTCCAAGGATAAAATTCTAAGTTTCCAAACTAGGTGCTTCAACTCAGCAATTAAAAACTGGCCTAGTAGACAAGCTAGGAAGAAGTGTGAAAACCTTAAGTGATTAGATTTTTTAGGTGTCATTGATGATTCTAAGGCCATATAGGGTCTTTATAGGTGTAATTAACTTCATAACATGGGTTTTCATGAGAATATAATGTAAATTTTGAGTTCAAGTGTGCAGGGTGCATGGAAGAGGAGTTTTCTAGATTGCAGATGATGATTGCTCATTTCCAGGTGATTCTAGGTGTCCAAGCCTACAAAAATAACATGGAGAGGCATGCCTGATGTCCTTAAATTTAATCCCAATCATTATAATTGGTACCAATCAGTTATAATGTGTTCAAATAGAGATAATCATGAAGATAGTTTTTCTTGAGCTAAGAGAAGGAGTTTTAGACCACTTTTCAAGAGTTTGATGAATTGGATTGACATTTATACTTATTTTCCTTGAATGATTCATCCCATACTCTCTTAATATGAAAAAATAACTAATTTTCTTAGCTTGACAAGTGTCCTTGTGACACTTGGACTTATCCCTTCTCCTCTCTCTCTCTCTCAGGTTCTATAAGAACTAGCCATTTTGGCATTGTATTGGATGCTTCACTTGAGTATAGGGAAGCCGTGCTCATTTGTATACCTTTTGACCAATAATGTAACTGATTTTTACCTCTTCCATGACTATTCTTAGTGTTTTTATTTATAATGTTTGATTTTGCATAAGTGAAGACTATGGATTCCTTAACATGTTTTGTCATTAATTCATCCTATTTAGAGATAGAAAGGTTCTTCTTGCAGGGCATGTGAAGTGTTTTAGGAGATGTCAAGGATTGAGTGAGTTATTTTTTTAATTAGTGCCCTCATAGGCCTCTTTTATAGTCCTCTTAGCTTTTCACATTCATCCATAACCTCACAATGTAACATTGATGTGAGAAGATGAAGAGTGGAGAAGTGTATGTTCAGTTTGTCCTTTGATTTTAAGTGTCACATGCATATGGTTGGATGTCATCATTTTATTTTTTGTATCACCTCCCTTAGGTTAGTTTACTTTTAGTTACCATTATGCCTTTTCACCCCCAAGTTTAGTAATAGTTACAGTCCAAGGTGGTACATTAAGGGAGCTAGCCCTATCTAGATTCACCTCATTCCTTATGCTACCCACAAGCCTAGAGGTGTTTTTATTGTGCCAATTGGATGAGGAGAGATTTTTTATCTCCTTAAAGGGTGAAAATTCAATTGAAAACACTATTTTCCTAGGGGATGATTGTATTGAGGCATCTATACAAGGAGCTTCACATGGGAATGTAAAGAGGGGTGGTGAGCTTTGGGCGATCACTATTGCTATGGTCTTGGGAGCATGTGGAAATAAAGAGGCCACTAGGTACTTTAGTAGATCATGAGCCTGACTAGATATTGGTATATGGATGAAGTATTATCTTGGGAGTTCAAACGATGCACACTGGTGATTTAAGGTTTTATAGATAGGCATTTTATAGTCTAACTAATACAAAGATTAGTTGTATGCCATATAGATAGGTGTAGTGGGGATGGAATGAGGATGTGGAGTACACCAAATATATGTTGAATGAGTGCTGAATGATAGGACATCATGATTACATTATAGAGATATACCAGCTAGACAAATTACATTATCAGTTTGGGTGATAACAAGATGTTTTGGGAGAGGAGCACTTGTTTACTCAGAGTGATAAGGAGAGTCCACATTATGGTCATACAATGGATAGGGATTTGGATTGAGTAGATTATGATAGCATAATTCCCATCATCTAGAATTTTTAGATAGTGATAGTTGATCTCATATCCACTACAACATATACAAGGTGGTGGCATTAGAGGAGGCCAAGGAGACTATTGAGGACTGGGAGGAGAGGGGTAGTTCAGAGTATTTTTTAGGCACATGAATGGTTATGGAGATGGTGTGTTAAGAGATAAAAACTATCAGTGGGGGCATGGTGGGGATTGTGGGGTTGTTTAGGCATTGATGGTGATTGATGGAGATACAGGGGTTGGTCAGGGAGTGTTAAGGATAGGTCCTAATATTATAGGGCCATCTAGAAAGAAAATTAGAGCTGAGGAATAGGCTTAGATAGATAGTTTAGAATAGGAGGTGAGATATAGGGTCATAATGATATCTAGGATCATAACATAGAGATAGATACCAAAGATAGGTCATGGATTTACAAAGATATATAGCTTAGTGAGATATATAGATGAGTTCAATATTATCTTGTTTGACTACCCTATTGGGATAGATTGGGGATAGGGATTGGTAGATATCAGCTTTATGGGGTTAGACTACTCAAATTTAGGCCAGATTGAACCAACATGAGTTTGAGTTATAGGCAGTAGATAGAGTTAGAGATGAGGGGTCTACTTTGCTATAGATATAGAGCTTGGGAGATGTGACTAGACATATATCATAGTTGATGAGGGAGACACAATACTATAAGAGCTTTTATGAGGTTGTGGTGCTAATTGATCAACTAGCACCTTCATACAAAGCCAAGACCTCTTCTCATTTTATGCATTAGCCACCTTAGAGACCACCAAGACCATTGTGGTCTAGATTATGAGACATTATTTTTATATCAGACTTGTATATTTCATTCTTAGCACATGATGTCCATGATGCTCATGTTGTATATGATTTTTGAGTTACATGAGGATGCATCTTATGAAGATTTTACTTTATTGGTTTAGCTTCAGGAATGGTAATGATGTTATGAATGACTATAACAAGGTCAATTCTTGGCATATCACTATAAGACCAATCAAAAGCTTGGCTATGATTATCAAGGAATGCTTTGAAATCCTAGTGTTCCTAAGAATATAAGGATTGGCTCACTTTTATATTTAATGAGACCTCGTGTATCCCTATGTTAATATTAGTTGTGACCTTGTTTAAAACACTAGGATACTCAGATGGTATGATATCCTTTAGATATGAATATCCTACCCCTATATTAGTCAAAATAGAGTCATCTTCCTAACACTCCATTACGTGGATCAAGGAATAATTTTCATCTATTAGGTCAAGAAAAACTAAAGGGAGGGATATGGTTTTCTCATTACTTTAATAAGTTAACGGTTCCAAGTGAATGGTGCTAATAAAAAAATGTTAGGTAGGATGGAAATGGTGTCATTAGTTTCCATAGGGGAGTCAAGAGGGGATGAGGGAGTTTTGTTATCCATATCCATAAGAATATGGGACATCAAAGTGCTATCATTATCAGCTTCAGGAGCTTTCTTGAAACTAAGGCCATGTTTCTTGTGTGGTTTTCCAAGTTCATTTATCATGACCTCATGAGTTCCTTGTTCATAACATCCTAGGCCAAAGCCTTTCCAAACACATCATTGTAGATAGGTTTGTATGAAGCATGGTTTGTCAAGAAAGGAAAAATTAGATGTGAATGGTTTGGTATGCATTTGACTTCCCCGTATGAAGGGAATTGGTTGATTCTTCCATAGGTTAAGTGTTTTTAGAGGTGAGGAGGTCTAAAGGGGATAATGTCTCCTAGGTTGGTTTGGTTAGTACAATGTTGTTCAGGGCATCCATATTCATGAGGATTTGATAAGGTGTTGAGAGTTAACAATTGATACTCCCCTATAGAGATTTATTGGAATGTCGAGTCAAAAGAGTTTACATCAGGGATATGGCATGAAGGTATAGTAGAGATAACAAACATTTCCCCTAAATATAATGGAATTGAGTTATTTAGGGGGACAAAGACATCATTAGGATTATAAGTCAAGTTTCACATCTTAAACGGATGTGGATTTGTTGGGACAACATGGATCTTACCTTCACATTCAAATTTAAGACATCGATGCAAAGTGGAGAGAACATAACACATAACGTGTATCCAAGGACATCCTAATAGTATGTTATATTTAAATTCCCCCTCTATCACATAAAATTACTCTTGGAGGGTACGCATACCTACTTGGATGGGGAGGACAATTGTGCCTAACAAGGGGGAAATAATATCATTAAATGCTCATATGACGGCTGGAGATTGAGCTACAATAGTTTCAAGTAATTGGATTTGCCTAAAACTGTGTGAGGAGATAATATTTATATTGGCTCCATTGTCAATCATAACTCATTTGATTCATGTTTTATTAACTTGGGCAGTGATAAATAATGGTGGGTCCTGGTCATCAGGTTATAATGGGGATATTTCAAAATCATAAAATGTGATAGATGATGACTTTTGCAAGGATCAAACTAAAGCTAATAGAGGATAAGGTTCATCTAATTGTATTTGGGTGGCCTGTAAGGCCTCTATCATAGCTTCATGATGTTATGGATAATTTTGGATAAGTTCATATAAATACATCTTAATGGGAAGTTGGTGGAGTTTTTTTAGAACTAATATCTATATCAACTCTGAGGAATTATTAATATGTGCTTCCCTAAAATAGAAACCTTAGGTTTTGGGATAGGCATTGTAGGATTGTTTATGGTAGAAAGAGGAGATTTTAAAATTATCACCTTAGCTTTGTTGGGATTCTAAGTTTTATGACCCTGTGTCTGGGATCAAATGGCTATGTGTATTACATTTATTTGAAACAATGGTGGATTTGTTGTGTTTCTAAAATCATCCAAGTTTAGAGGGTTTAAGAGGGATTGATACTGAGTTTCATCAGAGGTTCTATCTTCCTTTGAATCTTGTTTTAACCCTCTTGGTAATGTACTAATTCTTGGGGTGGTCATGCTTCTTGTAGTTTGACTATGAGGATAATCATGACCAAATTGTTCTAGTAAAAGATCATCCTCTTCTAATAAATTTTAGACTGTAGCTTTTAGTACTTTACAAATTTCAATATCATGTCCCATTATTTGATGGTAAGTGCATTTCTTCTTTCGTGATACCATGCCATATTTTGAGTATGAGGGTTAATAGGCTTTATATGGGGTAGTGTGATAAGGGAGGTCTAAAGGAGTTAATCAAGAATCTTAGCATAAGACTCCCATAATAGATCTTCGTTAAGTTTTTTAACCTTTTGAGGCACTGGTATGGGAGCTACACTTAATTTTGTGTCTTGATTCCTTGCATTGATTGTTCAAATATTTCCCACAGAGGGTACTTTATGATTGGAATAAGACTTTACAATGAGATTCTGAGGGTAATAAGGATTTAAAGGATTGTGTATTAACATTATTATTATGGGAAGATGATTTTTATAATAGGATTCTATAATGGTGGATTTTGGTCTTACAGAAGGATGAGGTCCTAGTATGGATGTTGTAGTTTGAATTGGTGGAATAACCATTTTACCTTTTCAATCTTTATTGGAAGTAGTAGGGATATCTTCTTTAGGGAGCTCAATTATTATTGGTGGATGTTGTAAATATTTACCTTGTGATAAACCAAGGTTTTTTTTTCCACTTCCTAAAACATTTCCCTTAGTTTATCTCTTTACAAGGTTTGGGTAAGCATAAGCTATAAGGGAAGCTAGTTTTGGAGTTGGTCGATGTAATGTAGTCAACATCTCAAGAGGAAGTAATCTAAAATGAATGGGTATGCTACGTAAAGTTGTAGTAACTGTTATCACTCTAGAGTGCACCCTATTTGAAAATGTGCAAGGCACACCTTCTCTCTAGATAATACAATTGGATCTTCTTAGAGTGTGGGTGACTCTGAATTGAGAAGAACCTCTAGAGAAGGCTAGTTTCCTTAAGATTTATCTCTAAAACTAATCTAGTTTGATTTTTGGGATGAAAAGGGAGAAGGAAACTGAAATGGAAAATCCTATCTAATTGGGTGATGCACCTAAATAATTGATATTATCTAAAATATTTCTAAAAATGAGTAAGATACACATATAAATTTGAAATAAAACTCTACAATCAATCTTGAACATCATTGTTTCAATAGAAGGCCTAAAAGAAGTTTGCAAAGTAAATTCAAATCATAGCTCTTCAAATGACCTGTAGAGGATGAGATTTTCAGGGTACGTGTGGAAAGGAATTGTAAAAAGGGAAAGTATATGCCACTTATATTATGGTACATAGTTAAATTACACTCTATTCTTATCTAAAAATTAAATGCAAAAAATATTCTTTAATTGATAAAAATAGTTTTAATTACAATTTCTTCGCTGCTTTAGGAATTAATCAATAATGGCTTGAAAAATCCAATATATAAGTCTAAAAATTAACCTAAATCCAATGTGGCATTCCAAAGGAAAAAATATCATTATTGGTTAGTTAACTCAATACTAACTCCTTTTACAATATTAAAACAATTCATCAAAATTTCCAAACTCTATTGAAAATTTGCATGATCTTTAAATTTTAGCATATAATTGGAGGTGGTGGGCCCATGTTAACTTCTCAAAATACTAATGCATGAAAATAAAAAATAAAGTGGAAGATAAATACATATTAAAAGTGGGTTTAAGTTCTTTAATTTCCTTATCTTGCATGAAAAGCATGGGAGATGCATGAAACTAGTAAAACTAGTCAATCGAAGAGATTTGACCCTTAAGGACTAGTTTACTCAACTTGAGCTCAACTTGCATGAATTGGAACTTGTAGATTGAATTTATAATGATATATCCAATTATAAAACATCTATGACATGTGGTAACTCCAAAATTAATTTACGTGATATATTTTCAATGCCATTCTTTACTTGCTTGATTGACCAATTAAGCCTGTTAGGCCAATTAAGCCTAATAGACTATCTTATTGCATTTGGAATCCATTAAACCTACAAAAAGATGACATGAAACGTAAAAAAATAATTAAATATACCTTTAAAACTTTTCTCATCACAATATATTTGATTTTGATGAGAAAACACTCGCCATTCAATCAACAAGGTTGACTAGGCATATTTTGCTCCATTTTCCTATAGACTGGCCATTTTGATTGAGCTAGTTGGGATACTTCTATGATGATTTATGACCAAATTAAAATGTTATGATGAATATAAATTCTTAGGCTTTGATCTTCATTGATTATATTTCATTGAAGTGTCATGTACTTCATTTTGAATGTTTTTCTTCACAAAAAATATGATTTATTTCCCCATTCTTATAATTCCATGCATATAATTGACATTTATGGAATCCTCTCTGAGTTTAATTGACATTTTAAAATACTTAATTTTTATCCAAGATGATTTTATGGAAATAAAATCAATTTTTTGTAAAATTGGTTTTTTGAGGGTTTAGGAGGGCTTTGAAGGTGAATCTTCAAAATGATGGTTCATGAAGTACAGACCTCCAATCCCAAAATATTTCTATTTATGTGTAAAACACTGAACCCCCTAACAGCTCTGAATATATTGGGTTACCATGTAAAAGATATGAAAATTTATCATGTGGAAAAATTTGCCTATGGGTTTTTATTGCATTCTAAGCTGCATACACTCTTAATGATTATTCATAAATCATAGCCCCTTAAATGGTATATATTTTTTTATTAATTATAATTAAAAATGGTTTCTCAAAACATAAAAAGAGTGTTCATCCAAAATCCACATGTGGTGAAAGATATGAGTATCTGAATAGGAGGCTTGGAAGGGTGTCTAGAACTACAAAAATAAAAAATTCACCAAAATGAAAATAACTCTTCACCTACTTCCCAATGCCCAAAAAAATAATCACGGGTTTTTTACCATGCTATCAAAACACTCTGAAATCATATTTTGCTTGAAAAGTTAAAAACCCCTTTTTGGCCTATATGCCTATTTGCTTGCAAAACCCTGTATGAGCATGGTTTGCTTAAAATTTGGAGTTGTGACACTCTTTAAAATTCTGATTATGATTTAAAAAAATCATTCCATGCTTTTCAAACTTTTACCTAGACTTAGAAGCTTTTGTAGCACTCCAGAATGATGCCTGCTCCAATGTTGATCTCCAACAAACATGTTGAGGACTGTTACAAAATAGTCAGTATCTCCACTCATGCAATGGCCATGAAACTTTCTAAAAATTTAACTCAAGTCATGATGATCCTATGTACAAAATTTTAGGTCTTGAAACCACTTGTAGCTCTCAAAATCCTTAATTTCCTTCAAAATTGACCCCCTATGCATGGACTGTCTGCATATTTAAACTTGACAATGCTATTTTGAAATATAAATAACCAATTTACAATCAATTTTTGACATTATTTACCAAAATTAATTATTTTAGGCCATAATTGATCATTTTGACCTCCTACAAAAGGATATTGGCAAGATTTAGGAAAGTTTTGAATGATAGGGGTAGTAATTTGACCTTGACAGGTCAAATTACTAACAATTTTGGGTTTGACCTATCAAGGTAAAATTAAAAATATTAACTAAAGGATTAGAATGTTTATCTTATGGGATATCTATTGGGTTTTTTCTATTATAAATATAACATCGGCACTGAAGTCTTGCCCAACGAGATAACGCACTAGCCCTTTCACGTAAGATTGAGGTCTTGCACGCTCACCCAAAGCATGTAACTTAAGACTGGTTCCTTTAAGATTTTATTACATAGTAATACTTAGTTATATTCTTTATGTTTAACATGTATTCAATTAGATATTCTATAAATTCAAGATAGACTATTATGATCCTTGGAGTTCTAAGTTTTACTACCATAATTACACATATTAACAACATTGCAATTTCAGAATTACTTTTTATAAAATAAAATATGCACTATAATTCATGATAAGTAACTCACACATCATTCATCATGAACATAATAGATCTTGTTAAATTCAAAAATCCATGTGTGAAGCTTCAACATCAATATTAACAATACATCCATCATCATCCTCGTAGTCCTTTACAATAAGGGCATTTATACTTGTTTATCCTTGACCAATTATTTACAATCATTAATGAATCAAGTAATTATTCACTAAAATCCCAATATACTTGGAGTTGTGGTGTTCAAAAAACTCTTCTCCTAAGGATCCAAGCCTTTGTACCCCCTATATCCATGCTCTATGCTAGATCCTTACTGCCATGTGTTCCTCTCTTTGCAATATAGTGAAAAACTTCCTATAAATAAGGTTTGGGTGTCCCATATGAATAATTCCCTTAACTTCTATTTCCCATGCACTCCCCTAGTCTTTCACTTCAATTCCAAGTCCTTAATCCTTGGGTTCCTCATGACTAAGTCTTATTTGACTAGGTCCTCTTACATTGGTCCATCTATGCCATTATCCTCTTGTGCCCTATAGGTTCTGCACAACGGTGCTTCTATGCCTCCCACGGTCCATGCCATGGTATTTCCATGCTATGGTCCTTTCGTGCCATACTGATTCTGTGCCAAAATGGATAATACTTAGCCAAAATTTATGGCCAACATCACCCCACACTAAGCTCTTAGTCCATCCCAAACTAAGTCATGCTAGTGAATTTTGTCAAAAACTTAGTTCCCACCTATTCTATCTCCTTCTTAACATTATCCCAATGTGATAATACCTTGAGCACCTTGGTAGTTACTTCTTATATGACCCCTTTCAATTTATTCATCTCCTTGAGTTGGCTAGAGTTCTCATTGGCCTTCCTTACCAATTCATCTAGGGACACAGTAGTATCCTTCTGGACATCTTCAAGTGTATAGACCTCTTTATCAACCTATCCTTGAAGGGTTGCAAAACTTCCATTTAGATATTGATGATGTGTGTTGATTGTGTCCTGCATCATCTCCACATCCCTGAATGCCTTGACATGCTTAACACGATTCTTTATTGAGAGTGTAGCATCATCCATTTGTTGCATTTAACTTTCTTCAGCTTAGCACTGAGTCTCCAAGATTTTATTTGGGCATGCCATCTACACAAAAATTCCATCCAAAATAGGGATAACTTCCCCAACCCTTTTTAGGGCATGCTTGCAGATTTCTATTACCATGGTGAACTATTTTGCTATCTCTAGTCCCTCATCTTTCAGCACAAGTTACTCTTTGCATTGCTTTAGTATAAGGTTCACCAAGGTCTCTAGCTTGCCTATGGCATCCCCATCAAGAGGTACACAATCTACTAATTCTAGTTCCTATTGTAAAATTATTTTATAGAGGTTCAAAGCTTTTATTTTTTCCTTTGTGGCCTCTTGGATCTACTATTTCAAAGTGGCCACTTCCTCGAAAACACTTTTTTATCTACAACCTCTTTATTGTACATATCCATAATTTAGGCATGTTTCCTTTTAGTAGTGCACACATCAAAATATGATAAAATGTTCTAGCATGTGATCTCCATGGCTAGCTTCAAAAATGTAGCACTTTCTAGAAGAAGGGAGATATATTGAGGATCGACCCATAGTGTCTTTGGTAGAACAAGAGCATCAGGTCCCAAGAAGAGATTGTCTTGAGGGAGCTCAAATCCCACTCCTCATTATACTTGTCTAGGAGAAAAGATACATGCTTCTTGGTCTTCAAGGTTGCATCCTTTGAAACAAAGTGTGGACATAGATAGAGCATCCTATCAAGGACACCAAAATAATAATGCTCATATAGATTGGCAAATGCATCATTGTTAGGCTCTTCCATAGACCTAATTGATTCCTTCCCCTTACTATTGGCATACTCTAAGGTGGCCTCTTTTACTAATTCCAGTTCCTATTGTAAAATTGTTTTATAGAGGTTCAAAGCTTTTATTTTTTCCTTTGTGGTCTCTTGGATCTACTATTTCAAAGTGGCCACTTCCTCGACAATAATTTGTTTATCTTCAACCTCTTTATTGTACATATCCATAATTTAATCATGTTTCCTTTCAGTAGTGCACACATCAAAATCTGATAAAATTTTCTAGCATGTGATATCCATGGCTAGCTTCAAAAATGTATCACTTACTAGAAGAATGGAGATATATTGAGGATCGACCCATAGTGTCTTTAGTGGAATAGGAGCATCAGGTCCCAAGAATAGATTGTCTTGAGGGAGCTCAAATTCCCAATCCTCATTATACATGTCTAGGAGAAAAGATACATGCTTCCTGGTCTTCAAGGTTGCATCCTTTGAAACAAAGTGTGGACATAGATAGAGCATCCTATCAAGGACACCAAATTAATAACGACCCTTTTTCTCTCTTATTCATCACTATCTTCTTCACCATAGCGTTGTTCAACATCATATAATGAGTCATTAGAGCTGGCTTTATCCTCTTGCACCAATGAAGGAGTCTTCTTGGAGTTAGAATCTGAGCTATGAATATGTATTCTAAGAATGTCATTCTGGGGTGCTTGCCCATCAATCTATTACTGGGTAGATCCTAGAGTATATGTTTTTAGTGGAAATGGTTATGGAGTAACCTTAGGGGAGAAGGTAGAGACAGAGGAGAAGGTAGAGGTGGAGGGACTATTAGAGGTGGAGATTTGGGTGGAGAAGGTTGGGGAGAAGAAGGGTACGATGGAGAAGGGTGCAGTGGAGAAGGGAATGGTATATATGGAGAAAGGTGAGGTGGAGATGGAAAAGAGTGAGGTGGAAAAGAAGGGTGAAGTGGAGACGAACACAAAGGTATGATTCTCGATTGAGGGGTATAGGTAGTCTTTTACCACTTCTATGGAGCCTATTGTCCACTTGTGTTGGCACCAAGCTCTAGATGCTTCTTTTTCAATGGGGGTGCCTTCAAGAGCTTCTCCTTAGGGTATCTAGCATGGGGATCCTTCCAGGGTCATAACATGTAGAACAAATGGTACACTTTTTCTCCCACCATTATCTATTTTCCCCCTGATATCCGTCAAGTCCATCTCCCTCTTCTCCTGATAGGCCTTCTTTCCTAGATAAATGAACATCTTTCAGAGAGTATGAATCTCCATATCAATATTTTCATCTTCCAAGATAAAGGGTTGTGCATCGTATATCTGATTCTCAGAGTCTATTAAGTACCATGTTGAGAAGCCGTATGGTAACTTCAACCATATAGAGAGTTCTTTATAAGGGTTCATTCTAATGTGCACAAGGGAAAAGTGTTGCTTCAGGGCAAACTAGGCTTGCTCAATAGCCAAAGGGGGTAAGTCCTTTAGGATGTGCCACTCATTCCTGAATGTTGCCTTTATCCCATCAAACTAGTACCTCATCTTGATTTTATATGAGGGGGTGATGTGTTGAGGACATTTGAATGCCTTATAGCATTCAACATGGAACTTGTGCATGGGGTTTATACCCACTTTAGTGCTCCTAAACTATAATCTTGTTGGTTTAAATACAAAAAAATTCTAGATTTTATTACATACAGTATTAATCAATTGCCCAAATTAGAATAATTGAGTTTACAAATCTATATCAAAATCTAATTTGTAACCCATAGATTATAAATAATCTAAATGTGTACTTTCAAGTTAAACAAATAAATATGGAATAATAAATACATGTAAAAAATAGAGAAATAAGAGATGCTAAAAAATGACATACAAAAATACTAGCACAATATTTAATGTGGTTCACTCAAATGTTGGGCTATGTCCACCAAGAAACTCAACAATTTTTCTATTTAAACTTCCAAAGGAATTTATACAAGCGCCTAGCACTTCTTGCCCCTCAGTCTCTATATTAGAGCACTCTGACAACACCTTTGTCTGAAGATAAATTTTCTCATTCTGTCAATTACTACTCGGCTCCATATATATTTTGTTTACAATTCACTTCTCCTTAAAAATCCCTACCTCAATTCCCACTTTTTAAAGGGATGATCACTAAAAATAAAGAAGTACAAAATCTGTTATAACTTCCTATAGTTATAATCTGTTACAACTTCCTTGCAAAATAAGGAAGTATAGATCTATTACAACTTCCTTTTGTTACAATTTGTTACAACTTTCTTGCATAATAAGGAAGTAGAAATCTATTCCAACTTCATGAGGTTACAATCTTTTACAGATATTAAAAATAAACTACTTTAAATAGTCATACGGCTATGATAGTGATGCATGGGCTATTGACAAATCATCATCTAAACATCCTCAATTTTCTCTCGCATTCAATTAATACCTAGAAGAGCATCATTAACAACAAAACTTCATGGCATTGCCAACACAAATCTGTGGCTAATGTAACCATGACCACATAGTGCTTATATCGATCTACAACATTAGGATTGAAATTTGACATTAACATATTCCTGTCAATTTATAATAACACTTATATAGAAGCTCATAGCACTGGTCAAGTTGTAGGATTTCTATTTTTAGGTTGCCTATAATAATTGTGTTCTTCACCTACAGGTTGCCCATAACAACTATGGTTTCATCTATAGGTTGCCCGTAATAACTTTAGTCTTCACCTATAGGTTACTCTTAGAAAGTACAAGTTTTCACCTATAAGTTGCCCATAGCCATTGCAGGATTCACCTACAAGTTACCTGTAACAACTATAGGATTCTTCTACAGGCTACTTGTAGCCACTGTAGGTTTCATCTACAGTGTACCAATAACAACTACAAGTTTTTCTACATGTTACCTATAGTAACTACAGGTTTGTTCTATAGGCTGCATGTAGCAACTGTAGGTTTCTTATATAGGTTACCCATAGCAACTATAAGTTTTAGGCTTTTCCATTAAAATAAAATGAGGCATTATGTTTCCACATCTCCAATAAATCTAGCATGCCAATTTTATCAAAAACCATTAAGAGAAAGAATACCCCCATAAAAACTAATACTAAGGCATCTGATGGGTCTTCTCCATATCCTTGATGATCTTCTAGGCAAAATACATAGCCCAATTGTATTTTATTCCTTGAGTGACTTGGTATGTAATATAGAGGTGTGCCATGTCGACCTCTTTCCATCAATCAATTCCATTGATCTTGGTCATAACAATCTACACTATAACTTGGAGGGCTATATCCTGTAGGTTCTTGATGTACATGACATGGCCCTACTTCTAGTATATGAGCACCATTACAATCCTTTGGATTTACTTAGTGTCTACCAAGTCATCAATCACACTCAACCCTGAGCATTGTAGTCCTATGACCTTGTTGATTCTCTTAGGTATAATCTTCATATTACACCCGATGAAGTAAATGTAGTCTTCAAGGTTGCATGAGAGAAGGAACTAAATTGCCTTTGTGGGTTTTCCAAAGTATGGTAAATTGAAGATCTAGAACAACCCCATCATCCAACTAGTTGAAGATCTCAAGATTGGACACCCATTGGTTCTTGGTGTTCTGGTGCTTAACCTAATAGTGATTCTAGATTTCAACCTCATTTCCAAGTTGTCGATGATTATAATCAAAGATTGTGTATGTGTAAACCTTAGATACCCAATTGTTTGCACGCAACACCTATTCTGGATATTGCATTTCCTTAATTAATAGAGGTGAGGGAGGGGATAATGGAGCCTTCTCTATCGAGGATAATTGAGCCTTCTTTGATTTTCATGTCATGCTTGTTTCTTCTTCCTTCACATGTTGAACTTGTTCTTCTGGAGTCTCTTCCATACTAAGAACCGTGTCTCCATGCACCTCTTCTTCTTCTGGTATCATAGGTAGTTCAATTCTTTGGGCCTTTTTTCTTAGGTTGCATTACCCTTCAAGGTACCCAAAGGTTGACGCTCGCCCATCCAATGTTACCAAATAAATACGTGGTCATGACTAACTGCTTCATCTTTTTGAGCTTGAATGTCCTCTAATGGTGGACTTATACAACTTGCAACTTGTAACTTTTGATACTACCCTTATGGTTCTTTCACATAGCTAAACGTAAAATACCTATGTATAAATTTGTAATGCCCTTTGTAGGTTATTATGGAAACAAATTCACTTTGCTCATATTTGGATTCACTTTTTTCAGCTCAGATATTTGTTTGTTCTCGTCTCTGTTGATCTAAAATACTCACAAAGGTAAAATGTAAAAAGAGTTTAACTTGCCTATTTATAGGCTCAAGTGGGGTTCACCATCATTAATACCTTTCCTTTGCCCATCACTTCATATCATTAATATAGATCCTTAATGGTTTTTAAAATTTGATCCTCACTTTTAGCAATTAATGTATTTAATGGTATTGTTACATCACACCATTGGCACCCTTCTTGTCATAATTATTCTTTCCACATTAATGGCATGCCCCATCTCGTGCCTTCCTTCAGAGTGGATGACAATTGTGTCTCGTGCTTTCTTTGCTATGGAAGACTGTTGTCTTTCAAAATTTAAAATAATAATGGGAACAACTTCTCCTTAGGATTCATAATTCACATGCCTTAAATAAATTGCATTCCTTTAACACTGAGAATGCCTAGGTTCCTTACACCCTGAGAACTTTGCACACCTAGATACTTTGCGCACCTATGGAATCTGTGCATTTGATTCAAGTTAATATTTTTGATTTCTTTCTACCCCACACTAAAATGAGTCATAACCCTCATGAAATGAAAAATAAAAAATTACCAAAATTACATTAAAAACATTTGCATGCAACAAAGGAAGTGCTTTTATTGAAAATAGGAAATCCTACACTAATGGAAAAAGCCTTTTTTATTTACAATACTTCAATTATTAAGAAGTGAGATATGGTTAGAGCTGACTTCCATTATAATTCCCAAGAAGGAACTAGTCATCCAACCTTTGTAATTGATATGATCTGGTAGGTCGAATGCTATGAATGATGAAAGGACCATCCTTCTGAATCCAAAGTTTTCCAAGATGGTGTGCAAACTTGCAATCATATAATAGGACATTCATGCCTGGAGTAAAATTTTTATGCTTTAAGTGTTGGTTATGCCATGCTTTCTATTTGCATTTTTATACATTCTAACTCTAATGAGTGAGGAACTAAGATTCATCAAGTTGTAAAAAATCATCTACACATGCTTTCAGGATGCCTCCTCATCCAATTATCCTACATACACTATACATAGAGATGGTACAAAAAATCAATCGATAGGACTACCTCCTTTCCATACACCAAATTGAAGGGTATACTTTTATTTAAGCACTTGTAGGTTGTTCAATAAGCCCATAGTTCTACAAACACCCTATCATCCCAATAAGTTTGACCAATATTACAAATCTTCATCAAAGTGGTGCCTATTATTTTAATGAAGGCATCGACAGTGCAATCATAAACTCATTCAACAAGATACAAATTGTGTCATTTAGGAAATGGGTACCATGGTCACTAGTGAAACTTAGTGGGAATCCAAACCTAGTGATGATATTCTCCCAAATGAAGTATGTAGCAGTGGCAGTAGTACAATATTTTATTGGTGTAGCTTCAACCCAGTGCATGAGATAGTCGGTTACAGTGATAATATACTAAGAACCTATTCGTTATCCATTTGGAGTGATGGGTACAACACAATCAATGGCCCTTTACTCAAATGGTTCTTGAGAAAGTATTGGTTATAGAGGCACGTGTTAGGGTGTGGAGCTAAAAGCTTCACCAAGGAGCACACTTTAGCAGTTCGGGTCTACACAGACACCGGCGTCGGTCAGGAGCGACCGACGTCGGTCAGGTGCAGTTGTAGAGGCACCGACATCGACAGTAGGTTGGCCGGCGACGATCACAGGCAAACAGGCAGGAACCGACGTCGATTACCTGTGTGTCCAGAAAGCTATTTCTGAGGACAGAAGCGAGTGTTTGCATGATGAGTTTGAGTTGTAGTCTCAAGCTCGCGTCTCTATTATTAGCAATATTATTTTTAGAGCCCTTGTTCAAGTGGCTTAACTGTTTGTTGTAAGTGCATGCTCAAGTTTCCTAATTCTATATGTAGGAAAGATCTTCTTAGCTTAGTAAGAGTTGAATTGTATGAGTAGAACATTGTGAATGTTTGAAGGACAGTACAGAGTTGTATCAATCTAGGTAGTTGGAATTGATTGTACTTGAGAGAGAGAGCTCTTGAGGAATAGAGATCTAGTGAGAGGTCTTGTGCATCTGAGAGAGATGTGGAAGAAATAAGTTTCTTCAATTGTATTCCTCTTGTAAAGAGTTTTAATACAAGTTTTCAGGGTGGTTTCTTGTATCTCTTATTCTGTGCTATTTATCATTCTAGTTACTTATCTATCTGATTTATTTCCGCATTTATTGCTTTCACAAGTGTAATCATTGTTGGTTGATCCCCAACAGCACGTCATCTCTTTAGTTAGGTTTTCCTATGTATTGATATATATTGCATTACCTAACATATGATTTAACATCTTTAAAGAGAGCAGGCCACCATAATCTAACTAATAGAACCTTATGTGTGGTAGCCTCTCCAGCATAGTGTTCTCTCATACTTCCTTCATGAAATTCTTATATTACTTAGGGGTGATCATGTTGCATAACATAGTGCTAAAAAATCTCATCATGACCAAGTTTGTAAAGATATCCTCCTATGAGTTAAAATGATGCGACATGGATTGTGAGTTTCTTCTTGGCTTGGGGAGTGAGACAACTGAGCACTGAACCATAGATAAAAAAATAGTAATATCCTTGAGCTCTTTACGTACATAGGCGACACAAAATAGTTGAGCAACAGATAAATCATCTTTAATGGTGTGTGGGGGTTCTCCATACTCAATTTAGGACAAGTGGTCAGGTCCATATTTGGCTTTCCTAGGTTTCACCATGATGAAAAATTAGAACTCTTAGAATTACACTATTTAGCGACATATCCATCCACATAGTATAGGTTTATTAACAAAGTACTTCAAAACCTCATGATCTATATAGAAAACAAAGGGAATTATTAATAGGTACTATTGGAACTTTTGCATAGCATAGACCATTGATAATGCTTCGCACTATGTAGTGGTATAGTTCCTTTTAGCTAGAGTGAGCTTTCTATTGGCAAAGTAGATGGATGGTCCAAGTGACCTTCACCTAGTTATGCAAATATTTAACCAATGGCCATTATAGATGCATCAACATGGACATGGATTGGTTTTGTCTAATCTAAAAGTTGGAGGATAGGAGCAGTGAGCAGTTTGTCCTTCAGTGTTTCAAAATCTTCTTTACAAGAAGTCATCCATATGAAATATTCATTATGATTTAGAAGTTCCTCTAGAGGCACACTAATATTTGTATATCCATGGATGAACTTTATATAGTAACAATTATGGTCCAAAAAGGTGTGGACCTTGCACTGGGTCATGGGCACTGGGAGGCAAAGAATATTAGACACCTTCACTGAGTCTACTAGAAGACCTTTATATATAATATGTCCTAATAGCACACCAAATGGTATAGTAAATAGGTTCTTATTTAAATTTAATGATATTTTTAAGACCTAACAACACTTAAGAATAAGTCTCATGTTAGAATAATGGTATTTGACCAGACCATAAACTATCCAATTGTCTAAATAGACTTAAAAGAACTTGTGGATGAAGTATTTAAGAGCTGCAACTATTATTCATGAGAACAGCACTAGGGCATTCTTCAACCCAAAAGGCATGACAATGTACATGAAATATCCCCATTTGATGGAAAGCATTGTCTTGGGTTGGTTCTCTTCAACTATCTAGATTTTATGGTATCCTAAGAAGCCATCTATGAAGGTATATACCTCACATCCAGTAATACCTTCAAGGATCTCCTCTGTGAATGGTGTAGGTAAGGGATCAGTGACACAGAATACATTAAGCACTTGGTAGTCCACAAAAATATAGATGTGTCCATCCTTCTTAATACCAATCACCATGGGGTTGATCCAATCATATTCATCAATGGGGGTGATTATTCTGGTGTACAACATGTTATCGATTTCCTCTTTGACTCACGCCCATAGATTGGGATTCATTCTATATGGCCATTTTCTAATTGGTCAAGTGCCTTCAACCAACTTAATATGCCTTTTTACCAATGATGGGTGGAATCCATTCATTTCACTATAATTTTTGGGAAAGATATCTTGATATTATTTTAAAAACTCAAATATTTTTGAAATTTCCACTTCAATCTAGTAATTTCCTACCATAGCCATCTTTGGTTCATGTTATATGCCAATATTGCACTGAACAGTCTGAATGGGCCCATTGTAAGGGTTGTTTAGATTGGTGTTGGTATCATGAACATATCTTGTGCCATACATTGTAGGGACATACAAATGGGTTGGTCATGTGATTTAGATCCTTCACCTTATTCCACATGAAACACTAGCTTCTATTTTCCTAAACATATTTATTTTCATCAGTCAGTTCTAAAATTAAAACTTATGCTAATGATTAATTGAAGAGGTGTAGGGCCTCCTTAGGGTCATGATGTATACTCCTCAAATGGTATTCTAGAGGACTTGAGTCACCTACAACCGCTTCACGCATGGCTTGGAGAATGAGGTGCAAATCCATCTTTGGTGAAGAATAGGATAGTGATAACTTCATGTTCTCCTTTAATAGATGCCAAAACCTAGTACCCATGTGTCACTCTTCATGAACATACCATGCCCGTGCCCAAGTGTATAATGTCCCATAAAATGCATGTACCCATAATTACTCTGATAATTATGTCATTTCATCCCTCCACATTATTTCATAAGCTTCAATGTGAGGTTTTGGTGTTTGTGTGTCACTGTAACAGATTGATACCTTGACCTTGTTGTCATGGTAGAACTGATGATGCAAATCAAAGTGTAATTGATTCCAATAAAGGATTCACTCATGATGGGTGTGTCATTACTTTATGGTATTTCCATCAAAGAGATGCATTAATGATCTCATACAATCACTTTCAGTGTCAAAGAATGCTTCAAGGCATTTTATGAAGTCATGTATCTCCATTTGTCCATAGAATTATGGAGCTTCATCCAGTCTTTCTAATGGCAAGCCTACTAGTGGTACTCTCATTATTTGTCTAATAAGAAGAATAAACTTATGATGCTTATCAAATGGGCACATGACATTCTCTTGACTATTGATGGTACCACACACTCGTCTAGTAAGGTCGTATTCACCATATGCCCAATAATTATAAGCATTGATTGTAGTGTTAGAAAGAGACTAAGTGTCCAACCATCAAAGAATTCCATTAGAGTTGGATCTCCTAGTTCATCATTCTTTGTAGTAATGTTATATATGTGGATTATATCTTCATTGACATTGACAAGCTCTATGTAAGGAGGTCCTTCTGTGTGATCTAGTGGAATAACAACACACTGATCAGTGTTTTCAAAACTAATGTAATGTTTCTTAAAAATAAATTCTACATTGTTCTCATATCACCAAGTATTCCTAATAGATTGGGGTAATCATCAGCTTCAACTAGTTTTATAACCTCAAAATCTACCTTGAAGGGTACTCCAAGTATGTCAACTATTACATTCTTAAGGACCTCGATGGGTAGTGTGTGAGTCTTATTTACCATAAAAAAGACATGAGGTGAAGGATATAGCACTAGAATTACCATATTTATCTAGGCATCTTTGGTAAAGACATTTACTTTTGCATCGATGTCAATGAGGATGTCTCAAATTACCCATCCATCTATAGCAACATTGACTAGTATCTCTCTATCTTCTAGAGGAGTAGAGGGAAAAGGAGTGTCCCAATACTGAGCATGATTTAGGTGATGATCCTTAGTCTATATAGTGACTTGATGTTGAACCTCAGTTGGTAATTTTTCCTAATTATTAATCCAAATGCTCAGCTATGGGACAATGTCCTCATCTAGCATGCACTTGCACAATTCTTGGAAATCATCATGCACCACATTTTGTGGTTCAGCTACTTTCTGCATATCAACATGCTACATTGCTTCTCTATCTTTTAGGAATTTTATCTTGCCTGGGAGTTGTCACACCAATGCCATTGTGTCTTATAGGACATATTTCTATTGTTGAGCATCTGGATATTTTCTTGCTCATGGTTCTTCACCTTGCACTTTCTTAGTAAGATTGGAGGTGGATTGGGACTATTTGATGTGTGTGGTAATATTCACCTGTTAAAAATTTGGGGTGCCTTAAATTTCACACCAATGTGGTTTATTAACTCATATTATGCCAACACCCTTTTCATTTCACTCCTTAGTGATAGCTACGTATAAGTCAGGATAATCCTCTATCTAGTGGTCCTTTTTACAAAAGTACATGTTGGGTATTCTAGACAATCTCTCTAATAGTGGTCTAGGGATCAAAAATTGTAACATGCCCTAGGTGGGAAGTGACCACCTCCTCATCCTTTTCCTCTACCTCAACCATGGTACCCACCATTATCTTGATTGTTTTCTACAGAGGTTTAGCATGTGTTGTGTGCTCATGCTTCATGAATCTCACTAATCAAACAATAGTCATTAGTGTCATGAGTATAAGAATCAAAGATATTACAATAATTGGATACTTTTGAGTGAGTTACTCATTGCAGAAGTAGGCAAGAGTGTACATCATGTTATTCATGATAAATTTCACACATTTGTTTAAGTATTGTGTGAATGTTCTTACATGGGTAGTTGCTCTTTGTATGCCCATCAGATTCATAGTCAGTACACCAAACACCATTACGTACATCATGTATACTATTGGATATTAACTTCTCAAGTTTTGATGCCATTGAATCTATTTGAGCTTCCATAAATGGGTTGATCCTAGTATTGACACTTCCAAAAGCTTTAGCATGGAGGGCAACTTCCAAGGCTTCACCCAGGTTACTAAAAGTTTTATGAGATAAGGTTCATTGAAAATGTAGTAACAATCCTCCCACAAACCATTTTACATGTTGAGAAGAATTAATATCAAATGATAGTTTAGACATCAACATATTGAACCTTGCATCATACTCTCACATGCTTTCAGTAAGTCCCTACTTTATGTCCTTCAATGTGGCTATGATTTATTGCTCAAATTTAGGAAATTAAAACTCCTGAAGGAAGGCTACTTTAATTTGATCAAAGTTGACCATTGCTTATTGAGGTTTGTACTTCTTGTACCATTTGTACATGCACTCTAAAAGCATAGTTATAAATTATATGGCCCTGCACTTGAAAGAGGCAATGTCACATGCTCTCCAAAAAAGTTCACATTTGTGGACATACTCGGTTGCATTCTCCATGCCTTGATATTTTGGTAAATATAGTGTCATTTCATAATACACCATTGTTGGCTAAGGTACCTAAATTGGTGCTTATTATGAACCTTTAATCCTTGTCCTTTGAGGTAGAAGTCCACTACTTCCTCTTGTGCCTTGTCCTAGTCCTCATCCAATACCTCTACCCTTAATTATCATGACATTGGGTGTAGTAGTTAGATTATTAACCAAACTTGGGCATGTACTCTATCCACTTTGAGGGCCAGACCCTCTAGGCATCCATAATTACACCATGTAATTTCTTTCAAGGGAGAAAAAAAGTGTTAGGTTTATATGTATGCCCAATCACTAAGTTTTGGTATCCCTTACTAGCTCAATCTTTGATTCCACATTGTCTATGTCCCAATTACATATGTGTGCTTCATCTAACTCAAGATGATGAGTGCACACTATGGTTGGGGAGCCTAGTTGGTTCAAACTGGGATCTTTGATTACTATCGTCTAGCTAGTTTCTCCTTCGTATGATATTAGAGGCATAGGGCATGGATCAAAAGTGATGGGGTCCTCATTGTGTGTCTTTGCTTCCTTGCGAATCCTAACAACACTTCTTAAGTTTTCCCAATCCCTTCCCATGCCACTGACTCTCATAATCCTTTGTTGAGATTCATCATACTTTTGCTTCCGCAATGCCTACTAATAAGCTACCATTTTAAACCCATAATATTTTACCAACTTGTTTTTAATCCCCTCTCAATTGTGTAGCTCATGCATAAAAAGATTTATCCCTCAATTGGCATAATCTCAAGTCCCAAATCAATAAATAACTTTTTTATTTCTATAGAAAAATGTCTAATGTAATAACCATACAGTTCTTAAAGGAATTGAAACTTGGATTCTTCAGGACATGAATAGGTGGTTACAATATACTCTAGAATGTAGTTGTTCAAAATTCCTCTCCACCAAATGTTGACAGTTCATATCCATAGGGTTACAAGTCGTACTAAAGCTCTTTATCGCTCTAGGGTCTAAGGTTGTCTTTTCCCAAGTATTCAAGACCATCTTTGAGCATATATAGAGAGCCAAGCATGTAAGTAAATTGGGATCTTAGAAAAGAAGGTTTCACACAATGCGCTATAGAGATTTTTCTCTACCCACTACCATGCTAAAACTCTTGGTCAAAGGTAGGGAATTGTAATGTTATCTTCAATATTGGTAATTCGTTGTTCTATATTCTTAAGAGTAATGTGCTCAAACATTTTCCATGATTGAGTAGTAAATGCTTCAAGTCCCAATAATGGAACCAAAATGTTTTGTTTTTATAATATAAATATAGAATCAACATTGAAGTATATCCAATGAGCTAGTGCATTATCCCTTTCATGCAAGATTGAGGTCTTGCATGCTCACCCAAAGAACGCAGCTTAACACCAGTTCTCATAAGTTTTTGTTTCACAGTAATACTTAGTTATATTCTTTATGTTTAACATGCATTCAATTAGATATTTCATAAATTCAAAGATAAACTATTATGATCCTTGGAGTTATAATTTTTAATACCATAATTACATAGCTTAGCAACATTGCAGCTTTAGCACTACTTCTTGTAAAAGAAAAGATGCACCAAAATTCATGCTAATTAACTCACACATCATTCATCATAAACACAAGAATTTTGATAAAACCCACAAATTCATTTATTAAGCTTCAACATCAACATTAACAATGCATCCATCATCATCCTCACAGTCCTTTACAACAGGGGTATATATACTTGTTTATCCCTGACCAAGTGTTTACAATCATTAATGACATGAGTAATTATTCAATGAACTCACAATAGACTGGGAGTCATGGCATTCAATAAACTCTTCTCCTAAGGATCTGAGCCTTTGCAACCCCTATATCCATGCTCTATGCTAGATCCTTGTTGCCATGTGTTCCTCTCCTTATGGACCGATGCAAAACTTCTTATAAATAAGGTCTGGGTGTCCCGTATGAATCATTCCCTTAACTAATCCCATTTCTTGTGATATCCCCTAGTCTTCCACTTTAGTTTTGAGTCTTAAGTCCTTAGGTTCCTTGTGACTAATTCTTATTTGACTGGGTCCTCTCATTTTGGTCTATCAACATCATTATCACCATAGCGATTATGCACCTCCCAAGTTCCATGCCATGGTCCTTCTGCACTGTGTCGATTCCATGTCAAAATGGACAATACTTAGCCAAAATTTGGGTCCAAATATATCCAAACAAATATACTCCTTGATAGCTTTCTCATCCTTTATTTTTGATTAATTTCCTTGAACAAGCTTAAGTAAAGTTTCCTCAAGAGGATCCCAAGTAATGAGATCTAGAAAACCATAGTGAATATCAGGAAGAGATATAACAAGTTTGAATGGTTTGAAAACATCTTCTGTGAGGAAATTTGGGATCCTAACTATTTCAAAATATGATTCAGAAGCATTACCAACTTATTTAGGTAAAATTTGATCATGGATTGTACTTATCACATGGGTCTCATGATCTGAGGTGTATCCTAAGTTTGCATGTATAAAATTAGATGTAGAAGGATGGTTGCCTAAAGATATATATGGATTGATTAAGAGGAGCATGAGGTTTATCTAACTATAATTCCCCTTGGTCGATAAGGTTTTGAACTAGAACTTTGAATTACTGTTACCTATTGACATTGTGACTAGGTACACGATGATAATTATAGAAGTTGTATTATTTGTACCAACTAGGCTTGGGGTGAGAATCATCAAGAGGTATGACTGGAGGAAGTTTGATAATAGAATATTTTAAGATATTTTCTAAAATGGAAGCATATGACTTCCTTAAGGGTGTGTATTGCCATAGAGGAAACCACATTAAAGGTTTTTGTGGTTGCATTTGGAAGTAGATGATTTGGATTGGTTCTTTGTTTGTACAGGTGCCAATTTTAAGATAATAGCTTTAACAATGCCTTTAGTTTTGGTATTGTTAGTCCCTTTGGGGGGATCATGTTTGAATTTATTACTACATAACTTTACCTTTCCTTCCCTAAATCTCAAATTTCTAGTTTATGAGCCATGGAAAAGGCTTCGTCAAAAGTCTTAAATGATTGCACTCATAATGTTGATGAGACATGCTTATCGCATGATCTCAAAAATAATTCAATTAATTCTAGTTGAGGAAGGGATAAAGTAAGTTGGTTTATAAGACTTCACCATCTATCCATAAAATCAACAATGGATTCATAATCAAACTATTTAATGGCATAGAGGTCAGTTATGGTCACTTTTCTTGTGATGCTAATGGAAAAGTGTTCTAAAAATATTTGGGCTAGTTGCCCAAAAGACAACAAGGAGTGTTGAGGGATAGAGTTATAACAATATAAGTTTGGTCCAACTAACGACATGGGAAACATCCTTAGGAGGAGAGCAACATCATGAGCTATGAGATAACAAGTGTGTATAAATGATCTAATGTGTTGTTGAGGATCTTCCTTGTTTTCAAATTTCATAAAATTTTTAAGTTCCCATTGTGAGTGGTATGGCCTAATATGGATTGATGGATTAATGGGATCATTACAAATTTGCTCATATGTGAGCATATTTTTCTACCCAAAGGTAGAGGCTTATGGATTTTCCATCCTATTCATAAGGATGTTCATAAGGTCAGGTTGGGTATTATATTAAGGAATACCCCTTAAAACATTTTATTGTGGGTATTGATAGATAGGGAATGAAGTAGAAAATGGTTGGGACAAGGGATAACCAAAAAAAGTGGTTATGATAGGTTGGGATGCTGCCACATACTATGGGACTTGAAAGGGTATATTTTGTTGTGGGGATGAGTGAAGGTAAGTATATCCAAGGGTTTGTGAGAGAGCTATGTATTGAGTAGTCAATGGGACATACTGCTGAAGAGGTTGACTTAAGGGACCATATTGTAAAGGTTAGATTTTTGGATTTGAATCTATGCTAGTCTGGATAGGCATGAGAGTTACAAGGATTGAAATTACTAAGTTTTGGGGTGGAGTATCGAGAGGTGAAGTAAGCATAAGTTAAGGTGTAATAATGTTTTGGGCCTGGGTGATGGTCAGATAAGGGTTAATAGATACTAGTGGGGGTGGATTATTTAAGGGTTATGATATGTTGGTATCAGAACCCATTGGAGGAGGATTATTGAGAGAGGAAACCATAACTACAGTAATCCCTTCAGGTCCCTCTAGAGGCATGCCAAAAATAATTCCATAAGATTGGGTTCAAGGGGAAACCATAATATGTATGCTCAAGTGCTAAGGCAATGATGAAGGGCAATTGGATTACTATCCAATATACTAGCAAATTCTAGATCTCCCTGTGTATAAAACTAGGGAATGACTTCCCTCATAGATTTAGGAGAGGTGGGAGGACTCGGTGTGTTCTCCATGGATGAGGATGAAGTAAAAGATTTAGTTTATTTCAGTGACTGTTGTCACATCAAAACCATGTAGCACCAAAAATAAATAAAGAAATGAAAAGCATAGACACACAATCTTCTTTGATTATCTCATTTTAGTGAAATCAAATGCACACACTAATAAATGTACTTAAAATATTTTTACTTTTTTAAGAGACTAAATTTAGAACGTGATAAGTAAAAGGGGTTAACGAGGATACTAAGAAATGGTATTCTAAAGATGGTTTCATATTTTATGTAAAGATGGGAACCTCTATATACACAAAGGTACGTTGAGGCCTGATTCTATGTTAGAAGGAAGTACATGGCTTGGTATTGGAGCCTACCCCCTCACTTCACACACTCCAATGATAAGGGTATTAGGTGCTTATCCTTTATACTTCTTACCAAAAAAATTATACTCAATCAGTACACCTAGTTGATTTCCCCCTTGGTGATGAAATCCAAGTGGGTCCACCTTAAGTAGGAAGATGTTTTAGTGCTTGTTTTAAGATAATGTGGTTTTGGTTGTGTGAGAAAGTGTGATTATTAAAATATATTAACCTAACTAGATTAATCTATGTGAATTATCTAGGAAAGCAAAGGATGAATGCAATTCTTTTTAAACCTTAAAAAGGAAAGCAAGAATTTTTGAATTTTCTCTTTTTTGAATGAAAACATACAATCAAGAAAATGTAAATAATGAACTATTTCACAATGAAAATAACAAGAACTATGAGATCTTAGGGGTCCCATTGGGCGTACCAAAATGTTTTAGAATTTGTTAGTTTATTTTTCTTAATAAAATCAACTTACTAAAAATAGACATGATACATGGTTTAAAAATGAATACCTATGACGGGGGATGCACATCATTGATCCAATGAGGTGGGATCTCCTTTTTGGCTAGGAAGGACTACCTGCACACAAGAGACAACTTAGACAAGACTGGATTAATAATTTAGAAAAGTGGACTACCTGATAAGTGGTACACTTCCTTAAAGGGATGTCAATCCATTGTTTTACGCAATTAAGTAGATAATATAATGGTATAAGTTACAATGAAGCATGTGATAAGATATGATATTGAAATGAAACAAATTAATCTACTCTATAGATATTATTAAAGCATTCATTATAATATGATATAGCTAAGTCTTCTAGTTCTTAAATTGCTTCTAGTTGTTTGGTGATGGCTTCTAGAGTTGGGGCAAAGACGATTGCACAAAGTCCTAACTCAAAGGATATGTCACTTTGATTGATAAATAATGGGTGAGGAACTATGGGTAAGTCATGGGTCAAAACCACGTCATGTATAATTCCAAGTAAGGTCATCTACAAATAGTAATACATGATTTCAAGACTTAGAAACAACAAATTAAAAATAATTAGGATTGCTAAACTAGTCTTGGGTTGTACACAGAAATAAAAACATAAGGATCAATGTTGATTATCTCAGAATCAATGTCAATTATGTAATTGATGTTGATCCGTACAATTAATTATCATCGATCCTAATAGTGGATACAAAAAACTTAGAATGGAGCCTACAGGTGGGCTTTAGGAGATTCTAAATAGCTTAAGGATTGGTTACTAATTTATCTAAATAGATTAAGGATGATAAATATAATTTAAATGGATAACATAGTAATCATAATTTATTCAAACAAATGACATACTTACCTCTAAAAATGCTTCTTGTACTGTAAAAAATATCTCATTAATAGGGATGTGCTTGACCTTGTACTGAGTGTGGTTGGGCTAAAATAATGGTGATATTCTTCCTTAGTACTCAATGGGAATTTATTCAATTTTTTGATGTGAAAATTCATGATCCTTCAGCCTGAAGATAGACTGAGTGTAAATCCACATTGATCCAAATAAGATCGACAACAATTACGGGGATTAGTATCGATCCTATCCAAGTTTAACCTATTTTTTCTAACAACTCTAAATCATGGGATTAAAATTTGTCTAGGTTGGTTTTTAATGAGGATCGGTTATGGAATTTTTTTTTGAGTTAAAAAAACTTACCTCTAATAAGCTTAGGGATATTTTACTAGATTTTGGGATGGTTAATTAGTTACTTAGGTAAAAAATTAATTAATAAGATTAATTACACAACGTAAGATAGTAAATAGTAAAACTACATTAACTAGCATAAAAGGGAGGGAAAGGGATAAGACACATTTATTCATAATATAATAGTGTAACATTATAGTGTCTACAACATAGGTTGTCATAAAACCTCCTTTGTTGTCTTTGATGACCCCTATTCATCCCACTTCTCCCAGATTCCCTCTAGTAGCCCCATCAAAGTTCAATTTGTGCCAATTTTTAGGAGGTTTGATCAATTTGATTTGGATCCTATCAAACTTCCTTGTAGGATCTCCATCTTTTGGTGGAACATTGATGTTCCAATTTTGAAGAATATTCAAATCAGAATTAGGTGTAGGTATTTTTTTATCATTCTTAATTTTTTTTGCCATTTCTCCTTGATGGCCTCAGTTATCCTCATCCCCTTAGTGACCTAGTTCTGTTGGAAGTAGATACTGAGAGTGGTGGCAGGGGGGGTGAATCAATTTCTCAACATCTCATAATCAATTCCATTTTATTCCAATGAAAGAAACACTTAAGAATAACATAAACAAATCATTTCATAATCAAGATCAAGAGCACTCAACACAAGTATACCTCATCTATGTGGGAAGCCCTCATGGGGAATAAAAACCATTATCAAGCCTAAAATATGGACTAAATTCCTATAAATATATCACAAACATGAGACTTTAGACCAGCATCAACTAATCAAGGAGCACCCACCCCTCAATTTAGTCTAACACCTACTAGACCTTTAGCTAGCTCCAACTAGCAAGGAGGATAAAAACCCATAAGTGATTAAGCACCCACTTAACCACCTTAGATATTATGTCCACCACTAATTTTATATCTTCTACACCTGATGATAGAACACCTAAAGCTCATACACCTGCAATCTACTTCTCTTCTTCAGGCAGGCACTCCTAGTTCATTCGCTCAACCAAGTCACCCTTTAGAATGTTAGGTCTAATGAATTTTTGGCTCATGAACCTAATAAAAAAAACATGATTGATCCTATTAAATATTTGATGGTCCTCAATACCCTGTCTTTGCTCCTTGATTGATATCTTTTTTTTGCTTTTGTCCACACACCCTCTGCACTAGATAAACAAGACAACTAATCTTGCTTATATACCTTTCTCCAGACCTCATATCATCTTGGTCAAACAAGATAAAATATAAGGATAAATAAAATATCCTCTACACACCATCATGATAACTCAAAAAATTCCATAGGTCCTCCATACTTCAAATGGCACCTATCCAATTACTAGGCTACACTAGGCCCAATTAGCCCTTATAGGGCATTCGTCACATATGACCATCTCCATGAATAAAATACCTCACAAAATAATAATAAATATTTATATAAGATAATATAGGTTACTTTAAACCTTTTTCATATCCCAACAAGGACCATACATCAAATATACTCAAAACTCACCATTAGGCATAAATAGACCTAATAGGCCTAAAACCACTTGCTCACACATTGAGCAAGAAGAACACCTTGGGATTCACAAAAAGGATAAAAAACATCAGAATTGATCAAAAAATATGATTTCACACTTCCCCAAGTGTTTAATCCACCTATAATAACAAACCACTACTCTATCCAAGCCATTCTCTCTCTCGCTCCAAGACCTGTAAACACCCATAAAACACTGCCGAGAAGAACTGAAGCATGTTCTTCATTTTTCCACTTGAAAAAATGATATAATCCATTAAATATGTCATTAATGACTCAATAAAAACCTCCAAATCAATTTTTCACCTTCACATAGCTTAGAACCATCCAAACTAACTCACTCCAGATGACCTACTCAAACTGGTTATGCACATCAAAAACTTAGTCAAATAACTTTGACTGATCCAACCAAACTAGAGGAAAAATATGAATAAAAAATCCATGTAATAAATTTTTGAGACTTATTTAAGATAAAAAAACTCTCACTTACCTCAAAATCTACTCAGAAAAACTCAAACTAGCCTCTCCAAATAGGCCAATTTAGGCTACCTGCAAGCTCCAAAAACCAGTCATGGAAACATGAATTTATCTCACCTCAAATGGATTCAATAATATATTCAAAGGAATGAAAATATCCTAAAAATACCCTAGATCACTCTCCTAAAATTATATCATAGGATCTTACAACAAAACTCTTCTACAAGCCATTTTCACTTCACTAGCTCACATAGACTCAAAAGGACCAAGAAGGTCAACTTTGAGTCAACTCCCTGATCATAACTCAAGAATAGGAACCACTTAAAATGAATGTATAGAGTGAATAAAAATCATGAATCACCACCAATTCCCAAAGTCATCCCTAAACACCTGATCACCTTTCTAATTCATCTTCTCACTCCAACTGGTCTTTCTGACTATTTGCTCCATTTCCACTCTAGCGACTAGTCAACTTTGAAGACCTATAAATTTGACACAGAAGGATGAATCAATCTGAAAATTTCCATGGATATTTGAGGCAAGACACAAGATTCATCAAACACCCATTCATTCACCTAGACACTTTCATAAACCTTCCTCTATATCAAAAATACTACCAAAATTCACATTCCTATGGGGTCTACACACAGTAAAGAGACCAAAAATACATTATAAGAAACCTAGAAGAGTCCTCTACAACCTCCAATCATCATCCTGACCTTTGACCATCATACTAGGCACCAACAAGCAATATCTCTCCAATCAGATTTAAGACTAGGGTTTTGGTACTCAAAAACCTCCTTAGTTTCTTAACGATTGTTCATAAAGTTGTGCCCCTTAACCCCTAAACAAATGCTTGGAAAACCTTATTAGGGAACTTACACAACTATTCCAAAGAGCTCAGATTCCCATGCAAACCCTACACATGCCAACAAACATGAGAAACTTCCTCTCAAGCTCCTTGCACTCATTTATAGCACCTTTTGAAGCTTCTAAACCAACTTTCTGACTTTATAGCTCAATCTCTGACCTCTGACATGGTCAACACCTTTGGCCACACCTTTTTAATCAACCACCATGCTTACATCATTTCATTCATCTTGAAAACTCTCTTTGACCCCCTTGACAGGTCTCACTAGGCACCTAGACCAACTAGGTCAAGAGCCAAACTGACATGTAACCTTCTTGATATCACTTGAAACTAACTTTTCTGACCTCTTGGCATCATATACTTACTCACCACACATATGCCAAGGACACCAAGCACTACCAAGCTGAATCTTCTTCACGACTGCTCATACTAGCTTACCAAACCTACTAGGCCTAAAGTCATAGACCTACTAGCCACTTGAAGACACTTGGAAACCATTCTTTTTGAACTCAAAGCACTTTGGACACCTTCAATGCACTCAATATAAGCACTAGAATCACCTACTGAGGACATACAAGTCATACTACACTTACCTCCATATGCAACCAAGAAAGGTCAAACATACAAGCCCTAGGATGACTGGAACTCCACATGAAGACCATACGAGAAGACTTCTCCTACTAGGATCATACCAAGAACATGTCAAATGCTCTCTCTCCAAGATTCATGCTATCCACTCATGCCTCCATAGAACCAACTGCTCCAACTGCTCCCACTAGCATCCAACCTTACAAGATCATTGAAGTCTGGACCACGAGCATTCTCTCTCACCACTTTCTCATCATTCATGCCTATTGACATCAATGTTAACACACTATCAATAATGTCCCAACAAATTCTTCTTATTATAATGAAATATTCTTATATTATGATTATACCATTGTATTGCATTATATATAATTATATTTATATTAATATAATATATATTCGTATTAATATATTATATTATATTTATTAATATAATAATTATTATTATTATTATTATTATTATTATTATTATTATTATTATTATTATTATTATTATTATTATTATTAACACTTCCATGTTTTTTATGGCGTTGTCCTTCCCACTATTCGTCACTATTCAAGCTCACAATGAAACAAAATATTTCCTCCTTGCACAATGCATTGACACGCCATATGAAGAAACACAAAACTTCATTTACTAGTGTCATCTCTATGAAATATAATATTGTTGTTGCTTAACCCTTTGTGCACAAAAAGTGTGATAGGGTCAGCGGTCATGAGTTTTGTGTGAGATAAACCTACAGATTTACTCTCTTTTATTTTACAAATGCTGCTTTACCAAAACAACAAGTCACATCCCTCAATTAGAAGTAATCAATGACTTTTTTGAAATGTGTTTACAATCTAAAATTTTAAATTGCCTTAGAAAAATGATACGAAAACTAAAAGATAATTAAAGACTATATAAATGCACTTTTTCACTATTTGTTTATTCATTTAGATGCCCAACCATTTTTAACGGAGGAATATTTAGCCAATTTATTGGGGCAATGATTGGCAACTCTTAAAAAAATCAATCAGTACTAGTCAATTTTATTCTAAAAGTCTCATCGAACCGTTCATTATTTGCCATTGAAGATTGAAATGGAAAAACGTCAATAATGATATCGTTTGAAGCCTCTAAAATAAATCTAATATTGACATTGCCTCACATCGTCCCTTTCATCCACGTTTTGCCTCTTCATTTAAGTAGTAGACGATGAGTCTTTCCATCTCATCGTAAATGAGATTTGGATATATGATAATGACATTGGTCGGGACATGAAAATGATATTATTCATCGGACTATGGAATTGAAAAATATCAAAATCGGTTTATGGAATTGAAAAGGTATAATAAGAGATTGAAAAAAAAAAAAAAATCTATAATATTAATATTATAATCTATCATTTATAATGAAAATAAAAAGAGGTGTGTATTTTTAGATTGTTATAATTTATTATGAAGTTATTGTAATTTTCAGTTATAATTAAGTTTGTAATCTTCTTATTATTCATGTGATTATTGTAAGCATATTTATGAGAATATTTCTATTAGAAGTCGAATATATGTAACTAAATCATTGAGGATGTATTATAAATATTATAAAATATTGTATGAAAATAAAACATTTTTTTATGTTTTTCACAAATAATTTTTGCTAGATAAAAATCATAAATAAATGTTAAATGTTATTTTCTTATTGATTGCACATCTCACAATGAACACAATCTTCAAATCCTCACTTTCTAAAAATTTTAATATATATTTACTTATTATAAGTACTTAGCCATAGAAAAATAGTTGTTTTCGGTCAGAACTTAGAATTCTTAATGAGCCAAGAGTAGCATGATATGTTGGTGATGTGCTCCTCCTCATGTTAAAGTAAATTGTGGCCTTCTTTCACTAAGTAGTTACATGACACAGATGCTCCCCAACATAATGATGCATCTTGTGTTGATATTTTTGGCCCTGGACTTTGTAGTATTAGTTGGGATTAGATTGATAGAGTTCATATTTTCATGTTATCCAAAAACTTACAAGTGAAATGTTGAGTTTTACATACAATTATTTTTCATTGAATTTGGCATCCATCCTTTTCTTATTTCAATTATTTTTCATTGAGTGATGTTCCTTCGTATATAGGATGTATGTTAGATACAACAATTGAGCATAACAAATATCTATTCAAGGCACTTCAATCATCTATGAAGTTATGTGAACAAAGGAACAAGAACAATTGGTATGCTCATTGTACGTCTTTCCTACATGTAATCAGTATTGATATTAATCGTCTAGCTCCTAGTACATTTTCCATCAATGTTCCCCACATGTTGAAAATGATATTCATAATAGCATCATGGATAAGATCTACAAATCCTACATAAAATCAACTTAGACAAAACCATCGGAACCATTGTCAACAGAAACGTTTCTACTTGGAGCACTCTCTTCAAATAAAAGATGGACATATTTTTACTCCTAACTACACCAGGGTCTATTTTGGTTTGCGATTTATTTTGAGTCAATTGTGGATATGCTCTCATCAACACATATGCGAACTTTGTAATAATGAAGTAGAATCATAGGAGCATTTTGTATATAGGTGTCTAGTGTATTATGAGATATGTAGTAGAGTTTGTTGCTTCTTTAGAGAAAATCGTAGCTCTTTATGAGATATTATTCATTATGAGGATAAAAAACGTGTAGCTCCATGAGAGATATGACCTAACACAAAGATAACCTCCTCAAGATTCATTAGCATAGCTATTTGTTTCATGGTTCAACTTCACACTCTTTTCTTCAATCTCAATTTCAGAAACACAAATACACCCACTATTTTATTCAACAATCACAAATTATTAGACAAAATATCTCAAATTAGTTCTTATATTTTATCTCTTTTTTCTCTTACAAGTTCTTATTTAAAATGTATTTTTCTTATACCCCCTCCCCGCACACACACACACACACACATTCTTGAATCTTTAGAGAGCATCTTTTTGAATTTGGAATAGGGTAGGATGTCGTGATAGAGAACTTCAAATATATGTCAAAAAGGTCAAAAGTAAACCATCATGATGATTGATCTAATATTTTAATAATTAAAACTATTAAAAATTATAGAAAATTTTCTGATATTTAAACATTCTTCTATTCAAATTTAAGTATATCTATTTTTTACATCTTTTAAAAAAAAGTCTAGTCACTTTTTCCAACTTTTTAATAAAAAGCCAACCCAAAAAAAACAAAAAACAAAAACAAAAACAAAACTCGATTATCTTTAAAGACTCATTGAAATTCATCTCAATCGGAACAAATAAAAAAGAATCCCACTTAAACGTTTTGTTTCCTTCTAAATCCATTAAAGAAGTATAATAACACTTTATACTTATTATAATATAAATATTCTATCAATTCAAATGTATGTTAATTAATTAATTTTATATATAACAAAATGATATATCCATGGGAATCATGTTGAGGATTCGAATCGAGTGTCATATCTAACCACCATCTGCCTTTTTTTAAAATTTATATTATTCTCTCGTGGAGATGCGAAAAGTAGGTCTACTCAAAACAAATAAATAAATATATATATTATTTATCCAAAAGCTTGATCATTTTCTAAGATGATTTTCAGTTTATATGATTGGTAACGACAAGTAAAAGTAATGGACTTATAGTCGGTGGCGCAGGGAGTAATTGACCTCCCATTGTTGGCAATTTATAAAGGTATTTCAACTATCATCATAAAAGAGTGAATTGTGACACACATAACTTTCTTGAGAAAACATTCAACATATTAGGGAAGGGGACTAGTAGTTCTTTAATTTTGGGGTTTTCTACTTTTTATATTATGTCATTTCACGTTAAAGAAATGGATTTAGATAGTTTAATATTTTTAAGTTTAAAAATATTGTTCGAGAAGAAAATTGACATTCTGGGAAGTTATACGATGAAGTTTTCAATAACATGTTAATTTTAAGGTATGTTTTTAGTCTGATTGGTCATTGGGGCCAAAGGGACCAACAATAATTTTCAAACAAACACATTATTTTATCATTGACTTATAATTTTGACACGTAAGTCATGGACCAAAATACATACAGGACATTAATATGAAATGAAGTGTCATGTCAGAAGATGCATGGCTCATTAATGTGGAAGGGAGCACCATTTTCTAGATGGCTCGACGGTCTTTTCTCCATTAATGTAGCAAGTTAATGTCACTATATGCACCACCAATTGTCGTCTCTACCTGCCTTTTCACGTACCTCCTCCCCTAAAATGGATAGACCCTGCCTAGAAGTTCTCAACTTGGACAAGATTGGATTAATAATATAGATGAGTGGACTGCTTGATAAATGGTACACTTCCTTAGAGGGATGTTAGTCCATTGTTTTACGTAATTAAGCAGATAATATAATGGTATAAATTACAATGAAGCATGTGATAAGATATGATATTGAAATGAAACAAATCAATCTACTCCATAGATTATTAAAGAATTCATTCTAATATGCTATAGCTAAGTCTTCTAGTTCTTAAATTACTTCTAGTTGTTTGGTGATGGCTTATAGAGTTAGGGCAAAGACGATTGTGTAAAGTCCTAATTCAAAGGAGATGTCACTTTGATTGATAAATAATGGGTGAGGAACTATGGGTAAGTTATGGGTTGAAACCACATCATGTATAATGTCAGGTAAGGTCATCTACAAATAGTAATGCATAATTTCAAGATTTAGAAATAACAAAGTGGAAATAATTAGGACTGCTAAACTAGTCTTGGGTTGTAAACATAAATAAAAACATAGGGATTGATGTTGATTATCTCAGAATCAACATCAATTATGTAATTGATGTTGATCCATACAATTAATTATCGTTGATCCTAACAGTAGATACAAAAAACTTAGAATGGGGCCTATAGGTGGGCTTTAGGAGATTCTAAATAGCTTAAGGACTGGTTACGAATTTATCTAAACATATTAAGGATGATAAATATAATATAAATGGGTAACATAGTAATCATAATGCATTCAAACAAACAACATACTTACCTCTAAAATTGCTTCTTGTACAACAGAAAATATCTCATTAACATGGATGTGCTTGACCTTGTACTGAGTATGGTTGGGCTAAAACAAGGGTGATATTTTTCCATAGTACTCAAGGGGAATTTATTCAATGTTTTGATGTGAAAATTCATGATCCTTCAACCTAAGGATACACTGAGTGTAAATCAACGTCGATTCAAACATGATCAATAATGATTGCAGGGACTAGTATCGATCCTATCCAAGTTTAACCTGTTTGTTCCAACAACTCTAAATCATGGGATTAAACTTAGTCTAGGTTGGTTTTTAATGAGGCTCAATTATGGAAAATTTGTTAAGGAGTTAAAATAGCTTACCTCTAATAAGCTTAAGGATATTTTACTAGATTTTGGGATGGTTAATTAGTTACTTAGGTAAAAAGGTAATTAATAAGATAAATTACACAACGTAAGACAATAAACAGTAAAACTACATTAACTAGCATAAAAAGGGTGGAAAAGGGATAAGACACATTTATTCATAATACAATAGTGTAAAATTATATTGTCTACAACATAGGCTATCATAAAACCTCCTTTGTTGTCTTTGATGACCCCTATTCATCCCACTTCTCCCAGATTTCATTTAGCAACCCCATCAAAGTTCAATTTGTGCCAATTTTTAGGAGGTTCGATCCATTTGATTTGGCTCCTATCCAACTTCCTTGTAGGATCTCCCTTTTTCGATGGAACATTGATGTTCAAATTAGAATCCGGTGTAGGTAACTTTTATCATTATTAAAAAATGTTTGCCATTTCTCCTTGATGGCCTCAGTTATCCTTATCCCCTTACTGACCTAGTTCTATTATAAATAGATACTGAGCGGGCAGGTGTGAGTCAGTTTCTCAACATCTCATAATCAATTCCATTTTATTCCAATGAAACAAGCACTTAAGAATAACATAAACAAATCAACACATAAGCAAGATCAAGAGCACTCAACACAAGTATACCTCATCTATGTGGGAAACCCTCATGGGGAATAAAAACCACTCTCAAGCCTAAAAGATGGACTACAGTCTTATAAATATACCACAAACATGAGACTTTAGACCAACACAAACTGATCAATGAGCACCCACCCCTCAATTTAGTCCAGCACCTATTAGACCTTTAGCTAGCTCCAAGTAGCAAGGAGGCTACAACCCCCTAGGTGATTAGGCACCCACTCAACCACCTCAGAAATGATGTCCACCACTAATTTTATTTCTTCTACACCTAATGATGGAACCCTTGAAGCTCATACACCTGTAATCTAATTCTCTTCTTCAGGCAGGCACTCCTAGCTCATTCGCTCAACCAAGTCACCCTTTAGACTGTTAGGTCTAATGAATTGTTAGCTCATGAACCTGGTCAAACAAACATGATTGATCCTCTTCACTATTTTATGGTCCTTAATTACCTATCTCTACTCATTGATTGAGCTCTTTTTTTCGCTTTTGTCCACACACCCTCTGCACTAGATAAACAATACAACTAGTCTTGCTTATATACCTTTATCCAAACCTCATATCATCTTGGTCAGCAAAGATACAATATAAGGATAATGAATATATACTCTATAAACCATCAAGGCAACTCAAAACACTCCATAGGTCATCCATACTTCAAATGGCGCCTATCCAACTACTAGGCTACACTAGGCCCAATTAGCCCTTATAGGGCATTCGTCACATATGACCATCTCCATGAATAAAATCCCTCAAAAAAGAATAATAAATACTTAGATAATATAATAAAATTTACTTTAAAACTTTTTCATAGCCCAACAAGGTCCATAAATCAAATATACTTAGAACTCACCATTAGGCTCAAATAGACCTAATAGGCCTAAAACCACTTGCTCACACATTAAGCAAGATGAACTCCTTGGGCTTCAACTAAGGGATAAAAAAAATTATAATGGATCCCATAATACCATTTAAAACTTACCCCAGTGTCCAATCCACTTGTAATGCCAAACCACTACTCCATCCAAGCCATTCTCTCTCTCACTCCAAGACCTGCAAACACCCAGAAAACACTGCCAAGAAGAACGAAAGAATTCTATTCATTTTTCCAATTGAAAAATTAATATAAGACATTACACATGTCCTTCATGACTCAAGAAACACCTCCAAATATATTTTTCACCTTCACATAGCTCAGAACCATCCAAACTAACTCACTCCAGATGACCTACTCAAATTAGTCATGCACATCAAAAACTTATTCAAAGAACTTTGACTGATCCAACCAAAATAGAGGCAAAATATGAATAAAAAATCCATGTAATAAATTTATGATACTCATGTAAGATAAAAAATCTCTCACTTACCTCAAACTCTACTCATAACAACTCAAACTAGCCTCTCCAAATAGGCTACTTCAGGGTACCTACAAGCTCCAAAAACTAGTCAGGGAAACATGACTTTATATCACCTCAAATGAATTAAATAAGATCTTTCAAGGCATGAAAAATATCATACAAGAACACTATATCAATCTCCTATAATTATATCATACGCTCTAATATTAAAAACTCTTTTACAAGCCATTTTCACTTCACTAACTCACACAGACTCAAAAGGACCAAGAAGGTCAACTTTGAGTCAAATCCCTAATCATACCTCAAGAATGGAAACCAATTAAAATGAATTTATAGAGTGAATACAACCATGCATCACCACCTAGCTCTCAAAGTCATCCCTAAACACCTGATCACCTTCCCAATTCATCTTCTCACTCCAACTGGTCTTTCTCACTGTTTGCTCTATTTCCACTCTAGCAAATAGTCAACTTTGAAGACCTATAACTTTGACATAGAAGGATGAATAAATCTAAAAATTTCAATGTATATTTGAGGCAAGACACAAGCTTCATCAAACACCCATTCATTCACCTATAAACTTTCATAAACCTTCCTTTATATCAAAAATACTACCAAAAATCACTTTCTTATAGGCCCCACACACAATCAAGAGACCAAAAATACATTCACAGAAACCTGGAAGGGTCCTCTACAACCTCCAATCATCATCCTAACCTTTTACCATCCTGCTAGGCACCAAAAATCAATATCTCTCCAATTATATTCAAGACTAGGGTTTTGGTACTCAAAAACCTCCTTATCTTCTTAACGATTATTCATAAAGTTGTGCCCCTTAACCCCTAAACAAATTCTTGGAAAAAATTATTAGGGACCTTACACAACTATTCCAAAGAGCTCAGCTTCCCATGCAAACCTTTCACATGCCAACAAGCATGAGAAACTTCCTCTCGAACTCCTTGCACTCATTTCTAGCACCTTTTGAAGCTTCTAAACCAACTTCCTGACTTTATAGCTCAATATCTAACTTCTGACATGGTCAAGACCCTTGACCATACATGTCTAATCAACCACCATGCTTACATCAACTCATTTATCTTGAAAACTCTCTTTGACCCCCTTGACAGGTCTCACTAGGCACCTAGACCAACTAGGTCAAGAGCCAAACTGATCTGTAACCTTCTTGATATCACATGGAACTAACTTTGCTGACCTATTGGCATCATATATGTGCTCAACACACATATGCCAAGGAGACCAAGCATTTCCAAGCAGGATCTTCTTCATGACTGCTCATACTAGCTTACCAAGCCTACTAGGCCTAAAGCCAATAGACATACTAGCCACTTGAAGACACTTGGAAACCATTCTTTTTGAACTCAAAACACTTTGGACACCTTCAATGCACTCAATACAAGAACTAGAATCACCTACTAAGGACATACAAGTAATACTACACTTACCTCCATATGCAACCAAGAAAGGTCAAACATACAAGGCCTAGGATGACATTAGAAATCGCATTATATATAATTATATTTATATTAATATAATATATATTCGTATTAATATATTATATTATATTTATTAATGTAATGTATTAAAATGTATTATTATTATAATTATTAAATAATTATATATATTTAACACTTTCATATTTTGTATGGCCTTGCCCTTCCCACTATTTGCCACTATTCAATCTCACAATGAAATAAAACGTCTCCTCTTTGCATAATGCATTGACACGTCATATGAAGAAACGTAAAACTTCATTTTCCAGTGTCATCTCTATGAAATATAATATTGTTGTTGCTTAACCCATTGTGCACAAAAGGTGTGATAGGGTCAGCGGTCATGGGTTTTGTATGAGGTACGCCTACGGATTTACTCTCTTTTATTTACAAAAGCCGCTTTACTAAAACAACAAGTCACATCCCTTAATTAGAAGTAATCAATGACTTTTTTGAAATGTGTTTGCAATCTAAATTTTTAAATTGCCCTAGAAGAATGATAAGAAAGCTAAATTATAATTAAAGACTATATAAATGCACTTTTTCACTATTTGTTTATTCATTTAGATGCCCAACCATTTTTAATGGAGGAATATTTACCCAATTTATTGGGGCAATGATTGGCAACCCTTAAAAAAAATCAATCATTACTCGTTAGTTTTATTCTAAAAGTCTCATCGGGCCATTCATTTTTTGCCATTGAAGATTGAGATGGAAAAATGTCAGTAATGATATCATTTTAAGCATCTAAAATAAATCTAATATAGCTTTGCTATAACTTTCTTCTAGTTGTAACTAGGGCATTATATATTACTCACTCTTACATGATTCCAATAAAAAATATAGATTGTGACACTGGAAGATATTGTATGCATATATAAAATACAAGGGGAAAAACAAGAACATCCAACCGATATAATAATTAACATTAAACACCATTTTATGATTTAATGGAGAGGTTAAATATAAGAATGAGATAACCATTTAAATAAATTTAAACTAACGACTATTGTTGTTGCTTTACCATTTGATATAACCTATTTCTTATAGTTCCTTACTTCTCATAAAAATCTCAAAGTATGATTGATCCTGAAATATTTCATACTAATAACAATTGATTAACAAAATATAAACAAGACATTAACCAAATTGAGAAAACATTAACCAAATTATATATATATGTATTTGAGAAACGTCAAATTTTTTATTAGTTTCAAGTTTAAAAAATTGATTAAATGATTACCCTTACTCTAACTCCAACGAATGTGGATTGAACCACATTCAATGGAATAGGTACATAACACATATAATATGGATTTCTCAACACATGAGCATGATGAATGCAATTGTCAGGGGATCTCTAGCTCTACCAATTAGAGCACAATTGATTACTTTCTTATATGCAATTAAACACGGAATTATACTAGAATGATAAAGTAGCTAGAAACTTGAGACATCAAAGAATTTGAGAGACAATACACACTCTTGTATTAAATACTACTAGAAGAAAATACAATAAGGAAGATGCCACTTCTTCCTCCACCTCAAAGGCTTGCCACACCTCAAGACCTTCTTCCCTTTCTCTCTTGCTCAACACAACAACACTAAAGCCTGAGTTGCTATCCCTCCTTGAATGCTTCAGCTGATCTCCTTGACCTTACACCTGTAGATCTCCTTGACCTTGCTAGCTTCAATGCTCTTATTTGCCTTCTTACTTAATTACAATACATGCCTTATGGGTCTATAAATAAGATCCCATGCTTACAAAAATAGAACTCTAACTACTAAAATTAGACACACAGCCCGCGACTTAAATTAGCCCCTTAGCATGCAAACACTCGGTTCAACTAACTAACTGTTCGTGCAACGAACAGTTCTGGACCGCACAGGCGACCGACGTTGGTCCCTGCTTGTCTAGTGCTGCCGACACCGGCTGACTCCCTACCATCGCCGGTCTCCTTCTCCACTGCATCTGACCGACGTCGGTCATACTGCCGACGCCGGTGGCTCTGGTTCTTCAGCATCCTTCCTTGTGTCTGCAAACAGTTGAAGCTTTTAGCTCCACACCTTAACAATCTCCCACTTAGAGATAAACAGCTGCAACTTATACCTGTACCTGTACACCATCTATTTTGTTCCTTAGGCTCTGTATCCCTCTTCAATGTCACTCTTGAAGACCAACCACCATGCAAACCTGTGATGCAATACCTGTATCTTATGCCACAAGAATTTTGCTGCTCCCAAATTCTCCATGACATACTTCTGAACCAACTCTACCCTTAGCTCAGAAGACTCCCTGTATATGAAACCCTGCAACAAGTAACACAATACAGTAACAGGATAATGTAGCTAATATTATCCCACCTGGTAAAGATAAAATACAATGGTCAAACCTCCATTGTTCTGCAGCATAATCAAGACCATATACCATGGCCTTCTGCCTCATGTATCCATCCACTATCTTCTCTAAAACGAGAATCCATCCCTCTATCCAGTGCTTCCTTTCAGCTGACAACACTACCAACAAATACCTGTTTGGTTCTCCAAAGACTCACACTCCTCATCCATGCCAAGCTCCCACTGTTTCTGGATTCTACCTGCATTGCTTCTTCCATCTTCCTAGTTCATGACTATCAGTAAGCAATATAAAGAAGGTGAACAACGAATATGAGGTTCACATACCTTTCCTGACCTCCACATGGGTGTTTGAGACTTAGTAATTCACCCAACATCCGTTCCAGTGACCGATCTAGGCCATCTCCCAGTATGCTCCCGACCGATGTCGATTCCCTGCACTGATCCTTACTACCGACGTCATTTCCCTGGCCGACGTCGGTGTCCCTCCTGACGATGTCGGTCCTTATGACCGACGTCAGACTTCTCCTGTCTGACCTACCGACCCTGCTGGTCTGCACATGGCCGATGTCGGTATCTGGATGACTGACGTCGGTGCCAAGCTACCGACATCGGTGTCTGTGTGTCCCTGTAAGTGATGAAATTTTCATCCGCGAGCTCTTCTTGGATCAAACCTCTGTCCATGCTGCCCTGCTCAGAGTTATTCAGCCCCTGTGACTGATCTCTGTCCTTCATCTCCTCCAAAAACACCAAGGCTTCTTTGTCCCTGTCAAAAGCATCAAATTTCCTCTTTCTGCAATGAACTGTATCTATGCACATACCTTTTGAATCAAGAACTTCCATTCCCTTCCTATTCTTGTGACCAAGCCTATTAGGCCACATCTTCGAATCTACACCAGAAGTGGAATCAGTAATACAAGTAGACAGATAAAGAGTATCTACTTTCTTACCTCTTGCTAGAACAAGTGCTCCCTTGGTAACCTTCCAAGAATCCGCTGTGAGGGTTATTGTGCATCCCTCATCTCCCAACCTTCCTACAGAAATCAGACTCTGCTTCAGAATCGAAACATGCATGACCTCTTTCAACACCCACGTGTTGTCAATCTGCAATCTCAGCTGCACTTTCCCTTTGCCAACTATCTGACAAGGCGTAGCATCCCCTAAATAAAGAACTCCAAAGTCTCCCTGTTCATACTCGTAGAACAAATCTCTGTTTGGGGATGCATGAAAAGATGACCCAGAATCTAAAATCCATGATCCTACCTGACTATCTGAAGAAAGTATGAGAGCATCTTGCATCACAATATTTGCATCCTTTGCTTCTCCCATACCTGCATGTTGATTATCTTTATCTCTCAACCAACACTCCTTCTTTGTATGTCCTTTCTTTCCACAAAACCAGTAGGTAATACCTTTGGACTCGGATCTCCTTCCCGACCTTGATTTCCCTTGCTCAACCTTCTCCCTTTGCCTTTCCCTGCTTTCTGCACTTAGAGCATTCCCTGATGATTCACCTGTGCTTCTCCTGCGTATTTCCTCATTCAAGATCACACTCACAACATCATCAACTTTTAAGATTTTAGAAGCAGATGCAGAATTACTTACTGCCATAACCATACCGTCCCAACTTTCAGGCAAAGAACATAAAATCAAGAGAGCCTTTACCTCATCATCAAAAACAATATTGACTGAAGCTAGTTGGTTTACCAAACCATGGAAATCACTGAGATGAGTATGTACCGATCCACCTTCCTGCATTTGCAAAGTAAATAGCTGCTTCATAAGATATACCTTATTAGAAGCCGAGGGCTTTTCGTATAAATTTGCCAAGGACTTTATCAACTCTTCCGTTGTCTTGCACTGTGATAAGCTGGAAATCACAGACGATGCAAGGCTCAACCTTATGGAACCGAGAGCCTTTCGATCAAGAACGTTCCATTCTTCATCCTTCATATCTGTGGGCTTGCATGCAACCCCACCCAACGGTAAGTACAAATCCTTCTGATACAGATAGTCCTCAATCTGCATCCTCCAGTGTTGATAATTCTTGCCGTTAAACTTCTCCATTCGTAGTTTACTTTCTCCTGCCATTGCTGAACTCCCACTCAATAAAAAAACTCTGTGAATGACCTGTAATCAAAAACAATACCCTGCTTCCTGCAAACCGTAGCTCTGATACCACTTGTCAGGGGATCTCTAGCTCTACCAATTAGAGCACAATTGATTACTTTCTTATATGTAATTAAACACGGAATTATACCAGAATGATAAAGTAGCTAGAAACTTGAGACATCAAAGAATTTGAGAGACAATACACACTCTTGTATTAAATACTACTAGAAGAAAATACAATAAGGAAGATGCCACTTCTTCCTCCACCTCAAAGGCTTGCCACACCTCAAGACCTTCTTCCCTTTCTCTCTTGCTCAACACAACAACACTAAACCCTGAGTTGCTATCCCTCCTTGAATGCTTCAGCTGATCTCCTTGACCTTACACCTGTAGATCTCCTTGACCTTGCTAGCTTCAATGCTCTTATTTGCCTTCTTACTTAATTACAATACATGCCTTATGGGTCTATAAATAAGATCCCATGCTTACAAAAATAGAACTCTAACTACTAAAATTAGACACACAGCCCGCGACTTAAATTAGCCCCTTAGCATGCAAACACTTGATTCAACTAACTAACTGTTCGTGCAACAAACAGTTCTGGACCGCACAGGCGACCGACGCCGGTCCCTGCTTGTCTGGTGCTGTCGACGTCGGCCGACTCCCTACCATCGCCGGTCTCCTTCTCCACTGCATCTGACCGATGTCGGTCATACTGTCGATGCCGGTGGCTCTGGTTCTTCAACATCCTTCCTTGTGTCTGCAAACAGTTGAAGCTTTTAGCTCCACACCTTAACAACATGAGCATGATGGATGCAAAGTCCCAGAATTTGTAGGGTACAAAAAAATCTCAGTATGGAACGAAGGGACGGAGATAGGTAAGGGTCATGGGGGGGTCACCGTGCTAATAAAAGAAGTGTGGGATGAAAAAGTGAAAATAGAGAAAGAGGATCCCAATAAACAATACATTTGGTTGGAAATAACAGACAATAAGGACATAATCAGGTTGGTTGCTTGCTACTTTGTTCTGAAAGGGTCAATGTTCTACAAAAAGAGAAACTTGGACAGGGAAGACCCGTATGCGGCGCTAAAGAAAGATATCTCTATTTTTAGCACATCAGGGGAAATTATTTTAATAGGAGGCTTCAATGCTAAAACCGCCAACAATCAATATCTTCAAATGGGAGGAGAAGATAGAGGGGATAACAATCCCTTATGGCTAGAAGAGGGTGTAGACCAACTTTGGGAAAGAATGTCACAAGATGGAAAAGGCAGTGTGACACACTTCGGTGCTGAACTTTTGGGACTTTGTAGTTTGTATTACATGGTTATATGTAATGGTACAAGAGCTTGGCCAAGATGTGGGGGTATTTCATGCAAAACCTACAATGGTCAAAGTGTGGTTGATTATGTCATCTGCTCTAAAAATTTGACTGCTAGGTTGCTGGAGTTTGTTGTAGGGGAATGCCCTATGGAGATGAAGTCTGACCATATGCCCCTCTTGGTTAAGATTGGCTTTCTCACAAACAAGCAAAGTGAAAGGCAAGCTCAACACAAGGTTAGGATAGCTAATCCGCATGGTAAAATCATTTTGAATAAAAAAAACCAGGGACTCTTTACTGCTGCCCTTGGGCAAAACATTGAGATGACCAAAAACAATGTTGGGTTTAAGGAAAACGATATTACGAAGAAACACATTGACATCAGTTTGTTGGTCCCTTTGATTCACAAGGATCTAAATGTTTGCAAGAAATCCAGGCCTCAAAAAGGAGTCTCTAACACTTTCCCAGTTAACCCCTGGTATGATGTAGAGTGCAAAGCAACAAAAAGATCCTACAAAGAGAGCGAGCCAAACAAAGAAAACAAGAAAAACTATGTGAAGTTGTTAAAAACCATGAATGAAAAATTTGTTATACTAAGAAGGAAGGAGCTAATAGTGTTAGGTAAGCACAATCCCAAAGGTTTTTGGAGGGAGCTACATCAAGAGAAGAAACATACAGAAAATAATATCACAAAATCTCAATGGTTAGAGTATGCAAAACTACTTTATGAGTGTGACCATGAGGAAGCCCTCCCTCTCAATGGTAGCACGTCAACCGAGCTCTTCTCAGATGAAGAGATCAAACAGGGTATAAAGAAATTAGCAAATGGTAAAGCATAGGACATTGACAGGCTGCAAGCTGAATTCTTAAAGTGGGGAGCTGAACACCTTGCTCCGCACATCAAAAGAATTTTTAATGAGGTCACGCAATGGGGATTTATAGTAGAGTGGATGACTAGTGTCGTTATCCTTCTCTTCAAGAGTGGGGATATCAATAATCCCTCTAACTATAGTATTATCATGGTCAACCCTCTTCTTGAAAAGTTATTTGGGAGCTTGATCGAATGTAGAATCAGCAGTTGGGCAGAAAAAGAAGGGAAAAGAGCAAAGGGATAGGGTGGATTTAGACCAAGGCACTCTACCATTGATCACTGCATTACTCTTAGGCATTTGATTGGAACACCCAAGGTGGGGAAGCTTACTGTTGTTTTGTGGATTTTTAAAAAGCTTTTGACATAGTTCCCAGAGACAAACTCTGGAAAAGGATGGAAGAATTGGGGGTCCTTGATGAGTTTAGTGCAGCTGTTCACAAACTTTATGAGTGTGTGAGAGCAAAAATCAGAACTAGAGAAGGCATGTCCGAATGCTTCGGCAGTAACATCGGGGTCAAGCAGGGGTGCCCACTCTTCCCCACTTTGTTTGGTCTTTACATTGACAAACTTGAGGAATGGATAAATAACACTGAAGGGGGTGGCATCCAGTTGGCTAGTTTTTTAGTAAAGCTACTTTTATATGCAGATGATCTTATTCTTATAGCAAAAACTGCCCATGGTTTGAGGGGTCATTTGAAGGCTTTAGAGCTATTTTGCCAAGATGTTGAGATGCAAGTGAACATTAGCAAGACTAAAGTCATGATCTTCTCTCTAAAAAGGAAACAACAACAAACTAATTTTATGTTCGAAGGTAGCCCATTGGAAATCGTCGAAGAATACAAGTATCTTGGCATTATTTTTCATAACAGGCTCAGTTGGGAAACTTGCAGGGCGAAAAGGATTCAAAGAGGTTGGAGAGCTTCTTACCTTCTCCAAAACAGGTGTAGGAAAGCGGAACTTTGGGACTGGAAAACCAAGAAAACCCTTTTTTGTTTGTTGGCCACACCAGTTGTCCTCTACAGTTGTGAGGTTTGGGGAAGCAGCATGTCAAATCACAGATGGAGACAGTTGGAAAAAATTCACCTCATCACCAGTGGTCTTAAAGTTAAAGCAATTGTTCCATATGAGATCCTCTTGGCGGAGGCCGGCACTTTCCCAATGGAAGCTGCAGCGATTTCACGGTTACTAAGCTACCTAAAAAAGGTTGAAAATACGGGGAATCACCGATGGCCCAAAATGGTGCTGAACGAGGTGTTAGATCGGAGGAAGAAGACGTGGATGAAGTAAAACATCAAGTGGTTGGGAAAATGGGACATTAAGTTACATGAGTGCCCTAACACCAAAGAGGAAATAAAAAAGTTTGTGTTAGAAAAATTCAAGAATGCCATGTGGACAAATCAAATTGGCCATAAAAAAATGCATTATATTAAAGAGTTCAATCCCACTTGGGAACACAGGGATAAAGCATACCTAAGTGCCGATCTTAAAGGTAAATCCAGGCTCCTAGTGGCACAATTGAGGACTAGTTCACACCATCTTAGGTGTGAAATTGGTAGATGGACGGTTCCCAAGGAAAGATGCGAAGATAGGACTTGCATATTCTGCAGTGATAGAGCGGTTGAAACTGAATGACACTTCATTAGGGAGTGCGATGCGTACAAGGATATCTATATGCAGTAGGATAACATCATGAATGTGGGCAATTTTAGTGAGTTATTTGAGGAAGAGAGACTACACAACACAACTTGACTGTTGGTAAAGATTCATAAGAGACGAGATGACATCGAAAGGAATCTAAAAAACTCCTAATAGTCTTGACACTTGATCCATATACTGTTTGATCTTGTGGATGTTATTAATACTCATTCATTCATTCAAAGTTTATAGAAGACAAATCATGTGTGAGCGGTGGCTTATGACAAAGACATTACTAGAAATGACACACAATTGTCCTCGACATATTAAGACATATTAACACCGGATAGAATATATTTAGAGGCGTTACAATATCAAGTGGTTCTGGTTTGACTTAGTACAAAATGGCAGGGTAAAATCCAATAAAATATACCGTTTGGAGTGTGACCAATTCATGATAAAACACCCACCCCGAATGTCGGCAAGGCACAATGCCTCGCATCGTCCGTTCTTCCACATCCTTTTGCCTCTTCATTTAAGTAGTAGACGATGAGTCTTTCCATCTCATCATAAATGAGATGTCGGTACATGATAATGATATTATTCATCGGACTATGGAATTGAAAAATATCAAAATCGGTTTATGGAATTGAAAAGGTATAATAAGAGATAAAAAAATAAAAATAAATCTGTAATCTTAATATTATAATCCATCATTTATAATGAAGATAAGAAGAGGTGTGTATTTTTCCATTGTTATAATTTATTATCAAGTTATTGTAATTCTTAGTTATATAATTAAGCTTGTAATCTTTTTATTATTCATGTGATTATTGTAAACATATTTTTGAGAATACTTTTTTTAGAAATTGAATATATGTAATTAAATCATTGAGGATATATTATAAATATTGCAAAACATCATATGAGAATAAAATATTTTTCACTTGTTTCACAAGTAATTTTTGATAGATAAAAATCATAAATAAATGTTAAATGTTCTTTTCCTATTGATTGCACATCTCACAATGAGCACAATCTTCAAATCTTCGCTTTCTAAAATTTTCAATATATATTTACTTATTATAAATATTTAGCCATAGAAAAATAGATGTTTTTAGTCAGAGCTTAGAATTCCATATTTTAGTGAGCCAAGAGTAGCATGATATGTTGGTGATGTGCTCCTCCTCATGTTAAAGTAAATTGTGGCCTTCTATCACTAAGTAGTTACATGTCACAGATGCTCCCCAACATAATGATGCATCTTGTGTTGATATTTTGGGCCCTAGACTTTGTAGTATTAGTTGGGATTAGATTGATAGAATTCATATTTTCAAGTTATCCAAAAACTTGCAAGTGAAATATTGAGTTTTACATACAATTATTTTTCATTGAATTTGGCATCCATCCTTTTCTTATTTCAACTATTTTTCATGGAGTGATGTTCCTTCGTATATAGGATGTATGTTAGATACAACAATTGAGCATAACAAATATCCATTCAAGGTTGTTCAATCATCTATGAAGTTATGTGAACAAGGGAACAAGAACAATTGGTATGCTCATTATACATCTTTTCTACATGTAATTAGTATTGACATTAATCGTCTAGCTCCTAGTATACTTTCCATCAATATTCTCCACATGTTCAAAATGATATTCATAAAAGCATCATGGATAAGATCTACAAATCCTACATAAAATCAACTTAGACAAAACATCGGAACCATTGTCAACAAAAATGTTTCTACTTGGAACAATCTCTTCAAATAAAAGATGGACATATTTTTACTCCTAACTACACCAGGGCCTATTTTGGTTTGAGATTTTTTTTGGGTCAATTGTGGATATGCTCTCATCAACACATATGCGAACTTTGTTATTAATAATGAAGTAGAATCATAGGAGCATTTTGTATATAGGTGTCTAGTGTATTATGAGATCTATAGTAGAGTTTGTTGCTTCTTTAGAGAAAATCATGGCTCTTTATGAGATATTATTCATTATGAGGATAAAGAATGTGTAGCTCCATGAGAGAGATGATCTAACACAAAGATAACCTCCTCAAGATTCGTTAGCACAACTATTTGTTTCATGTTTCAACTTCACGCTCTTTTCTTCAATCTCAAATTCAAAAACACAAACAAACCCACTATTTTACTCAACAATCACAAGTTATTAGAGAAAATATCTCAAATTAATTCTTATGTTTTATCTCTTTTTTCTCATACTATTACCCTGTTATGATCATTATTTACCCAAACAAGAATATATATATATATATATTCTTGAATCTTTAGAAAACATCTTTTCGAATTTGGAATAGGGTAAGATGTCGTAATAAAGGACTTCAAATCTATGTCAAAAAAGGTCAAAAGTAAACCATCATAATAATAGAACTATTAAAAATTATAGAAAATTTACTGATATTTAAACATTATTCTATTCAAATTTAAGTATATCTATTTTCTACATCTTTTTAAAAAAAAAAGTCTAATCACCTTTTCCAACTTTTTAATAAAAAGCCAACCCCAAAAAAACAAAAACAAAACTCGATTATGTATAGAGGCCCATCGAAATTCATCTCAATCGGTACAAATAAAAAAGAAACCCACTTAAACGTTTTGTTTCCTTCTAAATCCATTAAAGAAGTATCATAACACTTTATAATTATTATAATATAAATATTCTATCAATTCAAATGTACGTTAATTAATTAATTATATATATAACAAAATGATATATCCATGGGAATCATGATTGAGGATTCGAATCGAGTGTCATATCTAACCACCATCTGCCTTTTTTAAAAATTTATATTATTCTCTCGTTGAGATGCGCAAAGTAGGTCTAATTTTCTTTGTCGGAAATTTTATTTGGCGCTAGTTGTACTCAAAACAAATAAAAAATATATAATTATTTATCCAAAAGCTTGACCCTTTTCTAAGACGGCTTTCAGTTCATATGATTGCTAGCGACAAAGTAAAAGTAAGAAGGACAAATTATTGTTGTATTTTAATGGACCTATAGTCGGTGGCGGAGGGGAGTAATTGACCTCCCATTGTAGTATATCGTGACCAATCTAACGGTTGGCAATTTATATAGGTATTTCAACTATCATCATAGACACTGAATTGTGACACTTGTCGCTTTCTTGAGAAAGCATTCAACATATTAGGGAAGGGGACTGGTAGTTCTTTAATTTTGGGGTTTTATATTTTTAATATTATGTCATTTCACATTAAAGAAATGGATTTAGATAGTTTAATAGTTTTAAGTTTAAAAATATTGTTTGAGAAGAAAATTGACGTTCTGGAAAGTTATACGATGAAATTTCCAACAATATATTAATTTTAAGGCATGTTTTTAGTTCGATTGGTTATTGGGGTCAAAGGGACCAACAATAATTTTCAAACGAACATATTATTTTATCGTTGACTTATAATTTTGACATGTAAGCCATAAACCGAAATATATACAGGGCATTAATATGAAATGAAGTGTCATGTCAGAAGATGCATGGCTCATTAATGTGGAAAGGAGCACCACTTTCTAGATGGCTCAGAGGTCATTTTTCTATTAATGTGCCAAGTTAATGTCGCTATATGCACCACCAATTGTCGTCTCTTCCTACCTTTTCACGTACCTCCTCCCCTAAAATGGATGGATCCTGCGTAAAAGTTCTCAACTTGAACAAGATTAGATTAATAATATAGATGAGTGGACTACTTGATAAGTGGTACACTTCCTTAGAGGGATGTTAGTCCATTGTTTTACATAATTAAGCAGATAATATAATGGTATAAATTACAATGAAGCATGCGATAAGATATGATATTGAAATGAAACAAATCAATCTACTCCATAGATATTATTAAAGAATTCATTCTAATAGCTATAGCTAAGTCTTCTAGTTCTTAAATTACTTCTAGTTGTTTGGTGATGGCTTATAGAGTTCGGGCAAAGACGATTGTGTAAAGTCCTAACTCAAAGGAGATGTCACTTTGATTGATAAATAATGGGTGAGGAACTATGGGTAAGTCATGGGTTGAAACCACATCATGTATAATCCCAGGTAAGGTCATCTACAAATAGTAATGCATGATTTCAAGATTTAGAAATAACAAAGTGGAAATAATTAGGATTGTTAAACTAGTCTTGGGTTGTAAACAGAAATAAAAACATAGGGATTAATGTTGATTATCTCATAATCAACATCAATTATGTAATTGATATTGATCCATACAATTAATTATCGTTGATCCTAACAGTAGATACCAAAAACTTATAATGGGGCCTATAGGTGGGCTTTAGGAGATTCTAAATAGCTTGAGGACTGGTTACGAATTTATCTAAAAATATTAAGGATGATAAATATAATATAAATGGATAACATAGTAATCATAATGCATTCAAACAAACAACATACTTACCTCTAAAAATGCTTCTTGTACAACAGAAAATATCTCATTAACAGGGATGTGCTTGACCTTGTACTGAGTATGGTTGGGCTAAAACAAGGGTGATATTCTTCCATAGTACTTAAGGGGAATTTATTCAATGTTTTGATGTGAAAATTCATGATCCTTCAGCCTGAGGATAGACTGAGTGTAAATCAACGTCAATTCAAACATGATCGACAATGATTGCGGGGACTAGTATCGATCCTATCCAAGTTTAACATGTTTGTTCCAACAACTCTAAATTATGGGATCAAACTTAGTCTAGGTTGGTTTTTAATGAGGCTCGATTATGGAAAATTTGTTTAAGACTTAAAATAGCTTACCTCTAATAAGCTTAGGGATATTTTACTAGATTTTGGGATGGTTAATTAGTTACTTAGGTAAAAAGGTAATTGATAAGATTAATTACACAACGTAAGACAATAAACAGTAAAAATACATTAACTAGCGTAAAAAGGGTGTGAAAGGGATAAGACACATTTATTCATAATACAATAGTGTAAAATTATAGTGTCTACAACATAGGCTATCATAAAACCTCCTTTTTTGTCTTTGATGACCCCTATTCATCCCACTTCTCCCAGATTCCCTTTAGCAACCCCATCAAAGTTCAATTTGTGCCAATTTTTAGGAGGTTCGATCCATTTGATTTGGCTCCTATCAAACTTACTTGTAGGATCTCCCTTTTTCGATGGAACATTGATGTTCTAGTTTTGAAGAATGTTCAAATTAGAATCAGGTGTAGGTATTTTTTATCATTATTAAAAATTGTTTGCCATTTCTCCTTGATGGCCTCAGTTATCCTCATCCCCTTAGTGACCTAGTTCTATTATAAATAGATACTGAGAGGGCAGGTGTGAATCAGTTTCTCAACATCTCATAATCAATTCCATTTTATTCCAATGAAACAAGCACTTAAGAATAACATAAACAAATCAACACAAAGCAAGATCAAGAGCACTCAACACAAATATACCTCATCTATGTGGGAAACCCTCATGGGAAATAAAACCCACTCTCAAGCCTAAAATATGGAATACAGTCTTATAAATATACCACAAACATGAGACTTTAGACCAACACAAACTGATCAAGGAGCACCCACCCCTCAATTTAGTCCAGCACCTACTAGACCTTTAGCTAGCTCCAACTAGCAAGGAGGCTACAACCCCCTAGGTGATTAGGCACCCACTCAACCACCTCAGAAATGATGTCCACCACTAATTTTATCTCTTCTAAACCTAATGATGGAACTCCTGAAGCTCATACACCTGTAATCTAATTCTCTTCTTTAGGCAGGCACTCCTAGCTCATTCGCTCAACCAAGTCACCCTTTAGACTGTTAGGTCTAATGAATTGTTAGCTCATGAACCTATTCAGACAAACATGGTTGATCCTCTTCACTATTTTATGGTCCTTAATTACCTATCTCTACTCATTGATTGAGCTCTTTTTTTTGCTTTTGTCCACACACCCTCTGCACTAGATAAACAATACAACTAGTCTTGCTTATATACCTTTATCCAAACCTCATATCATCTTGATCAGACAATATACAATATAAGGATAAATAATATATACTCTATACACCATCAAGGCAACTCAAAACACTCCATAGGTCATCCATACTTCAAATGGCGCTTATCCAACTACTAGGCTACACTAGGCCCAATTAGCCCTTATAGGGCATTCGTCACATATGACCATCTCCATGAATAAAAGCCCTCACAAAAGAATAAGAAATACTTAGATAATATCATAAAATTTACTTTAAACCTTTTTCATAGCCCAACAAGGTCCATAAATCAAATATACTTAGAACTCACCATTAGGCTTAAATAGACCTAATAGGCCTAAAACCACTTGCTCACACATTAAGCAAGATAAACACCTTGGGATTAAACTAAGGGATAAAACAAATTATAATGGATCTAGTAATACCATTTAACACTTACCCAAGTTTCCAATCCAATTGGAATGCCAAACTACTACTCCATCCAAGCCATTCTCTCTCTCGTTCCAAGACCTACAAACACCCAAAAAACACTGCCAAGAAGAACTAAAGAATGCTATTCATTTTTCCAATTTAAAAATTAATATAAGACCTTACACATGTCCTTAATGACTCAATAAACACCTCCAAGTCCATTTTTCACCTTCACATAGCTCATAACCATCCAAACTAACTCACTCCAGATGACCTACTCAAACTAGTCATGCACATCAAAAACTTAGTCAAAGAACTTTGACTGATCCAACCAAAATTGAGGAAAAATATGAATACCAAATCCATGTAATAAATTTATGATACTCATGTAAGATCAAAAATCTCTCACTTACCTCAAACTCTACTCATAACAACTCAAACTAGCCTCTCCAAATAGGCTACTTCAGGGTACTTACAAGCTCCAAAACATAGTCGGGGAAACATGACTTTATATCAACTCAAATGGACTAAATAAGATCTTCCAAGGCATGAAAAATATCCTACAAGGACCCTATATCTCTCTCCTACAATTATATCATAGGCTCAAATATTAAAAACTCTTCTACAAGCCATTTTCACTTCACTAACTCACACAGACTCAAAAGGACCAAGAAGGTCAACTTTGAGTCAACTCCCTAATCATACCTCAAGAATAGAAACCAATTAAAATGAATTTATAGATTGAATACAACCATGCATCACCACCTAGCTCTCAAAGTCATCCCTAAACACCCGATCACCTTCCCAATTCATCTTCTCACTCCAACTGGTCTTTCTCACTGTTTGCTCTATTTCCACTCTAGCAAATAGTCAACTTTGAAGACCTATAACTTTGACATAGAAGAATGAATAAATATAAAAATTTCCATGTATATTTGATGCAAGACACAAGATTCATCAAACACCCATTCATTCACCTAGAAACTTTCATAAACCTTCCTTTATATCAAAAATACTACCTAAAATCACTTTCTTATAGGCCCCACACACAATCAAGAGACCAAAAATACATTCAAAGAAACTTGGAAGGGTCCTCTACAACCTCCAATCATCATCCTAACCTTTTACCATCATACTAGGCACAAAAAATCAATATCTCTCCAATTAGATTCAAGACTAGGGTTTTGGTACTCAAAAACCTCCTTAGCTTCTTAACGATTGTTCATAAAGTTGTGCCCCTTAACCCATAAACAAATGCTTGGAAAAAATTATTAGGGACCTTACACAACTATTCGAAAGAGCTCAGCTTCCCATGCAAACCCTGCACATGCCAATAAGCATGAGAAACTTCCTCTCGAGCTCCTTGCACTCATTTCTAGCACCTTTTGAAGCTTTTAAACCAAAATTCTGACTTTATAGCTCAATATCTGACCTCTAACATGGTCAACACCTTTGACCACACCTTTTTAATCAACCACCATGCTTACATCAGCTCATTCATCTTGAAAACTCTCTTTGACCCCCTTGACAGGTCTCATTAGGCACTTAGACCAACTAGGTCAAGAGCCAAACTAATCTATAACCTTCTTGATATCACTTGGAACTAACTTTACTGACCTCTTGGCATCATATACTTTCTCAACACACATATGCCAAGGACACCAAGCATTTCCAAGCTGGATCTTCTTCATGACTGCTTATACTAGCTTACCAAGCCTACTAGGCCTAAAGCCAATAGACCTACTAGCCACTTGAAGACACTTGGAAACCATTCTTTCTAAACTCAAAGCACTTTGGACACCTTCAATGCACTCAATACAAGAACTAGAATCACCTACTGAGGACATACAAGTCATACTACACTTACCTCCATATGCAACCAAGAAAGCTCAAACATACAAGGCCTAGGATGACTGGAACTCCACATGAAGACCATATGAGAAGGCTTCTCCTGCTAGGATCATACCAAGAACATGTCAAATGCTCTCTCTCCAAGATCCATGCTATCCACTCATGCCTCTATAGAACCAACTGTTCTAACTACTCCCACTAGCATCCAACCTTACAAGATCATTGAAGACTAGACAAGGAGCATTCTCTCTCACCACTTTGTCATCATTCATGCCTATTGACATCAATGACAATACACTACCAACAATGTCCCAACAAGTTCTTGTTATAATGAAATATTCTTATATTATGATTATACCATTGTATCACATTATATATAATTATATTTATATTAATATAATAAATATTCATATTAATATATTATATTATATTTATTAATGTAATGTATTAAAATGTATATATGATATTAGAATGTATTATTTTTTTGAATAAAAGAGGGGTAAAAACTTTATTAAGTCAAAGAAAGCCAAAGTATAAACCAGCCTGAGGTCAACACCTCGAGCAACAACCAAACCACAAAAACCACAAAGACAATAAAATTACACTCCAATACCACTCTTATCCTCCACCAAAATCCTCTCCAGGTTCTGGCGAAGTGCGTATGGCATCTTCTCCCACCCATCAAACTCTCAGCCTTCAAATTCTTCAGATCCCCATCTTGCCAAGCAATCAGCCGCCCTGTTCCATTCCCTAGGAATATGGGCAAAAATCACTGAATCCATACAAGAACTGACCTGAAGAATCTGCTAAACAATCAACGACAGTTGTCAACATACATCAGAGGTCTTCTCAAGAAGCAAATTAACCAGAACTTGAGAATCAGCCTCACAGATCACTTTCCTCCATCCTAAATCATAGGCTCTCCTTAAAGCATGTAAAATTGCCCAACCTTCCATCCGATTAATGGTCTGCACTCATTTGTTTGCCGCAAAAGTCAAAATCACTGCACCAACAGAATCCCTGCCAATCCCGCCAATCCCAACCGAGCCCGGATTCCCCTGGGATGACCCATTCGTATTAAGTTTCAAAAAACCAGTCGGAGGTGGCGCCCATTTCCCCATCCTTTGCACTTTCTGTTTCCCCTGTCTACTTTGCCTGACACAGGCCAAACTCATAGTAATTCCTTGAACACCTAGCCTTTCTGCTATCTCAGCATCGCTCTTTGCCAGTGGCAGGGTAATCTCACTTTTAACCCCAACAGTTTCTTGGACCATGCCCAATATTCTAGTCCATACCTGTTGAATTCCCAAATTTTCTCCTCTGAAGATCCTGCAATTTCTTTCAATCCAAACTTGCCATAATAGGAAAATAGGCCCAGCGTACTATACCTCGTGTAAAAAAGAAGCCGGTGAGGGTGGTCTTCCCAATCGTGCCCATAAATCAGCTAAGGAGGAAGCATAAACACATGGACATTTCCACGCTCCCCACCAAAAGTGCCATAGTTGCGTGGAGAAGGGGCATCAAAAGAATAAATGTTGAGAATCCTCCTCGCTGCTGCATAAGGCACACCTCGAAGGGCCAACAAATCCTTGCTTATGAATATTATCCCACGTCAAGCATTTATTCCAGGCCAAGGTCGAAATGAAACAGTTACACTTTGGCCAAGAGAAACTATTCCAGACTTTTTTCCACCAAGGAACTTCCCTCTTATCATCCAGTTGCTAAGAAGTCAACACCTGATACCTAGAGGACACCGTGTATGATCCCTTTGAATTGGGGGCCCATGCCAGAACATCCCTTTCCAAAAGGGCACTACAGCTGCATCTAGCAAGAATGGATTGGAGCTCAACACACTCATCTTCCAACCCCACAATCGGCCATTCCTCTGGTCTTTTCCACCTTGCTTTCGTCACCTGCGCCTGACGAGAAAACTCTTTAAAATCACCCACCCTCGACCAGCCAGCTTCACCAAATCTTTGTGCTAGAATATTTAGCTGAGGGTATTGATCTGCTAGGGGCAGAAATCCATCCTAGGAATCCTGCCAAAACTGTGCCTTCATCCCATCTTTGCATATCTAGAACAAACCCCGCTTAATGAGCGTTGCCCCTTTCTTGAGCGTAGACCAAATCGCTGACCCCTTCCCTGTCAAGCTATGTTGAGGAGTATCACTCTGAGGAATCCCTGCCAGGTACTTGTGGGATAATATTCTAGCCCACAGCCGATCTGGTTCAACACACCATCTCCAATACAATTTCACTGCCAACGTCGTACTAGAGAGTAGCGACTGTCTTAATCCAAGACTTCCCAGCCTTTTTGGGCTAAAAGATGTCTCCCATTTTATGAGGCTCCATTTAGTCACAGCTAAATTGCCAGCCCAAAGAAATTACCTGGCTAAGGAATCAAGGTCTTTCACAAAACACACCGGCGCTACTTGAACCATACACCTGTATATAGGGAGCACTTGCACAACCGATTGAAGCAGCTGAACCTAACCATCCAAGGATAGCCAATGATTAGTCTAATGATTAACCTTGGCACAAAAATTGTCTAGAAGGCCCTGCCACGTCTCCCTAAAATGTCTCCCAGTCGAGATGGGAATGCCAAGGTAGAGCAGAGGAAGACTCCCAATTTGGACCCTGAATAAATTAGCAATTCTATGTTGAATTGGAGGTGGGGTGTTGAAAAAATAAATGGAAGACTTACCCTCATTAATTAGCTGGCCTGATGCCTCAAGATAAACATCCAAGTCTCTGCGCATATTAGATGCCGCCCTCACAGTTGCCATGCCCATCAAAGCTGCATCATCCACAAACTATAGATGAGAGATTGCCGGGAGGCCTCCACCCCACTGCCAGCCCTAAATATACCCCCCTTCCACATTCCTTTTGATCAACCATCCCAACCCTTCCACCAGAAGAAGAAACAGATAAGGAGAGAGGGGGTCACCTTGCCGCAGTCCTCGAGAGGCTCAAAATATATGGGAGTGCTCTATATTAATCAAAACCAAGAAGGACGCTGAATCCACACAGCTCATGACCCAGCGAATCCAGTCCTCACTAAATCCAAAAGCACTCAAAACCTTTCGAAGAAAAGACCACCAGACTCTGTCATAAGCTTTACTCATATCCAGCTTGATGAACATAGCCTTTTCTTTGGACTTGGCCATCGAATGAATCACCTCCGTAGCCACCACCACGCCATCCAAGATTTGACGACCTTCCATGAATCCACTTTGTTCTTCAAAAATCAGCAAAGTAAGCCACCTTTTAACTCTTTTAGCAATCAGCTTAGAGATAATTTTATAAATCACATTATAGAGGGAAATGAGATGAAATTGGCTTAACCGATCAGCCCCCTCCTCCTTAGGGATAAGAGCCAGGAAAGTTGAGTTCAGCGCCCTAAGCATATGCTTGTTCGTCTATGATTCTTGAACAACAGCTAAGAGGTCGACTTTAATAATGTCCCAAAACTCTTGAAAAAATTCAATCAAAAATCCATCCAGCCCAGGCGCTTTACCTTTCTGCATCTGGAAAACGGTCCTCTCTACCTCCTCCATAGAGATGGCTTTCATAAGATGTTCATTCACTTCCAAAGAGACCAAAGATGGAATACAGGCAAGAACCTGAGCCTCAACCACCAAGTCCCCTTGCCCTTCCTCTCAAAATAAAGAAGCAAAGTACCACTCAGCCTCATTACAAATACCCTGGGTGGAATGAATGGTCTCCCCCCTATCCGTCACCAATGAGGAAATAGTATTACCATGTTGCCTAGCTTTCACTGAGTTGAAGAAGAATGTAGTATTCCTATCCCCCTCCTGAAGCCAAACATTCTGCGCTTTCTATTTCCAGAAGATCTCCTCTCTTAGCTCCCATTCCTCCACAACTTTTAGAGTTTTAGCTTCCTCTCTTAACAGAAATTCAGACGCCCCCTCTTCCCTAATCATCTAGGTTACTTCTTTCAATTGTGTTTGCGCCACATTTTTCTCCTGATAAATGTTTCTGAAACATTGCTTGGTCCATCGCTTGAGCTGATATTTGACGAATTGTAAGAGCTTGGAAAAAATATACATTACTGTGCCAAATCTCGATCTACCTCTTTTCCACCAATCAACAACACAACCATACAAGTCTGGGTCCTTGAGCCACATGAGCTGAAATTTAAAAGGCAATTTCTGAGGTATCCTAGCCAAGGAGATAGTGAGCTTTATGGGCCAGTGATCTGAGCCCCGCCAATCAAGTATCTCTGAGCTGGAAGACCACGACCCCCCACCCAATAATAGGACACCATGAATCGGTCAAGGTGCTCAGGAACACTGTTGTCCCCCAACCTTCTGTTGCTCCACGTAAAGTGGCCATTGTTGGGCTGAATGTCGACAAGATTAAGAGCCGAGATATTGTCTCTAAGCAGAATGGAGGAGGGCTCAGTTTTCATAATACCGCCCCATTTCTCAGATAAATCCAAAATGGCATTAATGTCTCCAGCAATAATCCATGGAAAATAAGGAAACAAATTACACACCTCATGAATATTGTTCCATACCTCGAGCTTGCCTCGAAAATCTGTCGGGGCATAGACATTAGAGAAAACAACAAATTCCCCTGATTCAATGCACCAGGAAATCATAGATAAGGAGGACCTGAATGAAATCCAGGACACAGGCTGGATCTAGCGCAGGTTCCATAGACATGCCACACCCCCCGAAGATCCCTAAGCCCCAATGCACTGACAATGGCTTTGCCTCCATAACTTAGGCGCCATACCCATCATACAGTTAATAGAAACTTTAGTTTCCTAAAGAAAGAGAACATCTGGAGAATACCTACGCACTAGTTCCCGAATAGCTTTTTGTTGAGGGCCGCTGTTCAAGCCCCTTGCATTCCAAGAGATAACAATCATTTGGGAGGTGATGAGAACATTTCTTTGACTGCCAATTCAAAAAATTAAAATACCAAAGAATCTCCAGCAATTGATTTCAAACACCACGCAACCACAAAGAACAACTACAATCATACAATTATGCCATAAGCTCGGCTTGCCTCCCATTAGATACTATGGATTTACTATATTTGTCTTCTTCCTACTGCACGGCTTCACTTCTACAGAAAATTCTCACCAATCATGGCATTTGGAAACCATATAACTCCATAGGCTTAGCTCAGCCTCAGCATGCCCTCATAGTTATCTTTCTGCGTGCATGGTTAATAGCCTTTGATAGCATAAGATATGGATGAGAGGTATGATGCCCCTAATGGCACACTAAGGTCTAGCGGCTTTGTCGAATTGGACCCGTCCTTCATTCGAGACTCTGTCAATACAAACTTGATCATACCCCAGCCTCATGGGCTGTACCGAATAGGTGTATAATAACTTACAGGCTTGTCTTGGACTCGACAAGGACTCGGCCAGGACTCGATCTGATGACTACTCCTGCACATATGTATAAAATTGAGAGGGCACCCATGGAACCACAGCAAGGCGATTATCTACTGGTTTAGTCTCTGATGTCTTCAAGTTTGATACAGAATCTATTTATTAATTTCTTTATTAAAACTGCAGGTTAAAACTTGGTCTGCATGCGTTATAATCTCCTTCCGCTACCATTTCTCGCATTTTACTATTCAACGTTCAACCACACTTTCATATTTCAATACATAAAGATAATAAAACATACCAGGTTCAGTTACATGTTTACATATGCACGGTCCGCTAATGAACTCTGCATACCTCGATTCAGCAGAGTCCGTAGACTTCTAAACAGCTGGAAAATGAAATGGATGTGGCTTTGGGATTTGAACCTCTTCCAATATCCCATGCATCCTTCACGGCTTGGTTCTATGAATCAACAAAACAACGATACGGATAATGCAAAACACGCCTCCTCCATAAGCAAACCAAACATAGGTTTATTCGATGGCTTCATTGACCAAAATCCATTCAGAGAACAGCATATCGTGATCAACGTGCCTCAGTTGCTTAGTGACTCTTTCCACGTCCTCTCCATCTTCAGACTTGGTTTTTCGAACAGACACTTAGTCATGATCTTGGGAGACTGTGTCCTCTATTCGGCTCCATCTAACTTGATCTTCTTTGCCCAATGGCTTTTGAAATCTTCTAACAGTCTGGCATAGTCTGCATGTTATCCACAAACCAGAACCTCGCACCGGCTCCTTTAATGACTATAAATCCATCACAAGAGAGAAAATGAGTCACTTCTCCCAACAGTTCAACCGTGGCTTCCTCTTACCACAGTTTGGCTTTGTTACCCCAAACCGAGCTTCTTAATGGGTTTCCAGCCATATGATAATGGGAGTCGTCTCTATATGGAATTGTGTACTTCTAATATTCCATCATCCATTCAGGCTTTGACATATACTTCTCGAGCCCTCTATTGCTCAAGCTCTAATAGATCATCTGCCAAGGTTTCATGAATTTATACACAGGCGTCTCTATGGCTCGGACCTCCAGATTCAGCAACCCAAGACTTGGCTTTTTGTCACCATGGTCAAACCAGACTGTTATTTTTTTTCTTTTAATGGACCAAAAACAAATCTCTTTTTTTTTTTTAACCTCTGCGCCCAACTTGGGCTTTTTACAAAACAAAATACAGTTTTCAATTTGTAACAACATGCCCAGGGGGAAAGAATTTCAACCACTCCTGGATTTTCTCAACAGCCCCAACTATTTTACCTTTTTACTTTTACTAATTTATTTATTTTTACAATTACTCCTCATGTGGAGGGAAAATACAATACTTTGAAATTCGAAATTAAACATGACTTGTCTTCAGGTAGCCATTGCAGATGCTCCTGCATCATACTCTCCCTCTAGAAACAATTTGAACCTTGGTTCAAATGAACTGCTGCCTCCATGCCTTAGCCTTCATTCTATACCTGGATCCCACGGTCTTTTTGTCAATGCCAATGCTTGAATTTGTCTTTGCTGGTCTTTACCTTTCATCTTGCTTTTCTTTCTCTTCTGGTATGTTCTTCTCCTCATCTCCTTCTCAGCTGCAATCTCCCATATCCATGTTTCATTTTCATATGTATTTCCAAAGTTTTCATCTTCATATATGTCTTCAAAACATATGTCGTCCATACCTGCATTCAAAACATCAAAAGCCACCTTAGTAGAAAAACATTGAGGCCATGAAGCCTCTTGGCTGTCTTCACATTTCTGCTCTTGTTTCTTGACCAAAACTATCTTGGTCTCATTGCTTTGCTCTTGTCTTGTTCCACTCTTCCCAATGCTGCCTTCACCATGGTTTGCACCTTCCTTCATCTCTCTTGAATTACCAAACAGCTCCTCTATCATTCTCAACTCTACCTTTAGTGAGATCTCATCTATCTCACAATCTTCATCAAACTTGGGCTTATCAACCTGAAGGATTGCTTGTTCCTTACTAGCCTTACTCTTCATCTCATCACTCAATACAAACTCATTCAAATCTTTATGTCCTATATCAGATTTAGGACTAGATTGTCTTTCATCCTTTATAATTACATTCATCCACTTTATAGTTTCTTTATACAAATCAGCTTCTTCATCAACATCAGTATATTCATCAAAAACAATTGCAGTATTCATACCTTCTGTTTCCTTGCTTTCTTCAATCGCTGCCTGGAGCCATCTTGTTTGTTCTGCTGCATATTCTTTCCTTTTCTCATCATCCATCCCTTTAGAAGTCTCTCTTTGCTGTACATTAGTTCTTACAGCCACTTTCCATTCCTCATTTTTCATAAAAATATCATTAAATGATTCAAACAAATCATTATCCCTTTTGTTGCAAGCAATTGACTTACCTTTCCATGTGCTTGTGTCATCCTTCACCTTTCTCCATTGATTTCTTGGTGTTGCTGTCTCAACACTCACATCTTCATTCTTTGCCTTCTTAGGCACCCACACTTGTGTCTCCTTCTTATCATTTGCTGATCCCTTTAGCCATTTTGGCACTTTGTAACCATGCTCTTGTGACAATACTGAAAAACCAATCTTATTTGTTCTTTTATTTTCTTGCACATCTACATTCGTATGAGAAAAATCAACCTTATAAAATAAACTTGCCTGCTTGCTTACTTGTTGCTTGTTTGTGTGCTTCACCATCCATTTAGGCATTATATAGCCATGATTGACTGCTTTGTGTGAGGATTTCATCTTCCTCTTGCCTCTTCTAACCTGTGCATTAATATCTTCATGTTTACAATAACAATCAAAATCAGCACTTAACACTTCATTTACCTCTTTGATAGTTTGTTCCACGGAGCAATCTTTTTCTTCCTTTGTGCTTGGCTGTCCTCTTTCTTCTTCCTGGCCTTCAATGGCATCATAGAATTCAGTTTCATCTTCTACTTCTCCTCTCTCATGCATTAACCAATGCACCTTATAAACAGCAGCAAACTCACTTCTCTCTTCTGCACATTCACTTATGCACTTATTGTCTTCTCCTGCACCAATTTGTTTACTCTCCAAGGCCCTTCTCTTGACCTTCAATAGGCTGCTCATACCTGCATTTACCCACTCAAAAACAACATTAAATACAAAAACAAGAGACCATAATGTCTCCATGAGTATCCTCTTAATGGACATTCCAAGTGCTCTTCCTGGCACTTCCTCTTTTCTTTCTTCTCTCTTGTTCTCCTCAATGAGAACTTTCTTTTCAACTTCTTCTTCTTGTTGCTCACTTGGCAACCTCCTTATATTCTTGCCTCTTTGGGCTTCCCTCTTCATGGCAATCTTCTTTTGCCTTCTTCTCCTTTTCACTAGGAGATCTATAGGCCACTTTATCCTCTTCTTCATTGGCCATACCCATGTTTTCCTATTCAGCTGCATCCAAGATTCATACTCATCCTTAACCTTAGCTAATTCTTTCTTCAAACTAGCAATTTCTTTATTAAACTCAACATTAGTCATACCTTTTATGCTTGCTTTCCTCTTGCTGCCCTCATGTGCCTTGCTGCTCTGCAGTGCCTTCAACAATGCTTCCATCTCTGAGATCTTCACCCAAGTCTTTTCCACCTTGGTCTCTTGATCCCTTGTCTCACCCAAGCCTTTTCTCCTTGACTGGTCTTTTGACAATCCACGTGATCTCACCTAGGCCTTTTGCATCCTAGTCTTTTGATCTTCTTCTCAATCCTGCAGCAACTCTTTATGCAATACTTCAACAAAACACAATCACAATCCAAGCTTACCTTGCTTTGGATCTTCTTCTTCTAGGTAGTCCCTCTATCACTCTTCTCAAAACTTCATCCTTCACCTCACCTAAGTCTATTTCACCTTAGTCTTTTGGCAAGCTATCCAAGCTTCTTCTTGGATCTTCTTCAATAAGCCTTCCTTGGCTTCTTCTCTTCTTAAGCCTCAATGGCTTGGCTGTCTTTCTCTTCACCTATTGCTTCTTAAACAAAATAAACTCAAATCAAATAACATAGACTTCTCATACCTTTTCTTCAGCAGAGTCTTCTAGTGCTGTCTCCTGTTGATCCCTGCCAATTCCTATCACAACTGCAACATTATTGACAAATGCAACCATTCCAAATTCTGCAACAACTTATGATCCATTTCTAAGTCCCAAGAGCTTCAAGCTCTGATACCAAAACTGATGAGAACATTTCTTTGACTGCCAATTCAAAAAATTAAAATACCAAAGAATCTCCAGCAATTGATTTCAAACACCACGCAACCACAAAGAACAACTACAATCATACAATTATGCCATAAGCTCGGCTTGCCTCCCATTAGATACTATGGATTTACTATATCTGTCTTCTTCCTACTGCACGGCTTCACTTCTACAGAAAATTCTCACCAATCATGGCATTTGGAAACCATATAACTCCATAGGCTTAGCTCAGGCTCATCATGCCCTCATAGTTATCTTTCTGCGTGCATGGTTAATAGCCTTTGATAGCATAAGATATGGATGAGAGGTATGATGCCCCTAATGGCACACTAAGGTCTAGCGGCTTTGTCGAATTGGACCCGTCCTTCATTCGAGACTCTGTCAATACGAACTTGATCATACCCCAGCCTCATGGGCTGTACCGAATAGGTGTATAATAACTTACAGGCTTGTCTTGGACTCGACAAGGACTCGGCCAGGACTCGATCTGATGACTACTCCTGCACATATGTAGAAAATTGAGAGGGCACCCATGGAACCACAGCAAGGCGATTATCTACTGGTTTAGTCTCTGATGTCTTCAAGTTTGATACAGAATCTATTTATTAATTTCTTTATTAAAACTGCAGGTTAAAACTTGGTCTGCATGCGTTATAATCTCCTTCCGCTACCATTGCTCGCGTTTTACTATTCAACGTTCAACCACACTTTCATATTTCAATACATAAAGATAATAAAACATACCAGGTTCAGTTACATGTTTACATATGCACGGTCCGCTAATGAACTCTGCATACCTCGATTCAGCAGAGTCCGTAGACTTCTAAACAGCTGGAAAATGAAATGGATGTGGCTTTGGGATTTGAACCTCTTCCAATATCCCATGCATCCTTCACGGCTTGGTTCTATGAATCAACAAAACAACGATACGGATAATGCAAAACACGCCTCCTCCATAAGCAAACCAAACATAGGTTTATTCGATGGCTTCCTTGACCAAAATCCATTCAGAGAACAGCATATCGTGATCAGCGTGCCTCAGTTGCTTAGTGACTCTTTCCACGTCCTCTCCATCTTCGGACTTGGTTTTTCGAACAGACACTTAGTCATGATCTTGGGAGACTGTGTCCTCTATTCGGCTCCATCTAACTTGATCTTCTTTGCCCAATGGCTTTTGAAATCTTCTAACAGTCTGGCCTAGTCTGCATGTTATCCACAAACTAGAACCTCGCACCGGCTCCTTTAATGACTATAAATCCATCACAAGAGAGAAAATGAGTCACTTCTCCCAACAGTTCAACCGTGGCTTCCTCTTACCACAGTTTGGCTTTGTTACCCCAAACCGAGCTTCTTAATGGGTTTCCAGCCATATGATAATGGGAGTCGTCTCTATATGGAATTGTGTACTTCTAATATTCCATCATCCATTCAGGCTTTGACATATACTTCTCGAGCCCTCTATTGCTCAAGCTCTAATAGATCATCTGCCAAGGTTTCATGAATTTATACACAGGCGTCTCTATGGCTCGGACCTCCAGATTCAGCAACCCAAGACTTGGCTTTTTGTCACCATGGTCAAACCAGACTGTTATTTTTTTTCTTTTAATGGACCAAAAACAAATCTCTTTTTTTTTAAACCTCTGCGCCCAACTTGGGCTTTTTACAAAACAAAATACAGTTTTCAATTTGTAACAACATGCCCAGGGGGAAAGAATTTCAACCACTCCTGGATTTTCTCAACAGCCCCAACTATTTTACCTTTTTACTTTTACTAATTTATTTATTTTTACAATTACTCCTCATGTGGAGGGAAAATACAATACTTTGAAATTCGAAATTAAACATGACTTGTCTTCAGGTAGCCATTGCAGATGCTCCTGCATCAGGAGGAGTCAAGAAGTGGGAGTCTAAGGTCTTAACAGCCCCTTTCTTCTCATCCTTCTGAAGAATGCCCAGGTGAGGGATAAACTTACCTCTTTTCTCCCCTTCTGTAGCCATAACCCGTACTACAGGCTCTGCTTCCTCCACGCCTTGCCCCATATCAACAATTGACTCCACTATCACCTGCGTTCCCGTCTGTCTATCCATGAGCATAGGCATAGCGAATTCTTCTTGCATAACACATGGAGGTTTGGTAGAGCCAATCTCCAATCTCGAATACTCCTCAGGGTGATCAACATTGTTCACTTTAGGATTAATTGCTTGCTACCCCAACTCATCTAAGATCTCAAACCTGTTGAATGTATCCTCCTCTTGTCATTCCCTTAACGTTATTTTCAATCCTCTACTACGCGTTCGGGATTTTACCTGAATAAAGCCCTCAGCATCCTTATTCTCCCCTGTTACAGGCTTCTTCCCTTTGTCAGTAGTCGAAATGGTACTAGAAGGAGGCGTAGTTTGTTGTTCCATTGGCTTGGCTTTCAGACATCTTCGCACCAAGTGTCCATATTCAAGGTAGAGTCGGCATCAGAATGGCAGTGTCTCATAGTCCAGTTGCTATACCCAGGAATATGAACATGCACTCATCTCAACTGCATCTGGCAATGGTTTGCTTAAATTGATTTCCACGCAAATACGAGCAAAGGTCATCACCTTCCTGCTCAAGGTTTGTGTAGAACTTACAGGTCTGCCAAGCATTGATGCCAACATATGAAGCACGTCCTCCCTACAACATTCTATGGGAAATCTAGGCAACCGGACCCACACTGGCACTCTATTAGGGAGCTCCTCAGAGGGATTAAAACTTGCATGTTGTGGTTTTACAAATAATCCCATCTGGTTATAAAAGTAAGGCCCCCCTTCAAATACCCTGTTGCAATCAGCCAGGCAGGTAAATGTCACCATGAAGTAGTTGTTTGCAAGCATCGTGACTTCCATCTCTCCCGCTGGTTCCCAAACTCTTCGAGCCCAACTCTCAAGGAATTGCAGGGAGACTTTTAAACCCAGGACTTACAAAACAAAGAATGATTGGAATAGTATTCTACATCCTCAGCAATCATTTCAAAGGGAATTACTAGTTTTGGTCTTTCTTTGCATCTCTCAAGACATCCATTCACCTTCATGATCTTGGATCCTCCAGGCAGATTCGATTCCTTGGCATCTATATTCTGAGAAAATAGGGCATTCTCATACCCCTGCACTTCCCATCCTGGCAAATTCCTGCCCACCACTTCACTGAAACTACAACCAACACCAGTCTTGGAAGGCATACTCCCAACCATGACTGCGCCTACCTCAAGGTTTGCTCCAGCTGAAAGCATGCTCTAGTTGGCACCCCCAACTCTTTCACCGTGCTTTGACCGGAAGCTTCACGCAACACTCAACGCAGTATACAAAAAAAGGAAATAAACAAAAAATAAAATAGTCAGGGCTGCAACAGCCCACCCCCCTACAAACAAACCAATGCTCCACCCCTTCCTTCGCAGTACCAGGCAAAGCAAAAAGCGAGCTAGGGCACGGTTGCCCTAGCTCGACGACATACTCCAGGCCAACATCCGTTCACTCTCCCAGCAGTCCTCTAAAAATCCAATTCTTCCTCGATATTAGAATGTATTATTATTATAATTATTATATAATTATATATATTTAACACTTCCATATTTTGTATGGCCTTGCCCTTCCCACTATTCACCACTATTCAAGCTCACAATGAAATAAAATGTCTCCTTCTTGCATAATGCATTGACACGCCATATGAAGAAACATAAAACTTCATTTTCCAGTGTCATCTCTATGAAATATAATATTGTTGTTGCTTAACCCATTGTGCACAAAAGGTGTGATAGGGTTAGCAGTCATGGGTTTCGTGTGAGGTACGCCTACGGATTTACTCTCTTTTATTTAACAAAGGCCGCTTTACTAAAACAACAAGTAACATCCCTTAATTAGAAGTAATCAATGACTTTTTTGAAATGTGTTTGCAATCTAAATTTTTAAATTGCCCTAGAAGAATGATAAGAAAGCTAAATAATAATTAAAGGCTATATAAATGCACTTTTTCACTATTTGTTTGTTCATTTAGATGCCCAACCATTTTTAACGGAGGAATATTTAGCCAATTTATTGGGGCAATGATTGCCAACCCTTAAAAAAAATCAATCATTACTCGTTAGTTTTATTCTGAAAGTCTCATCGGGCCGTTCATTTTTTGCCATTGAAGATTGAGATGGAAAAATGTCAGTAATGATATCGTTTTAAGCATCTAAAATAAATCTAATATAGCTTTGCTATAACTTTCTTCTAGTTGTAACTAGGGCATTATATATTACTCACTCTTACATGATTCCAATAAAAAATATAGATTGTGACACTGGAAGATATTGTATGCATATATAAAAGACAAGGGGAAAAATAAGAACATCCAACCGATAGAATAATTAACATTAAACACCATTTTACGATTTAATGGAGAGGTTAAATATAAGAATGAGATAACCATTTAAATAAATTTAAACTAACGACTATTGTTGTTGCTTTACCATTTGATATAACCTATTGCTTATATTTCCTTACTTCTCATAAAAATCTCGAAGTATGATTGATCCTGAAATATTTCATACTAATAACAATTGATTAACAAAATATAAACAAGACATTAACCAAATTAATATATATGTATTTGAGAAACATCAAATTTTTTATTAGTTTGAAGTAAAAAAAATTGATTAAATGATTACCCTTACTCCAACTCCAACGAATGTGGATTGAAGCACATTCAATGGAATATGTACAGAACACATATAATATGGATTTCTCAACACATGAGCATGATGGATGCAAAGTCCCAGACTTTGTAGGGTACAAAAAAATCTTAGTATGGAACGAAGGGACGGAGATAGGTAAGGGTCATGGGGGGGTCACCGTGCTAATAAAAGAAGTGTGGGATGAAACAGTGAAAATAGAGAAAGAGGATCCCAATAAATAATACATTTGGCTGGAAATAACATACAATAAGGACATAATCAGGTTGGCTGCTTGCTACTTTGCTCCAAAAGGGTCAACGTTCTACAAAAAGAGAAACTTGGACAGGGAAGCCCTGTATGCGGTGCTAAAGAAAGATATCTCTATTTTTAGCACATCAGTGGAAATTATTTTAATAGGAGATTTCAATGCTAGAACCACCAACAATCAATCTCTTCAAATGGGAGGAGAAGATAGAGGGGATAACTATCCCTTATGGCTAGAAGAGGGTGGGGACCAACTTTGGGAAAGAATGTCACAAGATGGAAAAGGCAGTGTGACACACTTCGGTGCTGAACTTTTGGGACTTTGTAGTTTGTATTACATGGTTATATGTAATGGTACAAGAGCTTGGCCAAGATTTGGGGGTATTACATGCAAAACCTACAATGGTCAAAGTGTGGTTGATTATGTCATCTGCTCTAAAAATTTCACTACTAGGTTGCTGGAGTTTGTTATAGGGGAATGCCCTATGGAGATGAAGTCTAGCCATATGCCCCTCTTGGTTAAGATTGGCTTTCTCACAAACATGCAAAGTGAAAGGCAAGCTCAACACAAGGTTAGGACAGCTAATCCACATGGTAAAATCATTTTGAATAAAAAAAACCAGGAACTCTTTACTACTGCCCTTGGGCAGCACATTGAGATGACCGAAAACAATGTTGGGTTTAAGGAAAATGATATTACGAGGAAACACATTGTTATCAGTTTGCTGGTCCCTTTGATTCACAAGGCTCTAAAATGTTTGCAAGAAATCCAGGCCTCAGAAAGGAGTCTCTAACACTTTCCTGGCTAACCCCTGGTATGATGAAAAGTGCAAAGCAGCAAAAAGATCCTACAAAGAGAGCGAGCCAAACAAAGAAAACAAGAAAAACTATGTGAAGTTGTTAAAAACCATGAAAGAAAAAATTGTTATACTAAGAAGGAAGGAGCTAATAGTGTTAGGTAAGCACAATTCCAAAGGTTTTTGAAGGGAGCTATAGCAAGAGAAGAAACATACAGAAAATAATATCACAAAATCTCAATGGTTAGAGTATGCAAAACTACTTTATGAGCGTGACTATGAGGAAGCCCTTCCTCCCAATGTTAGCACGTCAACCGAGCTCTTCTCGGATGAGGAGATCAAATAGGGTATAAAGAAATTAGCAAATGGTAAAGCATATGACATTGACGGGCTGCAAGCTGAATTCTTAAAGTGGGGAGCTGAACACCTTGCTCCGCACATCAAAATAATTTTTAATGAGGTCACGCAATGGGGATTTCTAGTGGAGTGGATGACTAGTGTCGTTATCCCTCTCTTCAAGAGTGGGGATATCAATAATCCCTCTAACTATCGTACTATCATGGTCAACCCTCTTTTTGGAAAGTTATTTGGGAGCTTGATCGAACGTACAATTAGCAGTTGGGCAGAAAAAGAAGGGAAAAGAGCAAAGGGACAAGCTAGTTTTAGACCAAGGCACTCTACCATTGATCACTGCATTACTCTTAGGCATTTGATTAGAACACCCAAGGTGGAGAAGCTTACTATTGTTTTGTGGATTTTTAAAAAGCTTTTGACACAGTTCCCAGAGACAAACTCTGGAAAAGGATGGAAGAATTGGGGGTCCCTGATGAGTTTAGAGCAGCCGTTCACCAACTTTATGAGCGTGTTAGAGCAAAAATCAGAACTAGAGAAGGCATGTCTGAATGCTTCAGCAGTAACATCGGGGTCAAGCAGGGGTGCCCACTCTCCCCCACTTTGTTTGGTCTTTACATTGACAAACTTGAGGAATGGATAAATAAAATTGAAGGGGGTGGCATCCAGTTGGCCAGTTTTGTAGTAAAGCTACTTTTATATGCAGATGATCTTATTCTTATAGCAAAAATTGCCCATGGTTTGAAGGGTCATTTGAAGGCTTTAGAGCTATTTTGCTAAGATGTCGAGATGCAAGTGAACATTAGCAAGACTAAAGTCATGATCTTCTCTCTAAAAAGGAAACAACAACAAACTAATTTTATGTTCGAAGGTAGCCCATTGGAAATCGTCGAAGAATATAAGTATCTTTGCATTGTTTTTCATAACAGGCTCAATTGGGAAACTTGCAGGGCGAAAAGGATTCAAGGAGGTTGGAGAGCTTCTTACCTTCTTCAGAACAGGTGTAGGAAAGCGGAATTTTGGGACTGAAAAACCAAGAAAACCCTTTTTGGTTTGTTGGTCACACCGGTTGTCCTCTATGGTTGTGAGGTTTGGGGAAGCAGCGTGTCAAATCACAGATGGAGACAGTTGGAAAAAATTCAAAAACATCTAATCACCAGTAGTCTTAAAGTTAAAGCAATTGTTCCATATGAGATCCTCTTGGTGGAGGCCGGTACTTTTCCAATGGAAGCTGCGGTGATTTCACAGTTACTAAGCTACCTAAAAAAGGTTGAAAACATGGTGAATCACCGGTGGCCCAAAATGGTGTGAACGAGGTATTAGATCGGAGGAAGAAGACGTGGATGAAGTAAAACATCAAGTGGTTGGGAAAATGGGACATTAAGTTACATGAGTGCCTTAACACCAAAGAGGAAATAAAAAAAGTTTGTGTTAGAAAAATTCAACAATGCCATGTGGACAAATTAGATTGGGCATAAAAAAATGCATTAAATTAAAGAGTTCAATCCCACTTGGGAACACGGGGATAAAGCATACCTAAGAGCCGATCTTAAAGGTAAAGCTAGGCTCCTAGTGGCACAATTGAGGACCAGTTCACACCATTTTAGGTGTGAACTGGTAGATGGACGGTTCCCAAGGAAAGATGGGAAGATAGGACTTGCATTTTCTGCAGTGATAGAGCGATTGAAACTGAACGACACTTCATTAGGGAGTGCGATGCGTACAAGGATATCCATATGCAGTAAGATAATAACATGAATGTGGGCAGTTTTAGTGAGTTATTTGAGGAAGAGAGGCTACACAACATGACCCGACTGTTGATAAAGATTCATAGGAGGCAGGATGACATCGAAAGAAATCTACATAACTCCTAATGGTCTTGACACTTGGTCCCATAGACTCTTTAATCTTGTGGACGTTATTAAAACTCATTCATTCATTCAAGGTTTATAGAAAACAAATCATGTGTGAGCGGTGGCTTATGACAAAGACATTACTAGAAATGACACACAATTGTCCTCGACATATTAACACCGGATAGAATATATTTAGAGGCGTTTGTTTACAATATCAAGTGGTTCTGGGTTGACTTAGTACAAAATGGCAGGGTAAAATCCAAAAAAATATACCGTTTGGAGTGTGGGCAATTCATGATAAAACACCCACCCCGAATGTCGGCAAGGCACAATGCCTCACATCGTTTTGCCTCTTCATTTAAGTAGTAGACGATGAGTCTTTCCATCTCATCATAAATGAGATGTCGGGACATGATAATGATATTATTCATCGGACTATGGAATTGAAAAATATCAAAATCGGTTTATGGAATTGAAAAGGTATAATAAGAAATAAAAAAATAAAAATAAATCTGTAATCTTAATATTATAATCCATCATTTATAATGAAGATAAGAAGAGGTGTGTATTTTTCCATTGTTATAATTTATTATCAAGTTATTGTAATTCTTAGTTATAATTAAGTTTGTAATCTTTTTATTATTCATGTGATTATTGTAAACATATTTTTGAGAATAATTTTTTTAGAAATTGAATATATGTAACTAAATCGTTGAGGATATATTATAAATATTGCAAAACATTATATGAGAATAAAATATTTTTCACTTGTTTCACAAGTAATTTTTGATAGATAAAAATCATAAATAAATGTTAAATGTTCTTTTCCTATTGATTGCACATCTCACAATGAGCACAATCTTCAAATCTTCGCTTTCTAAAATTTTCAATATATATTTACTTATTATAAATATTTAGCCATAGAAAAATAGATGTTTTTAGTCAGAGCTTAGAATTCCATATTTTAGTGAGCCAAGAGTAGCATGATATGTTGGTGATGTGCTCCTCCTCATGTTAAAGTAAATTGTGGCCTTCTATCACTAAGTAGTTACATGTCACAGATGCTCCCCAACATAATGATGCATCTTGTGTTGATATTTTGGGCCCTAGACTTTGTAGTATTAGTTGGGATTAGATTGATAGAATTCATATTTTCAAGTTATCCAAAAACTTGCAAGTGAAATATTGAGTTTTACATACAATTATTTTTCATTGAATTTGGCATCCATCCTTTTCTTATTTCAACTATTTTTCATGGAGTGATGTTCCTTCGTATATAGGATGTATGTTAGATACAACAATTGAGCATAACAAATATCCATTCAAGGTTGTTCAATCATCTATGAAGTTATGTGAACAAGGGAACAAGAACAATTGGTATGCTCATTATACATCTTTTCTACATGTAATTAGTATTGACATTAATCGTCTAGCTCCTAGTATACTTTCCATCAATATTCTCCACATGTTCAAAATGATATTCATAAAAGCATCATGGATAAGATCTACAAATCCTACATAAAATCAACTTAGACAAAACATCGGAACCATTGTCAACAAAAATGTTTCTACTTGGAACAATCTCTTCAAATAAAAGATGGACATATTTTTACTCCTAACTACACCAAGGCCTATTTTGGTTTGAGATTTTTTTTGGGTCAATTGTGGATATGCTCTCATCAACACATATGCGAACTTTGTTATTAATAATGAAGTAGAATCATAGGAGCATTTTGTATATAGGTGTCTAGTGTATTATGAGATCTATAGTAGAGTTTGTTGCTTCTTTAGAGAAAATCATGGCTCTTTATGAGATATTATTCATTATGAGGATAAAGAATGTGTAGCTCCATGAGAGAGATGATCTAACACAAAGATAACCTCCTCAAGATTCGTTAGCACAACTATTTGTTTCATGTTTCAACTTCACGCTCTTTTCTTCAATCTCAAATTCAAAAACACAAACAAACCCACTATTTTACTCAACAATCACAAGTTATTAGAGAAAATATCTCAAATTAATTCTTATGTTTTATCTCTTTTTTCTCTTACAAGTTCTTATTTAAAATGTATTTTTCTTATAATACTATTACCCTGTTATGATCATTATTACCCAAACAAATATATATATATATATTCATTATTGAATCTTTAGAAAGTATCTTTTTGAATTTGGAATAGGGTAGGATGTTGTGATAGAGGACTTCAAATCTATGTCAAAAAAGTCAAAGGTAAATCATCATGATGATTGATTTAATATTTTAATAATTAAAACTATTAAAAATTATAAATTTTTTTTTGATATTTAAACATTATTCTATTCAAATTTAAGTATATCTATTTTTTACATCTTTAAAAAAAAGTCTAATCACCTTTTCCAACTTTTTAATAAAAAGCCAACCAAAAAAACAAAAACAAAAAAACAAAAACAAAACTCAATTATCTTTAGAGGCCCATCGAAATTCATCTCAATCAGTACAAATAAAAAAGAAACCCACTTAAACGTTTTGTTTCCTTCTAAATCCATTAAAGAAGTATCATAACACTTTATAATTATTATAATATAAATATTCTATCAATTCAAATGTTCATTAATTAATTATTTATATATATAACAAAATGATATATCCATGGGGATAATGATTGAGGATTCGAATCGAGTGTCATATCTAACCACCATCTGCCTTTTTTTTAAATTTATATTATTCTCTCGTGGAGATGCGAAAAGTAGGTCTACTTTTCTTTGTCGGAAATTTTATTTGGCGCTAGTTGTACTCAAAACAAATAAAAAATATATATAATTAATTATCCAAAAGCTTGATCCTTTTCTAAGATGGCTTTCAGTTCGTATGATTGCTAACCACAAGTAAAAGTAATAAGGACAAATTATTGTTGTATTTTATGGAGTAATTGACCTCCCATTGTAGTATATATCATGACCAATCTAACGGTTGGCAATTTATATAGGTATTTCAACTATCATCATCAAAGTGAATTGTGACACTTGTCACTTTCTTGAGAAAGCATTCAACATATTATGGAAGGGGACCGGTAGTTCTTTAATTTTGGGGTTTTATATTTTTTATATTATGTCATTTCACGTTAAAGAAATGGATTTAGATAGTTTAATATTTTTAAGTTTAAAAATATTGTTTGAGAAGAAAATTGATGTTTTGGGAAGTTATATGATGAAGTTTTCAATAACATGTCAATTTTAAGGTATGTTTTTAGTTCGATTGGTCATTGGAGCCAAAGGGACCAACAATAATTTTCAAATGAATATATTATTTTATCGTTGACTTATAATTTTGACACGTAAGCCATGTACTGAAATACATACAGGCTCATTAATATGAAATGAAGTGTCATGTCAGAAGATGCATGGCTCATTAATGTGGAAGGGAGCACCATTTTCTAGATGGTTCAACGGTCTTTTCTCCATTAATGTGGCAAGTTAATGTCACTATATGCACCACCAATTGTCATCTCTTCCTACCTTTTTATGTACCTCCTCCCCTAAAATGGATGGAACTTACCTAGAAGTTCTCAACCATGTCACATTATGCAGAGGAATTCTTGTTAGTAGAATGGAGGGATGAAAGCATATGCACATATGTACTCCCTGTAATTGAACCCACATTAGTGTTTTATTTGTTTTCGCTTCGCTGCTATTGTTATCATGTCTTCTTTGTTCATGTGTTTTACTGCATGTATTCACATCTAGGAGACATCCAATTCTTATCATTATTGTGCTGAAATTATTAATCTAAGCAATATTATGTGACAATGCACAATCTAGACCAAATTCACTAAAATGCTCTAAATGGTTCAAACTTGTTACATACAGGGGTTGATTTAGGCTAATGTATCCTTGAATAGGGCAATGCATTTTATGTAATTATTATCTTTTCTCAGATCACTTCAAGTCAAATTGCGATCATGCAAAATAACACTCTGGACCACATAATTCTTCTAATTTGACAACACACATCACGTGCATGTGTTATTTTGTGTCCATAATGCCCTAACTGGAGTATTGTTTTGTATGCAATTGACACCTTTTTCTGATTATATTTCACTCAAATTATGACTTAGTAAAATGACATTTCTGACTAGATTGATTAAGTGTGCAACAAATTTCCAAAAAATTGTAGAAAATTAATTAAAACCACTTACACAAATTAAATCAAATCAAGATCCTAAGTGAAAGATCCATAGAAGTTATTGAAAATTCATTCCTTAAATCTACATCATCCCATAACATTATCAATGGGGTGGCATCCATAACCCATTAATGAAACAAATATCAAGTTTAACCTCTCCCATGCCTCATCAATGCCCATTTTTTTCAAATATTAATGGGATTATTTATGGCTTGTCCCTCCAAAATTGAATCAGTTCATGGCCACACATATTGATTTCAAGATGGATGGTCATAGCTGATCTTGAATATTTTTAGAAAGATATAAATAAGTGATCCAAGACCACCATTTTTAAGCTTCAGTTATACAAACTTATTATGCAGAAAATTGCTATAGAAAAGCTTCACCAATTTGCACAAATCAAACTAATCTTGTGAGCCTAAGCCATTAGTGCACTAAGAAGTGATAAAGGAGCATGTTACTCATCATTGACGCAGACTAGGAGCACCAAATTTGAGAAAAAACATGCTTCTTCGCCAACTTAGAAGGATGGATGTTATTTGGAAGGTTTGATAGTATTCCTTTTTTAAATAGCTCTTAGAATTCATTTGCAACATTCCATGAGGGAGTAGGCTTGATGTTTAATTGTCTATATGCTTTCTTATAGATATTTTCTTGACTAATGCATGGACTAATGCATCTTGTAATCCTACTATACATTTTGGCATGCTCGATGAGACTTGTACCTCACACAAGTCTTTATACCTTCTAATTTTGCATTTAGACCCTCTTTGGAGGCTATTTTACACTTTTTTTCTCTCATTTTATGTTTCTGCAGCTTCTGAGACAAATAGCAAGATTGACTTGTAAAATGGCAGGATCGACCTAAACATTGATGAGATCGCCCTAAAAAATGGTGGAAATGCATCCATGAATGGCGAGATCATTTTATTGGTTTTTTAATTTTTCTTGTGTGTTTTACAGGATTTATGAGATCATGTTGCAAATCAACAAGATCACTCTGTAGAACAGAGGGAATGCACTACGGATCAATGAGATCACTCTACAGATTGGTAGGATTAACCTATAAAATGATGAGATTACTTTAGACCAAAAATTGATAGGTAATTGTTATTTTTTTAATCAAATTTTCTCATTTTGATGGGAATGCCTTGTACTTCAATAGGAATGCCCTGTTAATCAACAATATTGCCTTGTTAGTCAGTGAGATTGCAAACTAGTATTTTATTTGTTCCTCTGGAACAATGAAAATGCACTATGGAATGGTGAGATTGCTCTATGAAATGGAGAGATCGACATGCTTAAGAAAACATAACTTAAAATAGCAAGTTAGAAGTTTTTCTAACAATTTTACACCCTGATGTCAGACTTCTAACATCTTCTTTGCAAGCTTTAAGACACTTAGTCTCCATTTCAATAATAAGCAAAGTCAAAATTCATTCATACTTCATTTTGGTGTCATAAAATTAACTCTCACATTAGCTAAATACTCTTCAGAGTTCTATTTTAAGCTTGTTTATTAGAGTGTTTGATTTTAGTAAAATGAGTGTTGCACGTATGCTCTCCCCCTGTCCCCTTTAGGAAACTTGGGAGACCAAAAGTGCTCATTCTTTGCATTTGTTGCCTTGTCTAAAGGCATGAAAAGAAATTTTCTAGGGCCCTCCTCAAATCCATAGGGTTTGGGTGATCTTAGAAGGAGCATAAAGTCTTTTCGCTTGTCTTTATTTTTTATACACTTTGGCACTTGGGAGCGGGAGTTCATAGCCTCCTCACAAGTTCTCTAGGGAAGCGTTGAACCGAGAATTCATCTCCTAGATGGGATACTTATTTTGAGCGATTAAAACAAGATCTGTTAGTGGTTATCAGTCTCAGATCATAGGGGCAATTATGATATTACACTACACTAAGCAATTGACAAATGTAGTGATTGTGAAAAAGATAAGACCTTTTCACAATAAGCTGGTTGACATGGATCTAATTAATGTGAGCATATCTAGTGTTAACCACACTTGGGACCATCTAGATTCACAAAAATTTAGTTTTAGATAAAATCCACTTGTTGTGGACATACTGTTGATGCAGGGTAAGTAGCTCAAAGTTCTATATCATCCTATAAACTCTTGAGAGAAGAGGGGGTGTAAAAACCCTACTTTTCATGCACTTTTATTTTTGGATTAATAATTAAAATCCTCTTAAGAGCACATAAATAGATAGAATTTGATAGTACCATGAAACCTTGTCAGTTTTAGGATTTAGACATTATACTTAGATGTGTTTGCCATTTATCCTTTGATTGCTTAGTCTTTTTGAGTCTAAAATTGTTTGTGTGAAATCCAAAACACATCACAAGATCAAACACTTTGTTATACCCCATTATATTTGAACAAAAAGGCGTTACACTAACCAAATTAAAATCACTCTTTGCCTTATTCAAATCATCATTTAGAACATTGTGTTTGTATTTTATGAAAACATTGTTATGCTTTCTATTTGAGTCTAGACCATTTTCCCACTTTTCAAATATTTCAAAGTCCATTTTTTTAAATCTAGATTTAGAATCTTACCTTTCTACGTTCTGATCCAGGGAGCTATTTGTTTACCTTTTGCACTTGGTTTGAGTATCTTGGGTATGATTTCTTATTTAGATTAAAGGTCGTTACCTAGACTCATCATCATTTTATTCTCATTGTGGGCTTATATTATCTTGCATTCACTCACATTCTAATTTTTTGGATCATTTTATATCTTGTTGCCATGTAACATTGTTGTGCTGCCCATTTAGTCTTGGATTTATACTTAGGATTTCTTATGATAATTCACATTTTGAGCTTCTTGGTTCACATTGTTATCTTCCTAATCAGAAAGACCTCATTCTAATTTTATATTCATAACTTGTTGTAGTTGTATCTAGCTTTTATGGTATTAACATATCTTTGACCTAAGTTTGTTGTGCTAACCCATACTTTAGGTTCCAAAGTTATCTTACCCTCTTCCAATTTGATGATTTCAACCTACTAAAGTTGAGTGAATTCGTAACCACTTTCTTCTAATTGTGTGGTATTACACCACTTCTTTTATTATAGTCTCATCTTACCTCGTAATTTGTTTGAAGAAATCCAAGAAACCTTTTTAAATTTTTATGAAACACATTTCACATATTATTAAATGTAGATAAAAATATTCTAAACATGACACAAAGTTATACTCGTAGTGGGGTCTCTTATGGCCCTAGTTATGAGGAAGAGCATTTTTATGATGGACATGATAAATCCATTGTGTTCGAAGATATCCCAACAACTGTAAGGTCTAAAAAAGATTATTATGAACATCAAACCTTAGAAAACAAAGATGAATCCCTCCTAAGGTTGATAGAATTTGGTGCTAGGTTACCACCAGATTTCTTGATGGAACAATTGCACACACTTGTTAAAGTAGAAGAACAATAACAAGATCAACCTATTTCTTGGATTGCAAAATCCAATATTGCTTCTTCTAGTAAGGGAAAATAAACACTCATAGAGTCTACTTCCAATGATCAAAATCTTGCTACCAAGATCAAAAAAAATAATCAATGGCATGCAGAACAAATTATCACAAACTTAATAGACTCTTTGGCTGAAACTTCGATCAATAAAAAGGATCCTAAAGAGCAAGAGAATGTGATAGATCAAGTGTAACATACCCTAATTGAGCCTACATCTATGATATATCCTAGCACTTCATCTGAACATAACAAACTTAGGGATGTCTCGCAACATGTTTCACTAAATATGAAACATACATTCTTCAATCACTAAGAGGCTCTTGTCCCTTCAGAAAACTAAGGGATAACAAAATCAACACATGTTGGGGTTATTGTTCAAAATTATTTTACAAGTTCCTCCCAATCGACACATCTTTTGGTTAATTGACCGTAGACCCCACAAAATCAATAGTACACATATAATTCACAGTGGCAAATTTCAGGAAATGTTTATCAACCACCTAAGAATTAGTGGTTGACATACTCGACTCAAGGAGTAAACTAAAACAAATTTATAGATCGTAGGGTTTATATCCCTAATAAAACAACCCAAAAGGGGCACATACCACCCTGACAAAATTATATCCGACCTAAAAATGCACCAAACATGCTGGAGTAGAATTCGATGAAGGAAATTGTGTCAAGAATAGAGATGGGAAATCAATTCAAGAAATATAAGTTTGATGGGATATGTCCATATCTATTTGAATTCAATATTCTCTAAGTCCCCTTTCCACCTCATTTTGAGGCACCTAAATTTGATAAATACAAAGGGAAGGGTGACCCTCGAGAACATATCTAAGCCTTTTTCATATTGTGCAAAGAGGTAGTTTATAGTAGTATTTATTTGTTTTAATTTGTTCCATGTAGTTTGGTTGGACAAAATTTAGATTGGATCCTAAAATTACCTAAAGGATCAGTGGTAGATTGGAATAATTTATCTAAAAAAATTGTCAACCATTTCTCTTACAACATTGAACATGAATTGACTATGGTCAACTTATACAAAGCAAAATAATGGGATGGAGAAAGATTTGTAACATATCTATAGAAATGGAGAGGATTAGCTGGACACTTCTAACATAATTTACCAGATAAATAGTTGGTGGATATGTTTGCACAAAACTTACATATTGAGGTGGATCATAATCTATGACTCACTTGTGTAAACACATTCAAGGAAATCATAGACAAAGGTCTGTAGATTGAGAAGGCACTTATTACTAAAGGTCTTATCAAGATTTATTCACATGGTCGAATATCTAATTAGATCCAATCACCCATTTAAGCTGTTGCTATAGAGAAACCTAAAGGGTCAAACAAAAATAAGAATATGGTCTAAAATGAGTGATATAATTTGGACATGTACAAATGGTGCAAGCTATACCAACTCCCAATGGGCAACTAGCTCCACCTAATCCATCAACCACTTTGAAAAGGGCTCCTCCATGGAGGGCATTCAATAAATATAGAGTATTCAATAAACTGGGAGAGACTATTAAAGACATGTTCTAAAAGCTCATAGCAGCTAATCTGATTATGTGGCCTATACCACGGCCATTCCATAAATATCAACCCAAACTTGATTGGTATCGAGAAGATGAGTTTTTATAACTTACATCATGTTATTGGTCATGGCATTTATCGATGTGTTCAACCGAGACATCTTATTAAGGACTTGATTGAAAGTGGTGAAATTTAAGTAAAACACATGACACAAAACACTAATTAGGACATGGGCATTTACAAAGACCCATTTCCTAAACATAATATACAACCAACAAAAAAAATCAAACTCAACAAACATAAGGCCAAAATCATAATCAACATCATCATAATTAGGATCATAATACCCTTGCTAATAACTTGGGTTACAATAATATGCCATATGACTATAATAGCACTGTGGGAAGTGTTTCTATAGCATTGTGGGAAGTGTTTCTACAAATCATTTTAAAATCATCACCATTAAAGCTCATGAATCGTCTAATGCTTCTTGAAGTGCTGGACACCCCATTATAGGTTGAACACCCTCCTCTTCAAGTAATGCCATGTCAGGTTCAAGCAATTCCAATGCACCTTGGTTTATGTGGGTTACTATCTATGGACCCCATTATTCTAATTATAATGATTCCTCATCGACTCAAAATTATGCAAACACAACTAGATGCTCATGAGTCACCATCCAAGGCCCTTTGCCTTCTTCTTCTAATTATAATGACTCCTTATCAACTCAAAATTGCATAAACGTAACTAGATGATTGTGAGTCACCATCCAAAGCCATTTGCCTTCTTCTTCTAATTATAATGGCTTCTTGTCAACTCAAAATTATGCAATCGTAACTAGACACTCATGAGTCACCCTTTAGGGTCCTTTTCCCTCTTCCAACACTAGACCCAACGTGAACAATATGGCTTCAAATCCAAAACTAAACACTATACCAGTCAAGGCTAAACCCTCTCATCCTTCCATTGAAACACTATGTAGTATATTGGACCAAGTAAAACCTCTATGCAAATTTCTATCTTAGATCTTTTGTGTATGTCAAAAGTCGACAAAACTATTTTTAATGACTTCCTTCAATAGTCCACTGTTCCTTAGGACATTAACCCCAAAAAATTCCAAACATTTGTAGGGCATTTATCTCCTTCTTGATAAGTTACATTTGATCAGATAGACATGTATACTCTTGGTTTGAGCCATAACAACCCCTTGTATATTGAGGTCATCATCAAAATCACAAAATCAAGCAGGTTCTTATAGATAATGGTTCAGGGTTGAACATATCATCACTCAAGATAGTATAATGACTGGGTTATACTGCCAAGGAAATATAACCAAAAATAATCATGATCAAGGTATATGACAATGCAAAAAGGGAATCTTATCAAACTATCTATTTATTGATTATTGTTGGGTTTGTATCCCATCATACTTTGTGCCATATTGTGGATATTGAATTGCCTTAAAACATACTTCTTGGTCATCCTTAGATCCATGAAGTGAAATCCATCCCATCGAACTTGTACCAGTGCTTGAAGTTCCCCCATGATAGGATTGAAGTTACCATTCTTGATGATCTGCAGCCCTACCAATATTGCAAACACCTAGAGGCTAAATTTTGTAATTATAACTATTGCCCTAGTTCTAAATTCTTAGTGAAGAAGAACAAATAAATATTTTTCAACCACCCAAGTCAAATTATATCAACCCAAGTGACCTTGCTTCCACTTTGGTTGATCTATTTCCTGCAACACTTGCATAAAAGGTCATTATTGAGAATGTAGGAATTTTCACATACCATCTAAGTGATACCTTTCACATTGCTAAGCTACCTAAGTCTCCTAATTATTTTGGCAAACCCAAGCCTTCCCAAATCCCTTGCAGGCCCAACATGATTTGGAAAAAGAAGAAAGATACACAAAAACCACCAATGGTATTCGTACCTACTCCTTCACCAAATCAAGATCGAAAAGATTTTATTAAAGGAGTCCGGTATATTTTGATGGCATTGTTGATTGTCTTTAGAATCCTAAGTATCCTATCCCTAATCAAATTATGGAAAAATTTGATCATATAGGTATAGGACTTGGTCCTTGAGGGTAAGGAATATTGAAACCATTATCAACAAGTAAACCTAACATGAGTCAAGGTATCAAATTTATACCGCTTATGGGTAACCTCATGTATTTTGATAGTGCTTATTCTAAATCAAATAAAAATGAGACTCTTGGAAATGATGTAGTGTCCCATTATAGCATTTATGATGATCTTAATGAGACAATCCTATTTGATTCCAACTCCATTATGACCATCACATCCTATTATCCCCATTGATTCTGCCATCCTTACCTCATTGATTGGGTGAACAAAATTATGTTATACCCATAGATGAATTTTAGAATGAAGAATCTATTGTTGAGTACATGGTCCTTCGAGATGAATTTCCAATTAGTGATCATAAACAAGGCTTTGACTTCTCTTTGGACTCTTTCACCTACTTTGGAGAGTAGGCAAACTTTATTGGCCACAACAAAGATAAAACATTGAGATCTTCAGGTGAAAACCTCTTTGACGCACTCACTGATTAGGGAAATAGTAAAGAAATAGATAAGCCCTGGAGTGAAAATCTATTTTAGGTGCTCTTGGATGGGGAAGTTTGTTCACCTCCAAAGGATGTGTAATGTCCATCAAGTCCTAGCTCTGTAGCCAGTGCCAATATCACATCAAAGAAACATAAAGTCTTTGAGTGTCTCGCTCTTGAATTTCTACAGATATTTTCTAGTTGGCCACTACTTGAACCAAAAAATTCAAATTCATCTCATTATCTAAGAGTTTTGGGAAGAAAAAATAGAGGCTAAATTAGAAGAAGAGGATCAAGATCAAACACTGCCCACTATTCTATAGGATGGTTCTACACTCCTCATAGAGAACACAACCAAAACAAAATTGGGGGCTTATAATAATCCTAATTTTTTTAATCTTGGATCCTCTCTCATTGATGAAGAGTGAAACCAAATCGTCATCATTCTAAGGTCTTTCATTGATACCTTTACATGGGCTTATTTTGACATGCTAGGCCTAGACCCTAACTTGGTTATGCATCGAATTGTTGTCCATCCAAATGCCAAGTTGGTCAAACAAAAAATGAGAAATATGAGTTTTCACATTGCTCTTTTGGTAAAAGCAAAATTGGAGTAACTATTAGGAGATAACTTCATCTGACCACTAGACTATTCTGACTGGATATCAAACATAGTCCCAGTAATAAAAAATCCAAAAGGTATACATATTTATATTGGTTTTAAAGATATCAATAAGGCTTATTCCAAAGATGATTTTCTTCTACCCAATATCAACATGATTTTTGATTCTACTAGTGGGTATGAGGTGTTGTCCCTTATGGATAGATTCTTAAGATACATCAGATCAAGATAACTTTATAAGACCAACACAAAAATACATTCACCACATTTTGGGAAACATTATATTACCAAGTCATGCCCTTTGGCTTGAATAATGCTAGGGCCACTTATTGACATTATATGAATATCATCTTCCATAACATGATGCAAGATATTATTGAAAACTATGTTGATGATATCCTATCAAAGTCAGGAACACATGTCAGACATCCTGATGTTTTTTAAAGAATCTTCAAGAGACTTCATGAGTAAAAGGTTCATCTAAATCATAAGAAGTGTGTCTTTGACATCACTTCAAGAAAAATGATAGGGTTCATTGTGTCACAAAGAGGGATTGAATTGGACCCTACTAAGGTCAAGGCCATTGTGGAAATGCCTTCACCTTCTAATCTCAAGTAGCTTCGTAACCTGCAGGGAAATATTCAATCTATTTGTAGGTTTATTTTACAATTGGCAAATAAGTGAAACCTGTTTACACACCTCTTAAAGAAAGGGGTCACTTTTCAATGGGGTGTCTAATGTCAATAAAAAATTGTAAAAGTCATAACATACTTTGCCAACTTGCTATTTTTGAGACTGCCAACACTTGGACAACCATTGATCCTTTATATTTTAATCATTGAACATGCACTGGGGACACTTTTAGCCCAACATGATGAGCATGGAAATAAACATGTAGTCTACTATTTAAGATACACACTTGTGGCTTATGAACATGATTATAGGCCTATTGAGAAGGCATGTTTAGCAATGGTGTTTGCATCCCAAAAATTGTGACACTATATACTAAATAATGAGACTATTGTTGTTGCTAAAGTGGACCCTCTCAAATATTTATTATTTAAAACAACTCTTACAAGCTACATGGCTAAATGGGTCATGCTCATAATTGAATTTGATGTTGAGTACCAGAATCAAAAGGCTATCAAGAGGTAGGTAATTACTGATCAACTTGTAGAAGCTCCTATTATAGATACTCATCCCCTAAAATTTGATTTTTCAAATGATTCTATTATGACAATAGAAGAAACACTGCATGAACCAAACAATGGAAGTTATACTTTAATGGCTCCTTTACATCCCTTGGATATGGTGATGTAATTTTGCTAATTACACTGTAAGGGAATCTAATTCCCAAAGCATTTCATATTAATTTTCATTGTACCAACAATATGGTTGAGTATGAATCCCTTATTGCAAGACTTCATCTTACAGTGCAGTGGGATATCTAGTGGTTAATGGTCTATGGGGATTCTTAATTGATTATAAATCAAACCATAAATAAGTATTAGACTCGAGATGACAAGATTGTACCCTACAAGCACATTATGGATAATGTCAAGACTCACTTCAAATCCCTATAACTTGAGCAAGTACCATGGGCCAATAATAGATCAGTCGATGCAGTGACAACAATTAGGTCCATGATACAAATTGCCATAGTGCTAAAGAGTATTAGTTTATCTTTAAAAACCTTCTATAGTATGCTAATGTATTTATAGATTTAGAGGGGGTACACACCATTGCTGGTCCCAATCCCCCACTTGAACTACCTTCGTATCAATACATCTAAAATTATTTTCACAACCAATTTTTTCTACTTGACCTTTCCAATAATTGCTAGAAAATATTTCTTCATTGCATAACCCGCTATACCCTCCTGGGAAAGATGCTTTATCATAAAGGCTATGATTTAACAAATATTCATTATTTATCTTCAGGAGAATCCAAGTTAGTGCTTAAGTAGGTTCATGAAGGAATGTGTGGGGCCCACACCAATGGTGTAGTCTTAGCCAAAAAACTCCTCAGAATAGGATACTACTGGCCTAAGATGGAAACAAATTCTTTTAATTATGTTAGGAAGTGTGTTTCTTACCAAAAACATGGTAATATGATACACACACCTTCCTTACCACTCCAACCGATTAATACACCATGGCTATTTTCTACGTGAGGCCTCGATCTCATCGAGAAAATCAACCCAACCTCTTTTGATGGCCATAAACATATTATCACTACTACCGAGTATTTTATTAAGTGGATTAAGGCCATTCCTCTCACTTACATCACCGAGAAGTAGATTGACAAGTTTATTCATTACCATATCATTTATTGATATGGTATCCTAGCCCATATTATATCTAATAATGGAAAATCATTTTTAAATCGAGATGTTAAGGATCTTTGTGCCAAATTCAAAATCAAGCATAATAAATCCATGCCATGTAACCTACTAGGTAATGGTCAAGTTGAGGCATAAAACAAAACCATTGTATCAATCTTAAAGAAGATTATCAATGACATTGGTTGTAATTGGCACTTATAGATTTTTCCTGCCCTCTAGGCTTATTGCACTAGTCATCAAATCCCCATAGCCACTCCATAGTCCTTTGTTTATGGAACAAAAGCTATTATCTTGATTGAGATTGAGTTGCCTTCACTATAGGTATCATTGGAGAAAATTGAAGATGATGAGGATTATAGAATTTATAGGTTGTAAGAGCTAGAAATCATTGATTGTAAGCATTTGGCTACCCTAAATAACTTGAAATCATATTAGAATAAATTGCGTAGAAGCTATAACAAGCTCATTCTCCCTCAGGAGTTTGAAATTGGTGATTTGGTCTTGAAAGAGAACCAAAAGAACACTAATGTTGAATGTAAAAAGAAGGGTAAGTTTCAACCCAATTGGTTGGGCCCATACATTGTTACAATAAATTATGGATTGGGGGCATACCAATTGGCTACACCAGATGGTGAAAGACTCCCATAGCTCATGAGTATTATAAATGTAGAGTATCTCTACACTTGATAGCCTTTTGAATCATTGTCTAAAAGACCCCTTACTTGGGGACAACTTGTGTCGAAGTCATTTTATCCAACTCTTATACTCTAGACCATTCTATCCTGGATCATTTTTATTTTGTCTCGCTCTATCCTGGACTATTCTATCTTGAATAATATTCTTTTACTACTCTGGACTATTTTACCCCTGGATCATTGACACTTTGGATCACTTATATTACACTTGACTCATTTTTATCCCATTCTAGACCATTATAACCTGGATAGTTCTATTCCATAGCCAATTATAATCCTGATTATGATTCATATGCATTTTGGACACACTTAGTGCCCGTTCTACAAAGTAATTCATCCTGAACATTATTTCACAGCTTCCTTTTATAGACAAGTGTATGAAGATATGTCAGCACATGATTTTTGCCTACGAAAAGATCTTCTAGATTTTTTATACAATGCATATTTTTCTCTTATTCTTTTTCTACTATTTGGTAGGCATTATCACCTTGACAGGATCAACATGGGTTGTTGTAGTCAGCTATAGCTATTATTGGAACTCCCACTCTTGGATGTGCATCTCCTTGATTGATTAGTTCCCTATGCCATTATTTATATTCATGATCCCATTGTAGTTGATTTAACTATTGTGTGAACTTTTACCTGTGGACATGCATCTCCTTAGTTAGGTAGTTCCCTGTGCCTTTTATTAATATTTCATTTTTTTGCTTATCCCAAAAACAAAAAAACATTAAAAACTGATTAACAAAAAGAACAAAAACATTTCCTTAAACTTTTATTTATTCTGCTCTCATGCTCTCACCATTTTGTGAGTAATTATCATTTGAATGCACTCACCATTTTGCGAGCCCATTTCATTATTACTATACAACAACAATCATGTTTTCTTATCATCACTTTTATTATATCCCATTACCTATGAGAACTACATTTGGCCTAAAGTTCATGTTGGATCTTGCATCCATGGAACTATGTAGATAACATCCACTTGCCTTGTGCATCTGCAGTGAGATCGGACACCCCTTCCTTTTCTTATTTTTACTTAATTTTATTTTGTGCTATTGTTTTTTTATACACATAATATTTTCAAAATTTATCAATTATTGATGCTTTCTATCTTGCAGGAACCTATCGAGTCTCAATCTCTCTAAGTGCATGCCCTAAGGGGTGTACCAAGAAAGGGGTGGGTAGATCATTAGTGATTTGCAGGATTGTTGTCCCTTTTTTCCACTTACTATCTACACACCTATTTCCAAAAAACCATTCCCCTTAGCTTTGCCTCCTATTTTTCATCCTCCTCTAGTCATTTACCCTCTTCATTATCCCTTTCCCTAACTGTTGACTGAATTTGACTTTTAGGTCAAATTGGGACCCCTATAGGTAAAAATATGAGTTTTAGATGTTTTATGGGGTATAATATATATTATAATGGGGTGTATGATATGTTATTTGATGTCATCCTAGCCTTGGTCTTACTCATATTAGTTAATTTATCATTTTGAGTCATTTAGTGGGCTTTTAGGGGCCATAAATGCAAGTGACATGGTTCCCAAGGTGCTCAGGGGTCCTATTTTATTTTAAAGCATCCAAGAGGTCATTTTACCTATTAGGGATGTTAGTTACATGAGAATATTATAGTTTGTTTAATTAAAATTTAAGAAACCAATTGAAAAAGGGAGGATTTAACACTTATACGACCCATGGGGAAGTGTGCCACATGGGGTAAGGTCATAGAACACATTTTCATATTCCTCACACTCATATTAATTCTTTAAATGCTCTATAAGTTCCATTTTCAAGCCAAAACCATTCTGATCCATATTGGCTTTCCTAAACATACAGAAGTGACCGTTAGGTTTGTGTTTAGTAGATATAGTTGAAGAGGTTTCAAAGAAAATGATTTTTGAAGGTGATAATAAACTCAAATAAATTAATTTAAATATTAAGATTGAAATGATTGATCAGCTTTGCTTTATGAAGCATCCTCATGAAGTTGACTGTTCTTTTCTACTAGTTTTTTCATTCACTGTATAGGTTTTGCTCCATTTTTGGCCAGTCCGTACAAACCAATTGGTGACATTGATTCCAGATTATGTTGGATTATTTATCTAATTCTCTTCATGTTTGGTTTATATTTTCAAGGTGTTTTCATATGATAATCACCTTAAGTTGCATAAGGGAGCTCTTTTCTATGCAACAGGTAGTCTTTTCACCATTTGTAGGATTTTCTTATTTTGATGGTGGCCTTGGAGGGTGAATATATATTTTTTTACATGATTATAATGTTTTATTGATCACATTCACCTCTAAATATCTTTGCCCAAGGTAATTCTTCATGGAACTATAGTCATATGCAAACATTTACAATCTGGTACCCATGGGAGTACGTCTATAGGCATAACTTGGAGGGATATTACATTGCTATAGAGGTTTTTTGACTTATTTCAATACCTTGATAGTGATAAACATCCATTAGAATCATTGATAAGGAGATTAGGTTTGATCATGAAGCTATTCCCCATGCATATTATTCTGATACTACCCACTGCTTGTATATAACTTCATTAGCACCTACAAGAGAGCAAGAAAACACTAGGATAGAGTTTTGAGCCTTGTTTCAAGTCTTTCATGATTAGGGATTTGTGTTTTTAAAGTTTGAAAAGGTCCATAGACTATTTAAAAGTCTTCCACCATGCCTACTACTCATACCATTACATCCTTATTGCCTGGACTATGAAATGACCACCTACAAGTGATAAAATAGGGGATTAAAGAACCATCTTGAGGTGTTGTAGCACAAAATGGAATCCTATTTGAAATCTTGATGTGTTGTGGAAATAATGAAAGACCTTATTTAAAGGTTAGGTTGAACAAATAAGGGTGAAGGATTTAGCAAGAAGAGATTGAATTCTAGTATCAAATGCCCAAAAGTGCAAAATAGAGCACCCAAGCTTTTGGTTGAGAGATTAAAATAGGATTATAAAGAATTTTGATGCATCCAAGTGAGATTACCTTGTATCTCTCACATATAGGATCAAATTGAAAAAAGGAAAGGGTTGTTTAATCCTTTGGTTCTCTTGATAGTGAAGCTTGAACATGCATTTCTCATCACTGAATTTTGATAGTGATGTCTACAGGTTTTGAAACTCTGAAGGGACTTTTCACCCAAAGTGGTAATTTAAAACCTTACCCCCATGATTGGAAGGTTATATATGGTAGAGGAGAACAATTATGATATAAGGATAATTTTAGGGGATAATATAATTTTTTTTAGATCCTAGACACACCTAAAAGTGTGTGTAATTCAAAATACTCACCTACAAAAATAGGGAGGTGAAAAAAGTGCTTCGGAGTAACATTCAAGAGGAAGGACATTTGAAGATGAAATTGAGTGTTTGGAGAGGGTGAAAGGTTTGAAATTAATATAATTCCACCAAAACAAATGGATATGTAGAGTTTTTTTCCTCAAGACACACCTACAATCCATACAGATAGCTTGAGCATATTCATCTACAACCAACATAGGGTTCAAGTTTGAAAAGGGTTTCTTTTTTGCATATATGAGTGTTAAGGGTATTATTGGTGTTTTGAAAAGTGATTTAAAGCCTCCTCAAAGTTTTCAAGTGTTTTATGAATCAAGCATGATGATCTTCCGAACTTGTAAACACTTATAATGACCCTACACAGTCAGCTGTAGGTGACTGTAGGTAAGCAGTCAACTAAGACAATGTGTCATAAGGATGGTTTAGGCTAAGCTTAGGGTGAATAGTGAGTTCAATAATTTATAAAAAACTATGAAAACTTCAAAAAAATGGTTATAAGCATGATTTAAAATCCTAACACCTACAATATGCACCTATAGGTGCCCTTTTAAGTAGAATATAATCAGAAGTAATACTCAATCTTGAGGGGGCAAGGTATGAGGAGGGGTATGTAGGAGTTTTAAGTGTTTTAAAGACCTATATCACATTAATTATGGTCATTATAACCTCATAACACTCTCACAAGTGTATATTTAATAAATAATGTAATTCTAAACATTCATAACATAGTCCATTCCCTGAATCATGCACAAAATATATCATAAAAAGAGTTTGACTTGGATTTTCATGCTTTTGAAGGGTCTAATCACATGATCAAGGGCCAATATTTGGTAAAAAATATATTTGAAACTTGGAAGGTATTATAAATTTTTTATTTTGAGTGATGAAATAGGGGAAGTACCCTCTATTTTGTCTTAGACATAGGGTACTTCCCTTTGTGCTTAAACCTGTAGTCTTGTGAAGATGAAGGCAAGGAGGTGAACCATAAGTTGTTTGAACATTATAAGAAGGTGTAGGGAGCTCAAGTAAATAAAATAAAACATGGGAGACCAAGAATATAGGAAGGAAACTAAATAGATAGGTCTAAAATGCTAAGGTTACAATTAGACCTAGTAGGCAGAATTAAGGCCTAGAGACCAAATAAGAGACCAATGCCACTTATATCTCTAAGTGAAATTTATAATGGATTGTAACATGTATTTTGGGTCACTATAGGTGTGTTTAATATATTGGTAAGTAGAGGAACCATCAAAAAACTCATTTTGGGCTTCAAGGACAACTTAGGCCTACTTGACAATTTGAGGCTTAGTTTTCAAATGATAGTTCATTTTCTTTTTTACCATTAAGAAAGATTTATAATGGGTTTAGGAATGGGTATGGTGTAATAATAGATGTGATAAAGCTTTTAGATGGCAGAGAGGTTGAAAATAATCCATTTTGAGCTTAAAACTAACTCAAACTTGTAAGAAAAGGAAGGAGGAGCTCGATATGTCAGCTTTCAGTGCTTGTATCTCACTTTGTGCTTTGCATGGAGACTCAAGGCATTGAGATATGTTAGACAGGGTCCTAAAGACCATTTTTGTAGATTTTATTTTCAAATTTCAGGTTTTTATAAACGAAGCTTATGAGTGAAAACAAGCCTAAAACCCTTGTAAACCCTTAGTGAAGAGTGGTTTAGAGAAATGGAGTTAGAAATCTGATCTAGTGGAATAGTTTTATCATGAAAGTTATTAAAATTTTTAGATGACTTATTAGGCTCCTCCCCACCCTCTTAAGTTGTATGAACTTGTAGGAATAGGGTATAAAATAGGATTTTCTTGATAGTTTTATGCATTATGCAGTTTCTAAGAGGATTTTGAAGAGGAAATAAAATTTGGGAAGAATATATAGACTTGGGATAACAAATCATATAAATTTAATACTTTAAAAAACTCTTAAGTGTTTAAACAATAGTTGTCATTTAAGCTAGTCAAAACTGCCATATTGGACAAGCTTGTGAAAAGGGTGGAAAACTTCAAGTGGGGTGATTTTAAGGTGTGTCTGATGCTTCTAATTCCATGGAGGGTATTTGAAATTGTTATCCACTCCATCCCATGGATTTTCATGGAGAATTGAAGCCAATTTTGAGGCCAAGTATGTAGGGTGCATGGAGTTTTTTGGACTACAAATGATGATGTCTCACTTCCAGATGATTCTATAAGACCAAGAATACAACCAATGAATGGAGAGGCATTTTTAAAATGTTAGGTTGTGGAGCTAAAAGATTCACCAGGATGAAAACAAGGGGAGGTTGCTCAGTGTTACAAAAACTGACGTCGGTAGCGCAAACGATGTCGGTCATATCCAGTTATAAGAGCAATCGACATCGGTCAAGGGTCGACCGACGTCGGTCACCTCCAGGCAGATAGGGACCGACGTCGATCACCTGTGCAGTTCCAAAACTACTTGTTGATGAATAGTTAGTTAATGAACCAGTTTTTTGCATGTTAAAGGCCAATTTTAGACTTGAGCTACAGATCTAATTATTGTAATTAGATGTCTAATTATTGTTTGCATGGGATCTATATAATAAACTCATGGGCTGTATTGTAATGTGTGCTAGAGAGTAAGAGAGAAAAATTAGCTCCTTCAGAGTGAAGAGAGCAAGGTGTGTTCCTCCTAGTGCCACAGTGGCAAGTGTGTATGATCAGGTAGAGCTGCAGGTTGTGTAAGTTCTGGTAGAGATCCATAGGGGTGCTGATTTGGAGAATCAGAAGGGTTCTTCATGTTTGTGTGTGAGGTCAAAGGAGATCTGTGGGGTAGCAAGATCAAAGGTGACAACAACACTTCAAATAGAAATAGAGGAAGGCAAGGTAGATCCTTCCATACGTAAGATCGTTTGAGTTGTAGGTATTTGTGTGTGCGAGATCTAGGTTTGTAGGTGTTGCAAAACCAAGTTGATTTGCAGGTGGCAGCAAGATCAGGGAGATCAACAACACAACTGGTGTAGCAAGATCATGGGAGATCTACTTGGAGTATGGTGTGTACTCAGTCATGGAGTACATGGAGTACTTGTGTACTGGTAGTAGTGATACTGACTAGTGGTACTGGAAGTAGTGATATTGACTGGTTGGAGGTGAACACCAACTCTGTGTTTGAGTTGTGTGTTGGGACCGTAATTGAGAGAGTGAGCTCTTAAAGAGATTTACTGTTTATGTCCTAGAGGTGTGGGAGCCCTAGAGGTGTGTAAGGAAGAAGACTGTGGCATCTTCTTTGTTGTATTTCCTTTTGGAAGAGTATTAATACAATTGGGTATTGTCTCTCATATTCTGTGTTATTTCTGAATTCTAGTTACTTGTGCATTCTGGTTAAATTCCATGGTTAGTTGCTTGTACATGGTAATCAATTGTGCTTCCTAGATCCTATCATAAAATCCTTCCAATTAATTCAAGTCATTATAATTATTCCTATTCAGTTATGAGGCATTCAAGAATCTCAAATCATGAAGGCAATTTTTTTGAGCCAGTTAAGAAGATTTTATGCCACTTTACAAGAGTTTGATGACTTTTATGGACACTTGGGCTTCCTAACCTTGCAAGGTTCATCCCACATCCTATTATCATGCACAAGTAACTAATTTTATTATCTTGATAAGTGTCCTTGTGACCCTTGGACTTCTCTGTTCTCCTCTCTCTCACAATTTCTATAAGAACTAACCATTTTGGCCATTGTAACTTATGCTCCACCTTAATATGGTGAAGCCTTGATTAATTACATACCATTTGATCAATAAAACTACTGATTTTTACCTCTCCATGACTATGAATAGTCTTTTTTATTTTAATTTTAAATCTTTCTTAGTGAAGACTATGGATTCCTTAGCATGTTGTCTAATTCTTTTATCATATTTGTAGTTGGAAAATTTATTGTAGGGCATGTGAAGTGTTCTAGAAAATGTCAAGGACTGAGTGAGTTAGTGTTTTAATTAGTACTAGTCAAGTCCTCTTGTATAGTCCTCATAGATTTTCACATTCATCCATAACCTCATAATGTAACATTGATGTGAGAAGATGTAGATTAGAGAAGTGTATGTTCAATTTTTCCCTTGATTTCATGTGTAACATGTAGCTAGTTGGAAGTCATCATATTATTTGGTGTATCACCTCCCTTAGAATAGTTTGATTTCATTTATCTCTATCCCTTTCCCCCCTAAAGTTTAGGTGTAGTTACAATCCAAAATGGTACATCAAGGGAACTAACCCTATCTAGAGATTCACCTCATCCTTAGGCTACTCACAAGTCTAGAGATGTTTTCATTGTGCCACTTGGATGAGGAGAGCTTAGGCATATCCTCAAAGGGTGAAAATACAAGTGACAATAGTTTTTGGCACACCTGGTGGGAATCTTGGTCTAAGAGGTTGAAATATTTTTGGTGTTATTTTTTAATAATCAACTTTGGGAGGCATTTATTCAAGCATCAATGGCAAATCTAAAGCTATATCAGCTAGTCAAGCAACCCAGGTTATCCTTGTAATATTTTTGGTAAAATTTTACTTTATGTTCTTACCTTCAATAAGGTTTCATGGCTACTTTTGGTGTTGTGTATAATTTTACACAAGTTGGTGAGACATTTCAAACTTATGGCATTCCCTATCAACAAGAACAAGTTCTCAATATGCCCTATCATGATCCTTACTAGCTCCAACATGAAGTGTACCAGCTCCAACATGAAGTGTATCAACCCATTCATGAAATGTATCAATCCTATAGCCAACCTCCTCAATGTTTTACTCCTCCTAGTCAACCTAGCCACTTCTCAAGTCAATCCATTTCCACCTTCAAATAAAATATTTTGAGCTATGAGAAGTACATGTTGGATCTTGACACACAAAAGGGATATGGTTTAGAGATTCCTAGTCATATTATTTATAAGGTGAGAGATGCATTAGAGATAGTCAAAATAGATTGGGTACCTATTGAGAGAGATAATTGGCAAAGGCTCACAAGTGAGATGATTGATGTGAGTGGCCTAGTTTCTTCCTTAGAGGCTAGGCTGAGTTTATGAAAAGCAATCTCACCAAACCTATCATCCTTCATATCCACTTCCCCAAGTTTCATATCATCCATATTTTATCCCTACTCATGAGCCCGATCAAGGATGCCAAAGTCATCATTTTCATAATCAGTTGGAGGATAGAGTTGAGAGGAGAAACCTTATGTTTGAAGCTAATCTTGATAGGCATATTGAGTTGGATAATATACATATGTATCAGTCCATATTAGTAGAAAAGGAAGTGGATTTCAAGTCCTCATTACCCTCTCACATTGGATCCCCATCTCAAGGAGTGACCCCTAGATATGAGATTCCAAGCCTAAAGAGAGCCTAAGTTTTTTGAACACTTCATCCACTACTTAAAGTGCATCACTACCTCAAGAAAAGACTCTTAATCCCAACATCCTAAGCTAGAGTAAGATAGTGGAATCATGGGGAAAAGAGGAGTAAAGCCTTGATGAAGAGTGTGAAGTTGAAGAAAAATTTAATCCTATGTAAATCCCTCCCACCCTTCCTCAAGAGACCTCTTGTTCTCTATGTCAACACTCTTATACTCTTCATCCTCATGATGATGCCTATGAAATTCAAGAGAGACTTTTCCAAGAGAATCTATCCAAGCAGATTGAAGAGTTAGAGGTAAATATGAAATTGCTAAGTCAAGGTGTGATGGAAGGTTTAGACCCCAAAGAAGATCCTATGCCTAAACACACCCCATCCACCATTCATCAAGAGAGTCATCAAGCTAAATAAAATGTGAGTGAAGTGATTTTCAAGTGGAAGGAAGAAAATCTAGTTGTTTTAGCCCAAGGTATGCCTCCCCTTCCTCAAAATCTTCCAAAAGAATCTTCTACATTTCACTCTCAATCTAATTTTGAGTTCTATATGCCACCTCCACCAACTAGTTCATCTTGTCCTCACTCCACCACCCTTTGAATTGATGGACCTATGATATGGGAACCTAAAGAGGAGAAGTTGGATGAAAAAAATTAGAACTCTTGCTTGAAGAAAGCCTACCTCCTTAACAACCTCATTGGGATAGGTCACATGATTTCAAAATGCCTAGTCTTGGCATCACCATGAAGGAGAAGTAGATGGAAGATCTTGCATCCCTTGAATAAGACTCTATATATGATCAAAAATTTGTAGATAATCATCTCAAGTATGAAGATGAATGTGTTATTATGGATGGAGAACAATTTCAAGTCTTTCCCAAAGAGGTTGCAACCCTAGAAAAATTTCTTGAGACCAATGTACAAGATATTATTCTTGAAGATGACCCAATAAATCAGATTGATCTTGAATCACCATCAGATGCATTGGATATTTAAGAACATCAACTTGATGACATCCCACATCAAGAAAAGATGACTAACAAGGTAGGGGTTTTAGATGATAAAAAGGACATGAATGATTAGCAACTACAAATTAAGTTATTTCAAGAGCTTGAAGAGCTTTGAAAAGTTGAGGGTCAAGTACATGAAAAGGTGAAGAAATAATCTTCCATGGAGGACAATGATCAATATTGGATAGAGTATGCAAAGTTCCTTGATGAGCTAGAAGAGCTTGCAACTGAGAAGAAACCCAATCTTATTGAGATACCTATTGAAATCAAGATCGAGGTTGTGACAGAAGATTCAAATGAGAAGGTTGAGGCTATTTTGATGAAATAAGAGTTCATTTCTATATCCAAACTATTTGAAGCTACCTGGTTTTCAATAAACATCATGAAAAATATAGAGGCATCAATGCTAAAGGATAAAAATCTATACACCTCATTCATTCCTTCATGCCATGAGGAAATAAGGGTTTAAAATTTCCCCTTTGATCTAGGAGGAAGTTATAATATCAGGTTAGTTAGTGTTTGAGTAATTTTGTTTAGTTTTGTGTGTGTTTTGTAAGTGCTCATGAAGTACATGTGTGTTTGCTTTTGATTTATGTGTGTCTTTTGTTTTGTGTGGTTGAGGTAGTCATTGGTTTTGTTTTGATCAAATATTGTGGTCAATGGTCAAAGCCTTATTGTTTGTATCAAACTTTAGTTGACTTCCTAAACATAATAGATTGATAAGGCTACTGGTCTAGTTAGTATAACAGGCATACTACCCTTATGAGTCACCAATTTGTTGACCAAATTTGATTTTTAGGTCAAATTGGGACCTCTATAGGTAAAAACATGAGTTTTATATGTTTTAGGGCATCTAATATATTGTCATGGGGTGTATTATATGTTATTTGATGTCATTTAATGTCATCCTAGCTTTGGTCTTATTCATATTAGTCAATTTGTCATTTTGGGTCATTTAGTGGGCTTTTAGGGGTCATAAATACAAGTAGGATAGTTCCCAAGGTATTATAGTTTCATATTTTCCTTTAAATCATCCAATACGTTAGTTTACCTATCATAGATGTCATTTACATCAGAATATTATAGGTTGTTTAATTGAAATTCAAGAAACCAACTGAAAAAGGGAACATTTGGCACTTGTATGACCCATAGGGAAGTGTTCCACATGGTGTAAGGTTATGGAGAGACTTTTCTCCTTCCTAAAACTCATATTAATTCTTTACATGCTCTGTAAGTGTCATTTTTAAGCTATAACCATTTTGATCCATCTTGGCTTTCTTAGACATATAGAAGTGACCTTCAGGTTTGAGCTTAGTATAGACAACTGAAGAGGTTTCAGAGCAAATGATTTTGGGAGGTGATAGCACAATTAGAGACATTAATTTTTATATTAAGATTTAAATTATTTATAAAATTTTCTTTATGAACCATCCTCATGAAGTTGACTATACTTTTTTGTTAGCTGTTTCATGTACCCTATAAGTTTTGCTCCATTTTTGCCCAGTACGTATGAGCCAATTGGTCAAGTTGATTACAAATGAATTTGGATTCCTTATATAATTATATCCATTTTTGGTTTATAATTTCAAGGTGTTTTGATGTGTTAATCACCTTAAGTTGCATAAGGGAGCACTTTTATGTGCAACAAGCAGTCTTTTTACCATTTGTAGGATTTTCTTATTTTTATGGTGGTCTTGGAGGGTGAATATATTTTGGTTTAAATGATTCAAATGTTTTATTTATTACCTTAACCTCTAAATATCTTTTCCCAAGGAAAATCTTCATGGAATTACAATCATATGCAAACATTTATAGTCTGACAACCATGGGAGTACATTTATAGGCATCTCTTGGAGGGATATTACATTGGTATAAAGGTTTTGTGACTTGTTTCAATACCTTGATAGTGATAAAAATCCATTAAAATAATTTATAAGGATCTCAGGTTTGCTCATGAAGCTATTCCCCATGCATATTGCTTTAATTCTGCCCACTACCTGTCTATAACTCTATTAGCACCTACAGGAGAGCAAGAAAACACTAGGATAGAGTTTTGAACCTTGTTTCAGGTCTATCATGATTAGGGATTTGTATTTTTATAGTTTGACAAGGTCCAAGGACTAGTGAAAAGTCTTCAACCATGCCTACTACTCATATCATTTCATCCTTACTGCCTGCACTATGAAATGACCACCTATAGGTGATAAAATAGGGGGTTAAAGAGCAATATTAAGGTGTTATAGCACAAAATAGAATCCTATTTGAAATATTGATGTGATGTGGAAAGAATTTAAGACCTTATTGAAAGGTTAGGGTGAATAAATGAGTGTGAAACCTTGATTTAGTAGGAAGAGACTGAATTCTAGGATCAAATCCCCAAAAGTGCAAAAGAGAGCACCTGATATTTTGGTTGAGAGCTTACAATAGGATTATAAAGACTTTTAATGCATCCAAGTGATCATACCTTGTAGATATCACTTATAGGATCAAATTACAAAAAGGAGAGGGTGTTTTAATCCTTTGGTTCTCTTGATAATGAAGCTTGAACATGCACTTCTCATCACATTTTTGAAACTTTAAAGAGACTTTTCACCCAAAGTGGTAATTTGAAACCTTGCCCCCATGATTTTAAGGTTATATATGGTTTATGAGAAAAATTATGATATAAGGATAATTTGAGTGGATAATATACAACATTTTATACCCTAGACACACCTACAGGTGTGTCTAATCCAAAATACTCACCTACAGCAGAAAGGAGGTGACAAAAGTGCTTTAGAGTAACATTCAAGAGGATAGAACATTTGAAGATGCACTTGAGTGTTTGGAGAGGGTGAGAGGTTTCAAATGAATATAATTCCACAAAAACAAATGTATATGCATAGTTTTTTGTCCTCAAGACACACCTACAGTCTGTACAGATAGCTGAGCATATTCATCTACAACCAATATAGGGTTCAAGTTTGAGAAGGGTTTCCTTTTTGCATATATGAGTGTTAAGGGTATAATTGGTGTTTTTAAAAGGGTTTTAAGTCCTCATAAAATGTTTAAAGTGTTTTAATAATCAATCATGATGATCTTCCAAACTTTTAAACACCTATAATGACCGTACGCAATCAACTAATTTTCCCTTAGGCAGTTATAATTAGCAACACAAAGTGGGACACTAATTTACCCAAAGGTAGTTATAATCAATGGTGTCAATCAGATAAAACAATAAATAAATGATTTAAATTCTAGGAACACTGTTATACTACTTTCATGTACTGGTATTCAAGCATGTAATTCTAAAATAACTACTAAAATTGAATCTATCATCAACCACTAAAACATGCTTGAAGTACAAATGAATCAGAACCAAGTCCAAACATGATAGGTGGGGTTAAGTAAAAATAACTGGTTGGCAAAGGGTTAAGGGTATGGTAGGGTAAAAAGGGGTATTAATAATCAATCATGATGATCTTCCAAACTTGTAAACACCTATAATGATCGTACACAATCAACTGTAGGTGACTATAGGTAAGCAAACAACTAAGATAATGTGTCATAAAGATGGTTTAGGTTAAGATCAAGGTGAATAGTGAGTTCAATAATTACTAAACCATTATGGAAACTTTGAAAAAAGGGTTATAAGCATGATTTAAAATCCTAACATGTACAATATGCACCTATAGGTGCCCTTTCAAGTAGAATACAGTCAGAAGTAGTACTTAGTCTTGACTGGGAAAGGTATGGGGAGGGGTATGTGGGAATTTTAAGTGTTTTGAGGACTTGGATAAAATTTATTATGATCATTATAACCTCATAAAACTCTCACAAGTGGATATTTAATAAATAAAGCAATTCTAAACATGCATAACATAGTCTATTCCTTGAATCATACACACAGTCTGTCATAAAAAGAGTTTGTCTTAGATTTTAGTGCTTTTGGAGGGTCTAATAACATGATAAATGGCCAATATTTGGTAAAAATTATCTTTATAAATTGGAGGGGATCATACAAATTTTATTTTGAGTGATGAAATAGGGTGAGTACCCTTTGTTTTGTCTCAGATAGAGGGTACTTCCCTTTGTGCTTAAACCTGCAATCTTGTGAAGATGAAGGCAAGGAGGTGAACCAAAAGTTGTTTTAAAATTACAAGAAGGTGTAGGAAGATGAATTAAATCAAATAAAACATTGGATATAAATTACATAGGAAGTAAACTAAATAGAGACGTCTAAAATGCTAAGGTTGAACTCAGACCTAGTAGGCAAAATTAAGGCCTAGAGACCAAATAAAAGACCAATGCCACTTAGTGCCATAGGTGAAATTTATAATGGATTTTAACATGTCTTTGGGGTCACTATAAGTGTTTTTTAACTATTTTTAAGTAAATTAACCATAAAATAACTAATTTTGGGCTTCAAGGACAACTCAAGCCTACTTAACAATTTGAGGACTAGTTTTCAAATGATAGATCATTTTCTCTTTTACCATTAATTGATATTTATAATTAATTTATGAATGGTTATGGGGTCATAATATAGGTGATAAATCTTTTATAGGGTATAGATATTGGAAATAATCCATTAGTGAGCTTAAAACTAACTCAGACTTGTATGAAAGGGAAGGAGGAGCTCGATAGGATAGCATTAAGTGCTTGTATCTCACTTTGTGATTTGAATGGAGACACAAGGAATTAAAATATGTTATAAAGGGTCCTAAATACCATTATTGTGGATTATTTTTGTAGGTTGAATGTTAGGTTTTTATGAATGAAGCTTAATAATGAAAACAAGCCTAAAACCCTTGCAAACCCTCAGTCAAGACCAATTTAGAGAAATGGAGTTTCAAAGCTAATCTAATGGAATATTTAGATCATGAAATTTATCAAAATTTGTAGAGGAATCTCTCAATATCCTTTCCACCATATTTAGTTGTATGAACTTGTATAGACAGGGTACAAAATATGGTTTTCTTAATAGTTCTATGTATTATACAAGTTAGAGGAGGTGTCTAAAGATGAAAAAAACTTTGGGAGGAATATATATATTTGGGATAAGCCGTCATGTTAATTTAATACATTATAAAAACTCCTAAGTGTTCAAATAATAGCTCTCATTTTATCCAACCAAAACTAGCATAATGGACAAACTAGTGAGAAGGGTGAAAAACTTCAAGTGGAGTGATTTTAAGGTGTATTTAATGACTATAAATCCATGGAGGGTATTTAAAATTATAATACACTCCATACCATATATTTTAATGTAAAAATAAATCCAATTTTGAGGCCAAGAGTGTAGGGTGCATGAAGAAGGATGTTTTTGGATTATAGATGATGATGGCTCACTTCCAGATGATTATAGAAGACCAGGACTACAACCAATACATGGATAGGCATGTATGAAATCATTAAAATTAATTAAAATCATTAAAATTGTTACTAGTTAGTTATGAGTCCTTCAATAATCTCAAATCATGAAGGTAGTTTTTTTGATCCAATTAAGAAGATTTTATGCCACTTTATAAGAGTTTGATGACTTGGATGGACACTTGGGATTATTGACCTTGTATGGTTCATACCACATCCTCTTATCATGCATAATTATCTAATTTTACCATATTGACAAGTGTCCTTATGACCCTTGGAATTCTCTCTTCTCCTCTCTCTCTCAAGTTCCATAAGAACTAGCCATTTTGGCCATTGTAACTTACGCTCCACCTGAGTATGGTAAAGCCCTAATCAATTGCATACCATTTGATAAATAAGACTAATAATTTTTACCTATTCATGACTATTAATAGTGTCTTTTACTTGAATGTTGTATCTTGATTAGTAAAGACTATGGATTCCTTAGCATGTTGTCTCATTCTTTCTTCCTATTTGTAGTTGGAAAACTTCTTTTAAGGCATGTGAAGTGTTCTAGGAAATGTCAAGGACTAAGTGAGTTAGTATTTTAATTAGTACCATTAAAGTATTCTTGTCTATTCCTTATATATTTTCACATTCATCCATAACCTCATAATGTAACATTGATGTGAGAAGATGCATATTAAAGAAGTGTATGTTCAGTTTGTCCCTTAAATTCATGTGTAACATGAAGCTGGTTGGAAGTCATCATATTATTTGGTGTATCACATCCTTTAAAATAGTTTTATTTTATTTATCTCTCTCCCTTTTCTCCCAAAATTTTAGGTGTAGTTATACTCCAAAGTGGTACATCAAGGGAGCTAGCCCTATCTAGAGATTCACCTCATCCTTAGGCTACCCCAAAGCCTAGAGTTGTTTTCATTGTGTCACTTGGATGAAGAGAGATTAGGAATCATCTCAAAGGGTGAAAATCCAAGTGAAAACACTAACCTAAACCCATTTTTTGTATTATACATGACTATGTTAGCCATATTGACCTTGTATTGTTATTTACAAAGCTTACTAAGAACTAGGTCGGCCATGGCTGACATAGTTCATAACCTAGTTAGTTTTTGCCAATTTCAATACTAGGTCGATCAGGTCGACCTTGTTAGCGTAAAATTTTAGAAGGGTTTAGGGTTATATATTCCTATATAAATACATTCATTTTATCATTCTTAGATAGACAATAAGAGTTAATAATTCATTTGTGCTTATTTACAATCTGCTGTTCTACCATTCTGCTTGAGGAAGTTTCTACTTGGATAAGAATCTTGTCTTGTGGAGAAGTCTTGGATGCTTTGGCCTTTATTAGTGATCATTAAAAACCACAAAAATATCTTATGAAACACCTTTGACCAAGGTAGATATTAAGTCTCAATGGGTTCATCTTCTAGATAAGTATCTCTAACTTTCCTCTCACCATGCATTAGGGTTTTACCTATACATAGATTAAATATGATTATCTTATGAATGTTTAATTTTATATTAAATAACCCCCATATTATGCCACAAGCTTTGGTGAGCACTATACTAGAATTTTACTTTACTTTTTATTAGTTTAGTGAATATGAAAGCATAGGACCTAGTTAGCGTTATTGTATATTTTTGTTTGACTAGAGGCTTTGAATCCCTCCCTAGTGACATTATTTTGGTAAGAGATCCCTTAATTAGGTTTAAAATATAGATATTGGTCATAACCGCATTTATATAATGTATCCCCAATCATAAGTGTAAGTAGAATCTATCTTCTTTGAGCTAGGATTGATTTATAGATTTGTTGGATTTCCCATTACATATATTTTGGTGAACCCAACGTAGAACTAACCCTTGAAAGTTTTCTTTTACACTTTAATTTATATCATTTTATTATTTTTTTATATTTGTGATACTATGTTGACTAGGTTATTATAGTTCTAACTTTTGTACACAGGTTTAACACACAGTCATATCAAAATGACTCTATTTTTTATGTGCAGGTCTTCATTAGAAAAAATTTACTGGATTAGACAGGTTGACATAGTACTCTTATTCATTCCCAAATAAAAAACTAAGTTGAATAGGTCGACTTAGTCTTTTATCCAACATCAAAATCAATAAACTAAGTTGAACAAGTCAACTTAGTCTTCTAACCAGCATCTAGATCAATAAACTAAGTTGAACATGTCAACTTAGTCATCTTATCTTGCTTCAACAAATAGGGTTTTAAAAAATAACGTTGAAGCAATCAAATTTAATTGTATAACTTGAAAGTAACATTTAAGGCACTTCAACAAAAAATTTCAATCCTCATCATCCTTCAACCCACCAAGGTTCCTCTCTTTCTCTCTCTATTAATTTAATAGTTCATTACAGTTTTATTTTATGCAAGTTTACAGTGTTTAAAACTATAATTCTACAACAAACTAAGTCAACCTAGTTGACTTGGTTCTATAGTCTATCTTATTTATAAAAGACTAAGTCAACTTGGTTGACTTTGTTGTTAAAGACTTTTGCTTTCATAGAACAATAGTGACCTAGTTGACTCTATTATGTACTATTTGCATATAATGTCATCTAAATTGACTCTATACCATTCTTAATTTAGGAATTAACAACTATTTTCTAGTAATTAATTCACACTTTCATTTTCAGTTGTTTGCATGCTTAGAATAAATCACATAGTCTAATTAGGTGTTTTTTCAAATTTCTATTTAATTGCACTATTTTGCTCTTTTTGCACACACTACCGAATCACACAATATTCAAAACACATTTAACATTTTTATTCTCAAGGCCTAGTTACTTGGATTTCATCACCAAAGGAGAAGTTGACTTGGTTTTTTGTTCAAGTATAAACACATGGTTAATGATATATATTAGCAAAGCACTTGAACACCCTTATCACTTTAGGATTATGAAGTGAGGGGGTAGGACCCAATACCAAGCTAGTACCATTGCCAACATAGATACCTTTAAACCTAAACATCCTAAAACTCTCCATAGATTGATTTTTAGTTCCCTATTTTTATCCAACTTCCCTATCACACTTAAAATAACACTTTATAATAAATTTAATAACACTCAGGATGACCACTTAGTTAGCATTTAATTTTTGGTTAATTGATTACTCTATGATCATTATATGCTATATTGTAAAAACTTGCATTGACCAACATTGGTGCAAGGTTTTGTGTTGTGTGTCCTAATTGAATCATTCTCATTTATCCAATTTATTGTGTGTTTGTTTCCATTTCTTTCTTCAATTACATTGTAAAAATTTTCCTATTTTAAACACACTATCATTCTCTTTGACATAGTCTCTTATAAACTATGTTTTTTCCTATTCGCAGTACTAAGTCAACTTGGTCGACCCTATACTCTCTTTTATCCATCAGGTTATAATACTACGTTGACTTGGTTGATCTTGTATCCTTATCAGAGTATGTTTTCCCATGTCTGCATTACTAAATTGACCTGGTCAACCTTGTACTCTCTTTTACTAGTCAAGTTTCAATACTAAGTTGACTTGGTCGATCCTATATCCTTATCAGAGTGTGTTTCTCCCTATCTACATTACTAAGTTAACCTAGTCGACCTTGTATCCTTATGTGCCTTTTGTTTAGCAGTACTAAGTTGACCCAGTTGACTCTATACTCTTTTTATCTCTATTTTTAGTAATACATAGTCGACCTAGTTGACCTTGTATTTGATTGCTGACCTTTCTCTTATATCTAGATGACTTAGTTCTCTATCCCTGATTTCTCTCTTATTGCTTAAAACTCTATTATTTTCCTCAAAACATCATGAAATCCCATATTAAAATCTTCTTGGACAACTTAAATCCATTTAGACACTATATAAGGTATTCTTTTCTCCCTTTCTTTACCTCTCAAGAGAACCCTCACTATTGGATCACCTCTTTCCTTCCTTCATCTATAGATTGTAACATGCTTTAAATCACACCTCAATAAAAAGTAGGTGGATCCAATCCTTTTTGTAGCTATCAAGACAATTTTCATCTTCAATCTTTTCAACATAATGTGGGAGCAATTGACACAAGTCCTTAGGGGATTTCTCCTACAAACACCAACTCGTCAATCGATATGACTCATTTTATTGCACAAGTCATATAATAAATGAACATAATGCAAACTTATAACACCTCTCAAATGATGCAATTAAAATTTCATTTGATCAATATGGCTAATCAACCTTTAGTTCTGAATCCTCAAACCAATTCAAGTTTTATTCCTCCACCTCTTAGATATGCCTCAGGAAATGTTATTCCTCAACCTTTCATGAATAACAAAATGCTTTAAAATATCCAAAATGATCATTTATCTCCTTTCATTGTGTCCATTGATATTGGTAATATATCTCCAACTATCAAGTATGATGGGATTAAAGACCCTGCATCATTTCTCAAAGCATATGGCAATCTTTATAAAGAGTGGATCCAAACTAATAATTCACCAAGACTAAACTTATAGTTAAAACCTTCATTGGTGATGTATTGGAATGGTATAACCAAATTACCCAACATTACATTTCGCAACTTGAGGATTTAGTCAATCCTCTAGTTAAAGAGTTTCAACATAATGACCTTCCCAAAAATTCCCTTAACCATTTTATCAATGCTAAGCAATCTCCCACCGAATCAGCTCATGATTTTATCAAATGATGGAATTTTTGGCCCATAAGGCTAACCATACCATGATTAATGATAATTTTTTCAAACTTTATAACTGATTTAACTCCTTTAATTTAATACAAGGTTTAAAATTTTACTCCTCAAATACTTAACGGAGCTCTTGACCAAGCCAAACATCAAGACTTACTCATGAAGCAATTCAAACCTATTACCAAATTACTTAAAGGATCTTTTCAAACTTCTACCAATGCCATCACTAAAAATACTCCTCAAATGAAACCAGGAGTTGTCAAAGTTGACAACCCCCCATTTTCTCACACACCACTAACTATGCAACAAATGAAAAAATTATTAGCGCCCTCTAAACCCTTTACTTATCCTAATAATCCTCCTAAATGGTATGACCCTAATTAGTTTTGTTGGTTCCACACTGACATTGGTCATTTCTATATAACTTGTTGAAGGATTACTAAATTTGGTGTCTCCTACATGCTTTACAATTCATTCAATCATGAAGACATGATCCAACTCCATCATCAAGAGTAAAACATCACTTATCAAAAATGACAAGATCCCAAAGATTCTTCTTCTAATAAACACACATCTTTTCTCACATCTAATCATCAACAAAATACCAAGGATGTTTGTGCTATTGATGCCAAATATGACCAATATTACAATAATTATCAATATGTTAACATAACTAAGGTCAAATATCATCGTAAATCAACTCATAAAGATCCCATCACAAAACCTAAGAAACCTTCTTTGGAAGAATAAATTCTCAAAGATCCTAAAACCACTCATTTGGATTTGTAAACCCATAAGGAACCACCTCCTTTTTTAAACCCCCAACAACTTCCATTCCTTCAAAATCTAGTTTACCTTCTAAACCTCATACTGGTTCTTCTTCTAAATCCCATAGGAACTTTCTAGAAGAACACTCAAATCCATGCCTTACAAGATTCCACTTATGGAGTTAATTCGTACTTCCTCTTATCATCACAAGTTCCTCATGCAATAATTATAAGAAATTGAAGATCCACCTTCTATATTTGAAGAACCACCCTCCATTGAACCTCAACATACCAACATGCACACCATTAGATCCATTTGTCCTTCTTCCAAGCCTTTTTATTGAATTTATCAAAGAGGACATGATTAATGATGAAATCCTTTTTCGTGATGATGATCGATCCTTATTCATTAAAATAGCCATTAATACTACCCTTATTTGTAAAGTTTTAGTTGATGAAGGGTCCAATATTAATGTGAAATCTTTGTGTATTATTCAATAACTTGGCTATAATAAGGATCATCTCAAGCAAACCCACCTCACTTGTCATAGATTTGATAAAACTAATCAAAAACCACTTGGTTATATTTGGATTCCCCTAACAATCAGACCTAAGACCATTCAAACTAAACTTATGATCCTTGATTTACCCCTATTTTATAACATACTCCTCAATCTCCCTTGGACTCTTAGAATGAGTTCCATCACTTCTTTCGATAACCAATGCATCAATTTCCTATATCAAGCCAAACAATATAAACATGAGGTTGATCCCAACACTTAGAGTATTCAACTTCCCAGTCCAAAATTTCAATATTGCATTCTTACCATCAATAGTGCTCCCTTGCTTGAATTCATCAACATCAATCTAGACTTACATGTCACTCTTGCTGATTCAGATGATGATGAACCTAGTGATTTGCAACATACTTATAACACTAATAAACTACCTATTTATATCTCAGATTGACTTCCTCACTTTTTATTACCTCATGATTAAACTATTCCTCTCATTGATGAGATCACTAATTTTCCCCTCCATGCTATGCTTATGAACCTTCTTACCCAGAAGACACCTTCAAATGCAATGATTATGGAGTGGCCAAATTATTTCAATATCCTCTAAACATGTCTCCATGCAAGTTTAGTGATCTCATAATTTCACCTTTTGAAACTCCCTTAGAATCTCAGGCATGTACCATTTCACCAACCTATGATGAGAACTATATCATGGCTCAAGATCAATATCAAGACTTGGATGTACAACATTATCAAATTTTTTAGCTCAAATACATGATTTAAACTAGGATGTTCACACCATTTCCATGGATTTTGAATTAGCTCCCAATAGTCATATACCTCCCATTAATTTTCCACTTCTTGATACTCCTTGGGTGGTCGAACAAATCCTACCTTCCAAACATCTATAAATTATTGCATGTTCTCTACCACCTATAGATCCCATCATTCCATCTAATTCTTCCACATCATAAAAACTAATGATACACCAACCTCATCTGATCAACCTATTCCTTCTACTCCTGAGATTACATTAGATGCCAAGGCCACAGATGTTCATCAGATACATTATAAATATGATCACCATGGTAATAAAATTCTTAATCTCAAAGTAGATGTTGAGGATTATGTTCCTCTTACCACTTTGCCTAATGATGAAGCCATTCTTTAATTGCTTCATGCCTAAGAACCTCAATTTCCTCGGTAACATCACAAACTTGAGAATTTCAAAAATAAAGCCCATTGCTTTAATAACTTCACTGCTAGCATCGAACCTAAAGCTAATATAATTTATTATTTATCAGATGCACAATATCACTTCCAAGATGGCAATGCTTTTCTTATTGAAGAAACTACTCACATAAAATCTGGTACTCCATCATGCCCTCAACCTATTGTAGTTTCTTAGAACTCACACCTATTGAACATGATAACTTTAGCTTATTTTTTGATAAATATCATGAGATATTTTCTTGGTCCTATGAAGACATGCCTGGTATTGACCCTAGGATTATGGTGCATAATATCATCACTTATCCCAATGTGAAACCTATGCACAAAAAATAATGAAAATTTCCACCTGAGGTTTCCACCTTATGCCATAAAGGAATGATCAAACTTCTTGATGATAAGTTTATCAAACAAGTGGACTATTTTTAATGGGTTTCTAATATAGTCCTTAGTAAAAAAAAAGGTCACAATGGTCATTCACATTTGCATTGATTTTCATAATCTTAATCTTGTTTATCCCTAGGATAATTTACCTCTACCTTCAATAGATGCCATTGTTGGTTCCACAACTAATTTTGAAATGTTTTCTTTTATGGATGGTTTATCAGGCTATAACCAAATTCACATTGCTCCCAAAGACCAACATAAGACAAATTACACCACAAAATGGGGCACCTATTGCTATGTTAAAATGCCCTTTGGCCTCAAAAATGCTAGAGCCACCTATCAATGGGTAGTGGCTCATATCTTTCATGATCTTATTCACAAAATTGTAGAAAACTAAGTGGATGACTTCATTGCTAAATATAAATATTGCACGACTCATCTTTATGATCTTTCCACCATCTTTGATCACCTTCTTAAATACAAAGTTAGACTAAATCATTACAAATGTGTTTTTGGTGTCATGTGTAGAAAACTATCAGGATTCTTAATTTATCTCTACAACATCGATGTTGACCCTGCCAAGATTAATGCTATCATCAACATGCCCATCCCTTGATCTATTTCAAATATTCACACTTACCTTGGTAAACCTGGGGTAATTAGATGATTCATCCCCCAAAATGGCTTACCATATATATTATGTCAATTCTCTTCTTAAGGAAGGTAATGCTTTAGAGTGGATGAATCACTATAAAAAAGCATTTGATAATATGAAAGAATCATTGCTTCACCCACCTACTCTTCATCCCCTTAAAATGGTCAACCTTTGATCCTATATACCTCTTCTACACTCATATCAATTAGGGAAATGCTTACCCAATAAGATGATATTGGAAGAGAATATGCCATCTACTATATCAGTCAAGGCCTCATTGATTATGAGAAATGTTACACAAAAGTCAAACATGATTGCCTTGCCATATATTTTACTGCTAATTTTTTTTGACATTATATGATTTATCAAACCACTTATGTTATCATCCATTTCAATCCCATTCATCACTTCTTATCCAAAGCCTTTCTTCCTAGAGATATAATTGGCAAGTGGATGGTCCTTCTCATGGAATTTGATCTCTAGATTATTACTCAATTTTTTTTCAAAGGACAAATCATCGCTGACCAACTTGCCATAGCTCCTGTGCTTGCTAATAACCACCTTCAAGATAGTTTTTTAGAAGATAATATTCTCTATATTAAAGGTCTTAACCAAGCAATATCCCTTAAAGATTACTTTCATAACTTCCCTCCTGATCTTGAAGCATATAATCTCGATGAATTCGCTATCCTCCTTGATACTACTAAACCAAAAGTAGTTATCGAATAATTTCTTGAGATTAATGTTGATTTACATAAGGATACTTAGACCCTTAATTTTTATGGTTCTAAATAAATTAAAGGAGTTAGGGTAGGATGTATCCTTATGAGCCCTTTTGGAAAAATCATCCCATTAGCTTTTCACCTAACATTCGATGTCACTAACAACATGGTAGAGTACAAATCTTTAATCTTAGGCATGAGATAAGCCCTTGATTTAGATATCCAATACCTGCATGCTTTATGTGATTTGAAACTCATTTTACACCAAGTTAATGGTGATTAACAATGTAAAAATGAGAATCTCAATTTTTATCATCAAATTACAACTACTCTCACTAAATATTTATTTTATTTCAACATCAAGCCTATCCCTCGAGATCAAAATTCTATTATCGATTCCTTGCTTCTTCAACATCTCTTTTTCATCTGCACCAAGTTCTTATCAATCCCGCTTTTCTTACCCAAATAAGAAAATCCCCATCTTCTATTCAACTATAAGTTTTGATTATATGTCACATTGAAATTTTCACCATTCAATAAATCTTATGGTACAAAGACATCATTCAATTTATAGAACACCAAAATTAACCTCCCAACCTCAATTATCATGAAAATACTCACATTCACAAAAAAGATTTTAAGTATGTATTTTGATATAACATCTTATATTATCATAATGATGAAGGTACCTTGCTCTTCTATGTTATGAAAGATGAGGTTCCTCCTTTTCTTTAACAAGCACATGGGGGATTTTGTGGTGGCCAGTGTAGCAAACATGCTACAATCCACAAATGCTTATGTATGGGATAATTTTGGCCCACTTTTAAAAAGGATGCCATCAAGTTTGTTAAAAGGTGTACTCCTTGATAACTTCATGATGATTTAATTCATTCACCTCCAGTCGATCTCCAAATCATAAAATGTCTCTAGCCATTCTCTATGGGGGGATTCGAGCTCATAGGCAAACTACCTCACTCTCAAGATGAGAATGTGTTTATAATCACATCCATAAAATATTTCATCAAATGGGTTGAGGTTATGCCCTTTGTTAATGTCATCAGTACCACCATCTCCAAATTCATCCTTAATCAAATCATTTTCCACTTTGTTGTTTCTCATACTATCATTTCAGACAATGGCGATAATTTCAAAAACAAAGATGTCAAATAGCTCTATGATAAATTTAAAATCAATCACAAATTATCCACACCCTATCATCCACAATGTAATGGCCAAGTTGAGGCCACCAATAAAATTCTTAATAAAATTTTCCAAAAAATAATCTATGAAACCCGTATATATTGGCACCTTCATCTCTATCCTTCTCTTTGGGCCTATCACACTAGCATATGCACTACCACCAAGGCAATGCCATTCTCTCTAGTCTATGGCTCTGAATTAGTCCTCCCATTAGAAATTAAGCTTCCCTATATCCATATATCTCTTCATTGTATCATACCTGGTGAATAATTATGTGAATCTCACCTTCATGCTCTTGATCTCCTTAATGAGCATCATCTTTCTACTTTACAACACAATCATCAATACAAGGCCTGTATTACCAAATAATGTAAAAAATGAGTTAAAGTTCACACATTTAATGTTAGTGATCTTGTCCTTAAATTAGAATACGCTCATGACAAAGAAGGTAAATATGTCCAAAAATGATGGGGCCCTTTTTTAGTCAAAGATATTCTTGGTATAAGTACCTCTTGCCTTCAAACCAATGAAGGCCATATTTTTAAAGAACCCACCAATGCACATTTACTTAATAATTATTTTGCCTAAATCCTTCCCTTATTTTTCATACTTTCTATATGCTATCTACTTAACACTTTTTTCAAGATACTTACATGGGTCTCACCCTTTAATAGTTCTCTCTTTTCACAAACCCTAGTCCTTCCTTTTGGGTCTTTTGGTTTCCCTTTTTCTCATGAGTTGCATTGTAAAACCATGGATAGGACCCAATTTTCCTCATAATTTACTTTTACCCTCTTTATTTTTTCAATTTATAAATACTTTTTGGCACCCATTGGGTTTATCTTTATGAGTTCCAGTATAAGACCATGGATAGGACTTGACTTTCCTCACAAATACCATCTTTTCCATATCTCATTTATTTTTCACATGCTTTGTATACCCCCTTGGGTTCCTCTTTTAAGAGTTGTAGTATAAGACCATGGATAGGACTTGGACTTCCTCATAAAATCACCATCTTTTCCTTCCTATCTAGAATGTGTTTAGTAATGGTTACAAGTTTTTGATCTTTGTTCTCAGCTTTAGCTTTTACTTCTTTTGATAGATGAAATTCGCATAACAAATTATGTTATCATGTTTCACTACATTTCCCTCATTATTATGATAAGGAATCACACTTGACTATCATTGTATCCTTTTTTTTTTTTTCCCTTTATCACATTTTTTATGATTTGAAATCATTCAAATTGTTACATGTTTCATTCCTCTTGATTTCCTATCCTCTCTATCCACATTGGATAAAACAAGGTCGATGTCAAGATATCACTTTTATTTCACCTAGATTAATGAGACTTTTAGACATCATGCTCTCTAAGTTCTCTCTCTTAACAACTAAGTCCCAAGTATTCAAATGAAAGTTATCTTTAGTACCCATGTTTGGTTTTCTAAATCTGTATGGAGGAGGAATAAAAAAAAGCCATCAAGAAATTTAAAAGACAAATCATTTGAAACAAAAGGAAATGATATATAAAAGGTAACATACAAATCTCAAAAGTCAAAATCACACTAAAAGACATAATTACAATCACATCTCCTATCTCCAATCAAATCTCAAACTCTATAGTTGGCCTCACAATAGAGATGAGGTTCATTGGGGTATGGTAGGTCAGTATATTGGAATAAGAGAATTCAACAAACTCTATAGTGATACCTATTTTTTCATGTAAGTAACCAATCTTCATAATATAATGATGACTCTATAAGGTGTCCTGAGGAATGAGTAATACATTGTGGGAATCTAGGTCCTTTTATTTTTCATACATATAACCTTCATGGGATGATCTACATACTTCATTTTTCTGACCTAAGACTTGTGTGGCTAAGAGAATCTCTTCCGAGCCCTTAAAGTCAAAAGTCTTTTTGTTTTGATAAACCTAATGAGTGTCTTAACTTTGATAAATAGTTCCTCTACCTTGGGTTTTAATTCATTCTCCCCTCCACCCATTTAATTTTCCCCCTTGATAGGCAAAGTGTGATTCTAAATCTATTTTCCTAATTTCTATACTTCTCTCTTCTTCACATCTTAAAAACATGCTAGCACTACTTTATTTCAGTTTTATCTATCCTTAAAACAAAATAACATGTTTGAGTGACTAGGATGACTTTATTTACACTATGGATATACATTTCTAGATGTGCCTTAATTTCTTTAACCATTTATCATTGTTGTACTACCCTTTTTGTAGACACTTGAGTTCATTTCTACTTTTAAATACTTTTTCCATCATTACATGAGGTTGGCTTGTTACTTCTCACTCATGAATGTTGTATTACATTTTATGAAACTTTTTCCATTGATGATTGAGTAAGGATTGTTACTTCTCACTCCTCAATGTTGTTTTACCATTTTGTTTGCCCATATTTGTTTAAGTAATAATTGTTACTGCTTTCACATTGATGTTTGATTACCATCTTTTTGACATGTATCCTTTATTTGAATTGGTGAGTTTATCTTTCTTACTTAAGGTTTACTTGTTTTATTTTTTTGGTATTTAGTAGCCTTGGATTTTTGATTCCTTGATTTAATCTAAATTTTGACTTGGTCATTTAGTCTAGCATATCACTTGTCACCCCAGCTTGCCAAATTTCAAAGTATGTCCCATCTACATAGCACTAGTCATCTTATCTTTTCTGCATTTGTTTGTTTTTGATCTTTAGTTTTGTATCCTTGGGTTTTTCAAAAGTAGTCTCTACACCCTCCATGATCAAAACTACAAACACAACAAATAACCACTCAATGATAAAGGTAAGTAAAGGTATGCATACATTTACTTTTTCAATTATTTCTATTTCCATCATTTCATTCGAATTATTTTATGCTTTAAAAAAAACTACAACTTTTTTCAGCCTCAACATTGTGTGTTACTATGTTCTTTCTCAAAGCACCATCCCCTATTACACTTGAGTAACACGCGATGAGATTCAGGTGGGGCATATGTATACACATAATATTTTCAAAATTTATCAATTATTGATGCTTTCTATCTTGAAAGAACTCATTGAGTCTCAATCTTTCTGAGTGCACAACCAAAGGGGTGCACCAAGAAAGTGGTGGGTAGTCCATTTTTTCCACTTGCTATCTACACACTTGTCTCGTAAAAACCATTCCCCTAAGCTTTGCATCCTATTTCTCACCCTCCTCTAGTCATTTACCATCTTCATTATCTCTTTTCCTAACCTAAAACCTTTTTTAGTAGTATACATGACTATTTCAGCCACATCGACCCTGTATTGTTATTTACAAAGCTTACTAGGAACTAGGTTAGCCATGGCCGACATAGTTCATAACCTAGTTAGTGCTAATTTCAATACTAGGTCAATTAGGTCGACCTTGTTGACCTAAAATTTTAGAAGGGTCTAGGGTTAGATCCACCTATATAAACACATCCATTTTTCCATTATTATAGAGACAACAAGAGTTAATTATTCACTTGCACTTCTTTACAATCTACTCTTCTGCCATTCTACTTGAGGAGTATTAGCTTAAGGTTTCTGCTTAGAGAAGATTCTTGTCTTGTGGAGAAGTATTGGATGCTTTAGATTTTCTTAGTGATCCTTAAAAACCATAAAAACCTCTTGTGAAGCACCTTTGGCTAAGGGAGAGATTGAGTCTCGATGGGTTCATCTTCTTTGTAAGTATCTCTAACTTTACTCCTCTCTTTAGTAGATAGAAGTAGCATAAGTAATGACTTTTGAATATATTACTCTCTCCATGCATTAGGGTTTTACCTATACATAACTGAAATAAGATTATCTTATGCATGTTTAATTTTATGTTTACTAATCCCCATGTTGTGCCACAAGCTTTGGTGAGCAACAGATTAAATTTTTACTTTACTTGTTATTAAATTAGTGAATATGAAAACATAGGACCTAGTTAGGGTTATTGCATAGTTTTGCTTGAATGGAGGCTTTGAAACCCTTTCTAGTGATATTATTTTGGTAAGAGATCCCTTAATTAGGTATAGTAGATTTATATTGGTCATGACCTCAATTATCTATTATATCCCCAATCAGAAGTGTAAGTAGGATCTATCTTCTCTAAGCTAGGATTGATTTGTAGATATGTTGAATTTAACTTGCATACAATTTCCTTATCACTTTGGGGAAACTTTTTCTTCATTGTTCTTGTTTCATCTTGCTAATGTCAATATTTATTAGATTAGGGGTCACCCTATCACAAAATGTAATGCCTCTCTTACATGCACCTAAAAAATTTCTCCTTTGTTTGCACTAACACTATGATTAACCATTCTTTGTGTATTTTTATTTGGTTTTTATTATTGTTCTATTGTGATTTGTTATCTCTTTATTTATTTTTTTGGTATTTTGTTGTTTGTTCATCAGTTTGTATTTACATTGTGTTGTGTCTTTATTATGTTTTCATTGCTGTTTTGTTGAGTTATTATATTATTCATTGTAGTTTTGTTACTTGTGCATTTTTACTAGTATTTTTTGATTTGTTTCTTAGTGTTTTATTGCGGTTCTCTTTTAATATTTTGTTTTAATGTTTGGTCTTGTTATTTATACTATTTTTTTCTTTTGTGTTTAATTTATATTTGGCTTGTTTGGTTTATTTTTCAAGTACATCTTATTAATACACATGGCTATTGATTATTCATATCTCAATTTCATGTTATTTAATAATTTGTTATTTTTTTATTTTATAAATTCTTGTTCCTACTTAAATATTGATTATTCATATCTTGATTTTAAGTTAAGTCACTTTTTTGTATTTTTCTTTTTTTTGTTGTTTTTGTTTGTTTGTTTATTGTTTAAACATAAATAGTTGTAACTTTGGTTTAGGTAAATTTTATTATTATCCTAAGTTATACATATTCACATTTGAATTGACCAAATTTCAAATAGAAATATAATGTTATTGTAAGTTACTCATACTTATGATGCATAATTTCAAATTACTATAATAAGCAGCAAGTGATCTGTTGATGCAGTGGATTGCACCTGGGGGCAGGAGGCCTAGCTCTCGCCCTTCGACATGCAACAATGGAAACTCCCCTCTCGCCTGTGTGACCGATGAAGCTGGAGGGGAGAGTCTCTAGATAAGGGCTAGCTCCCTCTGATGTATCTTTTAGGCCCTAGTTTCTCCTACTGCTAACAAATAAAATGAAAAAGGGGGGGGATGAAAAGGGAGAGAGAGATGCTAAAAATAGAAACTAAGCCTAAAATGAAAAGGTGATACACCAGAAAAGTTGACCCACCCAGCCCGAATATACACTTTTCACCAAAAAGAAGCGCCCATACACTTCATCTGAAGCAGGAAGCTCTTCTGCAAAAGTCAGCTAGGGGTCCGTGGAAGTACAGGGAGGAAGAAACTACCAGAGGCATCCTCAGACACACATATGGTAGCCTATTCATAGGCACCTACATTCTCTTAGGAACACTTCTGGTAGACCTGCAGAAAGGAGACATCAAAATGCATTGGACATGCTGTAATCGATCTGTGAAAAACATGAAAGATAATGACTTAACACAAAAGAAGAAAACAAATATATACTTTAAAGTGCAAGTCCAGATAGAGGTAAAAATGCTAAGTCCTAATTCAAGGTAAAAATTGGCAGTGCTCTGCCTTACAAGCCTGAGAGATTTTTGGGCAGAGTTTTGCCTTAAGGCTAAGAGAGTAGTTCCCCTTCTCAAATGAGAAGCTTTAAAATATATAGAGAGAGGAAGAGAACTTGGCCATTTCTAGGAAAGATTTTGGCACTCTTTTTGCAAGCTAGCCCATGTGCACTCTGAGCCTTGGGAAGAGGGAGCCGTTTGATTATCGGTTCCTACTTTGACTTTGGCATCCCAATAGAATATATGAAAGCATGAGTCACGCCTCTTTTCTATGAACATACTGCTCCATTTAAGGCATTTATGTAGCTTATCTACTTATGAATGCAAACTAGAGAAAACAAGCTACACCGCTTACAGTTTGCGCCGTTTGGTTGTCCATCTGGCAAGCGATGTTCTAACTATAGGAATAAATCCCTGAGTTGACATCTCCCTTCACCACTTGGATGCTTTGTTCGTTTCTCACCTTGTCTCATCCTGGTTTTGTCTCTTTTAGCTCCTTCAGCCCTCAGGGGTGATCTTTTGGTGGGTCACTGCATTCCTTGGGCTCTTTTCATGGTTGACGCTCAGGCAATTTAAAACCAAATGGCTATTTCACTATCTTAAAATTGACATTTGTGCACCCATCATCACTTAAAAAACAATGGCTAATCTGTTTCCTTGAAATTGATGGCTTCTAGGACGTCACCATCGTTGGAAAATTCCTTCAGGCCTTTTTTGTGGGCTTTTTTTTGGATTTCTTCTTGCGGACTTTTTCCATGGACAATTTTCCTACAGATAAAAAGTCCACGAGAATTGTCTCAGTCTTTGATTATTCCTTCGGGTTCTTTGGCTGCAGCTTCCTTGAATTCCTTCAGACTTTTTGTCCAAAGGAAATCCTTCAAACAAAATTCTGAAAGAATTCATGACTTCGCCTTAAAAAATTCTGAAAGATCTTAGCCACTTCTTTGTGGCCCCTTTGAAGTGCTCCCTACCCTCCATAAGGGCTCTTGAACCCAAAACTACCCTCCGCAAGGGCACTTGTCTTCCAGATTTAGGACACTCCCTTGAACCAAGCCGTTGAATCGACTGATTGAACCAAAAATAGTTCAACGGTTCAACACTGTGCGCCACTCATTCATTGAACCAACCCTTTAAACTTGCCACTTGAACCAAGTGTTTGAACCATTCATTTGAACCAACCACTTGAACTGATTGCTTGAACCCAAAAAGGTTCAACGGTTTGATGGTTCACACCATTTGTTAAACTTTGCCGATTAAAACCAAGCCCCTTTGAACCTTCCACGATGAACCAAGGCATTGAACCAAGTGATTGAACCAAGCAATGAACTGAAGCATTAAACTGAAACCATTGAACTTGGCTATTGAACTTTGCATTGAACTTAAGCGATGAACTTGCCGATTGAACCAAGGCATTAAACCAAGGCATCGAACTGGTTCAATGGTTTAATGGTTCAATGATGCCAACCTTCCTTGTGAATTTCTTCAGACAAGAGCCTAAAGAAGCCTTGTAAAACCCAGCACTCTCTGAACTGATTCTTCATGTGCCAAAAGAGTAACCTGCAGAGTCTGTAGAAAACTTCTTTGCAGAATCTGTAGAAATTTCACCTGTAGAGTCTGTAGAAATAGACCTGTAGAGTCCGTAGAAATAGACCTGCAGAGTCCATAGAAATAGACCTACAGAGTCCGTAGAAATAGACCTGTAGAGTCCGTAGAAATATACCTGTAGAGTCTATATAAATTCTTAGACTTGTGCAAAATCAAAAAATGAATTGGCTTAGAACAACAGGGGAAGAAGGGGACCAATTTTTGGCCTGTTGGGCAAAAAATGGTCAACAAATTGGTGACTCCCAGAAGAAGCATGCCTGCTATGCTTAGAGACCAGTTGCCTTGTAGTTCATTGGGCACGGAGTCAGAATGCAGCTTTGAAGAAAGGTTAGCAACAGCCCCAAAGATCCAAGAATCAAACATGAAGATTTTTACCCCAGACACAAGGGAAAGCACACACAAGACTAAAAACACTACTTGTGCAAATTGCACTTAGGGAAAATAGGAAAGAAACTAAAATTAAACTACTATATATAGCTAACCAAGAATGCTTGCCTCCCTCCTAGATCAAAGGGAAAACTTCTTAAGTCCCCTTCTTAGCAAGAAGACCTATGGTTCCAGATAAGTGGCTGAATAAAAAGGAGATTTGGTGACCTGCTTCTCTTGCCTGTCACCTTGATTGGCTTGTCTCCAAGTGGATTAGATTCAAACATACTTCCAACATATACATACTTTGCTTATTCTTGGAAGCTTGTTGAATGCTGGTCCTTCATGCTAGTGCATTTCACCAAGAAAACTATGGCTGTTGGCTCATCACCATAAGCCCTTTGTTGTGCATGGTCCCTTTGCAGTGCATCATGGTTTGACCCATTTCCTTCTGCTTCGTTGAAGATTGTGTTAAACTCATCCTATGATTCCTCTTGGCTTTCTTGAAGAAGGGTGACTGTGGTGATGTCTGAAATGGAATCACAAATTGATTGTTCATCCCACAGAACATCACCTCTCTGTTTAAAACTTTCTTCTTCAAATTTTTCCTCAAGGAAGACAACCCTCTTCTTTTCCTCCTCAAAGATTAGGATCTCTAGATGTTTAAAGATATTTTCCTGATCCTCCTCCAACTCAGGCTCCTTAGCATAGTCATCCTCTTCATCGAAACAACAAGGAAGTTCATAAAATAGAGGGGAAGAGAGCTCACCATGCTTATGTTCCTCCTCATAATGCTGGAACATCCACATGTATGCATGCCTTGTGTCTTTTCCATTGCTGACAAGGTCTTCACAAGGAGCATTGATGATGATTTATTCTTCATTGTTGCTCATGATAGCCTCTTTGGAAACTGCAGATTAGATCTTCTGCTCCTCACTCACCTCCTGCAAAATAGGTTCCTCCTTGAGAAGGGGTGAAGTGGGAAAACCATGTGGAAGAGGAGGCAGTCCTTGAGCTAGAAACAAATGATTCTCCTCCTTCCACTTGGCTAGCACTTCATCAATATTAGGTGTGGCCTGATGTCTCTATTGGAAATGTGTAGGTGGGGTGTGTTCAGACATGGAATGTGCCATTGGGTCTGAACCATCCATCACACACTAGCTGAGGAATCTCTCTTTAGATTCCAACTCTGTAGTTCTTCTGGCCATATCCTCTTGGAAAAGCCTTTCTTGGAGGTCACCAACATCATCATGTGTAGGATCAACCTCATTTTCTTCAATGTTTTGAGCAAAACCTTTCCTCTCCTCCTTCCTGCCCCATGATTCTACTATTTTCTTCCAGTTCAGGATCTCAGAGTTGGAATTTTGCTCCTGTGAACAGGCAACAACTTTGTTTTCTCCAAGGTCCTAGGGATCCTCCATAAGGTCTGAAAGTTCTATCTCTCTTTCACGAAGCAGTCTCATCCTAGCCTCTAAATCTTCAATTTACTTGGCTAGATTATCCTGAAAGAGTCTTTCTTGGAGGTCACCAGCATCATTGTGTTGAGTAGGAGCAGTTTCGAGAGAGATGTGCTGGTTCATAATGTTCCCCCCAAAGGAAGATTCACAATCTAAGGAACTTCAAAGGTTCATCTCCATGGGAGGTTGTTTTAGTTCCCTTTGATGCTTGAAAGCTAGGCACAGGGTCAAGAGCAGGGTTGATTGATGCATCAAATGAGCTAGAATGAGCAGGTGCTATCTGATAGAAAGGATTTGGTGCACAAGAGGGGGCTTTCTTTAAGATAGGAGGGGGAGCACAAGGCTGACTGCCTTGCATAAATGGATTCCTCCATTTTGCTACCTCTTCCTCCATGGATTTCAAGGCCTAAACTTATCTGAACAAACACACCTCTTTATACATTAGCTCCTGCTGATATCCATACTGCTCATCTAGTCTGTTAATCTCCATTACCTGCTTCTCAAACTCCAGTGCCACCTCCCTTATCGTTGAAGGGCAACTAGGAGAGCTACTTGAGGTGATTGCATGAAAATTTTGAGTCTGATCAAAGTCATATGAAGGAATACAAGGTTCATGATTTTGTGCAAAGGAATTATACATTAAAAAAATGTGATTTCTTGATGGGACCGAGCTGCTTAACTAGCTGATTCAACTTGGAGTTGACATTGGTGTTGATGTAAAAGCCTCCAAAGGCTGGTTGGTTGAAGAACACACCAAAAATTCTTCAACTCTTTAGACACAACTTGTCCTAGTTGGTCCCATTAGGCATGCCAAAAATTTTTGACGTAGTGGATTGCACCCAGGGGCAAGAGGCCTAGCTCCCACCCTTCCACATGTAACAATGGAAAATCCCCTCTCGCCTGTGGGATCGACGAAGCTGGAGGGGAGAGTCTCTAGATAAGGGCTAGCTCCCTTTGATGTATCTTTTAGGCCCTGGTTTCTCCTACTTCTAAAAAATAAAATGAAAAAGGGGGGATGAAAAGGGAGAGAGAGATGCTGAAAATAAAAACTAAGCCTAAAATGAAAAGGTGATACACTAGAAAAGTTGATCCACCTAGCCTGAATATACACTTTTCACCAAAAAGAAGCACCATACACTTCATCTAAAGTGGGAAGCTCTTCTGCAAAAGTCAGCTAGGGGTTCGTGGAAGTACAGGGAGGAAAAAACTACCAGAGGCATCCTCAGACACACTTATGGCAGCATATTCACAGGCACCTACATTCTCTTAGGAACACTTCTGACAGACCTGTAGAAAGGAGACTTCATAATGCACTGGACATGCTGTAATTGATCTGTGAAAAGCATGAAAGACAATGACTTAAGACAAAATAAGAAAACAAACATATACTTTAAAGTGTAAGTCTAGATAGAGGTAAAAATGCTAAGTCCTGATTCAAGGTAAAAATTGGCAGCGCTCTGCCTTACAAGCCCAAGAGATTTTTGGGCAGAGTTTTGCCTTAAGGCTAAGAGAGTAGTTACCCTTCTCAAATGAGAAGCTTTACAATATATAGAGAGAGGAAGAGAACTTGGCCATTTTTGGGAAAGATTTTGGCACTCTTTTTGCAAGCTATCCCATGTGCACTCTGAGCCTTGGGAAGAGGGAGCTGTTTGATTTTCGGTTCCTACTTTGACTTTGGTGTCCCAATAGACTATATGAAAGCATGAGTCGCACCTCTTTTTTTCAAATAGACTGCTCCTTTTAAGGAATTTACGTGGCTTGTCTACTTATGAATGCAAGCTGGAGAAAATAAGCTATGTTGCTTACTATTTGCACCATTTGGTTGTCCATCTGGCAAGTACTGTTCCAACTGTAGGACTAAATACCTGAGTTGACATCTCCCTTCACCACTTGGATGCTTTGTCCATTTCTCACCTTGTCTCATCCTGGTTTTGTCTCTTTCTACTCCTTCAGCCCTTGGGGGCGATCTTCTGGTGGGTCACTACATTCCTTGGACTCTTTTCATGGTTGGTGCTCAAGCAATTTAAAATCAAATAGCTATTTCACTGTCTTAAAATTGATGTCTACGCACCTATCATCACTTAAAAACAATGGCTAATCTATCTCCTTGAAATTGATGGCTTTTGAGACATCACCATCCTTGGCAAATTACTTTGGGCCTTTTCTATGGATTTCTTCTCGCAGACTTTTTCTGTGAACAATTTTCCCATGGACAAAAATTCTATGAGTATTATCTCAGTCTTTGATTATTCCTTCGGGTTCTTTGGCTGTAGCTTCCCTGAATTCCTTCAGACTTTTTGTCTAAAAGAAATCCTTCGAACAAAAGTCTAAAAGAATTCATGACTTTGCCTTAACAAAATTTTGAAAGATCTTAACCACTTCTTTATGGCCCCTTTGAAGTGCTCTCTGCCCTCCACAAGGGCTCTTGAACCCAAAACTGCCCTCCGCAAGGGCACTTGTCTTCAGCTTTAAGATGCTCCCTTGAACCAAGCCGTTGAACTGACCAATTGAACCAAAAATGGTTCAACAGTTCAACGGTTCAACACTATGTGCCACTCATTCGTTGAACCGACCCTTTGAACCTACCGCTTGAACCATTCTTTTGAACCAACCGCTTGAACCCAAAAAGGTTCAACAGTTTGATGGTTCAATGGTTCACGCCATTTTTTGAACTTTGTCAATTAAAACCAAGCCCCTTTGAACCTTTCGTGATGAACCAAGGCATTGAACCAAGTGATTGAACCAAACGATGAACCAAAGCATTGAACTAAAACCATTAAACTCAGCTATTGAACTTTGCATTGAACTCGATCGATGAACTTGTCGATTGAACCAAGGTGTTGAACCAAGGCATTAAACTAGTTCAATGGTTCAACAATGCTAACCTTCCTTATGAATTTATTTAAACAAGATCTTGAAGAAGCCTTGTAAAACCCAGCACTCTCTGAACTGATTCTTCATGTGCCAAAAGACTAACCTACAGAGTCCATAGAAAAACTTCTTTTGCAAAATCCATAGAAACTTCACCTATAGAGTCCATAGAAATAGACCTGTAGAGTCCATAGAAATAAAACCTACAGAGTCCATAGAAATAGACCTATAGAGTCTGTAGAAATAGACCTGCAGAGTCTGTAGAAATTCTTGGACTTGTGTAAAATCAAAAAATGAATCGGCCTAGAACAGCAGGGGAAGAAGGGAACCGATTTTTGGCCTGTTGGGAAAAAAATGGTCAACATGATCCAAATCCAAAAGTCAATGAAGCTCTAAAAATCATTGCTAAATACACCATACCTAACATGAGACTCTATGCAAGATGTGCATCTCTTGACATACAATTTGATTCTAATTGGCTATTTTCTATGATTAGTTTTGGATGTGCATCTCCTAACTTATATTCTAGCATCTAGTCATATATGAATAAAAATAAAAACATCAACATCCATATGCTAAATAAAGATGTGTATCTCCTAAAATTAGCATATCAAAACATATCATAACAAGAGAAACATAAATGCAAACATCATGTGACACTCAAAGAATATTAACAGTCCATGTACAACTAGAAATCAACCAAAAATGAATGTCATATATCTCTCTCAAAATCATGTTTCTATAAGTCATGATAATATCTATACATATCATAAGTACAAAAAGAATAAATCTATCACGATCATCTCTCATCATGCTCGTCCTTGGGAGGACTCTACTAGAAAATCTAACCTATCCTAGATGTAGATGTTATTGATGGATTTGGTGGTTGAGGACCCATGACAACCTGCTATACAATTAGATACATCAATGACCATTATGAATCTATCCCATGTCTATACCAAGAGGTCTGGGTAGTCCGCTATGACCTCATATACTCCTTATAGGAGGCCACTTTCCTCTCTATAAGAATTGCTACCTCATAAGGTTACCTCCAATAGGGTATTTCATCCTTGGCACACAGGACATCATACTTCATATGCAAGACATCATTCTTGGCCACAATCACATCAACCAAGGCTCTAGCTAAACCTACTCCTGTATCTATCCCAACTCTGTAAGCCTTATCCCTCTCCTACGTTAGCCTCTGAACCTCCATTTGAGTAAATTCCCACTCACCAATAGCTATAACAAACTCCACATCTCATGTGGCTAACTAGGCCTAAACCCTTACTAGTTGTGTCACCTATCCTCTAAGGCTAGAAATTTCTACATCCTTAGATATAATAAGACCCTATAGCCTAGTGGTATCTCCCTATAAAGTATCCAACTATGCCTATAACCTAACCATAATTCTCTTTAACCATGCTATCTATGAGAGGTGTGCAAAAATATCCCTCTAGAGCCTACCAATTAATGCCTAGTCTTTTGTGGACCTCCTTGTGCTTGAGGGCCTTGCCCCTCATAATCTCAGCCTTGATCTTGTACCTATCTCAAAGGGCCTTGCTTCTCTTGATACTATCCCATAGCCTCCATCACCACTTGGGGCATCCCCTATATCCACATCCTAGCCATCTAGCTCATCCATCTCCACATCCTTTGTAGGATCCTACTATCTCTGAGGCTATACAACCTGTAGTAGAATAACATATAGAATGGCTAGATACACTGACACTTGAACTTATTACTATGTTGGGGCCTATCCTTGATCCTTCCTCATCTACACCCACCTCTAATGAAGTACTAGATATTAAGGCAAAGGCCTGGTACATTGGATGGGTCACACTCTGATCCACCATATGACATATGTAGCCATCAGCCCTACATCTAGAACCCCTCCCATGTAGTCCCAAAAAACATGAATAAACCTATCATAATCTATCATTACTTTTACCCTAGGCACTAGTGTCTCCCACTCCTTGATCTCCCTGGTCACATGTGAAAAGTAATGTGGACCATCTAGGACATCCTATTGCATACCAAACTACCATTAGACTCGATCTAGCTTGTACCTCTCTAACATGTAATCATGTTTCCCTATAATGTAGTATGGTGTGATCATGTATCCAATCATAAATAAGTCCTCCACCTATGTAAAATATGTCCCTAAGTAGGGACACCAAATGAAATCCCCATCCTTCATCTCATCAAAGGCTCATCTATAATAAGGTAGGTCCCCCAAGTGTCCCTACATGCTTGGCCTTATTAGGTACCATTCCCAAGCCATAAGATACTCTGGTCACCTCTGATATCTTATCCCCATAGGCTATGCAATCATTATATGCTCCTAATCCCATACCTGTAGTAGTGTGCTATGGTCTATGATCCATCCTCTTTGATACGTAATTGTGTAGATGCCTATAAAGTTTTGCAAGAATCATAGGTCCTCAGGTAAACTATGTCAGGTGATATAACATTTGTTGTACTACACTGATCAACCCCAAGGGAAATAATTATCCACTCTTTTTAGGCAATATAAGGCCACTAATAATAGATATAAAAATGACTACCTTAGGGAGACTATCCCTTGTCCTGATCCACCCTTTGAATACCAAGATAATTCTTGCAATGTATCCATGTTTATGTACTCATCCACAATCTCCTACTCCACTACCCCTAGTAGGTCATCCAACATGGCTTGCCATCTAGCCCCCATCAAAGTACTGCTATGTCCTTGCATATGTACTCATATAATCTGGTGTACATCCTCTAATGCCACCATCATCTTCCCCATTGACAAACAAAAGGTAGAAGTCTCTAAATGCCACCTTTTTACTAGTGTTGACAAGTATGCTCTATTTGTATGGATCACTGGCAAGTGTGCTATGTGATAAAGGTCCACTACTACTAGGACACCCATGAGCTTGTCTATTATCAACCCCTATTTCCACAATACTCGAGAACATCAATCTTATGATGTGATGACCACTACTTGCTCCTATAAATTGAACACAGGACATCATGTCAACTATCTTTCTATCACATTCTTCTAATTTTGAGGCCTAGACTAATCCTCTATGTGTCTCTATCTCTCTTCTTCTAATTTTGGGCCTAGACTAATCTCCTTGGGGTCCCATTATACTTTATTCTAGCATTCTCACCATTGTTTTAGCGGTCCTACACTTTAGAAGGTCATTCTTGCTATTCTATAGGGTGATCTCATTGATTATCATGAACCCACCATTTAGTAGGTCATTCCTACCATTTGGTAGGGTGATCCCATCAATCTTAACAAAATCTCCATTTGATAGGCAAAATTCACCTATAAATGTGATTTCACCATTATTTGGGTGAACTCATCATTTTCACCCATGATCACACTAAAAATTTAGTAAGATCACTGATCTCGTGGCATTCCCAGCATTTTTGTAGGTGAACTCATCATTTTCCAAATTGGTAAAATAATGTAATCATCCCATCTACCACTTCTTATGTGAAATAAATGTAATAAATGACAAATTTGAAAACCAAAAAGGATATCTATTGATGCTACAATGCTTGATGGTTACTGGTACTCTCTCACACACTCACTAAGATGATGGTGGTGCAAGATATTTGCCATTTTTCTCAACTCTTTCATGTGTAAATACCAGAGCTTAGAATTTACTATAGCAAGGGTGCAAATGAAATATTTCTACCCCAAGGGTCTAAATATAGTAATTTTTTCAAACTTTTCACCCCTAGGCCTATAATTATTGCATTTTATCTCTCTTTGGCTACTATTTTAACCCCACTAATCTATTTTTCCTCCCACTTTTTTCTAATTGCTCTATTTTAAGCTTTTTTTGATGAAATTAATGAGGTTATAATTTATTCTGATTGAGGGCCCACCTGTCAAATATTTTCAATTTTTTTTGTTGTCCCCTCAAGGGGGCATCATGGTCTACCCAAATGATGTTTGGGACATTTCATAAACCTATTTCTCTATCATTCGTGCAAACTTTATAAAATGGAAAATGGAAATGAAATTTATTTCTTCTAATTATAATGACCTTTTTATTCTTTGAAAATATGTTGTTTTGATCAAATGTCCCACCATGCCTTCTCAAATAGGGGAAAAATGTAGACATCTAATTCCTATCACTGTTGTTTTGAAATTGTCAATCTAATCAATATTCTACAATAATGAACAATCTGGGCCAAAATCACTAAAACATGATAAATGGTTAAAACTTATCATATACAGTTGCTAATTTAGGCTAATGTATCCTTGAATGGAGCAATACATTTTATATGATTATTATATTTCTTTAAATTACTTTGAGTCAAATTGTGACCATACAAAGTGACACTCTGGACCACTAAATTCTTATAATTCAGTAGCACACATCACGTGTTATTTCATGTCCATAATGCCCAAATTAGGGTATTGTTCTATTGTAACTAATACCTTCTTTTGATTATACTTCTGTCAAATTATGACACAATAAAATGACATTTTCGACTAGGTTGATTAAGCATGTAATAGATTTCAAAAGAATTGTAGAAAATTAATTAAAGCCACTTAATCAAATTAAATCAAATCAAGATCCTAAGTGAAAAATCCATAGAAGTTATTAAAATATATTTATTAGAAATTCATTCCTCAAATCTACATCATCCCATGACACCGTCAATGGGGTGGCATCCATAAGCCATTAATGAAACAAATATCAGGTTTAAGATCTCCCATGACTCATCAATGCCCCATTCTTACAATTATTAATGGGATTATTTATGGATTATCCCTCTAAAATTGAATCAATTCATGGCCACACATCTTGATCTCAAATGAATAGTCATGGCTGATCCTAGACATTTTCAGAAAGCTATAAATAAGTGAGACAAGTCCACCATTTTTAAGCTTAAGTTATACAAACTTATTATGCATAAATTGCTATAAAAAAGCTTCACTAATTTGCATAAATCAAATAAATCTTGTGAGCTTAAGCCATTAGTTCACTAGGAAGTGATGGAGGAGCAAGCTACTCATCATTGATGCAGACTTGGAGCACCAAATCTTGGGAAAAACATGCTTCTTGGATGATCTTGGAAGGAGGGACGTTATTTGGAAGGTTTTATAATATTAATTCTTTAAATAACTCTTAGAATTCATTTGCAACACCCCATGAGGGAGTAAGCTTGATGTTTTAGTGTCTATATGTTTTCTTAAGGAGATTTTATTGACTAATGCATCTTGTAATCCTACTCTATATATCTAATTAAACATTTATTGGTATGTTAATGGAATGATATAGTTGTTGTTCATATGTTTTTCATTTACTTTTCTATGTTATTTATTCAATTTGAACTCAGGATGGAAAATGCATGGCTCATTAATGTGGAAGCGATTGCCATTTTCCACATGGCTAAATAGGTTTTTGTCTATTACTGTGACAAGTTAATTTTTCCTTGCACACCACCAACAAACTTTCTTAGTTATTTATATTTTTACATGGATGTTATGGTTATTATGCCTTATATGTTTCTATTTTTGGTTACGTGCCTTATATGTTCCTTTTTTTCTGTCATGCTTTCTATGTTTAAATGTTTTTGGCATGCCTTCACACGTGAGTAAGCTTTTATTAGTATGTTAATGGAAGGACATAGATGTTTAAATATGTTTTCCATTCACTCTATTGTGCTAATTATCAATTTCAAATCGAGATAGAAAACACATGGCTCATTACTATGGAAGCCACTGCCATTTTCCACATGGCTAGATGGGTTTTTATCCATTACTGTGGTGAGTTAATGTCACTCTATGTGTTACAAATGTTCCTGATTATTAATATTTTTACATGGATGTTATGGTTATTATGCCTTCTGTGTTCTTGTTTTATATTGTGTTCTTTATACGTTCTTATGTTTTGACATGCATTCACATCTAAGCAAACATTTACTGGTATGTTAATGGAGTGAGGAACATTACACCAATAAACATTTCTCCTTGACTCTTCATGTTCTTCCTCTCCCAAAATGGATGGAACCTACTTGAAATTTCTCAACCATGCCATGTTACACAAAGGATTTTCAATCGACAGAATGGAGGGATGAAAGTGTTCTCGTAGATGTGCTACTTGTAACTGAACCCACAATACTTTTTTTTACATGGCTGCTATTTTTATTATGCCTTCATTGGTCCTAATTTTTTCCTTGTCCCTCTACCATTTTTCTGCATGGATTATCAAAATTTCTTTCATTAATGTGGTGAGTTATTGGTGCCCCAAGTGCCATTAGTAAATATATCTCCCTACCTTTTCACGTACCTCCTTCCCCAAAATGATAGCCAATTTTCAGTTAGATTGAAATAAAAGTTGTGGGAATGACATAACAATAAATGTTATTATTTTTGTATCAACTAATATAGTTTTATAAATCATATGGTCATGTTGGAAGATGTTTGTCTCATTAATATGCAAGGAATTTCCATGTTAGAGGGATGAAACATTACACATAGTTGAACCCACATTGTTGGCATGTTTTCGTTCCTATCTAATTCCAAATTTTTTGTTATTTCAATGGAAGACCTAGACATTTTTTGAATTCATGTTGCAGTGTGCCTCATATCTTTGTGCATTTAATACAAATCATGCACAATGTGATTTATATTCATTCATGTTTTTCTACACAACATGGCTTGGAAAACATACCATTTACTATTATATAGATGGAATCCCTCAAGGTTTACATTCACATGCCAGTATTTATTATATTCTTTGTATCAAAATCAATGTTTCCATTGACAAAATAATTACAAGTAGGAGAAGAGAATAGTAGTTATGATCCCTAACTTGAGGGTCCCACATATGTCATATTACACCACCTCATACTCTAAAAACTTGGATTTAGATGGTTTAACATTTTTATAGTCTAAATAGGTCATCTAGGAGGAAAATATACATTTTTTATTCACATGATCAACATAATAGAAAATAGTCTTGCAATTTATGTTACGGACTATTGTGATAAGATTCAAGATTCAAATAAGAAAGGGGATATACATTCACAATATAGTTGTGGATAGTTACAAGGTTTTTTTTTTTAATGAATCAGATGCTAATGCCAATAATGATGGCAATGAAATCCACCCAAATAGGCAACAAGATGAGTTGGGTGGTTCATTGCCAAAAATCTGGCTGCCTATTTGGTAATGAACCACCCAACTCATCTTATTGTCTATTTGGGTATAGTTCATTGCCATAGTTATTGGCATTAGCATCTGATTCTTTCATATATGATCTAATTTTCAATGATCCATAATTTTATTGTGAATATATATCCCCTGTCTTGCTTGAATATTGATTTTTATCACAACCATCCATAACAAAAATTATAAGACTATTTTGTGTTGTGTTGATTATGTCATTTAATGTTTCCCACACTTGAACCCAAGTTTTCATTCACATGTGACTCACCATTTGTTCTTATTCTAATGGAATCTCTAGAGGTTTTCATTCACATACCACTAAATCTTATTGTCTTTGTATTCAACCAAATAGTTAGCTGGTTGGAAGACTTAACATTTACTCATATGTGGATGAAATCCTTGAAGGATTTCAATCACATAGCAATAAAAGTTATTGCCTATGTATCAAAATTAAGGTTATATTCACATATCAGGGAATGTAATTGTTTTTGTATTAAACCAATTTGTTTTCTAATTTCATGTTTTTGTGTGCTTTTTATGAGCCACATATAATGATTCGAGAAATAAGGCTAAATTTTATTGTTCCCTCCTTCAACCAATATGGTGGGCACACTTGTGAATGCAAACTTAAACCCCTTGGTTTAAAATTTTGACCAATAATATATTTTAAATAAACACATTATTGTATCATTGGCATATAATTTTGATAAGTCATAGTTTGAAATAAATATGGGTCATTAATATAAAATAAATGAATATGTTGAAAGCCTAAATATTTACTAGTATGTGGTATGGAAGCCACAATTTTTTCCATTTGCATAGCAATAAATGTTATTGTATTTCTATCAAAATTAAGAATTTCGTTAACATACCAATAAACATAGACTCGGATGTATCAAACAAAATCCTTCTATGAAATCATGTTGTTATGCATTCTATATGATGTTGTTATTAAATTACTAAACATTTAATCTTATGTAGATGGAAACCATGAAATTTAATTATATGTTAATATGAATATTTTTTATTGTGTTATTCATTAAAATATTCAAATTTACAAATATTATTTGCCTTAAGTGTTGTTCATTTATGTTTTTGATATGTTTTTATTATAGGTAAAAGTGGGTTTTTGAGGGACCCTACCCATACAAAAGGACCACCTCAGTGGCTAGTAACATAGACCAAAATATTAACAAACATAGGAAGAACATAGAAGTTAAATAGAGAGACATAACATAAAAACAATTGATACACAACTTACATTACAAAATAAATAAATTTAGATATGACTTTTCTTCCATTCCTCGTATGCTGTAGTCCATTCATGTGTCATGATTTGGAAGTTATTTTCCAATCTTCCTACCATTTTTTCATTTTTTGATGTAGTAGTCACATCTTTAATATTTCTCATGGGCTTGGGGTCATTCAAAACTATATTAGTATTGTTAAAACACATAGATAATCCTTCCATGCTCTGCATTGCATTATTCACCATAACTTTACTGAAGATGACCAAAAGATTAAGTTTATCTATTCTTTTTCTCTAGCCTATTAATTTTTTCAGTCATAATCTCAATCTAAGAAGCCATTTCTACTTCCCTCTCTCATGTGTAATACAACCCATCTTTTTTGTTGAAGTTATTTACTTCCTGCTTCAATCTTGAATGGTCCTTCATAAAACAACGAAGAAAGGCCTTATGAAGGTTTACCTCATCCTCCAGAATCTCTAATTTGTTTTGATTTTTAGCAATATATATAAAAGAGTTCAAATCAAAGTCTACTTGAAAGTTATAATGAGGATCCTCTATTTGTACTCCTACATAGTCATCCTTCCCTTTACTACTTGTAGTGTTTAGATTTATGCCTTCCCTATTTATAGATATGTGAGTATTAATTTATGTATTATGTTCTTCAACATTAAGTTGGTCCATATCATTTTGAGTATCCTATTTGATGCCATTATCCTTAGCCATCTCCTCTAGATCAATTACTGCATCTGATACCTGTAACATCTATTCATTGAAATAACCCTCTTTCTTATTTTTTGCCTTACTATTATCTTCATTATTCTTAGGTTTAGGTTTGAAATTAATTTTTATCATCCATTTAGGAGGTCTAGAGGCTAAGAAATTGACCTTGACATTTTTTTTTACCAATTGAATATTGTAGAGCTGGGTTTTGAGCTTGGAAAAACTTATATATGAAGAAAATTACTGCATGGTGTAATGGCTCTATTTTCTTACCCATTTGGACTTCTTTGATTCAATGTTCCAAGGAGTAAAATATATAAAAATGAATACTCATAGGATTGTTATGCCACATATAATTTAGGAAAGGGAGATGGTAGTAATGCACCACTTTATATCTACCATCAAGAGTTACATACCTTATTATTTGCTTTGCCACATCATCAAATGGAACAAACAAGTCATCTCTTGTGAATCTTCCTTGGAAAACCATGAGATTTTCATCACCCACAAGAAATTTTTCCTTTTCTTTCTTGAGATTTATACTCAATTTGATGTATTTATTTTCTTCAATTTGAATCACAGTAACCCTTGAAATTAGCTCCTCTGCGATTTCAATAGAGATGTTTTAGATATTGACCACTCGGTCTACATAATTTTTTTTATAAATTATTAGGAAATATAAGTATCATATACACATATACGATCTATAAAGTTTGTTAACCCCCTTGTATGATAAATTTTCCTTACCTCTAACTTCTTTCTTATGTGATCTGCATTCATTGGTTTCACACGATTCAAATCTCCTCCCATGGCTAAATACTTGTTCATAGCCTTACCTAAAGCCACACTTGGAATACTGCCAAACCTAATGAACTCACTATTAGTAATAACCTTCACATGATTACATAATTGGTTGATGGTGTAATGATGAATAAAATAGTACCATTTATGGATATCATTATGAATGTTATAATGACTCAACATAATGAAAACACACATTTTAAAACTTGGTCTTACGTACCAATACTTGTCTAAGATTTGACCCCTACATAAATGAATTGCTTTTGTCCTTGATAATAATATCATTCATCTTATTAGGATGAATCTCTATTTTATGCCAAACTTTGAATTCCTTTATTTTTACCCCTCTGTTAACAAATGAATCAACAAGCATATTGCCCTCTCTATACATGTGCTGGAAGATGACTTTTTCAAACCCTTTGATTAATTGAGTAATTTCATATATTATATGTGATATAGACCAAAAAACCAAATTCTTCTTATTGATACAATTAATGATATTGAGAGAGTCCCCCTTAATCTAAATGTATCGGTAACCCAACCTAAGAGCCACCTGTACCCCCAACAAGGCTGATAAAACTTCTAATAAATGATTATATTAAAAGCCCATTCTTCCTTCATAAGCTAAAATAAGATCCCCACGATGGTCTCAAATAGGTTCACCACCTCCTAAAAGCACAAGTTTTCCTTTAGAATACCCATCAAAATTGAGTTTCACCCAACCTGGTTGAGGAGCCAACCATCTCACCAATTTACTTAAGGATATATTTGGATCCACCAAAGGAATGTTGTCAAGGTTAAGCTTCCATTATTTAGTATTGATTTTTTCAAATGGAAAGAAGGATGACTTTTTCCCCATATTATATTTTTGAAATTTTTAGATAAGATGGATAATATTTATTAGATACTCTGATGAATGGGATTTTCTTGTCCTTGAAGATTCTATTATTGCATTCCTTGCAAATTCTCCATATAAAATGAGGGAAATCCGAATTCCAAATATCCTTGAGTTCTTGGTTAACAAAGGGACAATACCAAGCCTACCAAGCCTCTATTATAGATGAAGGAAGGACCCAAGAAACTTTGAATCTTTGAAGTAGAGAACCCCAAATGTGAAAAGAGAATATATAATAAAGGAAGATATGATTAACATATTCCCAAGCATTCTTACATATAAAACACATATTTACCACATGAAGACCTCTTTTACTTAGATTATCCAATGTAAGAATTCTATTTTGGACACTCAACCAGCTAGAGATGTTGATTTTTGGAATTATATCTTTATTCTAAATTTTACCCAATGGATTTCCCATATCAAATTTTGAAGCTTCAAATATCCAAAATTAACATGATATATTCCATCTGATGAATCAATCCAAATTAATTCATCCTCCCTCTATAGATTTGTAATATAGTTACCTTTGAGAATAAAATTAAGATAAGAAACAATAGTTGTTCAAAAAACATCAACATTATCAAGGGTTAAATGTTTCCACCTTTTTTTACCATTGCAAACATGTATATAATCTACAACCATTTCTCCAAATGTAGAAGAGATTGAAGGAGAAAATTGATGCAAAGGAACAAGAGTCTCCAGTGAATGGTTTAGAAACCAAGGATCCTTCCAAAATCTAATTTTATGACCATTACCTAGCTTCCACTTACACCCTTTTAGTAAAGTATCCATATTCTTGGAAAAGAAATTATATATTGCGGATCCTTTGATAAAAATAGGTTCAGTAAGGAAGGATAAAGAAGAATTATAACCGAGATATTTTGCATTAAAAATATTTTCCCAAAGAGAAGGTTCTTTGAGAAGATTCCAACAGAGATTTGAAATTAATGCTTTGTTCATAGAGGAAATATTTCTAATACCCATCCCTCCAATGGATTTTGGAAGGCTTATCTTGTCCTAAGCCACCAGAGGGAATTTGTGAATGTCCTCCACTCCCATCCATATGAACCTTTTTTGATTTTGTCAAAATTTTCCCTTATCTCTTCAAATTTTTTAATTAGGGACATAACGTAGAGATGGAAACTTTGTAAAACACATTTAATGAGAAATACTTTGCCTAATCAAGAAAGTATAACCCCTTTCCAACTTGAAATATTCCTTTGAAACCTTTCAATTTGAGGGTACGAAAACTCAGATTTCATTTCCATTTAAATAGAGGCATACCTAAATACACTAAGGGAAGATCCTTGATCCCACAATTTAGAATATGAGCAATCTTTCTTTGATGGAGAACTGACGTGTTGATAAAAAATAAGTCACTTTTGGAGTAGTTTATCAATTTTTTTGAGACAACTGCATAACTATTCAAAATTAACTTAATTTATTCAACCTCTCTTACTGAAGCCAAAGCCAAAATGATTATGTCATTGAAAAATTGGTGGTGAAGAGAAGGAAGAGTCTTTGAGGCTGATTTAAAACCCTTCAAACTATCTTGTTCAAGCACATTCAAAAGGTTCCTACTTAAAGAATCATCCATTATAATGAATAAGAATGGAGACAAAGGATCCCCTTGTCTAATTCCATGCTCACTCCCAAAAAATCCTATTGGGAATCCATTAATAATAATAGAAGACATTGTTAAGAATAATTATTTACATGAGTGGTTGTACTTTGATAAATAGTACTATGGATATATTACGTTAGAATATTATTTGTTACTATTTTCTAAGTATGTTGTTTGTTATATATATTGTTGGTAATAATAATATAATACGTATGAGCTATTATAGGAGTTTGTTGGATATTAGGGAGATATTATAGGTAGAATAATATCTTAGATTATAAGAAATACATTTCATAGATAATTGTAATTACCTGGCTAGTTTTTGGATAGAGCAAAAATAATATTATCAACGTGTTTTATCAAATATCTCTGTATTTTACTCTTATATGTATTAAATAATTTCATAAGCTATTTAAATTTATATCATTGGTATCAGATCCATATTGTTTATGTGCTTGTTATGGATGGGTAGGATGGTAATAGGGGTAGGTCCATACTTGCATCTTTACCATTGTGTATGCATTTTATTGATTAAAAAAATGTTCTTTAGAAAGTGTCTCATGTTTCTCACCAATCTGTTGCCAAATTTGACCTAGACCATCCACATCGACCTCTTAGTGAATTTAGTTATAAATTACATAAATTTGATCTATGTACTTCTATTGTTTAGCATTCTACTCTGAGTTTTCTTTAGGATCGACTTGTTGGTAGCATGTCCTTGGCACCCCAATGAGATCTGATCATAGTCAATATTCTCTACTAGATCAAGCAATTATTGTTCACCAATGACATGGTGATCTTATTTGTCAGTAATGTTTGCATTTCATAGATCAAACAATTTTGGATTGACATATTTATATGACATCAGACCTATGTACTAAAAAATTATTTGGCAGTTGGATCATTTTATTTGGCCCACTTGCACCACTCCACATGCATTATCTATTATGCCATCATCATTTTTTAGCATCAAGATTCAATAGCTGTGTACTACATAAATTGAACCAACCTACATGCATGATGTGTCATTATGAAAGTGTCAGGAAAAGCTGAGGGCATTCTTTTTTTAGCTGCACATAGAATTCAATATTAGTGACGACAATCTAAAAATCCTTGCCATTTGATTTTCTATTATTCGTGAAATTATTCAACGTCAAAGCTCACTGGAAGGCCATGTTTCATGCTTGATCCATGCATCCTCACAACGTTATTATGGTTTTGTGAGTTTATTGAGTTCCTTTATTTTTAGGTGGTCATAAAGTAATTAAATATTACTTTAGTATTATTAGAGTTTAGTGTGGTAAAATGTTTTTGTATGATTTTAGTATTAATTGATACATATTATGTTGTTAATAATATAGTTTTATCCAAAGTTATTTTATGTTAAAATTTTATTATTTATCTAAAACTCAAAGTTTTAAGTCTCATTAGATTTATAAAGACAAATTTCATTATTTAGTTTTAGCCTTGAGTAAAAGATATTTTTATCAAAGTTATTTACGTGAATTAGGTTAATGTCATTTTGAATATATATATTTTTTATAAAGAGTCTTGTAATATTGTAAAAATGTCATAAAATGTTCAAAAGCATAAGGATGCATTATCACTTGAACACGATGTCCAAATTATGTAATTCCAAGATAATAAAATCCAAAAAATTCTTGAAGAAGGATGAGGCCAATACCGAATCTGAGAATGCTCAACTGATAAAATGTCAATGTTTGATAGCAAAACAATAAATTTGACATTTAAAGAATAAATCTTCATCAACTGAGTAAGCAATGAGATACTAGAGGAAGGAGGATACACAAAGGTTGGAGGTCTTTCAGTGACCTCTTATCAATCACCAATGATGGGGCCATACTAATGATGTGGTGACATTTTTTGTGGTGTGTTATTTTTAGTTGTGTGGATTTTAGTTTTTTTAGTATGGTGTGGTAGTTATATTTGTTTTTTAGCATATGTAAAAAAGAAGATAAATTATACTTGTTCACTTGTGAAAGATATTCCCATGTAACCCCTTTTATATATTTACATTGGAGAATGTTGATCTAAAAAAGAATTGTAGCAATCATGATGAAAGGTTAGTGGTAAACCTATGAAAACCATTTTGTAAGGTTATTGGTGAACTTGAGAAAAATATTTTGTAAGGTTATTGGTGAACTTGTGAAAACCATTTTTTAAGGTTATTGGTGAACTTGAGAAAAATATTTTGTAAGGTTATTGGTGAACTTGTGAAAACCATTTTTTAAGGTTATTGGTGAACCTGGAAAACCAATTGCAGATGAAGGTGAAGGAAGAGATGTGCGATGGCACATGTATGTAGAGAAGATCATGAGCACATGGAGGTGGTACACTACAATCAAAAAATGAGATATATTGTACCATATAAAAACTATGGGGGGGAATGTTAGAAATAGTTATTTACATGAGTGGTTGTACATAAATAGTACTATGGATATATTACGTTAGAATATAATTTATTATTATATTATAAGTATGTTTTTTGTTGTATATAATATTAGTACCAACAATATAATACCTAAAAGCTAGTACAAGAGTTTTCTAGATATTTGGGAGATACTACAGGTAGAATAATATCCTAGATTATAGGAAATACATTTCCTATATAATTGTAATTACTTAGCTAGTTTTTTGATAGAGCATAAATAATATTATCAATGTGTTTTATCAAATATCTCTGTGTTTTGCTCTTATATGTATTAAATAATTTCATAATCTCTTTAAATTGCTATCAAACATTACTATTGAAATGCTACTATAAATCAACCTTATAGTATGCTTATGAAAACCAAATTTCTTTAAAATAGAATCCAAGAAACTCCAGTCCACTTTATCATATGTTTTGGCCATATCAATTTTAAAAATCATTCCCGCTTGTTTACTTTCTGCCATGGAATGTACCATTTCATGAACAAAAATCATACCATTCTGGATTTGTCTTCCTGAAACATATCCTCCTTGATTAGAAGAAATAATTTTATTTAAAAGTGGCTTAATCCTTAAAGCCAATTTTTTTTTAAAGATTTTATAGATAGAATTACATAATCTAATTGATTTAAACTTCTTAAATTATGAGGTCCTTATTTTCTTGTGAATAAGAGCAATAAAAAGTATTATTAAGCTCTCTGAGAAGTTTACCAGTGGAAAAAAATTCATCCACTACTACCCATAAATCTTGCTTAATAATATCCTAGTATTGTTGATACAAAGCCATAAAAAAGTCATTTCGTCTCGATGTCTTATCTTTGTTCACTGAGAACACTTATGCCTCTATTTATTCTTCTATTACATATATTAATTAACTAACACTATCCTCATCAATAATAAGAGTTAGGACATGCTGAATAAAATTTGGGGTCAATTCTTTGTCAGGCACTGAGTTGGGAGCAAAAAAATCTTTGAAAAACTCACCACTTTCTCTTTAATTACCACAAGATCAGTATGAAGAGAGCCATCCTCATCAAACATTTTATTAATTTTGTTATGAATTCTATTCTTGAGCATGGTTAAATGAAAATAAATTGTGTTATGATTTCCCCCATTTAACTAAGTAGCCCTTGATTTTTGTCTCCAAAAATATTCCTCTTGATCCAAAATGAAATGATAATCTGAATCTAGTTTATGCTCCTGTTGAAGTAAATGTTCACTAAGGCCTTGGGCAGTAATACAATCTTCAATAAAACTCAACTCAAATTTAATATGATTTTTTGGCAGAAGATATTGCCAAAAACATCATGATTCCAAACAAGGATTTTATTTTTGACATTTTTTAAATTTATGAGCAAACTCAAACATCATTGTACTAGAGGCTTGCACATTCCACCATTAATTTATTCTTGTTGACAGTTCTAGGTGAATAAACCACATATGCTCAAATCTGAAAGGAGTCTTACGAGTTTTGAAACTGGTAAGAATATTAACACCAATGGATTGTGATCCAATCCAATCCTAGGGAAAGAATATAAATAGAAGTCCTAAATTCTAAATCAATCAGGGAAAACAAGATCCTAATCCAATCTTGTCTAAATAAGATTCTTATCAATCCTTTTATTTGACTAGGTGGAAGGAGAACCTCTTAGTTTAATAGTAAACAACCCATTTACAGTAATGAACTCAGCTAAATCCTCCATACTATTATATAAGTATTAGACACCTCCTTTCTTTTCTCCAACACAAATTAGGGTGTTGAAATCACCCACAAGCATCCATTTATAATAATTACAAGTATTTCTAAAAGACACTAGTTCCAACCATAATCTTATCCTACCAACAATTGTATTATGTTCATAAATATTTGAAAGAATCTAGGAGATATCCTATGAAAGATCAGTAAATAAAAACCTTAAGGGAGATATCTTTGTCTTGACTTTGAATGCTCTTGGTAGTGAATGAAAACCTTAAGGGCTTACATCAACATACTAATGTTATGTAGGGAAATAGAAAATGCAACTCAAATATGAACCACACAATGACATGATTTCTAAAAACTTTCAAAGCTTCCATTAAAATAATAGGAAATTTAGGGTGGGATTAAAATGAAAAGCGACCAAAATTATGGATTTAGCTATACATAATGTTTCATCCCTCCAACATGGAACTTTCTTGCATATTAATGAGATAAGCATCTTCCAACATGGCCATATAATTCAAAAAACTATAGTGGTTGATACAAAAAGAATAACATTTATGGTCATGTGAATGAAAATAAAAGAAAATCCTATTGTGGGTTTAGTTTTAGGTAATACATATACGTGAATTATTTAATCCCTTCATTCTACCAACTAAAATTTCTCTATGTAATGTGGCATGGGAAATAAATTTCATGTAGGTTCTATCCATTTTGGGGAAGTAGGAATGTGGAAAGACATGGAAATACGTTTGTTAGTGTAACGTTACATCACTCTATTAGCATACTATTAAATGTTTATTCAAATGTGAAGGCATGCCAAAAAAACATGATTAAATAAATCATGCCAAAAAAACTAGGAACAAATAAGGAATACAACAAAAAATAGGGACATAAAAGGCACAATAACCATAATAACCATGCAAAAATATTAATAACCAAGAAAATTTGTGATGTGCAAAGCAACATTAACTTACCATAATAATGAAGAAAAATTTCTTCTATCCATGTAGAAAATGGTGGTGGCTTACACATTAATGAGTCACATGTTTTCCATCTCGAGTGGAAATTAAATAAATAACATGACAGAGTGAATGGAAAATATATGAATAATAACTATGTCCTTCCATTAACATACATGTAAACATTTACTCAGATGTTAATGCATGCAAAAAAACATGAATAAGAAAGGCACACAAAAAAAGTGAACATAGAAGGCATAATAACGATAACAACAATGTGAAAACATAACTGTGGGTTCAGTTACAGGAAACATACACATGTGTAACCTTTAATCCCTCTAATTTTTAACTAAAATCCCTCTGTGTAATGTGGCATGGTGGATAACATTGTTGGTCTTCAAATTTTTGTCATTTGTAGATATATTGTATATCAACAATATAATTTGAATTTTGAATGGTTTGTGAATGGTGACACTTAGATTTTCATTCATTTTTGGAGGTGTGATGTATTAAATGAGGTAGTTCGAGTTAGATGTTGGAGCCAAATGTTTGAATTTTGAATAGGATAGGATATAGTACAATGTAAGTGGACCAATTAAAATATTATAAATCCTTAGATGTTTTATATTTTATCTTGTGTAACTTACAATCAGGAGTCCTAAAGTTAATTTGTGGGACTCAATTTTTTGTTTGAAGTTGGTGTTTTAAAATGTTTACACCTTAAAAATATTATTAAAGATATAAAATTTAAAATTTATATTCTATTTTGAAAAATATATTCATATTAATGAAAATATATTTATATTAATGAAAAAGATATCATATCAATGAAAAATATATTCATTTATATGAATATCGCATTTAGTTTGTGTGATATGATGTATATTTTATTTTTAATTGCAATGTAAATCTATTTTGTATATGTACCTATAATTTTATAGAAAGGTTCCTAATTTTAATATTATATATTCAATAAATGAAAAGACCTTTATAAAATGTTTAAGCAACTTTTACAAAAACCATACAACCCATAAGACATAATCAAATAAATTTGAATATATTATAACTAGGAAAGGGGTGACAACTACATTAATAACTATTGGACCCCTGCCCCCCACTCCCCCAAACTATTGGTCCCCTTCTCCTACTTCTCAATCGTAAGAGTTTTTTGACCATGTATAATTATTAAATTCTCTACATGGTGATTTATTTATTTATCTTTTTCATAAGAGGTAAGTGTAGACATTAAAATTTAATAATTGATATTTGATAATATCAATTTTGATTTACCTTCACCTTATTTGATTTGTACATATAAACATGGTTATCTTTTTCCATTCTCTCACATCTTTATTCCTTTAAAACTTTTATACTTTCAAAGTTACTCTTAGTCTCCTACATGAAATTCCATAGTCTATGTCAAACTAGTTATCTGTCTTATTCAAACATCTCCATATCATCAGATCAATATTATTGTCTCCTATGTAATAACAATAGACTTAGAACATATTTTTTGATGGTATCATCTGAGTCTAATAGTTTTGTCCCTCACCAAGCAAAGTTCACATTTCAAATTCAAATAGGTTAACCCATACGTTCACATGTCTGTGGTGTGAAAAAATACCCAAATGTCTCATATAAATACAAAATAGGTGTGAGCCTATTAGGAATATAGTAAGCACTTATCAATCATATTCAAACACTTTCACATTAAAGAGGACTACCCTATTCTTCCCAATTTTCCAATCAGTCACTAGGATTAGGTCTTTACCAAGTTTGAAGCACTCAAGATCTAAGCCAAAGTTTTCAATTACCAACTATCAAGAGCTATATCACATTTTACATACAGTGAACGAGATGATTTCACACACCTAATAGGTAAAACTATACGTGAGTTTATTTCTCTCTTCATAGTATTGGATATATAACCATTCAATGAGGAGTGGTTGGGATTAACTTAGCCCATCTTTCTTCCTCTTTTGTAGGCCTAATTCTATCACTACAAGTGGACCTAGGGTTTCGAGTTAAGGACATTTTTTTTGTGATTCAAACACATAATTAGACATTAGGATCACACACAGATATGAAAAAAAAACAAGTGCCCTTGCCTGTATAAAAAAAGAGGCAAAATTTATAGAGACAAATTTTTTATAATTGGAATGCAATGTGTGATGATACCAACTTGAGGCTGATGATATTGTCTGGGCACACACAAAGGTATAGATCATGATATAAGTATATGTACTCTAATTTTACATCCTTCCTATCACTTACCTATAGTCTTAGTCTTCCACATAGCAGTTAACCGTTAAGAATCTTATCCCTTTGTTGAAATTACTATATTTAGTAAGCTAGAGTATCAAATCAGTTTCAAGCATTTACATTTACACTTGTATATTTATGTATATCTTGTAATATGAATTATTTTAAATAGTTATATCTAATTAGGGTTAATTAACAAAATTAATCCCAATATAGGTAAAACATAATGATGAACCCAAAATCTACATCTAGCATATCCAAATCCTAGGTTGCCCTTAGGGTTTCTTCTTCCATTCTAGGGTTTCAAATTAATGTATATAAACATGATTTTTAATTTTGATTTATGATTTTCATTTCATAAGGGTTATTATTTTAAAAAAACTAGTAATCTATTTTTTTCCTTATAGTAGGTGTATGTGTGGTTCTTACATTTCTTACCCTTTTTTAGTTTAATATAAGGTGAATTGTTAGATCAAGTGATGTGGATAGTGTGCATGCCCAAATTTCTATGGTCACCCCTATTCAAGATACTTTTGTGGATGTTTTTCATGCATATTAATTATCTATGCCTACTATATGATGCCTTATGTAGATAATTTTATATTTGTAAGCTAAGTTATTGTAGTTAGAGAAACATCATTTACCATTTTTGTTAGCTAGTTCACTCTTATCCAAAGGATACAAATCTTGATATAGGCCAATGCATGATGCCCATCATCAAGGATGATGTCTTACCCATAATTTATCACTCAAAATAATATGGTTTTGGGTTAAATACTTTAAAAATATTAGATATAATGGACAAGGATTGGGGGAACATGCATAAGACATTTTTTAGCCTATTATTATATATATTCTTTAGATAGACTAATAGGCTAAAAAATGACTTCTACAAGACAAAGAAGTCTTGGATACATAGATGATCCAAAAATGAATGTTGAAATCAAAGCCAAATGTGATATTTACATACATTTATTCAAGGCACCACAAGATGTTCAAGAGGAACTCGCTTCTACCAATAAGAATGATTCACCTCTAAAAGGGTCTACTCAGCTTACAATCAAATAACATGTTTCATTATATATCCAGGCAAGAGTCTTAATGAAAATAGTCAATTGTGTGTTGATTGAAAATGATTCAAGACTAAACATGTGCAACATACAATGCTTAAAATCTCTAATAATTAACACAAATTGCATATACAAGGTAAATCAACTCAGTAAGGGATTTGTTGATACACAATTGCCAACATCTAAAACCATATCATTGAATATATCTATGGGACATATGATAATGTATACTTTATTTCAAATTTCATAATTAGTTGTAACATAATTTTCTCTTGGGTAAATTTTGGATATATGATATGGACACAATACCATATACACTATGTAGGTGTGTAGATTTTTTGAATGTTAAACATTAGTATGCATGCTCAATAGATAATGATCCCTTCTAATATTGCATGTTAATGTACTCCAATTCTCACCATGTTAGATATTTTCACTAAAGGAGGTAATTTAAAGGGTTATAAAAATATCCTTATAAGATACTACAAAAGTTACGTACGTGTAACTTCATATTTATTCCTCCCCCAATAGAGCTAGATATGAATATACATCCAACTAAGGGGTACTATTATAGCTCAAATTTTCACCCTTGATAGGGTGTTTCAAGCTCTATCGACTTAAGATATGCAGTGGGATTAGTCCCAAGTTGTGGGTGACCTATAAATGGACTAAACCTCTAGATTATAGGGCTTGTTCCCCTTGATGTATTAAATAGGCTCCATTACTAACTTGCAAAGGAAAAGGGGAAGGAATAACATGAAATAAAACTAAGGGGGGTGATACACCAAATAAATTAATCATTACCAAATAATTACATGTGCACATGTAGACCATGAGACTAACCTTAACATACACTACTCCTAATCTGAATCTCTCACATCAACATTTTGATGTGGAGGTTGTGATAGATGTTGAGGCTAGGAGGAATAATCAAGAGGTATAAGATGACACTGATGGATAGAAAATCACTCAACCTTTGAATTAAACTTACACACTTCACATGACCTACAAAAGAAGATTTCAAACTACATATAGGTGTTAGAATAGGACAACATGCCAATGAAGACTAATCAAATCACTTGACAAGATCAACTATCTATGCACACACACAAAGTAAATTCATAAAAGGAATTAAAATCAATAGTATTTATTGATCAAAGGCATACAAATAAGCATATATCTTCCATACTTAGGTGAAGGATCCTTAAAAATCCAAATAAGGCTCCATATATAGAGAATTGAGAAGTGTTACCTCATTAACGAGTAATTTATCAGAAAGAACATATGCAACTAGGTAGTTATGAAGTATTTTAACAACACATATGTGCTATGAAATGATCTTCTCTTCATTAATGTGGCATAAAGTAAATCTCACCCTTCTTGGGTGACTCATCAACCCATTCATTGAACTAAAAATTCTTGTTTAGAAAGATTTAAATGTATATGTGTTGACATGTGTCATTTTGTTTATGATTTTAGGATATTCCATGCCACTCTTCTATAATTCTTGTAAAGTTCTTCTCTTATCCTCAAAAGCTCACAAGCTTCATTAGCTCTCTTTGGTCCAAAAGACTCAAGTATTGCTTCCATATTCATGAATGTAATATATATACCATGAGAGACCTCTTTACCTTAAAAAACTTTTATCAACCCCCTTGTATGCCTCAAAAACTTTCTAACACTCCATTTCACACCTAAAGTCCATACTTACCTTTATTTCCTTGAAGCCCTTAAATTAAAAAAATATCCTTGTATAGAATAATATACAAATGATCATGTCAAAATAAAAATATAGTTATGTACCAACTATCCTATTCCTACTCTATACAAATTTTCATAACCAGACCCTAAGCTTAGTGTACTTACTCCACTTGTTTCTCTTTCCAATCAGCCCTCAATTAGGGATCTAAGCCTAGAAATTGAGATCTAATTCCACACATCCCTCACACATTTGAAAATATAATTAAATTTTTTATTCAATTTTATGACCTCATAATCATTCTACATGTCAAATTTTAGGGTCTAGGACCTTTTGTAGGTGTGTGAACCAAGAAATGGCCAAAATCTTAGTCTAGGTGCATGCTCAAGCCCAAGAGGAAACTAGAGTAATTTATCAATAAAGTAACAAGTTAAAATGCTTAATGGATGTTTTATAGTGCCTATAAAATCAAAGGAAAACTCAATACCTTAAAGGGAAGCTCTCCAAGAGTACTCCATAGGTTTACAATTAGGCTTCTTGGACAAGAAAAAAGTATTGCAGTCACTCTTTTGGCCCAAATTGGTGGATTGAATGGATCATATATTATATAGATATAATTGTAAAAAGAGAATAAAAATACATATAATTTATTTCTAGTCTTTCCAATATTTATCTCTTAACTTGAAGGCCCATCCTTACCCTACATACTCAGAAATAGGTCTGTAACTATGCCTTCTTGAGCTAGAAGGTGAGGTGATCTTCATAGACCTAGTTTGAGATTTAGAGACTTGTTTCACACACCCTAAAAATTCTTTAGAGAGATATATGGAATATAATATCCCTTCAAACGGTTTTGAGGGTCTTTCTCATGTTCTCATACTTGTAAATAGGCTTCTCAACCTGCCTTCCTAATAGCTTAGACATTTTTCTCCCTCAAATCCTAATTGGCCACTTATAGCCCATATTGTGACCATGAAAACTCCTTAAATGACCTAAAAATGATCATAATATCTCCATATTGGCTCAAATATCCCTTGAAAATGGTTTGGGAACTCAATGACCTATAAGACCTGAGAAAAAAACTCTCAAATACAATTCTAGACCACTTTTCTATGCATTATCAGCTCACATGTGCTAAAAATTTCATCATCCAGATGTTTATTAGGATAATAAAGTCTATAAAATTGTTTTTAGGTAATTTGAATCCAACTTATGCATTTATGAGACCAATCTCTTCTATCAAGTCATTTGAGAGGGTTTAGGTAGGGTTTGAGGCACCTCAACTCTTAATGATTATTCATAGATTTATGTGCCTTAATGATTGAACCAATTCCAACCATATTAATATCTCCTAATAATATAGGTATCCCATGCATCTACTCCTTGACGTTCACACATGATGAAAATGTCTCTCAGGTGAATAGGTTTGCAACTGTGAACCCAAGAGAGAGAAGTTTGCATAAAAGGGGAAACATTATTTATTTTGAACTTTGGCCACCTCAATGAGGTCTATGTGACCTAGTATGACATATCCAAATGGTATTATTTACCATTTATCTCCATATACCTACTGTAACCTCCATTAGCTCATGCTTAGGGTTCACTAGCAAACCAATCCAAGTGACCCTAATATGCTTTTCTTTACATTATTTTCCTTCTAAGTGGTTATAAAACCTATAAAAACACCTTGAATAACTTAAATTACATTATTTATATCCCTTAATCATCAATATGCTTCTGAAACATTCAAGCTTATGCAATTCTCCTACATAGGCCTGTATATTATCATTTCGGCCCTTTGGGCCTAATTAGGCCTCTTGATCACTTCATTTTCTCTAGTCACATTATTCATTTTCACTTTGATTTTATTGAGTGATGATAACATGATATTAATTATTTTATTGACCCTTTGGAAAACCCTTGGTCATCCCTTAAACACCATAGAGTCAATATCTTCTTCATTTTGCACACACTGGCTTGTGTATGCCTACTGGATCTCTTGAGCCTAGTTTCTTGAAAAACTACATATATTAGATGATTAAATCCTCATGACTCATATATTATTTACCTTATAACTCTCTTAAAACATCATGATATTTATTCATCCCTTTAGTACTCCATTATTACTACAAGTGTACCTTTCCTCAAATCTGTCCAAAGCATGACTATATGTGACAATTTAGGTTCATTGTATGGTGAGATCTTAGAATAGGGTGATTTAAGTTAAGTCTCCTAGTGTTCCAATGAGGTTTTATAATGTATTAAATATTTTTTAAATTTATAGGATCTCTATCCAATACTAACACCTAGTCTCTTTACTTGGGCATGTGATAGGCCTATAAGTAGTATTTTAGTCAAGGTTCCATTCTTTACATGATGTTATACCCTTTGAATCCACTTGATTCACATTAAAAATGTGAGAAATATACTTTCTTGATATATAATTTTTTTAAATTCCATGATCCATGTCACTGGTCTTGGTCAACCTACTTGGTCATTGTCTTGATGTACACAATCCATCTTCAATGTCTATCTTTCTCATTACTAGCTACTCACTTTCCTCCTTTCTCTAGTAAGTATTCAATAGATACATATTTATGACTAGATATAATAGAAACATCTAGGCCACATAAAAATGAGAAACCAATTTGATATTGGTTTCTCTTAGCTAGAGAATAAAGTTACACTGCCTACAACTTCATTAAGGCATGCACCTAATGCAAATGTTAAGCATGAAATATACTGAGAGGGGGGGGTGAATCATTATATTATACATGTTTTGATTAATCTAATTTCCTTTATTTAACCACTTAATCACACATTCAAGATATGTAATAAAATTAAACCAATAATATGCACCACATAAGAGAGAGAGACACCATATTTCTACGTGGAAACCTAAAGTGGGAAAAACCATGGAGAACAATATCAAGTATATGAATGAGCACCAACTCAAATTACAAAGTTCACAAGCACCAACTTGTAGGAGAACCAACCCCTTTGTTGAGCACCAACATAGAAAATATTTGTGAGCACTAACCCATAGGATCACCAGCCCCTTGCAAATATTTGTGAGCACCAATCCACAGGAGCACCAACCCCTCTTGTGTATAAAACACAACTATATCTCAATGTTGCTTACTCAACAAATGATAGAACTCTACAATATCTCTTGATTTTCTCTCTTTGAAAAAAATAGAAACCATGCACTCTCTTGCATATTACAAATGGCTTATCAAGCCTTTATTTATAACTTTCCAAATGACCTTTGGAATTCACCCTTTGTGATCCTTCAGTCCTCATGGAAAATGGTGCCAAAATTTTATGACCCTTTGTATCCTTGCATTTAAAAAGTCACATGGTGACTTTTCATAAACAAATGCATCCTATCATCTTTTATATTTATCTTGGTGAATTTTCATATTACTAAAAGTGTACCTCCATGGAAAAATGTGCCATACCCTCTTTTATCTTCACATGGTGACTCTTGGAATTCCTCAAGATGACTCTTCATGAGAAAATGTGTCCCATTCCTCTTTTGTCTTTACCCCATGACTCTTTGACTTCGCCATGGGCCCTATTTTGACTTATATGCAACCAAAAATATATTATTTAATATTTAATAAATATTAACACACATTAGCCAAGATATGAATATTAAAAACACCATTAAATGCAATGGGGCCTTTATCACCAATAATAGACCTTTGACATTAATGACAATATTTACAACAACAAATGAAGGTTTTGATCACTCTCTATTGTGAAATGTGCCAAAAAAATATGGCATATGATATGAGGGGATTATAAAGACCCTAACAATATCCATTGTCCTTCAATTTGCACCAACAAACTTCAAAATGCATTCAAATGAGAAGAAACCATGATGTTAGTGTTTTGCAGGTAATTTAGAGGTACCTATAGTCTTAAAGATTGTTCATAAAGGAGAGCCAACAATTTTAAAAAAATTGCCATGGATTTTAATGCCATTAGGAACCCCTCTTTTGACCAAAATCTTAGGTCGCCACTCTCTCTCATTTGTATTGAATGAGCATCTAAAACTAGCCTTCACAAGTTTGCTAAGGAGCCGATGGAAGAAATGAAGTATTTTATGCTTTAGTTGGACATGTACTTTCATTAAAAACATGGATTTGACCTAGGGAAGATTAAAATACATCCCTTGAACCATTTTCACCTATAAATAATCCTTCTTGACCTGTACAAGTGCCTAGAACTGCTTACAAACTAGTGATTTACTCTCTCTTGTATGTTGAACCTATAAAAAATGATTATGATCTAACTTATACTAACATTCTTGACATATATACACATTATATATCTACTTTATAGGATTTTAAAAGTGTGTTTGTATGTATCTTTCATATTTTTTTTCTTTTACATTAATTTGACAAGCCTAGACATGTGTTAGACTTGGCCATATGCACCTTTCTTTTGCATGACATTACCTTAAACTTTACAAAACAACCTTAACTTCTCCAAACATGTATATAATGTTCATGCAAGGTGTTAAAGGTGGGGTATGAATTGAGAGACACTTATGAACATTTTAGACCTTTTGAATCCACCTTTTCACATCATGGTATGGATAAAATATCACAATGCAAACTTAAATCATTACCTTAAACTTGGCAAATTTAACTTAAAATATGCTAATAAGACCTCAAAAAGACCATTTGAAGACATTAGTAGGAATAGAATGGCTATGGAAAACGTTATAAAACATGAAAATTCAATTTTTTTTTAGAAACTCTCTAATGGTATCCAAAATTTGGCATCTTTGGTGGTCTCTTATGGATTTTTGTTTGCTAAGCAAATTAGACTAGTTTCCTTGTCCATCCATTAGGTTATGGATTCACTCACCCTCAAACTGAGACACAATAATGCCTTAAACAAGATGAAATACTAAAAACACCTCCCAACACATAACACATGAAATGGAACACACATAAATAATGAAAATAAAACACAACAACACATACACACCTGTGTTAATAAAACACTTAGGGAAAACAAAGCATAAACAACTACACACAACTGACCTCAATATCTATTCTTCATCAAGGATCAAATGGGAATATCTTGAGATCACCATGACACCATGAAATTATATTATCATATATTGAATGAAGTCTAATCAGGTACTACTTATGGAGTTATAACTTACACCCACATTCTGAGATATTGACACACTCATGATTTACATGACTAGCCATCATACCTTATTGCTTCATTCCCTTGTCCATGAGTTGAATATGTGAATCAAGGACCAAATCATACTCATTCTAAATTTTTTTTCTTGGTATAAACAATCTCATTTTTACCTCATCAATAGGCTTCTCTTGATCAAGCTGAATAATCTGAGATAGAGTTTATGGCATGCTTGTAGGGCCAACTTCAAAGAGAGATTTACCTTGCTTCTTTAGAGATTGAGGCCAATGGGACTCATTTTCATTTTCCAAGAGTGAACAAGAGTCTAAAAAATAATTTATAGGTTTATATCCTTCCTTGAAGACATCAAACAAGTCATCATTAGGTGGAATTACCCCTTGAAATGTTGGAGTTGAGGAATTAACTCTTTCTTGCACATTGACTTGCTTGCCAAAGCTGCCTTATTTTATTTTGATGAGCCTATAGCCTCATTGGATAAGAGTGAAACCTGATCCATTCACCTCAAACAAGTCTTAAAACTTCCTTTCATGTGCTTGTAGCTCAATTAGGTCCTCTTGTATCACATTAAACTCCTCTTTGTATCAAAAGAGATGCTTATCAGCTTAAAGAAAACAAGGAGGTTCAAAGTAAAAGTTTAAATAATTAACTTCTTCATACATTTTTGGAATATCACCTACTAATTTATGATCATCTTTGACCTAATCATCACCATCAAACACATGCCAATGTGACTGATCCATTTGGTCATTGATGATACTTTGAAAACCTGTCTGTGATTCTAACATTGTCAACTCATTAAGGCTTGCCTTATTGTCATATTTAAAGATTGATTTGTATCCCTATTGAACAAGTGAAATTTCAATGGTAATTTATTAATCACATACACTTAAATTATCTTATTTATATCCTTATTAGGAGTGATCTTATATTTTGATTATTTTCCTCAAGGAAGGACTGCTCATCTTCACAAACCAGGTTTGGGCTCGCATGATCAAAGAACTCATCTCTATCTTCCCTCCATTCACTAATGGATCCTTAAAAATTCAAATTTTTTTAAATTTCAAAATTTTCTATAAGGACTTCATTCTTCATTTTAATGCTCTTTTGGATTGATTTCCAAGATGGGAAAGTCTTAGGTTTTTCAAATTTCTCAGCAGGGATTTCTTGTTTGCCTTGGATTCCTTCTTAAATTGATTTCCAAGATGGGAAGGCTCTAGGATATTGAGGAGGGATGGGTGGGGATTGAATATATTTATGTAATTATTTTATCAATTCCCCAATCTAGGCTTGTTCCATTTTGTTTATCCCATGACTTCATCGCTTGATTCTAACTTGGAATCTGAAAGGACTTCTTGGTGTTTTCTTGAGGAAGGGGAATGGAGTTTTGTGACAAGATAGACTCATTAGTTTCTCTCCAAGTAACAATAAAACTCTCCAATCTTGATTTGTCTTGATTTTCAACACTCTCAATAATAACCTCTTTCCTATTTTGGATGTTCTCTTGGATTGATTTCCATGATGGGAAGGTTTTAGGGGTATGTGAAGGGCTTGAAATGATTTGAAACTCATTTGAATCGGTCTTTTGAGGAATAATGGGTGGAAAAAAAGAGATTTGAAATGATATAGGAGAAGGTATATGAGGCCAATAAAATTGAACATGATATCCTTCATGAATTATTAGCTTATTCTCTATGCATTGAATTAGGGCACCTATGACCATCATGTCACTAGTGAGTCTTTGCTAATTTTCTCTCTCAATAGGTGCCCACTCTCTCTTTATTAACTAAAATGAGTCTCTCACATTATTAATGATATGAATAGGAACACTTTTACCATATTCCCTTTATGTGTTAAGCCCTATCATATACCTTTCATAGCCCACGAGAGTTTGTTTGAAGCTTGAGATAAACTGGTTTAAAATATGACTATGTTGACTAGTGGGTAATTTAGTCTTGACAAGGCTGATTAGAGTGATGAAAAAGATGCCAAGGAGGTGGAATATCTTGGTAATAATGTTGAGGTAAGTGAGGAGGGTAATACTCTTGATATCAAGGCTGATAAGAATTGACATACTACTAATAAGGCTCAACAAAGCACTAACAAGGATCAACATGAGTTTGATATAGCTCATTAAATTTTGTAAAAAAAAAATAAACACAAAAATAAGCCATGAAACCTCATGAGAAAGGCATAAACGAAAGAACACTTGCTTAAAATGATACCTCAACTGATATAACCAACTGAATACATTCAGAGTCACCATTGATGATTTTTGAAATGCCTCCAAAGGTTGGTGTATTGAAGATAAACACCAAAAAACCTTTAATTGATTATAAATATTATCCCACTCGACATGATAGAACTACTATAGGTCAAATTTTCACCCTTGAGAGGGTGTTTCAATCCCTCTCAATTTGAGATATGCAATGTGAATAGTCCTAGGTTGTGGGTGACCTCTAAATGGACTAAACCTCTAGTTTATAGGGCTAACTCCCATTGATGTATCAATTAGGATTCAATACTAACTTGAAAAATATATGGGAAGGAATAACATAAAATACAACTAAGGGGGTGATACACCAAATCAATTGATCACTACCAACCAACTGTATGTGCACGTGTAGACTATGAGACTAACCTTAACATACACTATTCCTAATATGAATCTCTCACATAAACATTTAAATTTGGATGTTGTGATAGAAGATTAGGCTAGTAAGACTAATCAAGAGGTCTAGGATGACACTAATGAATATAAAAATAACTCAACCTTTGCATTAAACTTACACACTTCACATGACCTGCAAAAGAAGCCTTCAAACTACATATAGGTATTAGAATATGATAACATGCCAAGGAAGACTAAGAAAATAACTTGACAAGATCAAATATATATGAACACACACTATGTATATCTATATAAGGAGGTAAAACTAGTAGTCTTTATTGATATAAAGCATGCAAATGAGTAGGGCTTCACCATACTCAAATGAAGGATCTTTATAAAGCCAAACAACAGAACTAATATAGAGAATGAGAGAAGGAAAGAGAGAGAGGAATGGCATAAAAGAGAGTAATTGACAAGTGTTACCTCATGAAATAGTAGGTTATCATAAATAATATATACAAGTAGGTAGTTATGAATTCCTTTATCAACATGTGTGTGCTTTAAACTGATCTTTTCTTCATCAATGTGGCATAAAGTAACTCTCAGCCTTTTTGGGTGACTAATCAACACATTCATTAAACTTCAAATTCTTGTTTATAAATATTTATAATTATATGTGTTGACATATGTCATTTTTTTTTATGATTTTAGGATCTTCCATGCCACTATTTTGTAGTTCTTGTAAACTTTGTCTTTTAGCCTCAAAATCTCACAAGCTTCACTAGCTCTCTTTGGCCCAAAACTCTCAATTCTTGATTCCATCTTCATGAATTTAATATATATCCTATGAGAGATCTCTCTCTACCTTATAAAACTTTTATCAACCCCTTTGTATGCCTCAAACACTTTATAACACTCCAGATCACACCTAAAGTCCATATTTGTCTTCATTTCCTTGTAGCCCTCAAAACATATAAAACTCCTTGTCTATAAAAATATACAGATGATTATATAAAAATAAGAATATATTTAAGTATACAATATGATATTACTACTCTATACAAAGTTTCATGACCAAAACCTAAGTGCAAGTGTACTGACTCCACCTGTTTACCTTTCTAATTAGCCCTCAATTAAGTCTTTAGGCCTAAAAATTGAGATTTGATTCCACATATCCATAACACATGTGAAACTAAAATTAAATGTTTGATTAAATCTTAGGACCTCAAAATCATTCTCCATGTCAAATTTTAGGGTCTGGAACCTTGTGTAGGTGGGTGAACCAAAAAATGGCCAAAATCCTAATCTAGGTGCATGCTCAGGCCCAAGAGGCAACTAAAGTGATTTCTCAAGAAATTAATAGGTTATAATGATTTATGGTTGTTTTTTAGTGATTATAACATTATAGAACAACTCAATACTTTAAATATAATATCTGGAAGAGTAATCCATAGGTTTACAATTAGGCTTCTTAGACAAGAACAAAGTATTGCAATCACTCTTTTGGCCCAAATTGGTGGCTTGAATGGATTATATATTATCTTGAGAGACTTGTAAAAAGAGAATATAAATAAATAAAACCTATGTTGAGTATTTCCAAGATTTATATCCTAACTTGAAGGCCAATCATTACCCTGCATAAGGTTTGCAATGATGCCTTCTTAAGCTAGAAGGTGAGGTGATCTTCATAGACCTAGTTTGAGATTTGAAAACTTGTTTCACACACCCTAAATATTATTGATAGAGATATATGGGATATTATATTCATTAAAACACTTTTGAGGTTATTTCTCATGTTATCACACCTATAAATAGGCTTCTCAACCTGCCTTCCTAACAACTTCGACATTTTTCTCCCGTAAAGCCTAATTGGCCATTTATAGCCCATAATGTGACCATGAAAAATAATTAAATTACTTTAAAATTAACATAATATATCCATAAGGTCTCAAATATCCTTTTAAAATGGTTTGGGAACTCAATGACCTTTGAAACTTGAGAAAAAAACTCTCAAATGCAATTTTGGACCACTTTTCTATGCATTGTCAACTCACACATGCCAACATTTTGCCCAATAAAGTGTTTAAGAGGATGAAATAGGCCATATAAGTAGTTTTGAGGTCATTTATATCCACCTTAGGCACTTAGGAGGCAAATCTCTTCTATCAAGTCATTTGAGAGGGTTTAGGCAGGGTTTAAAGCACCTCAATTCTTAATGATTGTTCATAGAGTTGTGGGCCTTGATGACTAAACCAATGGCACACATATTAAGTATATAACCCTATTAATATCTCCCAAGAATATATGAATCCCATGAATTTGCTCCTTGATGTTCACATGTGATGAAATTGTCTCTGAGGTGACAAGGTTTGTATTTGGGAACCCAAGAGAGGGAAGTTTGCATAAAATGGGCAACAATGTTTATTTTGAGCTTTGGACACCTTAGTGAGGTTTTTATCACTGACCATGACATATTCTAATTGTATTATTTATAATTTATCTCCATATACCTACTATAACCTCCATTAGCTCATTCTTAGGGTTCACTAGCAAACTAATACAAGTGACCTTAGTATGTTTTTATTTACATTTTTTTTCCTTCGTAGTGGTTTTAAACCCTATAAAATAACCTTAAAGAACTTAAATGACCTTATTAATACCCCTCAATCACTAGGATGATTCCAAAACATGCAATCTTTTACAATTATCCTACATAGGCCCGTGTATTATCATTTGGGCCTCTTGATCACTTTATTACCTCTAGTCACCTTATTCATTTTCACTTTGATGTTATTGAGTGATTTAAGCATGATATTCATGTTTATATTGACCCTTTGAAAAATTATTGGGCATCTTTTAAACACCACAGAGTTAATATCTTCTTCATTTTGCACACACATGGGTACGTATGCCTACTAGATCTCTTGAGCCTAGTTTCTTGATAAATTATATCTATTAGATGATTAAATCCTTATGAATATTATATTCTTTCCCTCAGACCTCTCTCAACATGTCATGATATTTCTTCATACCTTTAGTACTCCATTATTACTACAAGTGCACGTTTCCTCAAATTCGTCCAAGGCATGACTTCGATTTAGGTTCATTGTATGGTGAGCTCTTATAATAGGGTGATTTAAGTTATTATTAAGTTTCCTAGTGTTCCAATGAGTTTTTATACTTTATTGAATATTTTTTGATTTTATAGTGTCTCTATCTAATACCAACTCCCTAGTCTCTTTACTTGGGCTTGTGATAGGGCTATAGGTAGCAGTTTAGTCAAGGTTTCATTCTTTACATGATGTTCTACCCTTTGAATCCACTTGATTCACATTAACAATCTGAGAAATGTACCTTCTTTCTCTATAATTTTTTTTCAATGCCCTGATCCATGTCAATGGTCTTGGTCAACCTACTTGGTCATTGTCTAGATGTACACAATCCATGTTCAATGTTTATCCTTCTCATGCATAACTACTCACTTTCCTCCTTTCTCATGTAAGTATTTAATAGATACATATATTTGAATAGATCTAATAGGACCATATAGGTCTCATATAAAGGGGAAAATAGTATGATATTGGTTTCTCTCAGCTAGAGAATAAGGTCACACTGCCTACAACTTCATTGAGGTCTGCACGTAACACAAATGAAGGTTTTTCTCACTCTCCACTACCACACATGACAAAAAAAAGATGGAAGATGACATGATGGGATTAGAAAGACCTTATAGGATCTACCAAGTCCTTCCATTTTCACCAACAAACTTCAAAATGCATTCAAATGAGAAGAAACCATGATGTTGGGGTTTTGTAGGTAGTTTAGAGGTATATGCAGTCTTAAGGATTATTAATAAAGGAGAGACCACCAATATAACAAATATGACCATGGATTTGAAGGTCATTATGACCCTATCTTCTACCCAAATGCTTAGGTCACCACTCTCTCTCATTTGTACATAATGAGCGTTTAAAACTAGCCTTCACAAGTTTGCCAAAGAGCTAATGGAATAAATGAAGTATTTTATGCCCTCTTTGGACCTTTATTTGAATTAAAAACCTAGATTTGATCTAGGGAAGATGAAAATACATCCTATCAACCATTTTAACTTATAAATAAGCCTTCTTGATCCATACAAGTGCCTAAAAATGCTTACAAAAGAGTGATTTACTCTCTCTTATATGTTGAACCTGTAAAAATTGATTAGGATATGACTTATACTGATATTCATGACATATAAGCACATTATATATCTCCTTCATATGTTTTGACAAATGTGTTTATATGTGAATTTCATCTTTGTTAGCTTTGACATTAACTTGACAAGCCTAAACATGTGTTAGACTTGGCCATATGCACCTTTATCTTATATGACATTACCTTAAACTTTATAAAATAATGTCAACTTCTCTGAACATGTATAGATTGTTCATACAAGGTGGTGAAAGGGGGTATGACTTGAGATACACTTATGAACCTTTGACACATTTTGAATCCACCTTTTCATATCATGGTATGTGTTGATATTTTTGTGCCAAAAACCTCAAAACACCTCTTACCTTAAGGGAGACCCATATTTTTTTTGAGTAAAAGCTCTAAAATTGGCCTAAATACCTTTTTCAAGACCCAAGTAGAAATTGGAGATCTCTTTTCATTTTGAAACTTTGTAAAGTTGCAAAGTGCACCCAAACCTCTGCTTTCTCACCATGTTCCCACCTACCACCATTAATTGAAATTCTTAGCATTAATTACATGTTTTGGTATAAAATTTAGGTTTTTTACTAAATTAATTAACATTACAACCAATCTAAAGCTCTGTTGTCAAGTGATATAGTGACCAGAGCATGAAGCCAAGCAATGCCATGAACCAGACCTCTATCATCGAGTAACACAAACACCAGACCCATTAATTACACAAGCCCACATACATTCACAGTATTCTTCTAGGTTTATTTATATTTTTTCAATCCATGTCGTTGTTCTTTCTTGTAAAGCTTAAAACATCTTGCCAAAATTAGGGTTTTGTCTCTGAAATGTTCAAAAATATCATCGTTGAGATTATTGATTGTATTTTCCCTATTTTTCTCATTCACTTGCTAAAATATTACTGATATTGGTCTAAATTATTATGTTTCTTTAGATATTTCCCAAAGAAATGTTGAGTTGTGGAGCTAAAAGCTTCACCCAGATGAGCAAATGCAAGGTTGCTGTATTTACACAGTCGCCGATGTCGGTCAGGGATCGACTGAAGGCTGTCAACGTCGGTTATGGATCGGCCGACGTCGGTCATGTGTAGATTGACAGGGACTGAAGTCGGTCACATGTGCGTTCTAGAAGTCTATTTTAGATGTTAGATGTGAGTCCACATTTCTATTTTAGGTAGGACTGATTTGAACCTTTGATTAGGAGGTATATCTGACGATTGAGAATGCATAGCTCATGATCCTTAATTCTATATAATAGGGATAGATCTTCATAGCTTGTAGACATGAAAAAGGGTGAATCAATTCAAGTAGCTGAATTGTGTTTGTAATTGTGAGAGAGAACTCTTGAGGGAAAGAGATCTGTACATCTGAGAGGTGTGGAAGAAAGAGAGATTTTTTCAATTGTATTTCCTTCTGAAAGAGTTTAATACAAGTTTTCATTGTTTCTTGTATCTCTTATTCTTTGCTGATTCTAATTTCTAGTTGCTTATTATTCTGGTTTAATTCCGTGTTTAGTTGCTTACACAACAGCAATCAATTGTTCTTGTTAAGATCCTGATAAGTGGTATCAGACATTGGGTTCACTAATAGATGGTTTTAGATCTGTTTAGTGTGTGTTGATTATAGGTCACTCACAGGGGTTTTTGTTTGAGTGGGAGTATAGCAATGGCAGAAGAAAGTAAACTGAGAATGGAGAAGTTTAATGGCAAGAATTATCAATTATGGAGGATGCAGATAGAAGATTATCTGTATCAGAAAGATCTGTACTTACCATTGGGTGGGGTTTCAAGCAAACCCATAGATATGCAAGATGAAGAATGGAATGTTCTTGATAGAAAGGCTCTGGGATCCATAAGGTTGAGCCTGACATCTTCTGTGATTTCCAACTTGTCATAGGGAAAGACAACGATAGAGTTAATAGATACTTTAGCAAATTTATATGAAAATCCCTCAACTTAAAATAAGGTATATCTTATGAAGCAATTATTTAATTTGCAAATGCAGGAAGGTGGATCTGTATCTAGTCATCTAAATGATTTCCATGCAATAGTAAATCAGTTAAATTCAATCAAAATAGTTTTTGATGATGAAATTAAGGCTCTCTTAATTTTATGCTCTTTACCTGAAAGTTGGCATAGCTTGGTAATGGAAGTTAGTAATACTGCATCTGCTACAAATATCTTGAAAGTAGATGATGTTGTTAGTGTAATCTTGAATGAATAAATTTGTAGGAAAAGCACAGAGGAAACATCAAGTAATGCTTTAAGTATTGAAAGCAGGGGAAGACAAAAAGAGAAGCGCAAGCAAGGAAGATCAAGGTCTAAGTCAAAGATGAGAGGTAGATCCAAATCCAAAAATGGAAGAAAGATAACCTACTGGAATTGTGGAAAGTAGGGCTTGCAAAGAAAGATTGCTAGTTGCCGGTTAAAGATGAAAATCAACATGAAGGTAAAGAAGAAGCAAAAGTTGCAGGTATTGTTGCACAAGATGCTCTTATATTTTCTTTGGATAATAAAATAGAATCTTGGGTTTTAGATTCTGGTGCCTCTTTCCATGCTACCCCAAATAGAGAATATTTCAATGACTATGTCCAGGGAGATTTTGGAATAGTTTATTTAGGGGATGATGAGCCTTGTAAAATTGTTGGCAAAGGAAAAGTGCAGCTGAAATTGCAGAATGGCAACACATGGGTGTTGAAGGATGTCATGCATGTACCCATCCTGAAGAGGAATCTGATTTCTGCAGGAAAGTTGGGGGATGAGGGTTGCACAGTAACTCTCACAGCTGAATCTTGGAAGGTTTCCAAGGGTGCACTTGTATTAGCTAGAGGTAAGAGAGTAGGTACTCTCTATTTATGTAATTGTATTACTGATTATTCTCCTTCTATTCTATCTACTTCAGATGTAGATGCAAAGTTGTGGCACCAGAGGCTTGGCCACATGAGTGAGAAGGGAATGAAAGTTCTTAAGTCAAAATATAAGCTTTCATATTTGAAAAGCATAGATCTAGATTTATGTGAGCATTGTATTTTTGGGAAACAAAAGAGAGTGAGATTTCTCAAGACTGGGTCAACAAAGAGGAAGCACAAGTTGGAGCTTGTTCACACAGACGTGTGGGGACCAGCTCAGGTAGCTTCTATTGGAGGATCACAGTATTATGTTACTTTCATTGATGATGCTACAAGAAAGGTATGGGTTTATTGCATAAGGAAGAAATCTAATGTTTTTGACACTTTTAAGAAATGGAAAGCTTTGGTTGAGAATGAAACAGGTTTGAGATTGAAGTGCCTTAGATCTGAAAATGGTGGTGAGTTCTACAGCAATAAGTTCAACAGTTACTATTCTATGAGTGGAATACATAGGGAAAGGATGGTTCCAAGGACACCTCAGCAAAATGGAGTTGCTGAAAGGATGAATAGAAAAATATTGGAGCATGCACGGAGTATGAGGTTGCATGTTGGTTTGCCCTTACAATTTTGGGTAGAAGCTATAGATACTATAGTTTACCTGATTAACAGAGGACCCTCTACTGCTCTAGATGGTGGAATTCTAGAAGAGGCTTGGATAGGTAAAAAATTAGATCTTTCATTTCTCAGAGTTTTTGGTTTTGAAGCTTTTGTGCACATTGATAAGGAAAATAGAAAGAAGTTGGATGCTAAATCTACGAGGTGCACTTTTATTAGTTATGGCTTTGGAGATTTTGGATTCTGGTTGTGGAATCTAGGAACTAACAAAATAATTAGAAGCTGTGATGTTTTTAATGAAAAGGTGATGTATAGTGATCAGCTCAAGAAGCTGAAGAATTTTGAGCAAGGCAATGTTGAATTGGATGAGGTGATGATCCAAAATGAGCTCACAAGAAAGAATTTTCACACTTAGGAAAACACAGGCACTGATGTCAGTCAAGCAAGAACTGACGTCAGTCATACAAGAACCGACATCGATCAGACAGTGATCGACGTTGGTCAGGCAGGAACTGACGTCAATCGAGAAGAACCAACGTCAGTTAGGTACAGGCCTGGAGATGACCGAGATCGGTCACTGACAGAGAATTTGGGCAGACAACAAGTAGTGAATGAGTGTTAAATGCCTAGGAGGAGGTCAGAATGGGTAAGTAAACCTCCAATTCGATATTCCCCTTCATTATTCTACTTATTGCTCACTGATAGTGGAGAACCAGAGAGTTTTTATGAAGCAATGCAGGTAGAAACCCAAAAATAGTGGGAGCTTGGCATGAATGAGGAGTTTGATTCCTTGAAAGAGAACCAAACGTGGGATTTGGTTGAGTTGCTAGTGGGTAATAAAACACTGAAAAATAAATGGGTTTATAGGCTAAAGGAAGGTGAGAATGGATAGATGAGACATAAGGCCAGGTTGGTAGTAAAGGGATTTGCACAGAAACCAGGTATTGATTTTGGTGAATTTTTTTTTCCTGTAGTAAAAATGACTTCTATTCAAACTGTATTGTCTTTAGTTGCTATTGAGGATTTGCATCTTGAGAAGCTTGATGTTAAGACATCGTTTCTTCATGGAGATTTGGATGAAGAAATATATATGGATCAGTTGGAGGGTTTTAAGGTCAAGGGTAAGGAGAAGCTTGTGTGCAGGTTGAAGAAAAGCTTATATGGTCTTAAGCAAGCTCCTAGACAATGGTATTTGAGATTTGACAGGTTTATGACTAAGCATGGCTTCATTAGATGTCAATTTGATCATTTTTTTTATTTTAAGAGATTGGATAATGGTATATATATTATCCTGTTGCTGTATGTAGATGATATGCTGGTTGCAGGTTCACACATGCAGGATATTTCTGAGCTTAAGGTAAAATTAGCTCACACATTTGCCATGAAGGATTTGGGAGCATCAAAGAAAATCCTTGGCATGAGTATCAAGAGAGACATGAAAAATCATAGATTGATTTTGTCTCAAGAGGATTATGTGAACAAGGTGTTGGAGAGGTTTAATATGCAGGATGCAAAATTGGTGAGTACACCTATGGCTGGACACATCAAGTTGAGCAAAGAACAGTGTCCTAATTCACATGATGAGGTAGAGTACATGAGTAGAGTTCCATATGATTCCGCAGTTGGGAGCTTAATGTATGCAATGGTATGTACTAGACCTGATATTGCCCAAGCAGTGGGAGTTGTCAGTAGGTTCATGGCCAATCTAGGGAAGGAACACTGGAAAGCAGTTCAGTGGATTCTCAGATATCTGAGAGGGACCAGTAGTAGGCATTTGTGCTATGGTGGGTCAAATACTTCTCTACATGGATATGTAGATGCAGATATGGTAGGTGACTTAGATGGTAGGAGAATCACCATAGGATATGTTTTCACTATTGGTGGAATGGCAGTTAGCTGGATTTCAAAGTTGCAAAAGGTTGTTGCCTTGTCTACTACAGAGGCAAAATACATTATAGTCACGGAGGCTAGCAAGGAGATGATATGGATGACATGGTTCATGGAAGAGTTGGGAGAGGAGCAAGAGAGTTTCAGATTATACAGTGATAGTCAAAGTGTAATTCATTTAGCAAAGAATTCAGCCTTTCATTCAAGAACCAAACATATACAGCTTAGGTACCACTTCATTAGACATGTATTGGAGGATGGTGAGTTGAAGCTGGAAAAGATCCATACAGATAAGAACCCTGTTGATATGTTAACAAACCTGGTAACAAAGGAGAAGTTTAATCTTCATTCAACTTTTATTAGTCTTCAAGATTGAGCTTGAAGATGGAGAAGCTAGAAGATGTTGCTGTACAAGTATAGGTGCAGCTTTTTATCTCTAAGTGGGAGATTATTGAGTTGTGGAGCTAAAAGCTTCACCCAGATGAGCAAATGCAAGGTTGCTATATTTACACAGTCACCAACATCGGTCAGGGATCGACTGAAGGTTGCCAATGTCGATTATCGATCGGCTGACATCGGTCATGTGCAGACTGACAGGGACCGATGTCGGTCACCTGTGCGTTCTAGAAGTCTATTTTCCTGGGATGAACAGATTGTTTGCATGATAAGTTTAGCTATTAGTTGTGAGTCTGCATTTCTATTTTAGGCAGGACTAATTTGAACCTTTGATTAGGAGGTATATCTGATGGTTGAGAATGCATAGCTCATGATCCCTAATTCTATATAATAGGGATATATCTTCATAGCTTGTAGACATGAAAAAGGGTGAATCAATTCAAGTAGCTGAATTATGTTTGTAATTGTGAGAGAAAAATCTTGAGGGAAAGAGATCTGTACATCTGAGAGGTGTGGAAGAAAGAGAAATTTCTTCAATTGTATTTCCTTCTGGAAGAGTTTAATACAAGTTTTCATTGTTTCTTGTATCTCTTATTCTTTGCTGATTCTGATTTCTAGTTGCTTATTATTCTGGTTTAATTCCATGTTTAGTTGCTTACACAATAGTAATCAATTGTTCTTGTTAAGATCCTGACAAGAAATCTAGGGTTTTTGTTAATACTATTAAAAAATCAAGAATATTCCTAAAATATCCCCTACATAATTACAAGGTAGAAATCCCTCCCGCCTTCTCAAACTCAAACCTCAACCAAAAGTTTTAGCTAAAAAATACATAAAAACCCCCATTTAAAGTTAGGCAAAGCTTCCCTTTGCTTTAACACCCTAAGTTACCATCAAAGATCTAACTTACAACTATAAACCATAATCCCATTAGACTTTTGGTCAAACTCTGTAAGTGTAATTTCATTTTAAAATCCCATCAGACCATTTGGTTAGAATTTATAGATATTATTGGACATTATACTCCTACCATAATTTTTAACTACAAAAGTATAACAAAACCCTACCAATTTCAAAGCAGAGAAATAACCTATAATTTCAATTCCAAATCCTAACCAACTCTGTAGTTCATTTCCTTCACCCATTTACCTAGTGTACATGTCTATATAAAAGATGAGGTTCAAGTCTAAGGGACCTAGTGGCCCATCCAACCTAGATTCAAACACAATGAGATAAATGACACATACCTAGGTCACACAAATGTGGTAGTCTTTTGGAATAGATTTAATGCAAAATTTAAGAATGATTGGATTTAGAGCATCTATGAAAGTGGTTTGCCTCATAATGGATCCTTTCCACTCTTAGTACAAAGCCCTGAGATTGTGCTCAACATAGATAAACATTATGATGATAAGAAGAGATAAGTAGTGAATGATAAAGGGGAGAAGATTTTGCATCTTTATCTAGGTTTCATTGTTACTGTGGTCTTGATCCTAGAATTTGAAAGTTACATAGATATTACCCCTAATTCCTCCAAAATGTTTTATCAAGATAATAACTCAACCTATTTACAGGGTTTAAAAAATAGTGGTTAAAAACACCTAAACCTATATCCACAAAAATTCCTAAGAACCTCGCTAGGATAGACTTCAAGGATGAGGTAGGAGATATCATTATACTCTTGCACAAAGTTATAGGGAGTCTAAATCTAAAGAATTATCAAGATAGGATGTACCAGTATATTTGGGTAATCCATAAAAATAAATAATACATTGATTGGGCTCAATTGATCAATGACTCCATTCAAGGTAGTTGATGGAGGTTCAAATTATAGGCAAATTTTACATGACCTACTACCTTGTCTATATTTTAGTAAAAGGGATGGCATTCTTGCAATTAAAGACAATGTCAAATCACATCAAAAAAGTTTATAACTACTACCCTGATCTTAATTTAGAGGGGAGAAAACAATAGTTTAGAAGAGGTAATGGTGATTTTATCTATTGCATCATAGTCATGTTTGAAAAAGAATAATGAAGAATAAGATTTTTTGATGCTAAAACAATAAAAATAATAAATTAGGTATCATACTTTGTCCATTTCCCCACATAATCATACATCATAGTTGGTGGTTTTAGTTTGTGTCCTTACACCCTTCCTAGATAAATAATTTAAAAATGGGCCTTAATGGGAATTGTGAGGCAACTAGTAGAAACCCACAAGTTCTTACCAAGCAGGCATAAGACAAGGATACACTTCCCTATCAGTATAGGGAGATACACTTGCCCTTCTCTATCTAAGGTCAAATGTGCAGATGTAGGGATGACCGAGATGACCTTGAGAGATCTTGATGCTAAGCCCTTCTATGATGTGACTGGTTATATTAATAGTACAGTGGGTTCCTCATATTCCCACATTCCCTTTTATAAATATTATTGGGAAGATATGAAGGTTGAAGAAGAGGTTAGGTTGAGAGATTATTCTATATTGACCCTAGAACAAATTAAACATTATGATATTGTACCAATTCTAAAAGATTTAAAAGATGAGGAACAACCAATGGATAGGGTATATTATGATAATTAGGTCCACCTCCAACCTCTTCCTCAAGTCAGGTGGTCTACACCTGAATCCTTCTCCTTATTAGATAGAATGAACTGGTGAAGGAATAATGGGGTTAAAATAACCAAAGAGATCTTGAATATCACAAATAGGTTAAGATAATTAAAGGATAAGGGTGTAGTGTCAATAATAGTAAAAGGTTCCAGCAATGAAGATCAAGTAGATTAGGCAATGGGGAAAGTTATGTTGCACAAGTAGAAGCAAAAGTAGAAGGCAAGAAGGGATATTTATAATAGCCAAGTTTCATTAACAAAACTAATGGACAAGCACTACCAGCTTCCACAAGAGACACAACTATAATGACCCCTATTCCTATCTCTACTATCTAGTCAGCACAAGTAATCACTTCTCCTATTTCTACTAGCTCACTGATGAAAGTAATTACCCCTCCTATTTCTATCAACCCACTAGTGTAAGTAATTACTCCTTCATCTAACCAACTAGTGTAAGTAATTCCCTTGGTAGTGAGTCAATCAGTGTAATTGGTTATCTAAAATCCATCTCCACCTCCCTCTTCCATAATCACTTATACCCCATTGCTCACCAACACCACCCAAAAGTACATAGCTATTGACTCAATCATTTTGATTAGAGTCCCATTACCCACCATAGCCACTAGGTCAATAACACTCCCATATTCATCTTTCATCACACTTCCCATTATTTCTACTCTGGCCATTCCCACTACATTGATTGATTCTTTTATTGCCTTGGACTCCACCCTTCCACAAGTTCCCTTGTTCTAACCACACATCTCTACCTCTTTACTTATGTCACTTCCAACTTCCAACTTCCAAATCCCTTGTAAACACATACACTTCACCCATATAAGTATCCTTTCCTTCTTCTAATCTCACATTAACCCAAATCCCCACCAAAGAGGTGGAAACAAAAATTCCCACTGACATAATTATGGCTACTCAACCCACCAATGGGGAAGAGATAGCCAAACCATTAGTCGATGAATCAACAATAATATCAATGGTAGATATGACACTTGTTACCATGACCACCAGTGTGAAAAAATTTAGTTGTAGACTCACAAGTGATAATGGCCATTGGAACAACATAATATTTACTGGTATCAACTCCAATTTGGCTTGCACATTCAATGTCGAATAAGAGGAAACAAATGATATCTCCTAACACTCTAGATTTTGGTCTATTGGAAGCATATAAATGACCAAAGAGAGGTCCAAAAACCATCTCTAGGATCTCATATGATGCAACAGGGGAAAAATACGTGGAGATAGTAATTCACCCACCTGATAAACCAAAAGAATATTTAGTGGTGGGGGATTATCAAATATCTAAGGTGGACTTGGATCGTCCAACAAGAGGAGGACTAAAACATGATGTCAAGATGAGCATAAGTTCTCTCTTTGAAAAAATGGATAGTGACAAGTGTATACACATAATATTTTCACACTTTTATTGATTAATGACACTCTGTATCTTGCAGGAACCTATTGAGTCTCAATCTCTTTGAGTGCATGCTTTAAGGGGTGCACCAGACAAGGGGTGGGAAAACCATTAGTGCTTCATAAGATTATTGTTCCTTTTTCCTCTTGCAATCTACACTCTTTCCTCCTAAAACCTTGAACCCTAAGCTTATTTCTCTCTATCTTATTTATTCCCACCTTTTTTCATGTTTTATCCCTCATTTCTTATCTTGTTTCCCTTTTGACATGTTCAGTAAGCTAGGTCGACCTAGTTGACCTAGCTTATTCTAGGGATACTTTACCTTTCCTTGTTGCTTTGCATCCTAACCGACCTAGCATAAAATTTAGGATTAGCTCGATAATGTGATAGGTTGACTTGATCAACCTAGCACAACTGACATGTTTGAAAGTCTTTAGGGTGAGATGTTACTATATATACAAGGTCATTCCTTACCATTTCATAAAAGAGTTGAATGAAGCGAAGAAGTGTGAACAAACATTTGCTTATTAACCATTCTACTTGAGGAATAAAGTTTTAGGGTTCAATACTTTATTTTGGAGCTCTGATCTTCTCTTGTGGAGAATTATTTTGGATGCTTAGGTAGGTCATGTAGCCTACAACTGATTTATCTTGGTTGTCCTTACAAGCCACACTAATCTCTTATGAAGCACCATTAGCAAAGGGAGAGGTTGAGACTCAGTAGGTTCATATTCAAAGGTAAGTATTCTTAACTTTATTCCTCATTTATAAGAGTATATAGATAATGAAATATGTATTCTTCTCTCCAATGTATCAGGATTCTTTATACATTGACGTGAGTATATGTCTCTTATACATGTTTAGTTTAGTTGTTATTTAGTTATTTTATTCTAACGCCTACTTTGTATCACAAGATTTGGTGAGAAATAGATTAGTTTAAGTTTCTTGTTATTAGATTAGTTTACTTTATTGTTTATTAGCATAATTGAATATACAAACCATAGGACTCTTTTAAGGTTGTTATACAATTATGTTAGATTATAGGATTTGGAACCTTGCCTAGCATGATGTATTGTGATAGATGATATTAGTGATCCCCTAATCAGGTCTAGTGGATCCTCATATTGGTCATGATCTCACTTAAAAAATGTATGCCCCAATCAGAAGAGTAAGTGTGATCTATCTTATCTAATCTAGGATTGATTCATACACACCATGCAATTTTGATTGCATACATTCTGGTGAACCAGACATGAATCCTATCCCACCACTGGTTGGATTGTCTTCACATTTATATATTTTTTTCTTTTATTATTTAACATTGGCTCCAATTTGGCTTTACCTTCATTACATTTTGGTGAACTTGACATGAAAACAAACCCTTGCTAGATTTCTTTCAATCTTTTTTATCATTCTTTTTATCATCATTTTTATCATATATTTTGACCTAGTGGATCGATTATATCGACCTAGATATTTATCTATATGCATAAGTTTTTAGGTTTTTAGACTACTAGGCTGACTAGGTTGACTTAGTGCATTTTCAGACTTCCAGTTTAGTTAACTAGGTCGACTAGGTCAACCTAGTGCATTTTCAACAGGGTCTTGTATTACTTGATCGACCAGCTTGACCTAGTTTGCATGTTTTTAGAAACTTTATCCAAGGTTATTGATCATAAATATACTTAATTTACATATCTAAACCATTTAGATCAGTTTCTATTCTTTTATATCTTTTTGTTCTTTACTTTTCTTTCATAATTTTGTAATATTTAAAACTACCCCTACACAAATAACTAGGTTGACTTGGTCAACCTAGTTAGATGTTATTTAATAATTTTATATCACATTTATCATATTCCTTATGTCATTATGAATCCAATTAATTTTATGGTTTGTAAAATGGATTAGTAGAACTAAAGATATATGATAAATAGGAAATCAACCCCTGTTTGCTGTACTCGATCAACCCTGTCGACCTAGTATATTTTTTATCCCCTATGCATTACACTAGGTCGACCTTGTAAACATATCACTATTTATAAGATTTTAGATATTTTCTATCAACCTCTACTTATTATACTAGGTCGACCTGGTTGACCCTATATAGTTTTACAGTCCCTATTTTTGCACTAGGTCGACTAGGTCAACCTAGTACTATTTTCTGTCACTTATTTTCATTGTGTGTTTATCTAATATTGTTTCATCATGATGACATATTATTGGAATTATCTTAGTCTATAACATTTAATAATTAAATACTTATATAATAACCTTACTTATTTCATTACTTCTGATGAAACTATCCAATTTCTTCCTTTCCCTTCCTTAAACCTCTCACTACACAATGAAATGTAGTTGAGATACTTCATCATAATACTCCTCCCAATACCAATTTGTTTAATCCTTCATCAAATCATAATAATAAAATTTATAATATATATTTTTCCCAATTATTCAAAAATCTTGATGATAATACTATCTACACTCCTACCAAGCATGGTCCAGGTTTCATCAAGATTCCTTCTTCTTATACCATACTTAGGAAAATTAATACCAATGTTGGGAATTATCCACCTATAAGTAATTATACTCATGCCAAAACTAATAATCCTCTTCCTAACAACACTAATACCCCTCATACAAACACTAATCCACCTACTGATACAACTCAACTTCTTGCACAAGTCATAAATCAAATGAACATCATGCAAACTTCCAATCAATCTGAAATGATGACCATGCAAAAACACTTATGAAACATTATTAGTCAACCATCTGAAGTAATCATGTCTCAACCAAATAATTTTTTTGTCCCTCCTCATCTTAGAGATGCCAATGGGAATATCATCCCTCAACCTTCAATGAATAACAAAATGCTTCAACATCTTCAAAATGAACCTTTAGCTCCATTTATTGCATCCATAGATATTGGAAACATTTCTCCAACTATCACATATAATGGGACTAAGGACCCTACTATATTTCTTAAGTCTTTTGGTAATCTTTATAAGGAATGGATCTAAACTAACACCTTTGCTACCACCAAACTCTTAGCCAAAACCTTTGTTGGTGATACAATTGAATGGTACAACCAACTTCCTACACATTCCATAACATAACTAGAGGATTTAGTCAATGCTCTAGTGAAAGAATTCCAACATGATGACCTTCCTGAAAACTACCTTAGTCATTTTATCAATGATAAGCAACATTTTAATGAATTTGCTCATACTTTCATCAAATAATGGAAGTATCTTGCTCATAAAGTAGACCATAACATGAATAATGATACTCTTTTAAAACTATTTGTCACTACTCTTAAACCTCCCCTTCAATACAAAGTTTGAATCTTTTCACCTCAAACATTAGAATAAGCCTTAGACCAAGCAAAAAGACAAGACTTTCTTATGAATCAATTTGAACCATCTCAAACAAATACTAAAGCATATTTCCAATCTTCTTCTCATACCACTGATTCATCCAAGTCTACCCAAACTTAAAATGAAACATTCAATTCAACCAATTTTACCCCAATCCACCCTCCTTTGAGCTTAGAATATATTAAGGATAAATTGCCACCCTCTAAACCCATGAGTTTTGATCCTTCTAAACCTCTTCCAAAATGGTATAATCCTAATAAAATTTGTTGGTGGCATACTACTATAGGTCATTCTCATGAGTATTTTTGTGATCTTCACTGATTTCTCATTTCTTTCTTACTTGGTCCACAATTCAATCTTAACATTCTCATAAAATAATGTTATCAAGACTATATCAAGCTACTCAAATTAAATCTCATGAACCACAACCAAATCAACATCACCAACCTAATGAACACACCTCATCTTCTAATTTTGTTCAAACCACAATTGATCCTTCTTCCTACACCAATAAGGAAAGGATAGCTAACATGAATAACTTTAAACATATTGTGACATCCATTGAACTTCAACCTCTTAAATCAGATGAACCAAAAGGTACCTAGTCCAAATGCCTAATCTAAAGCATATAATACATGTTCCTCCTTTATCTTCTCATACTTCTCCTAAACATCATATGACACATTCAACCTCCATAAAATATACCAAACCAACACATTTACCTATTTACAAATGCACCTACCAACCCAATGCAAATCATTCTAATGGATCAATATCTCCTTTCTCTAACTCACATATTGGGGCATCTTGCGATGCCCATCCACATGTCCCTTCAGACTTTGGGGTATCTTGTGATGTCCATCCATATATCTATTTAGACTTTAGGTCATCTTGTGATGCCCATCCATATATCCATTTAGACTTTGGGGCATCTATCGATGCCCATCCTTGCATCCACTTACCCTTGGGGGCATCTTGTGATGCCCACTCTTATTATACAATGTATACTAACAAACACTTCTAGCTTCAAGAAAAATTTAGAGACTTATAGACTTGTCTTTCACATGCTCATATTTGATATAGATGTCAGCATAGATCTTACTTATTATTTTTATCTCATGTTTCTTTGTTTTAATGCATTTTTCTTGTTTGTATGTTCTTTTAGATTTATTATACATCACATTTAGCATTTGTTTTCATTTTCACCCTTATATATCTTTTTTATTCTTTGTCATTTTATATCATTATTTGCCTTAGTATCTTTATGATCATTTCCACCCTTTTCTTTAGCATTTACTTCTTGATGTACCATAGTTTTCCTTTTCTTATTTATTTTTTTATCACCCCTTTGGTTTTTCTTTTGTGAGTTGTAGAATAAGACCATGGATAGGACCTAACCCTCCTCATAAAAATACCATTATTTTCATGTTCTTTGTGATCCTTGTTATTAGACATTAGATTTTACTTCTTTTTTTAGATCAAATTTGTAAACAATCTATGTTAGCATGTTTTCTTCCACTTCCTGCATTCTTATGATAAGGAATCACACCTTTGTTATCATTGTATCCCTTTTTTTCCCTTTGTCACATTTTTTGCAATTTGAAGAAATTTAAATTGTTCCATGTGTCATTTCCTCTTGATTTCCCCCTTTATTTCACCTTAACATTGGATAAAACAAGGTCAAAGTCAAGATAGCACTTTTATTTTACCTGGATTTATGATACTCTTAGACCTCATTGTCTTTGATGTTTTCTCTCTTAGCAACCTTGTCCCAAGTTTTCAAATGAAAGTCATCTTTAGCACCCATGTTTAGTCTTCCAAATGCATATGGAGGAGAAATTTTAAAAAGCCATCAAGAAAGTTAAAATCCAAATCATTTGAAACAAAAGGCAATGATATCTAAAAGGCAACATACATATTCAAAAGTCAAATTCACACCAAAAATATGTGATTAAAATCACATCTCCTATCTCCAATCAAAGCTCAAACTCCACAATTGGCTTCATATAGAGTTGAAGTCCTTTGGGGTGTGGTAGGTCAATATATTAGATTAGGGGAATTCAAGAAAATCTATAGTGCTACCTACTTTCTCATACAAGTACCCAATCTTTGTAGTAGACTGATGACTCTATAAGAGGTCTTGAAGAGCGGGAAAGATGTCGTGGGGAGGTAGGTCCATTTTAATTTTCATGTATATAACCTTCATGGGATGATCTATATACTCCATTTATTGACCTAAGAATTTTATAGCTAAGAGAAGTTCTTCAGATTCCTTAAGGTTGATAGTCCTCTTATTTTGACACACCAAATTTGAGTATCTTGACTTTGATAAAGAGATCCTCTACCTTGGTTTTTCCTTCATTTTCCCCACCACTCATTTCATTTCCCCCCCTTGATAGTCAAATTGTGATTTCAAATTTATTTTCCCTCTTCTTTATTTCCTTCTTATTCACCTCCTAAAAACATGCTAGCACTACTTTGTTTTAGTTTTATCTATCTTTAGAGAAAAATAACATGTTTGAGTAACTATGGATCACTCTTTTCTTTCATTTGTCATTACTATACTACCCTTCTGTTGTGGATAGCTGAGTTCGTACCCTTTTTCCATTATTACCTATTTTTATTTATGTACGTCTTCTTCATGTTTGTCTTACATCTTGACTTACATTTCATTCGACATTCTTTCATATTTTTCTTTATGTTTGATTATTTCATGCCTATCTTACACGAGCTTACTTTTTACCTTCTTCCATATCTTTGTTCACTTTATCTTGTATTGTTATTCCTTTTTGCCATTTATATTTTACATACTTTCCAATATCATTTGTCATTTATTTTGTCTTTTTTCATTCATTTTCCAATCATTTTTCATTTATTTCCACTTATTTGTCATCCATTTGCTCATCTTTTTATCATTTTCCAATATTCTGTCATTCATTTTCCATCCTTTTGTCATTTATTTACCTTAAATATTCAAAAACCTCACCTTAATAATCCTAAATTTGCCAAATTTTCCTAAAAATCTTTGTCTCTTCCACTACTATATGCCTATCTTTTAAAGATTTTGATTTTTTGGCTATTTTTTTCACCAACTTCTACAGGTTCACCTAGTGTGCTTTACATTGGACACCTTCATCTCTCTTGCAGTCTACTTCTTTATCTATAGCACTAAGGTAAGTTAAAGGTATGTGTTTTTAAATTCTATCCTTTCATTTATCTTATTTTCTTCTTACTGCACTTTACTTAGTATCAACATTGTGTGTTATCATATTTTATCTTGAAGCACCATCTTGTGTTGCACTTATGTGACATGTGAAGAGATTCAACTGGGGCATATGTATACACATAATATTTTCAAATTTTTATTTATTACTGACACTTTGTATCTTATAGAAACTTATCGAGTCTCAATCTCTCTAAGACATGCCTTAAGGGGTACACAGGAAAGGGGTGGGCATACCATTAGTGCTTCGTAAGATTATTGTTCTTTTTGAAACTTGTTATACACACTCTTTCCTCTTAAAACCTTAAAAACTAAGCTTATTTATCTCTTTCCTATCTATTCCCACAATTTTTCATGTTTTATCCCTTATTTCTTACTTTGTTTCCCTTTTGACCTATTTAGTAAGCTAGGTTGACCTGGTCAACCTAGCTTATTCTGGGGGTACTTTGCCTTTCCTTGTTGCTTTGCATCCTGACTGACCTAACATAAACTTTAGGCATTATATCGATAATGTGCTAGGTTGACCTACTCAATAAAGCATAACCAACATGTCTAAAATTCTTTAGGGTGAGATACTACTATATATACAAGGCCATTCCTTACATTTCATAAGAGAGTTACATTTAAGTGAAGAAGGGAAAATGAACATCTACTTATTGACCATTATACTTGAAGAATAAAGATTTAGGTTTCAATACTTTCTTTTGGAGATCTGATCTTGTCTTGTGGAGAAGTATTTTGGATGCTTAGGTAGGTCATGTAGCCTAGAGCTGATTTATCATGGTTGTCCTTACAAACCACAACAATCTCTTGTGAAGCACCATTAGCCAAGGGAGAGGTTGAGACTCAATAGGTTCATCTTCAAAGGTAAGTATTCCTAAATTTATTCCTCTTTTGTAAGAGTAGATAGATAATGAAATATGTATTCTTCTCTCCCATGTATTAGGATTCCATATACATTGACATGAGTATATGTCTCCTATACATGTTTAGTTTAGTTGTTATTTAGTTGTTTTGTTTTAACCCCTGTTTTGTGCCACAAGATTTGGTGAGCACTAGATTAGTTTACTTTTCTTGTTATTAGATTATTTTACTTTCTTTTTTATTATCATAAGTGAATATAGAAACCATAGGACTCTTTTAGGGTTGCACAATTATGTTAGACTATAGGCTTTAGAATCCTGCCTAGCATGATGTGTTGTGATAGATGATACAAGTGATCCCCTAATCAGGTCTAGTGGATCCTCATATTGATAATGCTCCCACTTAACAAGTGTATGCCCTAATAATAAGTGTAGGTGTGATATATCTTATCTAATTTAGGATTGATTCATGCACACCATGAAATTCTGATTACATATAACAAGGTCACTAAAGATGATCTGAAGAACAAAGTTGAGCAATTGAAAAATACCTTAAGAAATTTCATATACCCAACAAATACACTTTATTCTACCTAACCAGCTCAATCTCTCTCTCAGTTACTTGACAAAGAAACATTTGAGGAAATGATAGAGATTGGTACAATAGATAGGGATACAAACGACTGGGTTAAGATCTAATCACCAAAGGGGATAGAGTGATATATCTAACGAGGGAGTATTTAAAAACATTCAAAGATGATCTTGCATCTCTAAAGCTATAGATAAGTAAATATGAAGAAGAGATTGAAAGGCTAAACCTCTACTTTCCTAAATTGTAGGTCATTGACTTGATAGTGAGTGACACCCTCATATCAGAAAAGATAATAAAAATTATTTTAGAGCATGATCAGATCGAAAGGGTAGCTAAATTAAGAATTAGAATACTTACTAAAAGTATTGAGAAGACCAAGAGCACATGTGACAAGGTCATAGATTAAATGTATGATATTGAAGATTCACTTTGTAAATTATCATGTGATGTAGTGGATAACCAAGATAAACCTCTTCCTATTCTAGAGTTCCAAAATAAATTCAAAGATGTAATTAAGAAAAAATCAGCACAAGACACAAATTTCAATTTGAATTCCATCCATTGGTTCATCAAGTATCATAATACACTTGATCAAATGGTAAAATATATCTAAGTCTATAGAGTTGCTTCTAGAGAAACTATCTAAGGTAATAATGGAATGTGAAATCAACAATCTTTACATAGTTGGTCCTAATAAAGAGAACCTTCAAGAGATATTCAAGAACTTAAATTCTTATATCGAGAAGATACATGCAAAAAAGGACAAGGAATCCTCAAAAATCATAGTTGTAGATTAATTATTTGAAACATATATTCTATAAACTACAATTTTTTAAGGTAAAGTTAAAAATTACAAATTGTAACTATCATTTTGATAGCTCTTATCTTTAAGTTGAAAATAACTACTTGTAGTTTTCAATTATCTTTCTATCAAGCTTTAGTTGAAAAAGTGCAACTTGTATTTCACACTTTTAATTTTGACAAGTTTAATTGCTTTAGTTGTAAAAGCTTAAATTGTAATTTGCACTTTCCTTTTTGTCAATTTGAATGACTTAAAAGTTGTAAAATTCTCAACTACAAATTGTAAGTTAGGTTTGTTTAGTTTTAATATATCCAAATATTAAAAAGCATTTAATTTTTGACCAAGTCATGGTTAATTTTGGCACTCCATTTCTTGGGAGAGATTTATTCAACAATTTTCAAGGAGAAATGGTTTAAATGAAAGACTCCAACATATTTTTCTCCACTTTCAACACTTGGTGAAGCACCCAATTGTTTCATAATTCTTTTCCTCCTTCTACTCTACCGAAGACACCTTTTCAAGATGGTAATGATGACATTTTATATGGAGGTTCCCTAATTTTTTGCTCTAGAACTGAGTGTAAGTATTTTTAATCTTCCTCTCTATTAAGGGAGTGTTTTTGTATAAATATGGGTTTCCTACATAGCCCATGGATATTTTTACTACTAGACGATTTTTCTACCTTTGAGGAATTTATCTACATGATGTAACCTGGAGAATGTTAATAGACTTAAGTTTTGCCTTTCTTGTCTTGTGTTATCTTTGTGTATGTATGGATTTTATTAAATTTGTGAATGATCTAAGTCTTATTTTAGTTATGTAATAATCACTTATGGTATTTACTCTACCCTTTTGAAATCTTGTTGATGAAAAATCAAGATCTTTCTTCCTTATTTGATATAATACACAATATTACATTTGATCTTGTATTTGTGTAACATTATGTTTAAAGAGATTTCAATATATTATTGTTCAATTGTGTTAAATCAAAGCAAGCATTAATTTACACTAGAATCCTTTGGTGCATCATCATTTTTCCAGTTAAAAAACTCCTTCTAAAACTCTTTTCCTCACAACTTAAAACCCTACTTAGGAGTAAGATCACTAAGAAATTCATAGTTTAAAGTGAAATAGTCATATATCAGTTACATTAAGCTTAGTGAAAGGACGTTGGCCTTCTCCAGAGGTTCACTTCAATTTTCCAAGGTCCCACAACTTGGAAGTGATCCCATTTTGTCATTAGATTTCCCACATATTGTAACTCATATGATATTATACCATAACACAAATGGGTACACAATCTTATTGATAATAGTTTCTGGCATGCCCGGTGGGACACAATGATCATAGCTAAAAAATTGGTGCTATTATCAAAAAACATTGTGCACGATTTGTTCACATTTCAAGAGCACTTTATAACTCTATTGGATTATGAGTTCAAAAAATCCAAGTTTACGTATGCCAAAGATACATAGAAGATAATCTACTAAAGGTAAGAGGACCGACTTAATAAAATAGTATTTTATATATAAAAAAATTAAAATTATTTATAATTAAATCTAGAATAGATCTTTCTAATTTTTTTGCATCTTCCACAAATACCCACATTTGTTTCATACCTCCCAATATGGCCCTAAGAAATCAAAATTTTGTACCATTCAATGGTGGTAACCCACCTATGTTGGCCCAATATGATGATATACCCACCTCAACTCTGAAAAGCCTTCTGTATTTTACTGGTTAAACTTTCACCACACCCATTGAACACATTTAGGATGTTACTAATATCTATTTGGTTCATAATATAACACAAGAAAATGTTGTTATCAGTCTTCTTGCCTCATCATTTAAGGGTACGGCCTTACATTGGTATAAAATTTTGCTTCCTAATTCCATATGTGTGTGGGATGATCTAAGGTATGCCTTATGCACATAGTTTGAGGATAAGAGTGACCACCTATTGCTAGTTGAAAAACTAACCAATATTAAATGGGCTCTTCATGAGTTCATTAGTGATTTTAATTCCCATTTTCAAAAGACGTGGAATAGAATCCTAGTGTTGGTCAAACCAACCTTGAACAATGCTTTCTTATATTATTTGAGAGCTTTAAATAGTGATATAGTTATCATGATTCATTCAATGGGTGGCACCACACTTCTCAATTCTTATGACATAGTAATAAGAGCTAAAAATTGCCTCATTCAAGTGGAAAAAATTGGTCCTCGGCCTTCCATGTTGTTATTCTTAGAGTTGCCTCCCATGCAACCCACTGTAGCCTAATTCCCATAATAAAAAATCAACTAGCTTTATCTCCTATCCATTCTAATGATTTGTATGATGTTAATTCATTACTTAAAATCTTTGGCAATGAATTGGTAGCTATGAAAAGGTAACAATCCCAAAATTATAGGCCTTATCAACTAGCTAACTAAACATATTAGCCAATAGGTATCTATACCAAGGAAACTGACAACCCCAAAGCCAAATCATGCAATCAAGGCTCCCAAATATCCATTCACTACCTAACTCCAGTACTTATAAGGCCATCCTTCCTATTCAGAACAAACTAGTTTAGGAATATGGGTCGTGTTATCCTTGTGATCAAATGCATAATCAAAATGCTTGCCCACATGGTGTCATCAGCCAAGCCTTGATGGTATAAATCATAACAAACCCCTAAGGTCAGATGGAGGAAACTACCTCTCAACATGAAGATGTAAAAGTGCCTACTCAAAATGAGACCATTGTTTTGAACTGGCAAGAGGAGTATTTTTGTGGTGTAAACCATGAGGAAACACTGAAAAATCATGAAATTTCAGTGGTAACAAATACATGATCTAAGAAGAAATAAATAAAAGGTTACCATCCCCCCAAGATTGATCTAGGTACAACTTCTAAAGTTATATAAGAGGTTGCAAAAAGTAACATAGTTCAAAAGCCACCCAATGTGTCGATGATTCAATCAAATTCAAAATCACTGACCCCAAATCTTGTGAAAGAAGATGTAGCTCCCACAATGGTATCAAAAAATGTTGGTAGCATTATTTTCAATATTTTAGAGCAAATTAAAAAAACTAACTTTAATGCTGCCATATGGGAAGAACTATCTATTCCAACATCGAGGGACTTACTTTAGGAAGCTCTGAAATACTTCCAACTAATAAAGGTCTTAGTTAAGGGACCTACTGCTATGGTTAACTTGTGTGAACCTCAAATGGACAAAAAATCAAGTAAAAATTGTAAGCCTCACCATTTTACCTTTCATTCATAGTTGGAAAAAATATTGTCCATAACTATATGATTGAGTCTAGGGCTAATAACTCTATTATGCCCAAGAAAATAACAGATGCATTAGGTATTAAATACACACTTGTCATAAAATGTGTGGTTTAATTGGATGGAAATACTGTGCAAACAATTGTGACTATAAAAGGTCTAAACCATACCATCCATGCATGTCCAAGATTATCCATATCCCAATATATCTCAGTTATTAACCTACCCCCCTATTTTTCTATCTGCCTTTCCCAAGATTTCACTAAAAAAATGGGAGGGTACCTATCTAAAAATTAGTTTCATATGTTTATAAAGAAAATATATGGGACTAGAATGACCATAATAATTGAGCTAATTGATAAAGACCATATTGAACCACACACTCCTATCCATATGGATATGAATTGCACATTGTAGGACTAAGAGTAAGAGCTTAACCATGAAGTTTTAACACTAGTTTAAGAAATCTTAGACACTCAAATATATTAATGGGGATCAAATCTCTAGTTTAATCCTTATGATTATGTTAAGGAAATATGGTTGGGTATGTGAATCATCCATGAAGACGATTCAATCATCCCAAATATTGTGAAACTAGCTAAAGATCATAAGGGAAGGTGGAAACTATACTTTGATGTCTTAAGGAACAAGAATAGTGTAGGTGCAGGTATTGTTTTGGTCTCTCCCCAAAAAGAGAGTTATTTCTATTCTTTCAAACTTCAATTCAACTATACTAATAATGTGGATGAATAAGAAGAATTGATTCAAGGTCTCTAGTTGTCCAAATAAAGGGGAATATAATCACTACAAGTGTTCAATGATAGTGAACTAATTGTTCATTAAGTGAGATCAAAAAGCAAAACTAAGAATCACTTGTTGAGATCTTAAAAACATAGGGTTTGGGACCTATTGGAAGATTTTATCTCTTTAAACATTTAAGTGATACTAAGAGCATAAAACAAGGATGCTAATTACATGGCCTCAGTGGGTTCTCAATATAATCTACTTAAAGAGATTAAGGACAACCAACATGTAAAAATAATAGCAAGACCATTTATCCCTGACAATTCAACCAAATAGCAAGTTTTTGATAGTGATCAACAAATTATTAATTTTCTACAAGATGAGGTTGAATTCTAAAAAAAAACCAGTCAAAGCTCTAAGAAAAATATGGGGAGCAAATAATTCAGCTAAAAACTAACAAGTTGTCCATGGGTCTTATTGCTTCATAAATTATCTTTAACTTTGATGATCAACAAAAGGGTGAAAATAAAAATCTCACGATCAAAGAAGAAGACTACGAGCCAATATTAATTTCAGAAGGCAAAGCTTTGAAGATCAAAAATGTATGTATCACTTCTAAAAAGTGAGATTTTATTAGATTGTGTGAAGAATCTAATGATAAATTTACTTAGAGTTATAAAGATATAAGGGGTTTTAACCCTATCTTAGCGCAACACATAATAGATTTTAACCCAAATACTAAGTTTGTCAGATAAAAATGGAGACCAATAGACCCAAAAATAGATCCCTTGATGAAGAGTGAGTTGTCTAGGTTGATAGAATCTAACATCATCTTCCCTATCAAACACTCATCTTGGGTTGATAACTTGGTCCCTGTTAGAAAAAATAATGGCAAAATCAAGGTTTGTGTAGATTTCTAGGACCTAAACAAAGTGTCCTTGAAGGATCATTATCCCATTCCACTCATGGAATAAATCTTTTAAATAGTAGATGGATCTGAAAGGTTTTCCCTTCTAGATGGTTATTATGGATATAACAAAATCCTAATTTAGGAATCTGACCAGTTCAAGACCACTTTCAATATAAAATGGGGTACACATGCCTATAAAAAGATGCCTTTTGGTCTAACTAACACTAGTGCTACCTTCGAAAGGGCCATAGATCTAGTGGATTTCAAGGGTTTGATTAATGAAATTATCTTGGTGTACCTAGATGACATCACTATCTATTCAAAATAGGCTAGCGACCACCTGGATCACCTCATAAAAGTTTTTAAAAGGTGCAAAGAGTTTGGAGTTTCCCTCAATCCAAATAAACACGTATTTATAATTCATGAAGGGAAACTATCGGGACATATAGTCTCAAAAGAAGGTCTTGCAATAGACCTAGAGAGAGTAAGTTACATCTCTTCATTAGCACTTTTGATCCATAAAAAGGGGTTACAAAGTTTCCTAGGGAAGATCAACTTCATAAGGAGGTTCATTCCAAATTTTACCTTCATGGCCAAGCCCTTTACTACTATGTTTAAAAATGGGGTCAATTTCTACTACACAAGGGAAGGAAAGGATAGTTTTGAATCCATCAAGCAGGGTATTTCTCAAGATCCTACCCTTGTAAATCCAAACTATGAGAATGATTTCATTCTCTATGCTTTTGGAGGGGAAGGTTGTGAATCAACTATTTTGACCTAATTGAACCAAGATCAGTTGGATCAGCCTATAACCTTTTTTATTCAATCCTTAAAGGATTATGAGGAAATGCATAAGTTTGTTTAGAAGCAAGTATATGAAGAAATAAAATCTCTCAAAAATTTCTAGCACATACTCTCAAACAACAAGATTCATTTGATGGTTAATCATCATAGCGTAAATGAGTTCCTATTGAGATACGAATTAATTGAAAAGAAAGTTGGTTGTATCATGAAAGTCATGTAATATGATGTGATCATTAAAATAACTAAGCTTGTATGAGGAAAAGGCTTATGTGAGTAGCTTGATTTTGACATTAAGGCTACTGATGCAATTTATGTTCAAAAAACATTTCAACTAATGACTTCACATCTTCTCAAAAGCTGGATCAATGACATGACTACCTTATTGTAAATTGATGAATACCCACCCAAGCTCCAATAGTCCAAGAAAAGGTATTTCAAGATCCAATCTATTCATTATGCTCTTTTTTATGGGATTTTTTTAAAGACAAATATTAATGGAGTCATGACAAGATACATCAAACATGATCAAATCCCCAAGGTACTCGAGGAGTTTCATGATGGCTCATCAGGTGGCCATTTCTATGCAAGGACCATTGCCATCAAAATAATGAGGGTGAGATATTATTAGCATGACCTATTCAAAGATACACACAGATGGGTGCAAAATTATGAGAAATGTGCCTACTTTTCAAGTAAGGAAAGATTATCAACCCTTCCTCTCCAACCAATCCAAGATGACCAACCATTTACTCAGTGGGAATTGGATTTTATTGCCATGATCAATCCACCATCAAGTGCTATCCATATATGGGTCTTTAAATCAACTAATTATTTCACTAGATGGACCAAAGTGGTTGCATTGAAAGATGCCATATAATCATCTATCTTGGAATTCATGAATAACATTGTCACTAGATTTGGTGTTTCTTACACCATTATCTAGGACAATTCTAAACCTTTTGTAGGAACTTAGGTGAGTGAATGGGTAGTGAAACATTACATCTACTTGCATACTTCCTCCAATTATTACCCTCAAGGTAATGGCTTGGTAGAATATACTAATACAAATCTCATAAAGATCATTAAAAGGATAATGGAGGATAATCAAAGGACATGGAATACTAAGTTGAAATCAACGCCTGACAAGATCACTCCCAAAAGAGCCATTGACAATTCTCCATTCATGTTGGTATATTTAAGGGAAGCTAGACTTCCACTATCAATAGATTTACCATATCTATAACTCAATCATCAGTTGGAATTAATTGAAAATGATGTAATGACCATGTAGTTGGCAGAAGTCATGGAACTAAAAGAAGTTAGGAACTAGTCAATGCAAGTTTTGGAAGCAAATTATGCTCAATTAAAGAGAAATTTTGACAAAAACTCATCTGATAGGATCTTCAACAAAGAAGACATGGTTCTAAAATGGGATGCTGAAAGGCCAAGCTAGGAAATCATACAAAGTTTGATGCAATATGGAGTAGTCCATACATCACAACACAATGCAAAGAAGCTAATGTATTCTACCTGTCTAGGCTTGATGGATTGGATATACCTATAATAGTCAATGGGATATACCTCAAAGCTTGATTATGAGGTTGGAATTCTTTCCAAACTTTTGTATATATTAATTTTAGTTGGTTTTCCCAAATAAGTGCTTTCACACAATCTGTAACTCATTAAGAGTTTTTGTTTTCCCTATTTTGTTCTTGTTTAGGCATTTACCAGTTTTGTTTCTTCTCTAAGTATTATTTGATAAAATTTAAATGAATCTATGCCTAATGAACTAGAAGGCTCTTGGAAATATTTTATGAACAAGCAATCACCCCACAAAGGTTGCCAAAAATGTTGATATTTTTTGTGCCAAAAACCTTAGGTCACCTTGTACCTTAAGGGAGACCCATAATATTTTTGAGAAAAAGATTTAAAAATGGCCTAAATATATTTTCCAATACCCAAGAATAAACTTGAGATTTTGGTGCATTTTACAACTTTACAACATTGCAAAGTGTACCCAAACCTCTGCTTTCCTGCTTACCTAAGGCCTAGGGGGAATCAAAAGTCACATTATAATTTGGAACTTTGTAAAGTTGCAAACTATAATCTAGACACTACTTTATACTCTTCACCAATACCAATGGGAATCAAAACTCTCATTACACTTTGCAACTTGAAAAGTTATAAAGTGAAATGTCGTTAGAACTCTCACTACATTTTGCAAATTTTCAAAGTTACAAAGTGTAACTAGGATCTTGCTAACCACCTCAAAATAATTTCATGCCTCCAAAAACCCCCTTAGTGTAAATTTAAGAATGAAAAACAAATTAAAAAATTACAAACTTACATAATTGTAAAGTGACTCTATGGATCCACTTTCCCATCATGTTCTCATCTATCACCATTAATTGACATGATTAACATTAATTTCATGTAAGTTGTAAAGCACACCCAAACTTACACTTTATTGCTTACCTAAGGCCTAATGGGAATCAAAACTCACATTATAATTTGGAACATTGTAAAATTGAAAACTATAATCTAGACTCTACTTTCTGCTCTTCATCAATACCAATGGGAATCAAACTCTTGATACACTTTGCAACTTGCAAAGATATAAAATGAAATTTTATCAAAATTATTGCTATATTTTACAACATTAAAAAGTTTAAAAGTGTAACCAAGATCTTGCGAACCACCTCCAAATCATTTCATGCCTCCTATAGACATCCAATTCCTAACACCATTTGTGTCGAAATTGTCAATCTTACTCGAATTGCACTCAAATGCACATTTTAAGTCAAAATACATAAAACACCCTAAATGGTATAAACTTGTCACTTAAAAGTGCCAATTTAGGTCAAAGTACCCCTAAATAGGGAAATGCATTTTATGGGCCAGCTAACTTTGATTAAATCATTTTGAGTCAAAATGACAATTTCACCATTTAGTGCTTTGGATCACTCTTTTCTTTTGATTCATTGGTACACATCACGTACCTTTGTTATTTGGTGTTGGTAATATCCTAAATGGGAATATAGTTCCAATGCATCTAACATAACCTTCCATTTATTATTCAATTAAATTATGATCTAGTAATATGACTTTCTAACCATTTTGATTAATTGTGCACCGATTTCCAAAGAATTGCTCTAACTTGATTAAACTTAGTTAAGCTAATTAATATAATTTAAGAGATTAAGTAAGAAATCCATAGATATTTTTGAATATCTCATTATTATAAATTGATTTTGAATATATGCATCACCTAGTGACATGATCAATGGGGTGGCATCCATCAAGCCATAAGTGCATAAGGTATCAGGATTATGGGTCACCCATGCCTAGTTAATACCTCCCATGCCTCTTTAATGCTTATTTATCTTGAGGATATTTATGAATTTAATTCCAAATATTAGAATTATCCATGGCCACACATCTCAATCTTGAGATGGACGGTCATGGTTGATCTTGAGCAATCTCAAAAATCTATAAATAGAGAGGCCATGGACATGAATTTTAAGCTTGATTTATGTAAAGTTATTATGCATAATTATCTCTAAAATCCTTTGTAATAAACCATTAAAATTAGTTACAAGATTCATAGATAGGCTAGTTTAGTGATTTGGAATCATGAGCCTAGGTTTTTTGGAGTGTTCTTGAGATAATGGAGGAGTTTTCCACCTTTGTTGAGAAAGACAAGGATGATTGATCAAGGGAGAACATGTTTTTGAGCCACATGGGTAAGGTGATTCCATTTGGGAAGGTAATATGATGTTTTATTTTTTTAATTTATTTATTTCTATCCTTTGTAATTCCCATAGGAATAGATAGGCTTAGTTAGTTCTTTATGCATTTTTCATGATTTATGGACTAATGTTTGACTAACTTACTTTGTAATCATCTCTACATCTTGACACACCTAGTGGGACAAAATACATCCCACACATGAAGAAGATCATTTTTTAGCTTTAAAATCTTCATTTGGATAATTAACACTCTTGAAATTTTATTTTCTAACTTTATTTTTTTATTTTTCTTTGTCACATGTTTACACAATAACCAATGTTGGTTAGTAAAACTATCATCATTTGGATAGATGTCGTTGGTCACTATTGGTATAACTAATGTCAGTTAGATAACCGTCATTGGTTAGTAAGTGTAACCATCATCAGTTATATAACTGATATCAGTCACTATGTTTTTCTTAAAACACAAACCTGAGAGCTCTTTTTTTGAAGTTCATTGTTTCAAACCCAAAATAACTTCAAGGCTAAAGGACATGCTAACATTTTTGTTACAGGACCAAACTTGACATTTGATAAAAACATGTTTAGATCACCTTTTTCATGCTTAAAAATGAATTAGAAACATTATTTTGGTGCTTAAAGTAACATTTAGATGCTTAAGTGAGTTTTTAGCATTAGTTTTCAAAGTTACAACTAAGACCAAGGGGTAAAATGAACACCACCTCATTTTCCATTTGGGCTTAAAAATGAACTCACCATTTCCAAGTTTTTTGTATTTACTTAGTTGTTTAATTTAGATTTTGTTTTGCAAAAAGAGCCAATGTCATGTGTATGCTCTTCCATTTGTCCCCTGTAGGGAACCCTTGGAATCAAAAGTGTCATTCCTATTGCAAAAATCCTAGTCCAAGGCTTAGAAAGAATGTCATCTAAAGCACTCCATAAAAACTTGTTAAAGTTTAGGTGATCTTAAAAATGACCTTAAAGTCTTTCTATTTTATACTTTCTTTATTTTTATGCAAACTTGGCTTGCGAAGGGGAAGTCATTAACTCCCATGATTTTTTTGTGGAAGCTTTGACCTAGGATTTAACCTCCTGGAATTGACTTCATTTGGATCCTTTTGAGTTGCACAAGGGACATATCTACATTTGGACATTGCACTACATTGAGCGAATAGCAGGATATAGTGGTTGTAAAAAGGACTAGACCTTTTTACAATTAGCCAATGCTATGGTCACCCAATTTCCATGCTTGTTTTTTGCATCATTTGATGTGAAAGTTATTATGAAATTGATTCCCCTAGAATGATAAAAAAACTATTAGTTTTAGTTAACCCCATTTTGTCATACCCTTTCTAGGATTTGGATGATTATACTTAGCATATTTTGGTCATTATTTGCTTGGTATGATTTGAGGCTAAAACTTGTTTGTTTTTTCATAAGCCATGTCAAAATCATGTATTTGAGTTAAGAAAGGTAGCGTTATGCTGCCCAAATCATGCCAAATCTTTTTTGCCTTTGAGTCTTTGAAACATAACAATTGACCACATCATTCGAGCATGCTTACACCATTAAGCTGCTCAATTTGTTTTAAGAACTTTTTTACCATTGTATCAAAAAACATTTATTTCAAACCATGTCATGTATACAATTTGGACCTTGTTTATGCATCGTTATGCTATCCACTCTTGTCTAGCTTGTTTAGTCCCATCCTAGTCTTTAACATTGCATTTTTCATTAACCTTGTCAAGTTTGGATCCAAACATTGATTGATTTCTATTTAGGCCTCAATTCGTGGGGTTGGTACACATATATTTTTCTTTTGGGTTGCATAGATTCGGTTAAATGATTACCTAATTTTGAACACTATTAATTGTTTGTTTATTCGAGTGCCTACCCTCATCATTTTTTGTGACTTTGTTTGGGAAAACACAACCTTTCTTCAAAAACCTTTGATGTTAGACATTTGACATTAGGTTGTTTTATTCCAAATCTCAACACAAACTACTTTTGAGATGTAACTTCACCCTTTCAACCAAGGTTGAACCTTTTGTATTTTAAACATAGCTTTTCAGAGTTTGTATAACTTCAAGTCTTTTTATTTTTAGAGCTTTCTTCATTAAATGTAGATATGTCTAGCTACACTTATGGTGTAGTCATAGATAATCTAACTTATGATAGAATGGTCACAAAAAATGAATTTTATGACTTTAGTTAATACCCCTATGGAAAAAATATGGTTTGTGAAACAAATTTCTATCCAACTCACAAAAATCAGTCATAGGAACATAATCAAGATCCAACTTATGATCCAACTCTTGATTGGAATGATTGGATTTATCTAGAAGACATGGATGCTTTGGATTGTGTAAGCAACCAAACTAAGAAACATCCAATCATCACTATTTTAGGATCTCCTCCTTTTGTTTTCACATGCAACCAAACTAATAAGTGTCCATTTGTTACCATTTTAGGACCTCTTCCTTTGGTTTTCACAAACAACCAAACTAAGAAGCATCCAATTGTTACCATTCTTGGCCTATCACTAGTTTTTGATGAACCTGTTGTTGAAGAACCTTAATTTGATGAACCAAATGTTTTTGATCCCTTCTTCAATAGTCTAATCTCTGGAGAGTTCATTATTGAACCACAAACCATTGTTCCTGCTAAACCAAATGTTCCCCACTTTATAAATTTTGTGTTGATCTTTGAGCCTAAACAAGAACCATTACCTCTTCAAAAGCCATCTTATGAGGACCAAAATGTGTTCAAAATTTATCTTTTGCAACCAAATTTGAACCAAAACTAACATGTTATTATTGAAACACCCATTTGTGACAACATAAACTATGATAAGTTACCTATTTTTAAAGAGCCTCATCTCCTTGACATGCCGGTCTCGATAGAGTTGTCTCTTAATCTTTTTCCACTCATTGAGGAGTCTCACTTTGACAAACATGATTTTTTTAAGATGTCCCTTGAGTAGTTCTCTCTTTTTAAGGGGCTTCACTTAGACGAGTCAGTCTATGTTGAACCCTTCCAAGATGAATCAGTTTTTATTAACCCCATTATGACATCATAGGCCATTACTTTTCAAAAATTTAGCATTCAATAGAACATTATCAAAACAACCATATTAGATGAAGAATCAATATTAGAGTCAGGTTCCATTTTTGAACTGATATTGGATTTAGCATCAAAAATAAAATCAACATCAGTTACGACATTATATTCAAAGTCCCTTGCTTCATAATTAGATTTAGAAACATATTGTAGTATTGGTTGTTAAAACATTGGTTATAATTGCCTTGCAGACCATTTTGAATATATTTGTGATCCTTCTTTAGTTTTTAAGGATGATTACTTCAACATCGACACAAGTTCTCCTAGTATCTTATATGAGGATTATGATACCTTTCACCACCCCATTACTACCACCAAACATAGCCATTATATTGATATTCCACCTCTCATAAGTGTCGATTGAGACCGATAGAATCACACTTTGTTGAACTACATCCATGGTGACATATCATTTGTAGAATAGTAGGGGAACCAAGACCACATTCATTCAGAAGAAGAACAATCTCTTATTGAAGCCTTTTCAGAGGTGCTAGGGGATAAGCAAAGATCAAACTCAACATCTTTTAGTGACACCTTTTTGAAGGTGCTAGAAGACAATCAAAGTCAAATGTTAACATCTATTTGTGAAACCTTCTCAGAGGTGCTATGAGATGATCAAAAAAATTCATTGGTGAAAACCTCATTGAGGTACCAATAGCTGAGCACAAAAGTTCTTCACTACTTGATGAAGATAAAATCAAAGATCAAATAAAAATAACTTCCAATCTATAACCTAATCAGATGGTAGCTACTCTCAGGCCCAAACAATAGAAAAATTTAATGGTCCTATCGAGAGAGCAAGTATTTGGCCCCACCATAACCAAAATAATGTCAAATCTGACATCAATAACATTACGTATGACTGAAAGTCCTGATATCCATTTGTTTCCCATTTATTATACATTCCATTATCACCCACCTATTTATTACCCACTTATCTCATTTATCCTACCATTATTTACCATCACTGGTAGCACTTTCCTTTATTGAGGTTATAAGGATATTGTGTCTCAATGTTTGAAAGAAGTAGAATCAATGATCTATGAAGATCACAAACACATTATTGAGATCCATATCAGCAACAAGTTCTTAATAAAGAAGTTGTTATGAAAGGGTGTTGGATAGTAACTTATATAGCATATAATTTTTGTTGTCTCACATATTGTCTAGGACATGCATCTCCCTATCAACAAGAACAACAAAACCATTTTTCATCAACCATTCACCCATTTGCCATTACCATGCCTTGTCTTTTGGGGACAAACCTATAGACCCTTTTTAGGCATTATTATACCATTGAGATCCATGAACCATGCCATTTGAACTACATTGACTTGAGATCCTTCGAGACTATGTAGGCAATGCTCAATTTTTATTGAAGTCAGCTCAATCACCCTTTTCTCACGCTCTCGTCATTTTGTGAGAAATTATTAAGTTTGAATGCTCTCACCATTTTACAAGCAACCTAAGCTAATGATCTCACTATTTTGTGAGCAATCTAATCCAATCATTTCTTGGGGGCAATTTTTTTTCCACTATATCGAATTTTATTTTGATCATTTCATTATACCATTTATTTACTATTAACCAAGGCTTGTTTTTAGTCATCTTATTTATCCCATTTTGATCTTTTTTATTTTGGTTCATCCTACACCCTTTGCAAGGGGATTCTAATCTAGTTTCAATGGTTTTTGAATTTAGTGTTGAAGAACAGTCTATGAACATAGTATGACATTTGATATGGTAAGTTATCTTTCATCTATAATCTTATTTGGTATCATTGATTATAACCACCTATGGGCAAATCAGTATTGTTTTAGCACCCCTGATTATAACCACCTTTGGGCAAATTAGTATTATGACATTGTTTCCTTATTATAATAAACTACGGCCAAATTAGGTATAATGCCTTTTTATCATGCATTGTCGCATCATATAGTCATTAATATTATCATTTGTCTTGTCATTCACCTTTATTTGTGAACTTGTTGTGACCTAGTTAGTTTTTCATCACCTTTTGTGTGGATAGAATTACTGTGACTTGGGATTATTTTGGGGTTATATAGGCCATGCTCAATTCATGTCAAGGTCAACTTAGTCCCTCTTATCATATGCTCTCATCGTATTATGAGCATTTTAAGTTGGTGCACTCTCACCATTTTATGAGCTGGACCGTTATGTATCTCTTAATCCTCAATCAAGGTGAGATACTTAGAAAATTATAAAAACATTCATAAAACCATTCAAAAACTCAAAAACATTTTGTGCATTTATTTGATTGTTATTTGTTGTCTGGTCTTTTGTTTTTCTATTTGGTCTTGCTTTTTTGTTTTATTTTTTTCCAAGTACATCTTAATGGTCCACATGGATCTTGATTATTTATATCTTGGTCTCATATCATTAATATGTTCTTGCCTTTTATTTTTAAACATTTTTTTCCTACTTAAGTCTTGATTGATCATATCTTGATTTCAACTTAGGTTAATTTATGTTTATCTTTGTCTTTGATTTTTTGTTTATACGTAAATCATTGTAATTCTGGTTTTGCTCATTATTTTACCATTATCCTTAGTTATGGATATTCACATTTTAATTGGCTCAATGTAATTAGAATATTATATCATTATAGGTTATTCATACTTATGATGCCTAATTTATTTTGCTATAGCAAGCACTTTGTGCTTAGGTTTCAAAGTCTTAACATCTACATCAGCTCTGATCAATTATTCCCAAGAACACTTTACAAAACCTAGGCTCATGATATTTAATTAGGCTTCTAGGTAACATGCATTTCAGGCTTCTAGGTAATATGCATTTCATGCTTCTTTATCTATTCTTAGATGTGCATCTCTTTGAATACATTGTGAGTCTAATCAATTCTTGGTCATTTTTCATCATTCCTCATTCCATTCTCTCCCAAACTTGGGTGAACTACATTGGCTTGAAGTTCATGTTGGAACATGAGTCCATGGAACTATGTAGGTAGCGCTCAATTTCTATTGAGGTTAGCTCAGCTATCTCCATTCTTATTTTCATCTCTCTCATTACTTTTTTCATTCTAATATGCTTGGTTTTATATAGATCTCTAAGCCATTACACCATCGCATGTACCTTTGCACCTGCTCGCTTTAACTTATCTTTTTAGTTATATCCTTGAGCTATTTTGCTTGCCAATTGCCCATGTTGGGGCAAAACATCTGAACCATGTCCAAATCAAATGAGCTCTATGAGGGAAAAATAATTATTTATTCTTTATAAATGATCAAAATTTTCCCTACTGGGGCAAAACTCTTTTATCATGATCACATTTGCTCTACTAGAGTACTTCTTATTATCTTCTCTTTAGAGACCCTATTCTAGTGGGCTTCCCTTCTTGAAGTATAACGCTCTCTCTTTTCCTCTAATCCTAAGCTCTCCACACTAATGCCCATGATGGTAAAATTTTAGTGTGTAACTTGTCTCAGGATTGATCAATGATGTAAGCATGCATCTTATACTCTCAAATTGGGTACATTTAAAGTGTGTCCCTTACATTTATGGATTGTATCTTTCCCATTACCCCTATTTTTAGGGCCTATTATACTCCTAATCATATTTTGATCATTTATGGTAATCACATGTGCAAGCATTAGCTCATTTGGATGTGATCTATTCCATGGGCTAATCTCTCAATTTCTCTCTCTTTTTGAGAGTCCATCCTTTTCTTCCATCTTAGTATGTTCTCTCAAGGGGGCATCAAGGGTTTGTTCAATTTTTTTATTGAAAACTCTTTTCTTTGAAAAGATGTTTCTTAAGCTAAATGTCTCACTACACCTTCTCAAATAGGAGCAAAATGTAGACATCTAATTCCTAAGACCATTTGTGTTAAAATTATCAATCTTACTTGAATTGTACTCAAATGCACATTTTAGCTCAAAATATATAAAAAACCTTAAATGGTTTGAACTTGTCACTTGCAAGTGCCAGTTTAGGTCAAAGTATCCCTAAATAGGGCAATGCATTTTATGGACCAGCTAACTTTGATCAAATCATTTTGAGTCAAAATGACAATTTTGCCATTTAGTGCTCTAGATCACTCTTTTCTTCTAATTCATTGGTACACATCATGTACCTTTGTTATTTAGTGTTGAAAACATCCTAAATGGGAATAAAACTCCAATGCATCTAACATCACCTTCCAGTTCCTCTCTAGTCAAATAATGATCTAATAAAATGACTTTCTGACTATTTTGATTAATTGTGCACCAATTTCCAAAGAATTACACTAAACTTGATTAAACTTACTTAAGCTAATTAATCCAATTTAAGAGTTTAAGTAAGAATTCCATAGATCTTTTTGAATATCTCATTATTAGAAATTGATTTTGAATATATGCATCACCTAGTGACATCATCTATGGGGTGGCATCCATCAAGCCATAAGTGCATAAAATATCAAGATTATGGGTCACCCATGCCTAGTTAATGCCTCACATGACTCTTTAATGCTTATTTATCTTAAGGATAGTTATGAGTTTAATTATAAATATTAGGATTATCCATGGCCACACATCTCAATCTTGAGATGGACGGTCATGGTTGATCCTGACCAATCTCAAAAATCTATAAATAGAGAGGCCATGGACATGAATTTTAAGCTTTATTTATGCAAAGTTATTATGCATAATTATATCTACAATCCTTTTCAATAGACCATTAAAATTATCTACAAGCTTCATTGATAGGGCTAGTTTAGTGATTTGGAATCATGAGCCTAGGTTTTATGGAGTGCTCTTGAGTCACTGGAAGAGTTTGTAACCTTTGTTGACAAAGACAAGGATGCTTGATCAAGGGAGAACATGATTTTGAGCCACATGGGTAAGGTGAATCCATTTGGGAAGGTAATATGATGTTTTCTTTCTTTCATTTGTTTCTTTCCATCCTTTGTAATTCCCATAGAAATAGATAGTCTTAGTTAGTTAGGTATTTATGAAATTTTCATGATTTATGGAATAATGTTTGAATAACTTGATTTTTAATCCTCTCTACACCTCTAAAAACCCCCTTAGTGGAAATCGAAGAATGAAAAATAAATTAAAAAATTACAAACTTATAGAATTGTAAAGTGACTCCATGGACCCGATTTCCCATCATGTTCTCATAAATCACCATTAATCACCATGATTAACATTAATTTCATGTTTTGTTATAAAATTTAGGTTTTTACTAAATTAATTAACATTACAACTAATTCGAATCTCCATTGTCAAGTGATATCATGAACTAGAGCACGAAGCCAAGCAGCACCATAAACTAGACCTCTATTACTGAGTAATGCAAACGCTAGAACCATAAATTACAGAATCCTAAAGGCATTCATGATATTCTTCTAGGTTTCTTGCTCTTTTTTTAGTCCATGCCATTGTTATTTCCTAGAAAGCTTAAAACTTCTTGCTAAAATTAGGGTTTTGTCTCTAGAATGTTTTAAAATATCATTGTTGAGATTGTTGCTCTTATTTTCCCTATTTTTCTCATTCACTTACTAAGATCTTACTTCTAATGGTTTATATTTTTATGTTTCTTTAGATCTTCTACAAATAAATCTAGGGTTTTTGTTAATACTATTAAAAATTAGGAGTATTCCCAAAATATCCACTACATAATTACAAGGCAAAAATCCCTCCTACCTTCTCAAACTCAAACCTATACCATAATTTTTAGTTGAAAAAACACATAAAACCCCCCATTTAAAGTTAGGTAGAGATTCCATTTGATTTAGCACCCTAAGTTCCCATCAAAGATCCAACATGCAATTATAAACCCAATCCCACTAGACTTTTAATTGAACTCTGCAAGTGTAATTGCAAGTTAAAACCCCACTAGACCATTTGGTAAAAATTTACATATGATCTTGCACATTATAATCCCACCATAATTTTTAATTTCAAAAGCATAAAAAAACCCCACCAAGTTCAAAGCAGAGAAATAACCTGTAATTATAACTCCAAATCTTGACTGCTCTGTAGTTGATTTCTTGCATCCATTTACCCAGTGTACATGTTTAAAAAAGAGATGAAGTTCAATTCAAAGGGACATGGTGTCCCATCTATCCTAGATTCAAACACCAATGAGATAAATAACACAAACCTAGGTCGCACAGACCTAGTAGACTTTTGAAATAGATTCAATGCAGAATTCAAGTATGATTAGAATTAGAGCATCTAAGATAGTGGTTTGCCTTACGTTGTAGCCTTCCCACTTTTAATACAAATATTTGAGCTTGTGCTCACCATGACTAAACATTATGATGCTAAGAAGAGAGAAGTAGTGAATGATAAAGGGGAGAATATTTTGAATCTTGATCTAGATTTCATTGATATTGTGTTCTTAATCATATAATTTGAAAGCTACATAGACATTACCCTTGATTCCTCCAAAAATTTCTATTAAGACAATAAATTATCCTATTTATGGGTTTTAAACAAATAGTAGTTAAAAACCACTAAACCTATAGCCACAAGAATTCCTAAGAACTTGGTTAGCATAGACTTCAGGGATAAGGTAGGAGATATCATTATACTCTTGCACAGAGTTACATGATAACCCAAATGCAAAGAATTATCAAGATTGAATGTACCAGTATATCTAGGTAATCTATAAAAAAAACAATACATTCATTGGGCCCAATTGATCAGTGACTCCATTCATAGATAGTTTATGGAGGTTCAAACTATAGGTAGATTTTATATGACCTCCTACCTTGTCTATATTTTAGCAAAAGGGAGGACATTTCTAGGATTGAAATAATGCTAGATCACATCAAAAATGTTTATAATTACCACCATAGTCTCACTTTCGAAAGGAACAAACAATAACTTAAAAGAGTTAATGATGCTTTTATTTACTACATCATAATCATGTTTGAACAAAAATTAAGAAGGAAAATATTTCCTAATGCTACAACAACAAAAATAAAAAATTTGGGATCATACTTTTTCTAGTTCCCCACATATTAAAACATCATATTTGGTGGTTTAAATGGGTGTCCTTATGCCCTTCATATATATGTAAGTGACAAATAGGCCTTGATGAAACTTGTGAAGCAATTAGTGGAAACCCATAAGTTCTTATCAAGTAGGCACAAGACGGGGATACACTTCCTTATCAGTATAGGGAGATACCCTTTCCCTTATCTAAGGCAAAATTTGTAGATGTAGAGATGACCAAGATGTCCTTGAGAGCTTTGATTCTAGGCCCTTTTATGATGTGACTAGTTATGTTACTAGTATAATGGGTTCCTCATATTCCCACATTCTATTTTTTGATGATTATTGGGAAGATATATATGATGAAGAAGAGTTCAGGTTGAGAGATTATTCTAGAATGACCCTAGAAAAAATTAAAACTTATGATATGGGACTAGTTTTAGAAGATTTGAAAGATTAGGAATAACCAATGGATAAGTTATATTATGATAATCAGGTCTACCTCCAACCTCTTCCCCAAGTCAGGTGGTCTACACCTGAATCCTTCTCCTTATTAGACAGAACCACCCCAGTTATAAATATAACATTGAACTAGTTAATGAACAAGGGGGTTAAAATAACCAAAGAGACCTTGAATATCATATAAAGGTTAAGATTATTAAATGACAAGGGTGTAGTGGAAAAAAAAACATATGGTTCCAACAACATAGCTCAAATAGATTAGGTAGTGGGGCCAATTGTCTCACACAAGCAGAAGTAAAAGCAGAAGGCAAGAAGGGCTTCTTCTAGAAACCATGTACCAGTAGGCTAGCCAATGGATCAAGAAATACCAACTTCCATAGGGGACACAACTATAGTAACCCCTCTTCCTATCTCTACTATCCAACTAGCACAAGTAATCACTTCTTTTATTTCTACTAGCTCATTGGTGTAAGTAATTACCCCTCCTATTTTTATGAGTCCACTAGAGCAAGTAATTTCTCTTTCATCTAAAAAGCTAGTGCAAGTAATTCCCTTGGTAGTGAATTAATCAGTGCAGTTGGCTATTCCAAATATACCTACACCTCCCTCTTCCACAATCACTTCCACCCCATTGATCACCAACACCACCCAATAGTATATGGTTGTTGACTCAGTCATTTTGACTGCAATCCTTTACCCACCACAACCACTAAGTCAATAACACCCCCATATTAATCTTCCATCACACTTTTCATTATTTATACTCTAGCCATTCCTGCTACATTGATTGATTCTTTTTACGAATTGGACTTTACCCTTCCATAGGCTCCCTTATTCTAACCACACATACCTACCTCTCTACCTATGTCACTTCCATCTTTCACACCCATTGTAAGCACATCCACTTCACCCATCCAAGTATCCTTGTCTTCTTCCACTCTCATATTAACCTAAAACCACACTAAGGAAGTGGAAATAGAAATGACCACTAACATAACTATGGCTACTTAACCCACCAATGGGGAAGAGATAGCCAAACCATCAATCAAGGACTCAACGATAATATCAGTGGTAGATACAACACTCATTATGGTGACCACAAATGTAACAAATTCAATTGTGTACTCATAGGTGATAATGGCCATTATAATAACACATGATTCACTACTAAAAACTCCAAGTTGGATGGCATAATTAATGTTGAAGAAGAGGAAAGAGATGATATCTCCCAATACTCTAGATTTTGGTCAATTAAAATTATCCAAATGACCAAAGAGAGGTCTAAAAGCCATATCCATGATATCATATAATGCAAAAAGGAAAAAAATATGTGGATATAGTAGTTACCCCACCTGAAAAACAAATATAAGATTTAGTGGTGGGGGATTATCAGATATCTAATGTGAACTTGGGTCATCCAACAAGAGGACTAAAACATGATGTCCAGATGAGCATAAGTTATCTATTTGAAAATATAGATAGGGATAAGGTCACTAAATATGAGAGGAAGGAAAAATTTGAGTAGTTGATAGGTACCTTAATAAAGTTCATAGACCCTACTAATATACTTGATTCTGCCCATCTAACTCAATGTCTCTCTCAATTCCCTGACAAAGAAATGGTTGAGGCAATGTAGAGATTGGTACAATGGGTAGGGCTACAAAGGACTGGGATGAAGAGATAATCACAAAAAGGGACATAGTGATAGAGTTGGCCATTGACTATTTCAAAAAATTCAAGGATGATCTTGCATCTCTAAATGCAAAGATAATAAATATGAAGAAGTCTAGGTTGAAAGGCTAAACCTCTACTTTCCCAAATTGTAGGCCATTAAATTGATAAATAGTGACACCCTCGTATCATAAAATATGATAAAAAATCTTTTAGAGCATGATGAGCTAGAGAGGGTAGCTAAATTTAGAATTAGAATACTTATTAAAAGTATTGAGAATGCCAAGAGTACATGTGACAAGGCCACATATACAATGTATGATATTGAAGATTCACTTTGTAAATTTTCATGTGATGTAACAGATAACCAAGATAAACCTCTTCCTATTCTATAGGTCTAAAGTAAATTCAAAGAGGTAATTAAGAAAGAATCAACACAAGACACAAATTTCAATTTGAATTCCATCTATTGATTCATCAAGTGTCATAATACACTTGATCAAATGGGAAAAGATATCCAAGTCTACACATCTTCTTCTAGAAAACTATATGAGGTAACAATAGAATGTGAAATCAATAATCTTTATGTAGTTGGTCCTAATGAAGAGCACCTTCAATAATATGATGCTTATATTGAGAAGATACAAGAAAAAAAGGATAAGGAATAGTCAGTATTCATTATTATAGATTGATTATTTCAAACATACATTCTTTAAATTACATTTTTTATAAGATACATTGTAAAGTTGTAAGTTAAAAATTTCAACTATCATTTTGATAGCTCTTAAATTTAATTTGAAATGAGCTACTTGTAATTTTCAATTATCTTTTTGTCAAGATTTAGTTGAAAAAATATAACTTGTATTTCACACTTTTCCTTTTGACAAGTTGAATGGCTTTAGTTGTAAGAGATTACATTATAATTTGTACTTTCCTTTTTATTAAGTTGAATGACTTAAAAGTTGTAAAAGTCTCAACTGCAAATTGCAAGTTAAGTTTTTCAATTTAGTTTTAAAATATCTAATTATTAAAAAGCATTCAATTTTTGACCAAGTCATGGTTCACTTTAGCACCCCATTTCTTGGGATAGATTTATTCAATAGAACTCAAGGAAAAATGGTTTAACTAAAAGAATCCAACTGCTATTTCTCCTCTTTCAACACTTGATGAAGCACTCAAATGTTGCAAAGTTATTTTCCTCCTACTTTGCCAAAGATGCCTTTTCAAGCTGGGAATGATGAAATTTTATATAGAGGTACCCTAAATTTTTGCTCCAGAACTGAGTGTAAGGGGTTTTTAACTTCCTCTCTCTCAAGGGAGTGTTTTTTGAATAAACAAGGGTTTCCTACGCACCCCATGGATCTTTTTACTATTGGATAAAAAATTCTACCTTTGTGGAATTTATCTACATGCTGTAACCTGGATAATGATAATAGACTAAAGTTTTGCCTTCCTTATCTTGTGTGATCTTTGTGTGTGTACATATTTTATCAAATTTGTGAATGATCTAAGTATTATTTAAGCTATATAAGAATCACTTGTGGTATTTACTTTTCCCTTTTGAAATCTTGTTGATGAAAATCAAGAACTTTGTTCCTTATTTGATAGAATACCTAATATTACCTTTGATCTTGCATCTGTGTGAGATTATGCTTAAAGATATTTCAATATATTATTGTTGAATTGTGTTCAATCAAATCAAGCATTAATTTCCACTAGAATTATTTAGTGCATCACCATTTTTTATAGTTTTAAAACTTCTTCTAAAACTCTTTTCCTCACAAGTGAAAACCCTAGTTAGGATTAAGATCATTAAGAAAGTCATAGTTTAAAGTAAACTGGTCATATATTTATTGCACTAAGCTTAGTGAAAGGAAACTGATCTTCTCTAGAGGTTCACCTCAATTTTCCAAGGTCCCACAACTTGGAGGTGATCCAATTGTGTCATTATATTTCCTATATACTGCAACTCATACCATATCATACTACAACACAAATGGGTGAAAAATCTATTTAATAACAATATGGATAGACTAACACAAGGAAAACATAAATAATTACCTTAAAATTGTAAAATTTATGTTAAACTATGCTAATAAGACCTCAAAAAGACCATTTGAAGACCTCACAAGGCATATAATGGATATGAACAAGGTTATAATATATGACAAGTCAAATCTTTTGTGAACCTCTCTAATGGTAGCCAAAATTTAGATAATAGGCACAATAATAATACATATTATAATTATCATAGATGTGTTGGACATTATATAGATAGATGTTATAAGTTAAGGCATAAGATAAAGATCTAATTGATAACAATACTACGTACCTTCCTAACATCTTGCATGATATACATATGATTTCACAATAATTGTACATACTTTATGAATCCCTATAAGAGAATCTAGATACTTTAGTCAAATAACCTATGCAGATGTATTTATTATACCACATGAATACATCATAATGTTTTACACAAATACACTAAATACCTTTGCACCACTTGACATAAGACTTACACCTGGGTTCTCTTAGTGGATTAGTATTACACTATTTGTACATAACTTCTTGATATATTCCCTTGGGTCTTTTATTTTGACACATATATGTACATATGTAATTGTATTGAACATTGTTATAGCCCTTGTTTATGTTTTTTCACTTGCCCCTTTTCTTTTGATTGTTTATCTAAATATAGACATTTGTGACACCTATCCTACGATGCTTCTAATGCACCTCCTTTATGACATATTAATTGCTTATTTACACATGAAGACTAGTTATAATTATTCTCATTTTGCCTTATATAACACTGACATGATCACATACATTCATGGATATATGATACATGAGCATATACATGAACTCTTCCTCATCTCCATCCACCACTCACATACTCTTTAGGGTTATGATGGGGAAATTCATATATACAGTGGGGGCATGCTACTTTATTTATAGTCATCCATGATACTACAATTGATGCACAATATGCCTTCACACATGTTGCATATTATTAAAATATCTCCCATTCTTCTATTTTCAAATAATTACTACTTGGCCTTGCTAGATTATATCGATGTATGTCTAAATTTATACTAGTCCAAAAATACAAAAACATTCAAATATTCTAAAAAATAAGAAATTAGGACTTGAGCATAACATGATTGCTAATTTACATAATGCATATATGTCATTTATCACATGTTTGGTATATTACATATCATTTTTTTATACACCTTCATTTCATGGGGTACATGAATGATATGTAGGGAATACATATACACATGATACATGGATGCGTAGATGTTGGACCATTCCTATACCTAGGGATAATTCTAATGTTAGGGGCATCTTCTTCTACAAGTTATATCTTTCTATGACCTCTCTATTTACCATGTTGAGATAATTTGATTGATTACACATTCATTAATATTTTTCATGCATTATAGTGTGTTACAAGGACATGTTACTCTACTATGTTATGACATTTACATACTTAGATGGTGTAGACTAATTTACAAGTTTTATGCTTATTTGATGTTGTTTAATTTTATAATAGGCTAGTCATTACTTATCTAGTGTATACGACCCCTTTACCTCATTTATGGCTCCTTAGCCTTATGTGTGTGACATTTATTATTTGTTTATTGTGGTTCCTTGGCCTTGTGTGTGTAGAATTTATTTCCCCTTTCTTTTGGATCCTTAGCATTATTCATGCAAACTTTATTACCCATTGTTTGTGGCCCCTTGGATTTGATTATGAATCATTTATTTTCCCTTATATGCGTCCCCTTGGCCTTATGTTTGATGTTGTGTTATATAACATGTACTTCTCATTACATGGAATTGATTATTGAGCTTATTGTGATTGATAAGTTTCTAGTTGTTGTAATCTATATAATACACCTCCCCCTCATGTGCGGTGTATAAATAATATTTTTAAAACTTTATCATTTACTGACACTTTCTCTCTTGTAGGAATCTATTGAGTTTTATTCTCTTTGAGTGCATGTCTTAAAGGTTGCATTAGGAAGGGGGTGGGCAGACCTTTGGTGCTTCACAAGATCATTGGTCCTTATACCTTTACCTAAAACCACTACAAGTCATTTTTATCCAACTCCCTAAGTAATGAAGACCCACTTATACACTCCTCTAAGCAATTCATCTTCCAAAATAGCCCCTAAATAAGCATACATGTCTTTTTATTAATTTTCTTACTATATCAGCCCAATCAACATTGTTATGGATTGAACACATGTTTTGGAACTCTACTGACCTAGCTGACCTAGTTTGAGGCATAACGACTCTTTTTATCACCAAACAAGGTCAACTCGACTAACCTTATAGGCTAAATTACTAGGAGTGTTTAGGGTAAATCCTTTTTTATAAATATCCCCTTCACTTAATTTCTAAATATATGATCATTTAGTTGTGCATCATTATAGCTTTTAAGTATGCTTATACTATCATTTACAGGTTTCATTACTTAGGTTTTTGCATTGGAGTAGTAGAACTTGTTTTGTGGAGGTTTTGGATGCATAGGAAAAATATTGTATCCTAGAGTTGATCTATCCTTATGATCCTTAAAAACCACAACAAATTCTTTTAAAGAACCATTAGCCAAGGGAGATATTGAGGCATGATAGGTTCACTTCAACAAAATAAGTATACTCCTAGCCATTTATATTTTGATAAGTAGATGTTGTATAAATAAAGGTTTGAATTGTATCTCTCCTTAGATTAATTTTATATTGTCTTGAATATAATTATATTTAATTTTTTATTAGCTTCCCCTTTTGTTCCAAAAAATTTGGTGAATACTAGATTAAATTTATGTTTATTTACTAAATTAAATTATATGTTTGTTTAGTATATTAGCTAATTTCTATTTATCACATAATTCTAAAACCTAGCTAGGGTAATTACATGATGACATTTGAATATAGGCCTTGGAAACCTTTCTTTTGATAGTGTGTAGTAAGACATCCCTTAGTTAGGTTTAGTAGATCCATAATTTGTCATGACCTTGATATAACAAAGTATTATGAAGTGGACTGCTAGTTGATTACCTTCTCTGAGCTTGGATATTATTGAGTAGGATAAGTTGTACATATATATTATTTCAGTTGCATATATTTTGGTGAACTCAACATGAATCTAACCCTTATAATTTTTAATTTTCATTTATAGTCAACTAGATCGAGCCCATTTACCCAATTTTATATTCTTTGCACATGTTTTCAACTAGGTCGAGCTTGTCAACCTAGTTTTATTTATTGTAAGTAGGTTTTCAACTAGGTCGAGATTGTTGAATTAGTTTTGTATTTTATGCACGTGATAAAAAACTCACTTGGATGACCTAATCAAACATAAATTCAACATTCTCAAGAAAAACTATTTAATTGACCTGATCGATCTTGTTTAATTTTATAGATTCACTCTTACCAACTTAGCAATTCAATTTTGTCAATTATCTCATTTTGACATTTATGTTTCTCAATAAAATCAATCAATACTTCAAATTTATATTTTTTTTGGGTTAGTTTTTCAATTTTTTTAAAATTATATACACAATCAACTAGATCAAGTTGGTTGACCTATTTTATTTTGGATTTTTCTAGAATCCAACTAGATCGAGTTGGTCGACCTAATTTATTCTAGCCTTTTTTTTAGATTGCTAATTTTATTTTAAAAATTCAACTAGATAAACATGGCTAACTTTTTAAGACATGCTTGACCTAGTACAATTTCATATTACTATTTTTCTTCCCTAAAATTAACTAGATCGACTTGGTTGACTCTGTAGGTCTTGACTAATTTAGTTCAGTACGTGGATGACTTAGTTTATTTTGCCTATATTTTTTGACACATTCTATTAGGTGGTAAACCTACTTCATTAGGTGGTTTACCTAGTTTAATAACCTAATAAATTCATAATTATGTCTTCTTTTTAGCTTCTAATTAGTTAAAAACACTATATAATCAAGGATTTAGATCAAAACATCACTTATATTATCACTTCAGAAGAAATTATTTAATTATTTCCTTCATGTCTTCCTAATCCCAAAATAGTTACTACATCATGTAATATAGTTGAGGTTATGCACCTTAGTCCTTCTCCTAATACCAATGTTAGCAATCTTCCACCCAACAATCCCTCCCCTACTATCAATATAGGGAATGCTCCTCCCACCAATACTAACATTCCAACCACCAGTAATCGTACTTCAATTAATGTAACTTAAATTCTTGATCAAATGATTCAACAAATGAATGTTATGAAAATAACTAACAATTTCCAAATGATGTAAATGAAATATCATATCTTACAAATGACTAGTCAATCACCTCAATTCATCATGAATCAACCAAATCATAATTTTGTCCCCCCTACTCTTAGATATTACAATGAGAATATTATCCCTCAACCCAATATCGATAAAATATCCAAGACTTTATTATGACTAAATTTGAATCAACTCAAGCAACTGTAAAGAACCTTTCCAATTATTTTATCATAACATTGATTGATTTAAGCCTCCCAATACATAAAAGGGAGTATCTAATTCAATCAATTTTAACCCAACCCACCCTCCTTTGAGTATAGAACAACTTATGAATAAACTACCACCCTCTAAACCCGTGAGATTTGATCCTTCCAAGCCTCCTCCAAAATAGTATAATCCTGATAAGTTTTATTGGTGGCATGCTACGATAGGTCACTCTCATGAGACTTGTCATGATCTTCACCAATTTATTATTACTTCCTTACTTGGTCCACATTTAAATCTTGATATTATTACACAACAACATTATCAAGACTATCTTCAAGCTTTGCAATACCAATCTAAATAATTACATCAACATCAATATCACTTACCTAATGATCAACAATAATTACCCCATACCTCTACCTCATAAACTAATGTTATCCAAACCACACTTGATCTTTATTCTTGATCTAATGAGGAAAGGACAACTAAAATGACAAATTCAAATGCATGGTTTCATCTATCACACCTCAACCTCTTAGGTCACACGAACCCAAGGAATACCTAGTCCAAAGGCTAATTCCAAATCACATCATACATGGTCCTCATTCATCTTATAGACCTATTCATACCTCTCTTAAAAATCCTATTTAAATTTCAACATACTTAAAATCCAACATCTCAACACATTTACCTATCTCCAATTACATCAAAAAGCTAAATGTGGTTCATTCTAATTGTTCAATTTTACCTCACTCTATATCACATGTTGGGGGATCTTGTAATTCCCATCCACATGTCATTCCATACTTTGGGTCATATTATGATGCCCATACATACATCATATTACCCATTGTGGCATCTTATAATTCCCACTCTTATTCTACATTACATAATAATAAACAAATTCAATTTCAAGAAACCTTCTGAGACACATAGGCTTGTATTTCACATTCTCATCTTTGATATAGACATTAGCATATATTTTTCCAATTATTTTGGTTTGATGTTTCTTTATTTTTGTATGTTTAATTTTCATTCAGTTTTCATTTTAGTTACACCATTATTTCCTTTGGGTTCTTTGGTTTTATTTCACTTTACTAGCACCATTATTTCCTTTGGGTTTTTTGGTTTTATTTCATGTTGGACGAAGAATGGAGCTTGCTAGAAATATGAACTATATAAGATAAACACATGTGTGAAGTGTATGATTTTGTCTTTTGTATAATATTTGTATGTATTTGGATCTGTAAGCTTAATAAGGTAATTGAAGAACGTGAAGAGTCTTTCATTTTGTATCTCAGAAGGCTGGAAGGTGAAGAGACCAAAAGATTGTAAAAGGCTATAAATAGTACTTTGATGTAATAGAATCTGGTTTGATGTGTTAATAGAGATTAATATAATTGTCCTATTATGGTTTTACTTATCTTCTTTTATGTATGATGTATGTGTAGTAATTACTCTATTTTTCTTTATTTTATAATTTGATGTGATACTAGTTATGGTTCTGATTCTATTTATATCTACTTTGACTTGTTCTTCAATCTATTTGAAGACATCATAGATGGTTTATATTATTCCCATCTCTTTGATTCCTTGTTGTACTCTCCATTATGCAAGCTATCCTTGTAATTAGCATATTTTGGTTTAATTAAAGGAACCTCTACTAAAAATCATGTAGTGAGCATATAATCTAATTGGATGAACTATGTTGAGATGGTTGTCAGGGTTGAGAGACATAGAAAGATGGCTAGCTGAAAGAATCATGAATTTTGTAGAGGAAGAAACACAAAGATTCAGAAAGACTGTAAAGGAGATTATCCAAGAACACATCTATGGTGAAATCTATGAAAATTTTTGGTGTAAATTACCTAGATTTCTCTATGTGGTTAGCCAAATTGGAATACTATTACTTTAGTCTGAGGAGAATTTTTTTTATATTTTGGACTAAGGATAAATTAGGGAGACTATACAACCTAGATACCAAATGGTCGTGAGTAGTAGATTATTATATGAAGACTACGATTGCTGGATATATCATAGAGTTTGTAGTGCAAGGATATTTTTTTTTTGAGACTACATAAGATTGATTTGTCTAAAGAGTTAGAGGGAAATTACCAAGGCTAATGCTCAGTCTACTATCATCAACATTGAAAAAATAAAATATTATGTAGATCTTCCATCAATGGGATCAAAATTAGAGGTTAAGTTAGGTGATTTTATGAGGAAGATGAATGAGATGCATAAAAATGATAAGTATAAATTAGGCTTAAGTGCGTAGAGTGTGGATGCAAGGGAGATCATAGGAATGACTACCTGACAATTAAAACAAAATTTTGTTAAATCTGTAGGTTAGTTGGACATCCTACATCCAAGTGCCATCTCCTCTAACAATATATCCAAAAGTCACATAGTATGTATTATAATACTTGTAAATCTACTAATCATGATGAGACAAGTTGTCAAGTCCTGTAGGAGTTAAAGAAAGATATAACAAAGAACCTCTTCACATTTTTAGCAAAACAAATACCTACTATAAAGAAAGCAATTCTAGGACCAAATGTGGAGATGACAAATATGACTCAAGGTAGTCTAGGATGGGTGATTTTTTAATACTAATATCATATGCCTTCATCACCATAGTACCAGCCCTAGGGCCTAACAAGCTAGAATAATACGTCATCTCCCTTGTACTAATATTTTGGTCAGTATGTGCAACCATGGAACAACACAAATCTTCAACAACAATAGGCAAATTAGACTCCAAGTTCCCCTCAGCATCAATATGGGGGATATGATGCATAGATGAATAAGCATGGAGTATATAATAGACAATAATCCCAAGGGTGGGGATATCAATAGAATAGAGGAGGCTAGAAAGGAGGATATATGGGAAGATATCATGGTAGATATCAAGGAGGTCATAATAATGATAATTGATAAATTAGACCTCCCATGTAATTTTATCTATGTGAAGCATATAATCATTATGCAAAAAACTATCCCACAAATCCTCAAAAGTAAGGCTATTGTGTATATTTAAGGATTGAAGGTCAACATCAAATGGAAGACTCCCATATTCTATAAAAATAAATAAAGGAGAAGCTAGCACGTAGCATAAACATGATTAATGCACAACCAAAGGAAAATGTATTTGTGCAAGCCATCACAAGGCAACAAAAAGCTGAACAAGGCTTACCTCCATTGGAAATTCCTCAAGATCAAGGTAATAGAAAAGTATAGTGGGATAAATATCCTGATCCTATAATAGAAAATAATTTAATGTATCAAGATGCACATGTATTATAGGAGATACAATAGAAACTAGTTTTTAATTAGGATAACACTATTATTGATGCTTAAATGTATGGGTAAATTGTTTAGATAATATGACAAGAAAGCATTATGACCTCTTTGATAGATCTACTCAAACTACTTAGTACATTGCATAATGAGGATATATATTAGAATATCATAAACCTCCTTCACAATCTTTAGGAATGTGCACAATGAGGACAAATAAGGGTCAATAAAGTTGTTTATTATATCAAGACCAAGAAGCCCTGGGATGTGGATTCACGACTAGACATTGAGATGGATAGATAAGAAATTCCAAATGTAGTATTTTAATTTGGTAGTATAGTCAATATGATTCCTCTCTCAACATGGGAAGCTATTGGTCGATCAACTTTGAGTTATAGTCTAGTAAAATAAGCTTAGTGGATTATGGTAGAGTTAAACCAATTAGATGGATAAAAGATGTTAAAATTAAAGTGGTTGAACTTAGCTTGTGAGGGGACTTTGAAGTCATTGACATGAAGATAATATAGATCCATTACCCTACCTTAATCTATAATAAATGGGCCTATGATGGCAAATTGACTATTAATACTGTATGTAATCAGTTAGGAGCAACATGGTAAATTTTAACAGTGAATATTCATTAATTCATGAATATTCCAATTTTTAAATTTTATTTTTGGAAAATTTTTAAGGTCGATATATGGGTCTTGATCACCAAAAATTTAGGAATAAAAATTATTTTGAGGGTCGACTCACCAACCATTTATAATAATATCTTAGATTATAATTTAATTCACCACATATATAGTACAACCACCCCTGATATCAAATAAGGAAACAAGTAGAACCATAACAGACAAGGCCATATAACTAAAGGACCATAATAATGATTGGAAGCACCCAAATAAAGGGACTAGATGGTGATACCAAAAAGTAACAGTGTCAATCAAAGGAATTGAATGATAGTGTTGAATGATAATACCTTATAATATTGATAAACAAAAGTGATAAATGACAATATCAAATGATAGTACTGAATGGAAGTGTTGAATGGTGTCTTCCACTCTATGAACATATGATAGAATTGAAAATCATAATGGTACTACCACTAAACAACATAACCAAACTATAACATCTACTCTATGATCAGATGATAAAACTAGATGACAAAATTGAAGTGTTGTATCCTTGATCATCATGACATCTCATGGGAATGGTAAAAGGACAATTGAACATATGATCTTATTTTAAAGATCCAATCAAAAATCCCACACAATCATAATGCACTCAAAATCAAGGTATTTTTTTTAGTTTGTCATAAATTTGACTTTAACTATTCAATAATATTAAAATAATTTTACATACAAAAAATCCCCACTAATATCTCACCATAAAGAATTAACCAGAATAACATGTCACCCCTTGAACTTTATTTTGATGATGAAATACCACCACTCAAAGATGCTTCTCTAGTTTTTGATGATAATGATCATGAAACTCAAGTCGTAGAAGAGATTGATCATTCTCACCAAACATAAAATTTAATTGAAAACTCCACTTAGAAATCTTTGCAAAGGAAGAGAATTAGATGGACAATTGGAAGGTTCTTTAAGGTGGATTGGGAAAAAAAATTCCCTTCATATAACCCCTTTTTCTCTAAGGAGAAATGAGAAACCACTTTTTCAAGATTTGGGCTTTGATTGTTGAGCCTCTCTTATATATGATTGTGAAAATTCTAGGGATGATAACTATTAATCTTCATATGGACATGGTATTCATGTATTATTTTATGAAATAACTTGACTAATGCCTTTTGGGCATTTTGAATATGCATATTTTCAAGATTTAAATAGTTTGGAGGAATTTATTTTGGGATTTCACTCATCAAAATTTTTGTATGGGCATTTTATCTGATAGGTTTGGTTTTCAAGTTCTATGTTTCAATATTTTGTCCTGTAACTTTTCAAGGTTTGGGTTTCAGGCACTTCCCTTCATTCAGACTTTGGTCTTTGGAATTTTTTTTTCACATGAATTTGGCCCTTGAAGAAGTTACATGAGACATTTTTTTCAAAATAATTTTCCCAAAATGATTCATTCTTATTGGATTTTTTGTCACTAACATTTTGTCCGATGTAAATAGGTCTTCAAAACTGGTGCCACAGACATTTTGTTTGATGGAAATAAGTCTTCAAGATTTTTATTGTGGGTCTTTTATAAATAATGGTTCCTAACATAAAATTTGAATACATGACTACCGAGAAAAATACAAGGACTTTATATACTTAGCCAAATAAAATGTTTCTTAATAGTATATGCAAAAGTCCCCCACCAATACTAACTAACAACATTTGAATTTTACATGAATATTAAAAAAGTGAACATTGGGTATTTATACCACATTAACTAGTATTCAATGTAAAATATTATATATGTGACATAAATCCATTGGATCTTTCATTGATATCAAAATAAACTTGCACTTGAAGTTTACTTCTCTTCTACATCATGAAAGAGCCCTAGCTATTATCTCGAGAACACTATGTAAAGAATTAGTGACTAGATTGGGAGCATAAATTGATCATATAACACAACATGAAGAAGGATATTATAAGCAACAATGATAGAGTCTTCAACTAGGACATTTTGAGGGGAAAATACACCACCCCTTACTTAATCAAGGATTTCATAGAATTTACTGATACAGTCTTCAACATTTCAATTTTTGACAATCAGTACACAAATTATTCAGAGCTATGGGATGTTATCAATTCTATAGATATATTCTCACTGGATGTAGACAATATCATGCTTTCTAAGTGAGTTTTTATCAAGATTTTACTTGACCTAAAAAGATAAATATTGCACTTTGTGGCTGCCAAGCTAAAGGTGATGCCATGCATCAACCTCCTACATGATTTATTTTTTGCTTGCAAGATAACAAAAGATGCCTTCCTCCATGACATGAACAATCAAATAGTCATTTCATGAATTTTAGGATCTAACTTCCAAATATAATTATCCTTAAACATACTTGATGCATACTTCGACAAGCATAGAGTGGTGCTGTGGAATGAAGAAAACATAATTGAGAAGGTATTGTCTTCATGGTTGCTCCCTGAATAGACCATCCCTTTAAAAGGAAAGAAGATAAAGGGGAATATTATAATATAAAAATTTAGGATGGGAGTAGGCATTGGCATGGATCGATTAAACAAATTTTATGGTATGCTAAGCATTCATTTTATCAATTTAGATTGGGTGCCATTGTTGCATATGTTGCTAACCAATAATGCTTAGTTTGCACTAGGAGAAATGATCAATTTACACTTGAGGGAACAAATAAACCATATTAACAAGTTCCCTATGCCTTTGGGCCATTTTTATATGATGTCCTACTTATTAGATGTTGTCATGAGAACCTACTATAAATTCCTCGATAAATTGTGGAGTCCAGCTATGGATTGCATCAAGACCAAAATTTGTGACCGCTTCTAGTTTATGCATGTGTATGATTATATGAAGAACATGGTAAATATTGTAGAGGATGTACATAATCAAGTTTGGAAATGAATCCATAGTTCACCCATGCCCTGAATTGGAGAAAATATTATGAAAACACTGGTTGAAATAGGGGATTACTTCTTGTATCCAAATTTCATAGTTATAATGATTTGAGGAAATAAAGTAGACCCCATATGTCTCCCAAAATATGTTCCAAATAAGATATCAGAACAAGAGATCACCTTTCAACTATAGTGGAGCATTGAAGAAGATTTGTCCAAAAAAGTGAATAAAAGTTCATACTTTGGCCTCCATGTAGTCATCGATAGAATGGTATACACCATGAGGAAGCATTTTGGAGAAATGGGTGGTAAGAAGAATAGCTATTAGTTACCCATGCTTCCACATAGGGACTAGAATCTATATGGTTTTATTCAAATTCACCTGCAGGGACTTAATATCCCCTAAAACCATGTCCCTTATGAGTATGACTTTTTATTTTTGAATGCCAAGGATGATGAGGAAGTATTAGAAAGAACAAGGATTATGGGATTAAAAGAGGATCATTTAAGAATGATCTAGGATGACCCTTTAGTCTCTTTAAGGGAATTAGATAGAAATAAGTTCCTTTACAAAGGATGAGAATATTCAAAATTTTGGAGAAGATAGTCTGAGGAGCATTCCTAAGAGCAAGATGGTTTCTCATCTCAAGGACTCCATTTAAAATTGAAGCTTAATACTATAAAGATAGATGCTTGGGGTAGTTGAGCCCAACCTCAGGGGAGCATAGGTGGGAGATACTATTAGTTTAGACTTTGATGAAGAGGACCAAACACAAGAATATCTAGCTACAAACACAATTCAAGTAGCTACTGCTATTCCCCAGACTCAAATTTCTATGTGTATTGGGATAATGACATAAGAGGCAGCTACATCAACTCAAAAAAACTCCCCTACAGATCTAAAGACTCCTATTGTATATACAAAGAAGGTTATGACCCCTATAAGGAGTCTTATAGTAGAGTTATTTCAAGGATTTACTCCTGCACCACAACACTCAGAACATGCAGAGGGAGAGGTTGTTGAAATTGAGGATTTTAAAGAGGACCCTAATGTCGAGCTAGAAAAGGCTAAGGTCTTGAGCCTTGAAGCAAAAACATCATAAATTTTCCTAGGTACCCAATCTTTTATGACTATTCCTTTACTCACTAATGCAGTATTGAGCCATGTTCTTATTTCTTCTATGTTGAGGTCTCTAAAGGTGGAAATGCCTACTTCCACCTTCATTGACCCCTTTGCCCAAACTAGATCTATCTAATTCCCCCTCCTCACCCCAAAGGTTGAGAAGGATGCTACTACCACCTCCATTAGCTTATTGTCCACTTCCCTTTCATTCACCATGGCTACCTCTTGTGTCTCCACTAGTACTTTTACCATTAGAGCCATGAAGAAGAAGAAGATATCTAGAAAGATATAGACTGTCATGACCAATCCATAATTCCATATCTAGTCCACTTAAATTTACCTTCCCATGACAATCACCACCTCCATATAAGAGACCATTATAGAAATTTCTAGTAGGGGAAGGAAGGCCAAACCCCAATTCGTCATAGTCCATACACTCCCTCAGTTTAGAGGAGTGGACTGGTCTAAGATCATTTGACCTTCAGTACCTAATGTCCTTGTCAATCACCACCTCCATGCCAATCACCACCTTCATAAAAGAGACCATTATGGCAAGTTATGGTAGGGGAAGGTAGGCCAAACCCTAATTAGTCATAGTCCATACAATCCCTTAGTTTGGAGGAGTGGACTAGTCTAAGATCATTTTTCCAAACCCCAATTGGTCACAGTCCATCCACTCCCTCAGTTTGGAGGAGTGGATTGGTCTAAGATCATTTGGCCTTCCCTACTTGATGTCCATGTCAAGGCACAAAAGAAATAAACAATAGTTAGGAGGATTAGGAAGAGGTTGTAGTCATGACCTCAGACACATTATAATTAGACTTTACTCCTTGGGATATGGACTTGAGAAGCAAGGCCTCCAAAATGCCTAACTTTAAGATCACTGAGCTCCCTTCTATCTCTACTCTATTCGACCCACCATCTGGGAGCATACAGAAGGTAAAGAAGAGGAAGTTAGAGGATGACAAAGGTAGGGAGGTAATTTTTAAGGAAAGGTAGGATGTGTTCTTTCTCACCAAGAGGTAGAATAGGGAGCTGGGATAGTCTCCCTATGTTGAAAATTTTGTAGACCTATCTCAAACACATATGGATGCTATAGTAGCCATACATGAGGGAATGGAGATGGCTCAGCAATAAATAGAAGCTAAGGTATAATAATTTAGAGATTAAGAAAAGATTGTACATATCCCTATAGGCACAGAGGTAGAGGTTTAAGAAGCAAACTCCAAATGTTACAACTCCTTGGAAGCATAGGAATTCATGAGGGCTAAGTTAGCCCCACATGTGAATAAAACTAATAAATTATTTAATTCTTTGAGAGATGACAATAACAAGATGATAGTTGGCTACATGGGAAATAAAATGTATAGTCATCTAGACCTTTTGACACCACTTCAGTAATCTAATGCTCTCAATTTAGTTGTCATTAGTCAAGAAGAAGCTTGAGAATGGTTACAATCAGTTGGGGCTTTAATCCCCAAATATCAGACAATTGAAGCCTAAGTTCTTCAAAATTTGGATAATTTAAAGTTATCAAAAGTGAAATATGCTATAGGCAAACTAATCAACAAGATCAATTTCAACAAACTCATTCAAGAGACAACTGATAATTTTAAAGAGAGTCTACAAGGCTTGACATTGGAGGAGATAAAAGCTAAGTTAAGTGATATTAGAAAGAAGGTCACTGATGTGGAGATATTCAAGAATAATTTAAATATGATGAAGGCTAAACGTGCAAAACTCCTCAACCAAGTTAATAGGATCCATCGACCCTCTTTGCTTAACTTGAACATTACATGAAAACAACATGATGTAGTAGATAAGTGTTACAAGGAGAATGAGGCAAAGAATAAAGAATATCAAATTACTACTTCAAGTATCACATCAACATCTACATTTTTAACTTCTACCATGCTAACCACTACACCAGCCAAAGTGCATGCAGCCATTTAGATGATGTAGCCTTAACAAGGCTAAGATTTTGTGCATGTATAATTTTTTAATGGTGTATATATATTTATAATTTCCTTGTAGTTCAGCTATCATTGTAAAAGGTTGCCTTTTGTCTTTTATACACATGCACATGTTGCATGGTTTTGAAAAGGTAAACTTATGGCTAATTGATAATTATGCGTTTACTCTTATATGGTTTTGACTGCAGTTAGAACTTATGTTCTAACTATCACATGTAATGACTTTGCATGGATTTGGAGGATGATGTGACCCCTTCCCTAAATCCTATTTAAACAATTATAATCACTAGTTGGAGGGATCAGAAGATTTTGAATACAAAAGGAGTGAAGCAATTTCGATTGTCAAATTCATTTATTTGAGAATTTTCTTTCCATTATTTATGTAATTAGACATTATTTCTCTAGTTGTGTGTGTCAATAATCCTTAGTAAGCAAAATCTGCAAATAGGTTCTTAATTATCCTGATTGATGTACTAATCCTAGATGTGCAATATCTATTCAAAGATTGGTAAATCATGTTGATTAAGATAATTAAGTCAATTGATTCATAATTATAAATGTGTATGAGTGTTTTATTTGATGTAGTTTTCTATGTGTTTTCAAAAGCTACCTTAGATAGCTCATGAACCCAAGTCATAATCTCCTGAGTAAGAGTGTGAAACAACTAATCTAAAAAGAGTAACCTTTGAATGAGGCCTATGAGTTTCATACATCGGTATCTCCTTAAATATCTTAGGCATATCCAATTGTGTGTGTGTGATTTCTTATAGCAACAAGCATAGGTTTTGAAAGTGCTTTTCCATTTAGAAACCAACCAAGTAAGTGATTCCTAAAAACCATAAAGTCTCCTTTTCTATCTTACCTTTCCTTCCTTTTTGAGTTTGTTTTGAGACCTACCCACTTTATATTGACAACTAGCCATCCATCCAACTCATGTAGAAATTCACTACCCTTTAGAGATCATACTTCCATCCAAAACCCTTTTCAATAACCTACATAACCTAACAGCTATTCCATCAATAAGGTGTTCATATCGCATACCTAAAACTCATGCCCTAGAGTGGAGTTCTTATCCATTGAGATCCTAAAACATTATAGGCCACCTCATTATCTATGGTGTGCATGAAACCTACATCAATATTTATCTGATGTTAGAAGGAGGGCCATTTCTCTAATAAAAGAGGTTAGTTTCTACATAGAGTTGCACTAGAGTCACTGTGGAGAGTGACCAAATCTAATTCTAAAATTGGTTTTCTAGTCTCACCCTTGTAAAATCATAGGAGACCTAAAATTGTACCAATAACCCCAATTCACAATAATCCACCTCCTCTAACTAGGAACCATTTGCCCATAAGGAACCCTTTACCGGTTAATCAAATAATGGCACAACCACCATGGTTAGTTGGCTCTACTATTATCATCCTAGGAGATGTGCATGATTTACCTAAGAATCTTGAGAAGTATCTACCATCCTTTTCTCCTTGAGGAATAAGGGCAATGGGGGAACATATCAAGTCTTTCAGGGCTACTTTAAGATTAATTAATGTTGTTGATGAGGATGTTACAAATAAATTATTCTCTTTCAATTTAATGGACGCTACCTATAATTGTTATTTAAATCTAATGGAGAAATCCATCACTTCTTAGGATGGATGTCAAGGTACTTTTATTATGCAATTTGGATAGGTCACCAACCCTGTTTTGGTATACCAACACTTTACCAGCATGAAGAGAGAGCCCAATGAGCCTATTTAATCTTTCAATGTATGGTTTCAAAAGATGTATAATTGGTTAACCCTAAGATATAAACCATAAGCTACATTGGGATTAGAGATGTACAAAAAAGACCTAGACCCCATTATTGTCATCTTACTAAGAAGTGCAGTTGTTACCAATAATTTGGTATTAGCATATGAAGAATCCATCAACATAGATATATAACTCAGTCCTTAGATACCTAGCATACTTATGTCAACAGTAGTTTCCTAGCATTAAACCTAATACCATATGTAAAGTAGAAAATTTTGAAATTCAATTAGAACCATCTTTACACACTACCTCCATTAACGTAGATAACATAGTCAAACTATAACTTCTTGACTAATCATGCATTAGGCAATGCTTACTAGTAGAATCAACAACTAACTTCACTTTCCACTACTATATTATAAGGTACCAAATCTTCAAAGTTAGAACTAGATTCTATTCAAAATATGGTTCAAAAGTTGAGCAATGAATTCTTAAATATGTAGAGGAGAATGGGAAATGCTCATGGCCTAATTGGTAATCAGAACACTAGATTTCAGAGATACAACTAATCATTCAATATGCATGCAAATAATATAGAGCAACCCAAAAAGTTTCTAGATATCAACATGGAAAAAATAACTCTTCCCAATTGGTGTAAAATTCATTATATTTCTGAGCATGGTGAGCTTGAATGCATTGAAAATTTTTAGAGAATTCAAAATATTTCAAAGAGTGGTGGTTAGGTAAGACCAGATACATAATCCACCTAAACACCATTCAGATCTTGGCCCTTCTAACACTACCATGTTCTTTGAAACTCATGAGTTTCCCTTTATAGGTAAATATGAAAATGAGATGGAGGAAAATACAGATGAAGTTCACACTTTCTATCAATTTCATAAAGGTGGTGTTTCAATCTAATTTTTGCTTTTTCCTAAGTGTGAAAAGTAGAAACTAGATAGAAACATTTTAGCATGATTGGTGGGACCCTTGAGTTTTCTTGGGTTCATTATTTGTTTTAGGAAATTTAGTTGCATTAGTAAAAATAAATTTAGATGTAATTTCATTTCTAAAAATTAATTATTCATCTCTTTCAAAACCTAAGTTTTAGCTTCTTTTATTTAGAAAATCAAGAAAAAATAAAAAAGTAGAAATTTTTATTTTTTTTCTTAAATTTATAAAAAACAAAAGATCATTCATCCTAGGATTAGGATTGCATCTTCATGTCACATTTAGGTGAATTTTAGTTATTCTTGTTTTCATAAAAATATATCAATTTTTTTTCCTTTGGGTTAAAATTAACTGCATACATTATTTGCTTTCTTGCTTAATTAGTTCACCTAGATTAATTAAAGGCAAAGAAAATTAACCGTAGTGCACAAATGTTACACAAACACACCACTTGCAAAAAAAAATATAAAAATCACTTGAGACAAGGCCTGACTTGGATTTCATCACCTAGAAAATCACCTTATCCTTTCCCAATTATCATACTTAGATTTAATCACCAAGGGGATAACCAACTCAGCTCTTTGGTTGAGTATAAACTCTAGTAATTAGTATATATTGGCTAATCACCCACACTAGCTATATGATCATGAAGTGAGGGGAGAAAGCCCCAAGTACCAATCCACATAATCGATCCAATATAGACTTCTTCTTGAGTTCCTAAACATAATCCGAAACTAAACATAGACTTCTTTGTTTAGGACCTATTCTACAAATGAGATTTCTTATTCACACTTTCTACAGTATAAGCCAAAAAAGATATAATTAAAAATCTAGGATTTAATTTATATTAGTGTATGATTTTATTTCCTTTAATATTTTCTTTTTCTTACTTTTTGTTTGAGGCGTGAGCTTCATTTCTCTCCATTCTTCACATAGTCTTTGCTAGACTACAAATTGAAAACTCAAACCAACCAAGAACCTATTTTCTAATACCTCATCTCCACTATATTGTTCAATGGAGAGCTTTCCTATTTTATCTCCAAGAGATCCTTAGTTTCTAGGATCTTGGATAACAATCCTTTCACCTTAAAGCGGTACCTTGCATCGCAAACCACTTATGCTCCCTTCCTTACCAACAATAAACCCAACCTTGTCTACAACCAACCCAATCCTATCTACAACCAACCCAACCTTGTCTATAACCAACCCAAATCTATTTAAAATCAACCTAAACTTAGATATAACTCATCAAACTAAAAATTTAATCAACCCACAAACTATCAACCTTCACCCAAACTACCACATGAGTTTGTTGTAGTGATAATAAACTTGATAGCTAGATTAGAGTCAAAGCATAGGCCATCTATTTCTAATATCCATGATCAATCAAACCTCAATTACAACCAACAAATGGCCTATAGTCATTCATTTAATTATTATCATTCCCAACCAATAACCTATCAACATCTATCATCTCAATCACCACAATCTTGTCAAAGCTTAGGCCATTTCCCCTAACCATTATATCAACCTCAACCCACCTTGTTAACCCAATCAATTTCATCACCCTCAAATGATCAACCAACCTTTCAACCCAACCAAATTGTTAACCTATAAAACCAACTAACCTCTTCAGTCCAAACAAATAACTTATAAATAGTTTCACACCCTAATGTGATAACTGAGACATTGGTATACCCTCTTCTGGCCCTTAGTAAAATTACAACATAAGAAACTATAATAACACCAACCTTAACCAATCCACTATTTGAACAAGTAGAACCTTTACAAATTTACTTCCAAAGCACAATTAAGAAAACCAAATAATCTTTTCCACTTCCCCTTCTAGTGAATCAAAGCCAACTAGACTCATCTGACACTTGTGAGGTGTACACGATCAATGTTGTTATTGATTAAATTATTACTACAACTCCTTCCACCCCACTCATTGAAGTGGGGGAATCACTTCACAATCTTTTGGATGACTAAAAAAATGAAGCAACCACTCCCTTCCTTTCACTTGACACCTTTACACATTCCTCCCCCACCACAGACTCACCTACTCTTCCTTTGGAAATCATTCCTTTAAAATAGGTCACCTTATCCACTCCATCTATGGAAGAAACATCTTCTCTAAGTTTTAAACCTTCCACCAAAAACATAGATGAGGAAACCATTCCCTCTTCTCTACCCAAGGGTTTAAGCTTTAAAATCAATGATCAAGGAAACAAACCTATCTACAAGCCCTTTTCTAGGATAGTACAAAGCCTAGAGTTCACTTCTCAACTCAATCTCGATAGAGCCACTTTTTGGCATCATTTTGGCCTCCCTTACCAAAACAAATAAGAAACCTTAACTTCACTTGAATCCAACCTTAAACCTATCATTACCTCAACCCCATCCTTAGATACTCCATCCTCTAAAACCATAAGGGAACCATCCAACCCACTTCCATCTAAATTTTTTAAATACCCTTACACCTCTTTTACCAAAACCATCAAGAATCTAGGAATACTTCCTATTCCTAGCATAACTCACCAATATTTGAAATTAGACCTAACTCTATCAAGTCCATCAAAGAAAACTTTGACTAGACATATTAAAAGGGTGGAATCTCCTAAACCATCTCAAAATAAACCCATGTCCCCCCTCCTCTTAAATATTCAACTTATAAAGCAAACAAGCAACCCCAACCTAACCAATCTGCTAAAACCATTCCACAACTAAAAACTTCTAGGGTAAAACCTACTCCTAAGAAGGATCCCATTCCAAAACCCAAAAATCCATCACCTGTAATGCCTTTACTTGAATCCTATTCAACCATTTTAAAAAGGTTATTGAAAACCTCATCCTTAACCTTACCACCTCTCAAACATTTCCAACCTATCAAAAATTTTGACCCTTCATGTCCTCAACCAAAATGTTTTAATGCTAGCTTAGTCTATGCATACCATAGGACACCTGGACATGACACAAAGAATTGTAAATATCTCCAATCACTCATCCAAAACTTATATGAGGATAATATGTTATCAGATAAACCTCCCTTAACCAAGCCATCCCAACCTAACTGACAAACCAAAACTACTCCACTACCCATAACTTCCATAGTAAAAACTAATTTTAGGAAGGCTCTCAAAACTAAAAACCTAACACCTCCAACACCTTTGCATGAATCCTATTCAATAATTTTACAAAAGTTATAAAAAACCTCTTCATTAACCTTACCACCTATCAAACCTTTTGACCCTATCAAAAATTTCAACTCTTCACGCCCAGAATTGTCATGGTACAATGACCACCATGTGTGATCTTACCATAGGACACTTGGCCATGATACAAAACACTACAAGGCTCTTAAATCCATTATCTACCAGATTTACAATAAAGATAATATGTTATCAAATTAACCTCCTTTGAACCCATTACCAACCCAATCATCAACCAAACCTACCCAACACTTGCCTATTCCCCCATTCTCACCTAAGAGTAAGGAGGAACAGAAGCAACAAGCTAAACCAACAATTCTTTTTATCCACACCATCTGTAGGGTTACCCACTCTTCGGTCCAATAAAAGGATAAGGGAAAAGCTAAAATGTCCATTCCATGAACATACCCTTAAAACCCTCAACATTCTAACCGAACCCAACCACAAACGCCTTCATTTTGGGATATTTTCCCCACCCATGCAAAGAGTAAATTAGGGGAACTTTCCTTCCATAATGATTTAACCATTTATTAACTTTAACCATACCTTAACCATTAACTAAACTAACCCTTGAATTTTTTTCCTTAACCTATCAACCAAACCTATCCATCAACCCATCTTGAACCAAGTGGTATGTTGAATTGGGGAAACCTATTTGGACACTACTTGACCTATTTGGGATACAAATTCTCCCACCTCCATCAAGCCTAACCAACCTTACCTCAAAACCTTAGGACTTCAATATTGGAGACATCATCCTAAAGGAAAACCAACATATGATGAACATGGAGAGGAGTAAATGAGGCAAGTTTTCTTTTAATTGGATTGGACCCTACATCATCACCCATAAGTATGGATCAGGAGATTATCGTTTGTCTTCTCTTGAAGGCAAACCAAAACCTGAGCCTCTCAATACTTCATATTTTCATCTATTTTTATATTAAAGAAGGATCAAACTCACCTTTTTATCTAACTTAAGCTCATCCCTTGATTTTGAGATCTTAACCTTCACCCACTTTCCTCCTCCTCTTTTGAGGACAATTTATTACAACATAGAAACATGTGATTAACCATCATAGTCATGGCCTAATCCTAAATATGGGTACCATGGCTCTACCCATAGCATGGTTCTCATGGATACTTTTCATCTCTAACAAGATAGAATCCCAAGGTTATTGTCTCTCAAAACCACATCCTTTCACATATCATTGACCTTGTGTAATGTTTTGACCTCATAAAGGTAAACCTCTGAAACTAATTGGATTGGTCCATATCTAAACAGATTTCATCTTGCAAGAATTAATTAGGTTAATATCTTAAGCATTACAGACTTCTCCCTCAAAGGATAGCTACTTAAAAACAAAATAAAAATTGCCACATGTAAGGTAGACTGCTCCCTTGAAGGATAAATATCAAGAACATTAAAGCAAAGCCAATAAGCTTTGACCAATCCCTTGAAGGATGGCTGAGTTAACTTTATCAAAACTAGAGAAATTTCATGGAAGATTCTCACATCGATCAACTTAGCATATATAGTAATAAAATAAAAGAACCACTATCATAATAAATTTTAAAGTCACAATCGGCTCTCAAGCAACATAATAAGTTGGAAGTCACAATCAACTTTCCCATGTAGACTTCCCACACTGATGAGTCTACATCTAGCATATGGCATGGACTTGTATATTATCATTCTTAGGCCACCTATAGATGGGTCAAACTAATTCACATGAGGTTATCATCCATATCACCCATTACCCTTCACACCACTTATCACCCATCTTCCTTCTATACTATCTATAAATCAAGGGATTTAGAGCTTACTTGACACCCTGTGATCAAAAAACATTTTTTTTTATCAATTAATGACCACTCGTGTGCAATGTTTTAAGGGCTTATATTAATTAATCATATCCCACTTCGGGTCTATTTTTAGTCCTTATCAAAAACAAAGCATTGTGCCCTATTCTCATCTTAATGTTCTTGGTTGATGTTTTCATCACAAATTTTACCATCTAATATTGCAACAACCTTAATCATCCTTTTTACATTAAGTGAGATTATAAAAACCATAAAATTTAACCAACAACATCTAACATATGACACATACAAAGTTATTAGTCTATCCACGCTTCACCTAAATCCCCTACAGACATTATTTCCTACCTAAGCACTAGGTTGATTATCTGGTGACTCTAGATTTGTGTTTAGCCATCCTTGTACTTGATTACTACCTGAAATTGAATTTTTAATGTTCCTTATCTTAGTAGTCACTAAAGTGTGTACTCTATTCCCCTCTACCCTCCTATTACCACCAACCCATTTCCATAGGCACTGAACGTTAGACCCCAACCATTGGCAGTGCCTAATCAAACATGGTAGTCTTTTCTTTTGTGACAGATGAAAGTTCATCCATATTAGGGGAATGATCATCTGATCCCACTATATAACCAATATCTTGGACCACTTAATTCCTTGCTACCAGGGCCTCTTCTAAGTGGAACCCCAACTCATCATTTCTAAGGAACTAGGATAGAGGATGTAAACATAGCTACCTTTTATCTAGCCTACCCATGTAGCTCTTGGGTTAGGCATAGTCCATTCTCTATCCCTCACCACACTGATAACTTCCTTACTTGTAGAATCTATTTGATCATCAAATAAATTATTTATAGGTTGTCACTTCGTTACTAACCTTAAAACTCAACTTATAGTAGTGATGAACCTTAGCCATAATGACTTTGCAAACTGAGATAGACCCCCACATCCTAAAACTCAGCTTGTAGTGGTAAAAAATATCTCCAAACTCCTACCCTTGCATAATTTTAGAAGGTGTAACCTCCTAACAAAGGCACCTCTTATTTGGATTAGCTCTATTGAAGATCTTTTGTAGTACTTAGCATTGTGTTCCATTTTAATTTATTATACCTTGCCCATATGTATCTCTCATCCTACTAAATATTGGATCATTATGGCAACTATTTATCAACCTACCCCATTCACTTTCACCGACACCTTCACCAAAACACAAAATTGTTGTTTTACCAAACCTTCTCCCTCAACCCAAACCAACCCAACTGGTCCACCAAATTGGGGCAACCAATTTGAACACCACTCACCCCAACCTTGTTGAACTACATTGGCCTGATGTCCATGAACTATATAGGTATTGCTCCACTTCTAAGGGTAGCTCAACCACTAAAAACTAATTCCCATCCTATTTTTCTTCTCACTTATTTCCACTACTAATAATGCCTTGTTGCTTAGGGCATCCTACATCAAGGAAGCTTTGAATTCTTTCTTAAGCATCCTTATGTTTTAACACCATCTAATACTTCCTCATAAGTTTTCCCCACATTATTGGGAGAACTACATCATCCTGAGGTCTTTTTGGACTATGTAGGTAGCATTAAATTACTAAGGTTAGCTCACCCACATCCTTTAATTTTTTTTTCCCTTCTAACTTAAAATTTATTCCTCCACTTCTCTACCTATCCCCTCACCACCTCCCTCCCTTCAGCTTGTTAATCTCTTTTAACCACTTTTCCAGCTTGTCAATCTCTTTTAACACAAGGGTTGATATCCTTCCCCATTAGCCCCTCTTACCTCCCATAAATCCACCTCCTACTCTACTTCATTGGCCTCCCCATCATATTTCCTTATGCATGATTCATAGCTCACTTCCCCACCCACCTTTTACATTTTTTGAATCTCTTTCACCTTATTACCAACCTTGCCCTTTATCCCCTTCAAGTTCATTCTCTCCCCTCATCATCTCCCCTCACCCTTGACCATTTGTTGTACCCTCTTTATCACTCTCTTTTCCTCACCAATTACACATCATACTGTGCATCTTGAAAGCTTTTTGTTTCTTCTATTGCTACACTTTTTCTCTACATGTACCACCACTCTTTGCCATTCTTCCCACCTTTCCCATTTTCCATTCTTCTTGTTTGCTTTTTTTTCCATCTTTTCATCCTTTTTGTCTTCTTTTTTTCATCCAAAACTAGCTTATAATTAGGATTTTATCCTTTGATAAGCCTTCCATAATTGCCCTTTTCTTCTTATCTCTTTTTGACTTTTGCCCTTTTGCTTTCCCCTTTTCTTCTTACCCTCTCGGTACTCACTTATCTTCTAGGTTTGTGTTAGTATCCATGATTTGTATCCCTAATTCAATTCTTCCTTTTTATCCTTATCATCCCTAATATTCATCCCTTAGTTTCATCTCACTCCCTTTCATTATGTTCCCCTATTTATTCACCACCTCACCCTTTTTCAGCTTGTGAAAATCTTCTAATAAGCTAATTAACACCCATCCTTTGCTTCCCCTTGTTTTTTTAAAACCCATTTTCCCATTTTCCATCCCATTATCATCTCCAAAACCACCATATTCTTTGATTAATTATCCATCATCGTCCATACTTATTTATTCCAGATACCACCTACTTCTTCACTCTCCCATAATCCTTTTTGTGTCCTCATTTCACTCCTTTTTCCTCTTGTTTCCTTTTCTTCCATTTATTTCCTTATTTTTCATTTTCATCATAAAATTATTTTATCCTTGGTATTTTCTTAGACTTTTTTTCAAACCTTTCATGGCCTCCCACATTTACCAAGTCTTCAAAATGAAAAATAGGAAAAAATAAAAGAAGATATAAGGAACTAGTTTCTCTCTAATTTTTTGCTTTTTCTTAGTTTTGGAAGAAAGAAATTATTTATGAAGGGTGTGGAAGAATACCTATTAAAGTGCATGCATTGGATCAAAGTGATTATGGAGAGATCCTCTTTGGTTTGGGAGGATGACTTGCAAATAAGAAAACAATAAAATAAACTTGTTTGTTAGACAAGTAGATGGGTGGATTGCCTAGCGTGAGCTAGATCCTAGAAGCAAAAACATTTTAGAAGGATGTCAATCCACCTAATTTTAAAACTTAATTTTGATAGATAAAAATGAAGGAAACATGTATTTAAAATAGAAAACTCAAATTAAATATATAAAATAACCTAAAATAAATTTATTAAAACTAAATGCTTTGCTAAGATGATTAAACTAAAGCAAATAGTTTGAATAATTAAAATTGCTGAAAATTAGTTAAAAACAAGGTTTTGGTTTTTGGTTTGGTGAAATGGAAAGGGTAAAAAGAGTGATGTGGTTGGGGTTGGAAAATGGTTGATATGGAAAAGGTTTAAGGGGTGAAGGTTGAAAAGGATAAGACAAAAAATAATTAAGGTGGCAAAAGAGTAAGGGGATAAAAAGAATGAAGATGATAAAGAGGGAAATGGGAGAAGAGGTAAATGGATAAAGGGGAAAGGAAAATTAAGAGGTTAAAGGGAAAATTTATGGAGGAAAAGAGAAGAAGGCCAAATGGTGGGTTTGGAATTCAAGAAAAAATAGGCCAAGAGGGATAAGAAATTAAAATACAACAAATAAAACCAATGGTACCTTCCAAGCTTGAAGAAGAAGGTTGATGGAGTTGTTGGTGTTGATGTTGTTGAACCAATTTCGGTAGAATTTTGATAGAACTTTGATGCTTTGGATCTTTCCTCTCAAGATGATAACCTCCTTGATGATTCCTCCAAACCTAAAACACAAATTTTAATAACAAAATAATAACTTCCAACTTAACCTTGGGTGAAGGAGAGGGGGGTATTTATAGTATTTTTGTGAAGAATCATGCCAAAAGAGAGAATAGGGCATGATGATTTATTTTTGACAAGGACTGAAAATGAACCTGAAGTGGGATCAACTTAATGAATATAAACCCTTCAAAGGCTATGCATGAGTCATTGTTAGTTGATAAAAACAGGTTTCTTGATCATAGGGTGTCAAGTAAGCTCTAAATCCATTGATTTATAGATAGTCTAAAAGGAATATGGGTGATAGGTGGTATGAAGGGCAATGGTTGATATGTATGATAACCTCATGTGAATTAGTTTTCCCTATCTATAGGTGGCTTAAGAACGATAATAGACAAGTCCATGTCATATGCTAGATGTAGACTGATCAGTGTAGGAAGTGTAAATAGGAAAGCCGATTATGACTTCTAACTTATTATGTTGCTTGAGAGCCAATTGTAACTTTAGAATTTGTTGTGATAGTGGGTCTTTTGATTTATTATTGTATATGGGAAGTTGATCGAGGTATGAAACTTCCATGAAATTTCTCTACTTTTGACAAAGTTAACTCAACCATCCTTCAAAGGATTGTTCTAAGCTTATTGGCTTTGTTTTAATGTTCTTGATAGCTATCCTTCAATGGAGTAGTCTACCTTAAATGTAGCAATTTTTATTTTATTTTTAGATAGCTATCCTTTGAGGGAGAAGTCTATAATGCTTAAGATATTGACCTAATTAATTATTTCAAGATGAAATATGTTTAGACATGGACAAATCCAATTAAGTTCATATTTTTACATTTATGAGGTCGAAACTTTACACAAGAAGGTCAATGATATGTGAAAGAGTGTGGTTTTGAGAGAAAATGACCATGGGATTCCATCTTGTTAGAGATGAAAAGTATCCATGAGAACCATGCTATGGGTAGAGTCGTGGTACCCATATTTAGGATTAGGCCATGACTGTGATGGTTAATCACATGGTTCTATAATGTAATCAATTGTCCTCAAAAGGGGAGAAGGAAAGTGGGTGAAGGTTAAAATCTCATAATCAAGGGATGAGCTTAAGCTAGATAAACAAGTGAGCTTGATCCTTCTTTAACAGAAAAAGGGAAGCAGATGTGAAGCATTAAGAGGCTCAGGTTTTGGTTTGCCTTTGAGACTAGACAAATGATAAGCTCCCTATCCATACTTATGGGTGATGATGTAGGGTCCAAGCTAATTGAAAGTAAACTTGCCTCTTTTACTCCTCTCCATGTTGGTCACATATTGGTTTTCCTTTACGATGATGTCTCCAATATTGAAGTCTTGAGGTTTGAGGTAAGGTTGGTTAGGTTTGAAAGAGATGGGTAATCTCCAATGGTTCAATGGGAGAATTTATATCCCAAATAGGTCAAAAGTGTCCATATGGGTTTCCCCAATTTGATATACCACTTGGTTCAATATGCGTTGATGGATAGGTTTGGTTGATAGGTTGAGTCAAAAAATTCAAGGGTTAGTTCAGTTAATGGTTAAAGTATGGTTGAAGTTAATAAATGGTTAAAACCTTATGGAAGGAAAGTTCCCCTAGTTTACTCTTTACATGGGTGGGAAAAATATCCCAAAGTGAAGGTATTTTTGTTGGGTTTAGTTAGAATATTGAGGGTATGAAGGGTATGTTCATGGAATATAAATTTTAGCCTTTCCCTTATCCTATTGTTAGACCTAAGAGTGGGTAACCCTATAGATGGTGTGGATAAAAGGAAGTGTTGGTTTAGCTTGCTGCTTTGGTTCCTCCTTACTCTTAGGTGAGAATGGGGAATAGACAAGTTTTAGGTGGGTTTGGTTGATGGTTGGGTTGGTAATTGGCTCAAAGGAGGTTCATTTGATAACATATTATATTTGTATTAAAGCTAGTGGATAATGGTTTTAAGATCCTTATAGTGTTTTGTATCATGGCCAAGTATCTTATGGTAAGAGCACAAATGGTGGTCATTGTACCGTGACATTTTTGGTCATGAAGCGTCAAATATTTTGATAGGGTCAAAAGGTTTGATAAGTGGTAAGGTTAATGAAGAGGTTTGAAATAACCTTTGTAAAATGGTTGAATAGGATTCATGCAAAGGTGTTGGAGGTGATAGGTTTTTAGTTTTGGGAGCCTTCCTAAAATTAGTTTTTACTATGGAAGTTATGGGAGGTCGGATAGTTTTGGTTTGTCAATTAGGTTGTCTTGGCTTGGTTAAGGGAGGTTCATTTGATAACATATTATACTCATATAAGTTATGGATGAGTGCTTGGAGAGATTTTCAATGCTTTGTGTCATGTCTAGGTGTCCTATGGTATGCACAAACTAAGCTAGCATTAAACCATTTTGGTTGAGGGCGTGAAGGGTCAAAATGTTTGACATGTTGGAAATGTTTGAGAGGTGGTAAGGTTAAGGAGAAGGTTTTCAATAACCTTTTTAAAATGGTTGAATAGGATTCAAGTAAAGGCATTGGGGGTGATGTATTTTTGGGCTTTGGAGTGGGAGCATTCTTAGGAGTAGGCTTTACCCTAGAAGTTGTTAGTTATGGAATGGTTTTATTAGATTGGTTAGGTTGGGGTTGCTTAGTTTGTTTAAAAGTAGAATATTTAAGAGAAGGGGGGGCATGGGTTTATTTCGAGATGGTTTAGGAGATTCCACCCTTTTAATATGTCTGTTCAAAGTTTTCTTTGATGGACTTGATGGAGTTAGGTCTAATTTTGAAGATTGGTGAGTTATGCTAGGAATAGGAAGTATTCCTAGATTCTTGATTGGGTTTGGTCAAAGAGGTGTAAGGGTATTTAAAATTTTTAGATGGAAGTTGGTTGGATGGTTCCCTTATGGTTTTAGAGGATGGAGTATCTAAGGATGGGGTTGAGGTAGTGATAGATTTGAGGTTAGATTCAAGTGAAGTTAAGGGTTCTTGTTTGTTTTGGTAAGGGAGGCCAAGATGATGCCAGAAAGTGGCTCTATAAGGATTGGTTGAGAGCTGAACTCTAGGATTTGTACTATCCTAGAAAAGGGCTTGTAGATAGGTTTGGTTCCTTGATCATTGATTTCAAAGCTGAAACCCTTGGGTGGAGAACAGGTAATGGCTTCCCCATCTATGTTTTTTGTGGAAGGTTCAAAAGTTAGAGAAGATGTTTCTTCCATAGATGGAGTGGATAAGGTGACCTTTTATAAATGAATGATTTCCAAAGGAAAAGTGGGTGAGTCTGTGGTGGGGGAGGAAGGTGTAATGGTGTCAAGTGAAAGGAAGGGAGTGGTTGCTTCCTTTGTTTGGTTATCCAAAGGAATGGGAAGTGATTGCCCCACTTCAATGAGTGGGGTGGAAGAATTATTAGTGATAAGTTTATCAATAAGAACATTGATTGTGTGCACCTCATAAGTGTTAGATGATTCTGGCTAGATTTGATTCACTAAAAGGGGAAGTGGAAAAGATTGTTTGGTTTCCTTAATTGTGTTTTGTAAGGAAATATGTAAAGGTTTTACTTGGTCAACAATTGGATTGGTTAAGGTTGGTGTTATTATAGTTTTTTTCAGTTGTAAGTTTATTAAGGGCCATAAGAGGGTGTACCAATGTCTCAGTTATCACATTAGGGTGTGAAACTATTTGTAAGTTATTTGGTTGTCTTGAAGAGGCTAGCTGGTTTGATAGGTTAACAAGTTGGTTGGGTCGAAAGGTTGGTTGATTAGTTGAGGGTGATGAAATTGATTGGATTAACAAGGTGGGTTGAAGTTGATATGATGGTTAGGGGAAATGGCCTAAGCTTTGACAAGATTAGGGTGATTAAGATGATAGATGTTCATAGGTTGTTGGTTGGGCATGATAATAATTAAATGGTTGATGATAGGCCATTGGTTGGTTATAAGTGAGTTTTGATTGATCATGGATATCAGAAATAGATGTCCTAAATTTTGACTCTAATTCAACTATCCGATCTATTATCACTAAAACAAACTCAAGTGGTAGTTCAAGTGACGGTTGATAGTTTGTGGGTTGATTGAAGTTGGAGTTTGATGAGTTATAGGTAAGGTTAGGTTGATTTTAAATAGGGTTTGTTTGGTTATAGATAAGGTTGGGTTGGTTGTAGATAGGATTGGGTTGGTTGTAGACAAGGTTGGGTTTATTATTGTTAATGAAGGGAGCATAAGTGGCTTACGATGTAAGGTACCACTTTACGACAAAAGGAATGTTATCTAAGATCATATAAAAGTTAGGATATCTAGGAGAGAAAATAGGAAAGATCTCCATTGAACAAGATAGTGGAGATGATGTATTGGAAAATAGGTTCTTGGTTGGTTTGATTCTTTAATTTGTAGTCTGGTAAAGACTATGTGAAGAATAGAAAGAAACAAAGCTCACACCTCAAAAAAGAAGTAAGAAAAAGAAAATATTCAAGGAAATAAAATCATACACTAATATATGTTAAATCTTAGAGTTTTAATTATCTCTCTTTTGGATTATACCTTGAAAGTGTGAAGAATAAATCTGGTTTGTAGAATAGGTCCTAAACAAAGTAGTATATGTTTGGTTTTGGGTTATGTTTAGGCACTAAAAAAAAAGTCTATATTGGATCGAGTATATGGCTTGGTGATTTCTTCCCTCACTTCATGATCCCATAGCCAGTGTGGGTTCTTAGCCAATATATAATAATTATCAGAGTTTATACTCAACTAGAGAGTTGAGTTGGTTATCTCCTTGGTGATTATTCCAAGTGCGATAACCAGGAAAGGGTAAGGTGATCCACTAGTTGATGAAATCCTAGTTGTGCCTGATCTCAAGTGATTTTTATGTTTGTTTTGTGCAAATGGTTTGGTTGTGTAATATGTGTGCACTATGGTTAATTTGCTTTGCCTTTAATTAATCTAGATGAACTAATTAAGCAATAAAGCAAACATTATATGCAGTTAATTTTAACCAAAAGATTTTTTTTTTAAATTTATTTTTATGAAAATAAAAATATCTAAATTTAACCTAAATTCAACATGAATATGAAATCATAATCCTAGGATGAATTCTCTTTTGATTTTTATAAATGCAAGAAAAAAAAAAAAAAAATTCTTCTTTTTTATTTTTTCTTGATTTTCTAAATAAAAGAAGCTAAAACTTATGTACAGCTTGGTGAATTCTCTATACAGGAGGTAAAAATTAAAAAAAAACTTATATTAGTCAAAAAATAATTAATATTTGAGTTTTATTAGATTGGTGGGGCCCCAAAATGTTTTTATCTAATTTTTGCTTTTTCCTAAGTGTGAAAAGTAGAAACTAGTTATGGAGGGTGTGGAAGAATACCCGTTAAAGTGCACGTGTTGGATCCAAGTGATTGTGAATAGATCCTATTTGGATTGGGATGATGAACTAAAAATAAGAAAACACTAAAATAAACTTGTTTGTTAGACACATAGATGGATGTATTTCCTAGGGTGAGCTAGATCCTAGAAGCGAAAACTTTCTAGGAGGTTGTCAATCCACTTGCTTTTAAACACTTAAGTGGTAATGATAAAAGAAATATATTTTCCTTATATGAATGTAAAAATGAAATTAAATATAATAAATAACAACAAATTAATAAATAAAACTAAATGCTTTGCTTATATGGCTAAAATAAAGCAACTAGTTTAAATAATGCTAATGCTGAAAATTGGCTAAAATAAAGTTGTGGTTTTTTGTTTGGATTGGTTTGATAAAGGTCAAAAGAGTGATTTGGTTTGGGTTATAAAGGTTTTTATATGGTTAATGTTATTTTTTTCAAGAAAACAAGAGGGATAAATGGTCAAAAGAGGGCCAAGAAGGCAAAGGGGCAAATGGTCCAAAATGAGGCCAAGAAGGCAAAGGGGCAAATGGCCAAATGAAGCCAAGAAGGTAAAGGGGGAAATGGTGATCAAGAAAAAAAAGGGGAAATGTAAAAGAGGATAAAATTATAAGAGGGTGATGAAGGAATAAATTGAAATAAGAAGGCCAAAGGGAAAGAAATATAGAAATTAAGATAATTAAACAACAAGATTACCTCAATGCTTGAAGATTCTTGTTGATGAAGATTGGCTTGATGATAGTTGATGAAGATTGGCTTGATGATAGTTGATGAAGACTTAAAGTAATTTTGGAAATTTTTTGTTTCTTGAGCTCCTTATATTCAATATTATGACCTCCTTGATGATACCTCCAAACTTGCAACACAAATGTTAATAACAAAATACTAACTTCTGACTTAACCTTGGGTGAAGGAGAGGGGGTAATTATGGCATTTGATGTGAAGCAACATGCCAAAATAGAGGAATAGTGGAGATATTCGAATTTATCCAAGTGGGCTCATGAATGAGTCAAGGATGAGGTTGGTGGGGATTCCCACTTTGATCATAAGTCTCCTATTTGGGGTTGGTGTGTCTCCCACCTTGCATATGAGTCCAATTTTGAATGGGAATCATGTACATGGGTTTAAATGAGACCAAAGACTTTTCCCAACCTTTTATTGCTTTAACACAAGAACTTAAAGGGGTGTCACACCAAATTTGGAACCGTTTTCCATGTGGGAGATGAAAAGTCCAAGGTGAGGTTGTGGAAGATTCCCATTTGGGTTGAGAAGTCTCCTATCTCGGCTAAGAAGTCAAAAATGGGTGCCCTTTGTCTTTCTAAAAGTCTTAAAGAGATAGGTATCTCTTTTAAAGTCTAATTTCATGTGGGAAGACAAAATACATGTTGAATAATGATCCTTTAAGGGGAAATTCACCATATTTAAAGGGGGGAACTTTGTGATGCTGAAATGAGGTCATTAGGCACTTTGGGAAAGGGTCCAAAGTGGGGTATGGTGTCTACATCAAGCCATGTCATTTATAAGCCATGTCACTTTCCATATCACCTCCAAATCACATGCCATGTCACTTACCATGTCATCATGAATAGTGATAGTTGGTCTCATAGTGAATAGTGATGGTGAATAGTAATTTTGAATAGTGATTTTGAATGATATTATATGACTAGGACATTAATGATTTGGTTAGGTTAATAGGAGTTTTGGGAAGGTTTAAGAAGTTTTAGGGGATCTTGAGGCATTTAGGCACCAAAAAATGTAAGTGTGCAATTTTCTAGTGTCTATAGGTGGGTAAAGTTTAAGGAATAAGTAGCCACTCACAATGTCAACTCCTCCAAATACTTCTATAATTTTGCCTAATCCTAAATCTGAAAATAATCCACCTCCTCCAAGAGGGAGTGATCAACCTCAAACCAAGGAAAAGCCTAGTAAGGGAGGATATAACATTGTTGAAGACATGAAGAATATCAAAGCAAATATAACTCTTCATGAGTTGGCTTAGATTACCGAACAAAAGGAGCTGTTGTATAGGCCTATTACTAGGAAGACACCTATAGAGAAAGTGAAAGCATCCACAAACAAATTGAAAGCATCTAACACTAATGTTATCTACAAGGGCAAGCTATAAGTTCCACCCTTTTTACTAACTATCAGGGCATTTGATAAGAATATTCATAATTATTTAGTTAATTCTGGAGCTTCTACAACTATCATGCCTACTTCCATATCTCAAAAGCTTGGTTTAACACCAAGCCCTTCAAAGAGGATAGTTTTACAATTGGATAAGACAATAATGACCATAGTTAGAAAACTGAGGGATGTGCATATCCAAGTAGCCTCTAAACCATGCATTTAGATGATCATTGATATCATAATGGTCAACATACCTAAAGGATACGAACTCCTACTAAGTAGAGACTGATCCAAAACACTCAATGTATATCTTTCTACAAATTTCTCTCATATTTGGCTACCATGGAGAGGAGTTGTAAATCAAATCAAAATTAAATGAGAGCCGAGAATGAAGTATCCCATCATAGAATATAATGCCTAGAATGAATAGGTGAAATATGAATCCCCTAATCTTGGTATTTACACCTTTTTTATGCATAATCAAATACAAAATCTAGAATATGAAGGTTCCGATCAGTTGTGAATTTTGCACTTTGATGTTGCTAGATCTAAGCAAAGGTCAAGCACAGGGATTGAGCTGATTGATCCATAGGGTAAGAAATTATTAGCAGCATATAGATTGAAGTTTATGTGTACTAATAATAGAGCTGAGTATGAGGCTTTAATTCTAGGATTACAATTTGCACTCAAGAGTAGTGTAAAATAAATACAAGTATTTATTGACTCAGAGTTGGTGGTCAACCATGTCAGAAATAAATATCAGTGTAAGCTATCTTATTTTAAAAGGTAAAATCATAAAACATGGGACTTGATTGAAAGCTTTGAAGCTTTCAAATAGTATCCCTTCTTAGAGATAAAAATCAAGCTGCTAATTTGCTAGCTACTACCGCTACTGATATGAAGCCCCTTAAAGAATCTAAGGTAAAAACATTTTCCATTAAATTAGTGCCTTGTCCCTTTGTTCTTGATAGCATATAAAATTTCTAAGTTTTTGACGATGACCAATAAATTATTTAGTTTCTAACTAATTCAATGGAATTTAAGTCTAAAACCATTGATGACAAGGACATTAATCACCTTTATCAAGAGGAATCAGGTGGGAAAGCTATTTTCCAACTTAAAGAAAATCATATCCCAGTTGGGTTGGTCTCTTTTGAAAGGTCCTTTGATATAGACCCTCAATCTTAACAATTCAAGTAGCCCAAGGTCAATGAATCAGACTTGAAAAGAGAAAATCTAGGAGATGAACATAGCCCACACTATGTTAATAGTGGTCTTAGAAACATCCTAGAGGAAAGATAATGAGTAAAGGATTTAATCATTCACTACATAGACGTCATTGCTTGGACATATGAATATTTGAAAGTATATAACCCTTAGGTCATTGTTCATATGATTCCCCTCAAGCCAGATCATAAACCATTCAAATAGAGGTAGAGACTAGTCAATCCCATTTTAGAACCGCTCATTCAAAACCAAGTGGAAAAGTCACTAAGTGAAAATATTATCTTCACAATCTAACATTCTACCTAACTGGCCAATTTTGTTCCAATTAGGAAGAATAGTGAGATAAAATTATGTATGGATTTCAAAAACTTGAACATGGCCTCTAAAAAGGACAAGTATCCCCTACCTTCTTTGGATGAGGTGATACTTATAGTAAGTGGTTCTAAAATGATGTCCTTCTTGAATGGATTTCTAGGATATAATAAGGTATTGGTGCAATCTAAGGACATAATGAAGATGGTATTTACCATGAAATGGGGAACTTATGCATAAAAAGGATGCCATTTGGATTGATAATTGTAAGAGCTACCTTTCAATATGCCATGGATCATGCATTCAAGGGGTTGATGGGAAAATGCATAATCATCTACATGGATGATCTTACAGTGTTGTTAAAGAACATGAATGATCATATAAACCACCTCCAGTCTATTTTTGAGAGATGCAAAAAGTTTGGTATTTCATTGAACTTAAAGAAAAGCATATTTGGAGTGACTAAAGGCAAGCTTTTGGGACACATCATCACCAAGGAAGGGATAACTATTGATCTAGATAGAGTTTAAGCTATCTTAAAAATTTCACCACCAAATAGAAAGAAGGATCTCATATCATTCTTATGAAAAATTAACTTTATAAGAAATTTTATCTTAGGTTTTGTAGAAATTGTTAGACCTCTGAATGCCATGCTTAAGTAGGATGCCAAATTAAAATAGATAGCTGAAGCATGAAAGTATTTCTAAGACATCAAAGATGCAATATCACAGGCTCTAATACTAATCAATCCATATTTCATGAAAGATTTCTACTTGTACTCATTCTCTTTAGAAGATACAATTCATGTAGTTATAACATAAAAGAAGGATTAGACCAATAACCCAATCACATTCATGAGCAAAAATCTGAAATATGCAAAACTCACGTATTCCATGATTGATACACAAGTTTTCACCTCATCAAAGTAGTAAAGAAATGTTGAAATTACATCTTAAGTAATAAAATCATTGCCATTGTGCCTAATATGTTGTCAAGCTCACCCTAAAATAGAATGAATTAGGAGAATGTAGAGGCAAGTAGATGGAGAAATTACAAGAATTTGATATAGAAATCAAGCCTACAAAAATCACCCAAAGGTCAAGGCATCATTCAACTCATGACTAAAACTAATCCATGCATTACCATTGAAGAGATATGTGAGGCTCAAGTATCCAAAGGAGAATGGCATACCAATATCATATAGTACTTACTTATAGGTACTTGTCCCCCAAATCTTAGCAAAGATCAAAGAAGAGCTTTGAGACTCAGAGCTACCCATTTCATGATCAAGAAGGGGATCCTCTATAGAAGAAACTATGAAGGCATTTATCTCAAATGTGTGTGGGTAGAGGAAGCTAAAGAGATTCTATATAATTTGTACCAAAAGATAGGCAGTGGTCATCCATTTAGGAATACCACAACCCACAAGATCTTAAGAATGGGCTACGACTAGCCAACAATTTGTAAGGATACTCATGTTCATGTGAGAACATGTCACAAATGTCAAAATTTGGCTAAAAGGGAGGTACACAAAATAATGCCTTTATAGCCAATGGTTGAGGGAAATCCATTTGCCCAATGGGGGTTAGATTTCATTGGTGTCATCAGCCCAAATTCCTTAGCAGGCCATAAGTTTGTACTTACTACTATGGACTACTATATTAGATGGGTTGAAGCCATAGCCATGAAGAATTACAGAGCACAAGATATGATTTGCTTCTTGGAGGAACACATCATCACTAGGTTTGGCACCAATGTTCATATTATCATAATTTACTGAGTGGGCACACAATAACTAGATTATTATCAAGTTAGCCTCTAACCCTTACCCCTAAGGAAATGGGCTAGAAGAATCAATGAACAAGAACCTAATAAATGTAATTTAAAAATTAGTTGAGGATAATCCTAGGGATTGGAATAATCTATTAGCTCTTTGGGTAGACCAAACAAGATACAAGCAAGCCCTTAAAGCTTCACCCTACTTACTAGTGTGTGGATGCAAGCCACTTTTCCCAATTATGCTGAAGCTACCAACTTATCAGTTCATGCAAGATTACATGGAGCCAAATGACCAAATAGATTCTCGATTATTGGACATAATAAAATGGAAGATTCAATTAATGAAGCCCTAAAAACATTCAACAAACATTAGGATGTGGTCAATAGATATTTTTATAAGAGAGTAAAGGTCAAAGCATTCAAGATCTTAGATCTAGTTCTACTTTGGGATAAATCACATGAGAAGAAAGGATATCATGATAAGTTTTCCCCATTATGGATTGGAAAATATCAGGTTTCAAAGATTATGGGAAATAATGTATTTCATCTAAAGGACCTACAGGGCAATGAACTTACCTATCCAATTAATGGGCAATTTTTAAAACATGAATTCATGGTTGTACCATCTAAAGGTACCCTAGACTGACAAAGAAGAGTGGTAAATGTAGATGTAAGATTAGATTAGACTTCTTTATTTCTTAGATTACATTTCATGCTTTTCTATAATATATTCCTTATTTTCTTAGGTTACTTTATTGATTTTTAAGACTAGGGTTTAATGCTTTCTAGATTAACCATTTTTTTTGCTCTCTATGACAATCTAAATTGTGTTTGTTTTGATGTAGCCAAGCTAAAATCCAAACCAATTGAGCTTATTCTCAAATAGACTTGTATAAAATGGGATAAGTAAAAAGGAATAAAACATTTGGGACTTTTCCACAAATTGGGTGTAGTTCTATGTTTTAAGTCCTCAAGATGAAGGTAAGTAATCATGGATTATTTAGGATGGTGTCACAATTAAATACTTTCACCAGGTATGTGAAAGTTGCTCTTATAGTACTTCATACAAATTTAGAATTTTTTCTTATTTTATTGGATCAAATTCACTTATCACATTAAATACCTATTATAAATGACAATTTTGGGTTTAGGTGTGGCTGGCAAAGACATTCTGGTAATGCTTTGTTTTATAATAATACTAGCCCACTGGGGTTTCAACTCTTCTCCTTCAATTCAAGAACAAAAGAAAAACAAAATAAGAAAATAACCAATGAGTTCAAAAGAGTGAAATAAATCTAAATAAAATCAAAAGGCTCACATGATGAAATAAGGTCAATGTACTATGCATCATGGTTAACAAAAAATAATGGAAAGAGAAGAAAAGGAACCTAAGGTATCTCTGTCGGGGCTATGGATGCCTGGCTGGTAGAAGAGCAATGCTTGAGCTTCCCTTAAATTAATGAGTTTTAATGTATACTAGAACAAAACCTATAGCTTCATATAGCCTTTGAAAAACTCATTACATTAAGGGTTAAATGAACTACACGTTTGATACACATAGATCCAAGGAATTGGAAGGCAAGTATGTTGTGTGAATCAACTTGGGAGTCTCTTTCATGTTTCTTATTCTAGTATTATTTTGTGACACACTTCATGATTGATTTAAGGATTATTAATCAAAGTTATGGATTCTTGAATATTCAGGAGTATTCCCCTCATGAGTCACCATTTGTTGTATCCAACACCTCCCTTTTCTATAAGGAGAAATGGGAACCCACTTTTTTGAGATTCAAGCCTTGATTGTTGAGCCTCTCTTCTATATGATTATTCAAATTTTGGGGATGATTGATTAATCTTCATGTGGACATGGTATTCATGTATTATTTTATGAATTAACTTCACTAATGCCTTTTGAAAGTTTTAAATATGCAATTTTTTTGGGATTTAGGTAGTTTCAAGGAATTTATTCAAGGATTTCACTCATCAAACTTTTTATTCAAGCATTCCATTTGGAAATTTTATCTGATAAGTTTGGTTTTTAGGTTTTATGTTTCGGTATTTTGTCTTGTAACTTTTTAGGGTTTACATTTTGGGTACTTCCCTTCATTCAGAATTTGGTTTTCAAAACTTTTTTTTCATATGAATTTGACCCTCAGAGAAGTTGTATCAGACATTTTATCCAAAATAATTTTCCCTAAATGATTTATTCTTATCAGATTTTTTGTCACAAAAATTTTGTCCAATGAAAATATGTCTTCAAAATTGGTGTCACAGACATTTTGTCTCATGGAAATAGGTCTTTGGGATATTTGTTGTGGGTCTTTTATAAAGACTGGTCCCAAACATAAAACCCAAATACTTGAATGCTGAGAACAATACAAGGACTTGTTATACTTAGCCAAATAAAATATTTCTTAATAGTATATGCAAAATTCCCCCACCAATACTAGCTAACAACATTTGAATTTTGTAGGAATATAAAAAAAGTGAATGCTGGGAATTTATACTGTACGAACTGGTATTCAATGCAAAATCTTATATATGTGATACATAGCCATTCGAGATTTCATTGCTATCAAATGAAACTTGCACTTGAAGTTTACTTCTCTTCTACTTCATGAAAGAGTCCTAGCTACTATCTCAATAGCACCATGTAAAGAATCAATGACTGGATTGGGAGCACAAATTGATCATAAAACACATAACATGAAGAAGGATATTACAAGGAACAACAATGGCATCTTCATCTAGGATATTTTGAGGAGAAAATCCACCATTTCCCTACTCAATCAAGGATTCCATAAATTTTACTGGTATAGTCTTCGACATTACCATTTTTGATAATTAGTATGTAAATTATTCAAAACTATGTGATGCTATTGATTATGTAGATATATTCTCATTAGATGCAGACAATATCATGTTTTATGAGTGAGTGTTTATCAGAGATTTTATTTCCCTAAAAAGACAAAGACTACACTTTGAAACTACCAAATTAGAGGTGAAGCCATACATCAACCTCCTACATGATTTTTTTTTATAGGCAAGATAACACAATATACCTTCCTACATTTTGGGAGTTTAATTCCAAAGATACTTATCCCTGATCACACTTGATGCATACTTCAACAATCATAGGGTGGTGCCATGGAATGAAGAAAACACAATTCAGAAGGTGTTATCTTCATGGTTGCTCCCTAAACAGACCATCCCTTTCAAAGGAAAGAAATCAAAGGGGAATATTCCCATAGACAAATTCAAGATGGTAGTACATGTTGGTATGTATCTATTAAATAGACTTTATGTTATGCCAAGCATTCATTTTATCAATCTAGATTGGGTGCCATTGTTACACATGTTGCTAACCAGTGATGCTCATTTTTCACCAGGAGAAATAATCAGTTTCCGCTTGAGGGAACAAATAACCCATAAGAATAAGAACCCCACACCTATGGGCCATTTTATATGATGTCCTACTTATTAGATGCTATCATGATAACCTACTACAAATTGCTCGGCAAATTGTGGAGTCCATCCATGGATTACATCAAGAAAAAAATTTGTGACCACTTCTAGTTCATGCATGTGTATGCTTAAATGAAAAACATGGAAAATATTGTATAAGATGTATATCCTTAGGTTTGACAAGCCATCCATGGCTCACCCATGCCCTAAATTGGATAAAATATTATGAAAACATTGGTTGAAAGAGGGGATTACTTCTTGTATCCAAATTTCATAGTTATAATGATATGGGGAAACAAAGTAGACCCCATGTGTCTCCCAAGATATGTTCTAAAAAAGTTGGTGGAATAAGATATCACCTTTCAACTATGGTGAAGCATTGAAGAAGATTTGTCCAAAAAATTGAAGAAAAGTTCATACTTTGGCCACCATGTAGTCATTGGTAGAATGGTAGATACCATGAGGAAGCATTTTGGAGAAGTGGGTAGTAAGTGAAAGAGATATCATTTCCTTATGCTTACACATAGGGACTAGGATCCACATGGTTTTATTTAGAAGCATGTAGAGGGACTCAATATCCCCTACAGCCATGTCCCTTATGAGTATGAATTTTTGTTTTTGAACACCAAGGATGATGATGGAGTATTGGAAAGAGTAAGGATTATAAGATTAAAAGAGGATCATTTAAGAATGATCTAGGATGACCCTTCAGTCTTTGCAAGGGAATTAGATAGTAAGAAGGCCCTTTACAAATGATGAGATCATTCAAACTTTTAGAGAGGACAATTTGAAGAATAATCCAAGGAATAGGCTAGTTGCTTGTCTCAAGGACTCCCTTTGAAATTAAAGCTTAAGACTATGAATAAGGATCATGGGTTAGTTTAGCCTAACCTCAGGGGATCACAGGTGGGATATCCCATCAGTTTAGACTCTGATGAGGAGGAACAAGCATGAGAAGATCTAGCTGTAACCACAATTCAGGTAGCTACTGCTATAACCTAGGCTTAGATTGTTATGTCTATTAGGATACCAACATAAGAGGTAACTGCATAAAATCAACAAGGCTCCCCTACATAGATAAAGAATCCTCTTGTATATACAATCAATCTTAGGACCCCTACATGGAGTCCCACAGTAGAGTTATTTCAAGGCTTGCCTCCTGCACCACAACACTCAGAACATGTAGAGGGAGAGGTTGTTGAAATTGAGGATTTTGAAGAGGACCCTGATGCTGAGCTAGAAAAGTCTAAGGCCTTAATCCTTGAATCAAAACCAACATCACAAAGTATTATAGGTGCCTAATCTTTTATATTTGTTCCTTTACCTATTGATCTAATATTTAGCCATGTTTTTCTTCTGTGTTGAGGTCTCCAAAGGTAGAAATGCCTACTTTTGAGTTTATTGATCCCTTTTCCCCAACCACATTCATCCAATCCACCCTCCTTACCCTAAAGGTTGAGAAGGATGTTTCCACCACCTCTATTGGCCTAGTATCCACTTCCATTCCATTAATCATGGCTACCTCCTTTGTTATCACTAGAACCTCCACCATTAGAGCCATGAAGAAGAAGAACATATCTATAAATATGTAGACTACCATAACCATTCCATAATTCCATATCTAGTCCACTAAAATTTCCCTTCCCATGCCATCCACCACCTCTACAAAATAGACCATTATGGTAATTTATTTAATGGGAAGGAAGGCCAAACCCCAATTGGTCATAGTCCATCCACTCCCTCAGTTTGGAGGAGTGTACTAGTCTAAGATCATTTGGATTTCCCTAACTAACATCCTTGTTAAGGCATAAAAGAAACAACTAGTAGATAAGGAGGCTCAAGAAGAGGTTGTAGTCATAACCTTAGATGCATCATAATTAGACATTCCTCCTTGGGATATGGACCTAAGAAGCAAGGCCTCCCAAATGCCTAGATTTAAGATCACTTAGCTGACTTTTGTCTCTACTCTATTCGATCCACCATCTAGAAACATATATAGGGTAAAGAAGAGGAAGTTGGAGGATGACAAAGGTAGGGAGATAATATTTTATGAAAGCCATGAATTATTCTCCCTCACTAAGAGGTAGAATAGGGAGCCCAGATAGTCTCTCTATGTTGAGAATTTTATTGACCTAGCTCAAGCACATAAGGATGCTATGATAGCCATCCATGAGGGAATGGAGATAGCTCAAAAAGAACTAGAAGCTGAGGTATAAAAATTTAGGGAGTAAGAAAATATTGTACATATCCCTAAAGGCATATAGGTATAGGTTTAAGAAATAACCTCCAAATATTACAACTCCTTAGAAGCATAGGAATTCATGAGAGATGAGTTAGCTCCACATGTGAATAAAACTAATAAATTATTTAATTCTTTGAGAGATGATATTAACAAGTTGAATATGTTAGTTTCCTATATGGGCAATAAAAATTATAGTCATGTAGACCTTATGATACCACTTGAGGCATCTAATGCTCTCAATTTAGTTTTCATTAAGCAAGAAGAAGCCTAGGAATGGTTACAATTAGTCAGGGATTTAATCCTTAAATATCAAATAATTGAAGCCTAATTTATTCAAATTTTGGATGATCTAAAGTTATCAAAAGTGAAAATGTCCATAGGTAAATTGATTAGCAATATCAATTTCAATAAACTCATTCAGGAAGCAATTGATAATTTCAGAGAGAGTCTACAAGGCTTGACATTGGAGGAGATAGAAGCTGAGTTAAGTGCTCCTACAAATAAGGTCACTGAGGTGGAGACATTCAAGAATAATTTATAGATGATGAAGGATAAACATGCAAAACTCCTCATCTAAGTTAATAGGATCCATCAACCCTCTTTGTTTAACTTAAACGTCATATGATATCAACATGATGAAACAGATAAGTGTTACAAGGAGAGTAAGGTAAAGAAGAAGCAATACTAAATTACTACTTCCAATATCACATCAACATCTACATTTCTAACTTCTACTACCCTAACCACTATAGCAATGAAAGTCCATTCAATCATTTAGATGATGCTAACTTAACAAGGCTAAGATTTTGTGCATGTATAATTTTTAAATAGTGTATATATATTTATAATTTCCTTGTAGTTAAAGCTATCATTGTAAAAGGTTGCCTTTTATCTTTTGTACACATGCACACGTTGCATGGTTTTGAAAAGGTCAACTTATGGCCAATTGATCATTATGATTTTACTCTTATATGATTTTGATCATAGTTATAACTTATGTTATAACTATCACATTTAATGACTTTGAATGGATTTGGAGGATGAGGAGACCCCTTCCCAAAAGCTTATTTAAACAATTGTAATCCACTAGTTGGAGGGGTTAGAAGATTTTGAATACAAAATGAGTGAAGTAATATCAATTTTCAACTTCATGCATTTGAGTATTTATTTCCATTATTTATGTAATTTGTGTAATTAAATTTTATTTCTTTGGTTGTGTGTGTCAATAATCCTTAGTGTGCAAAAACTATGAATGGGTTCTTAATTATCCTGATTGATGTACCAATCCTAGATGTGCAATAACTATTGAAAGATTGGTAAATTATGTTGATTAGGATAAGGAATTTGATTGATTCATAATTTTAATGTGTATGAGTGATTTATTTGATGTACTTTTCTATGTGTTTGCAAAAGGTGCCTTAGATACCTCACTAGCCTAAGTCATAATCTCCTAAGTAAGAGTGTACAACAACTGCTCTAAAAAGAGAAAACTTTGACTGAGGCCTTTGAGTTTCCTACATCGATATCTCCTTAGACATCTCAATCATGTCTGATTATGTGTGTGTGATTTCTGATCAAAATAGGCATAAGTTTTGAAGGTGTTTGTCCATTTAGAAACTAGCTAGGGAAGTGATTCCTAAAAACCATTGAGTCTCCTTTTTTGCCTTACCATTTCTTCCTTTTTGAGTTTGTTTTGAGACCTACCCACTTTAGATTAGCAACCAACCCACATCCAAATCATGTAAGAATTCACTACCTTTTAGAGGACTATATCTCCATCCAAAATCCTTGTTAATAACCTGCATACCCTACCCTCTATTCCATCAATAGGTTATTCATACCACATACCTGCAACTCATGCCCTGAAGTAGAGTTCTTCTCCATTGAGATCCTAAAATGTTAGATTCTACCTTGATATCTATGGTGTGCATGAAACCTACATCAATAAATACTACAATAGAATAAAAATATACAATATATAGCTGGGAACTAGGAAAGAAACACATAATGCAACTGAAATTGGACATGATTAAGAAACATTGTAGAAAATTATATGTGACAATGAAGCACCCAGATGGACTAATAACAAGAACACACAAGTGGAAAAATGTAGAATAATGCATGGATGTAAGATATTCATGCGAGTATAAAAATGATAAGAAATGTCAAAAACATCTTGTTGAGAAAGAGGGAACAATCGAAGCAAATTTTGGAAAAGTTATGCAGTCCCATCTAAAGGCCAAATATATACAATTCTCTGCTATATACCACATTCTAAAAAAAGACAAACTTATTTTTGATTTTTTAGATTGTAAGATTTTATTTCAACATATTGGATTTTTAGATAGTCCACAATCACATTGGTTAGATAGTAGTGCTTGGAAAATGGGATAATGTCTAGAAATGGTTTATAAGGAAGATTTAAAATAAATTGTTCAAAATTCACTATTCATCTCACCATCCATTGATGAGGTCATGACAATTGACAACACATACTAGGTTTGCATGCATGTTTATACTTTTGAGAAATATTCAAGGCAACCTCATCTACTAGCAGTTCATAAAATGGTAGAAAATTATAATGCAAAAAATATTCACAAATTAGTTGTATTTAATTTGAAAGATAAAGATGGGATGGATGATTACGTAATGGATACAAAGCTAGTGTGTGTTGGGGCTGATGGTGCATCAGTTATGTAGTGGCATAGAAATGGTTTGTGCATTTGGCTAAAAATAATAGTTACCCCATATATAATTCCAATTCATTGCATGGATCATAAGATGAATCTTGCATACAAAATAGTTAGCAAATTTTCTAATATGGCAAAAGTGGAGGAACTCATTCATGCCTTGCATACTTATATGTCAAGAAGTCAAAATATTTTTAAAGTTCTATAAATTTGTAATAGGAGTAACTAATGGTAAGAAACTATTGAAAGATGTTGATATAAGATGGATTTCTTGTATAAACCTGCATGGTGAATTTTTAAAGAATATCCATCATTAGTAGGTTATATATATAAATATTATAGAAAAATTAACAAAGAAAAATATTTGCTGTACCATTTAATAGATTTGAAAACACTGCTAAAATTATGTGGAATTATCCAAATGCTAAAGGAAATGAATTGTTTAATGAAACATGCTTAGGATATAACCATTTATATTGTTGAATTCATACAGTTGAGAACACGAATATGTCAATCTCTAGATATACTATACACTTCGAATGAAAAGTTTCAAGGCCCTATTTTTAGTAATTGAAAATGTTTGACAAATTTAAGGAACCCTAAGAGATATTTGAAATTGAATATCAATGATCATCTTTTTGTAATTGTTAATGGCAAGGAGATATCAATGCATACTTTCTATAGAAGACCTGATCTTGTGGGAGCTGAATCTGAAGAACTGCATGTAACTCATATTCTATATGATACTGTTCTATCTGAAACCTAGATGAAACTAAGCATAATTTAACAAAAATTATATGCAGAGATCAAAGATCATTTTCAAAGGGTTGATTTGTTGGAGGCCATGACATTTATGAATCCCATTTTTTGGAATAATAATTATAGTTAAAAGCTAATTAGCAATTTATTTCATAAATACCTGGGTTGCCTTATAAATAATTTTGATAAATCTATAGAGGTTAATGGAGTTTAAATAAAAGGTATTTTGGGAAAGGATTTACTGACATCTCAATCAATTAATTTTAGAATTAAAATGTTTGAACAATATCACCTTCTACATAAACCAACAAAAAAGGGGCAATTACCCAGCTATGGATTTTTTTTATCCTAGTAGTATACTACAGGAAAGTTTAAGTGAATATTTCTAATTATATGAGCTTTGTCAAACAATGATTCTAGGATCAGTGGAAGATGAAAGAGTATTCATTGCATTATCATTCATTAAGTCAAAACTTCAAAATAGGTTGGATATAAATTTAGAAAACTGTTTGAGATTGTATGTTTCATGTAATGTTGTGGACATGTTTCCTAATGAAAGAGCTCTGGTAACATGGAGTTATCCAACTGAATGAAGAGGTGTCAAAAATATAATGACAAATAAAGAGGATGTAAATAATGACACTAAATATGGAATTGATATGGTAGATGTAAATGTCACTGGTGATGATCAGGTTTGTATAGGATTGTTTCAATTACTAGAGTATTCATTATATATTTATTACAATCATCATATTCTAAATTCCAATTCCAATTTATATTGTAAAACGTTTCAAATACTAAATTCATTAAAATTATGGATAGTATTCTCATTTAAAATATTTGATCCATTCATCATGCAACTTTCCCTTTTATTTAATTGGTTTTTAATTGTATTATTGTTTAAAATAACTGTAATATGATATTGTAGCATCATATTAAGAGTTTTAAATTTTAGCTTAAAAACATGAATTTCAAGTTAAATATGATGGTGATAGAACATGACAAGCCTATTAAACAACATGATCAAATTCAAAACAAAAAAAAAACTTGATCTAAAATAAAGATAATAATTGAAAGAGGTGAAAGTTCATCAAATTCAAATTCACGTTTAGTCCAAATATAAAGGAAAAAACAATTGCAATCCATTATTGATTTTAATATTTATTTGGATTACATTAACTGAATAAAATCATATTTAATAATAATGACTTTACAAAATCATAAAATTCAAAATAAAATTCATACTCAATCTTACCTCTAAATCCATCATAAAAAACAAATGTAGTCCACACCACTATTTTGTTTGAACTATATCAACTAAATAAACTCATATTCATACTCAATCCTAGCTCCAAATCTATCACAAAAAACAAATGTAGTCCACATAATTATTTTTTTTGAACTATATCAACTGAAGAAACTTAGATTTAATAATAGTGACTTTACAATATCATAAAATTAAAATTAAAATTCATGCTCAAGCCTAACACCAAATCCATAGAAAAAAAGAATTGCCATCCACGTGGCTCATCCACTAATTAAAAATTAATAGATTGATCATTGCAAATCCAAACTTTAAATTGTCATTTAAAAAATATTTTTTAAAACAAAACAATGTTTTCAAATATTATAGGGCTTAAAACATAAAAAATTAACAATTTTTTGGGTTTTCACTTCTTAGGTACTTTTTGAACCACAACATCTACATTAATAGCATAATACTTACTAATCCCTAACTCCAATTCCTCTGTGTCATCCTTCAATATACCTTCCCTTACAAGATTCTCAGCCAACGAATTAATATGAGCAAGATTTTCCTTTTCTTTTTTTGTAGCATCTCCTGTAGAAATTAGACTTGGATCGACATCTGTCTTCTAATTAAAAAAGGCATTGGGATACCATCCTTACTCCTTAATGGTTTTTTAGAGTGCATTGATCTGTTTATTTAATAGAGCAAACTTCTCTTTGAATTGAATGGCAAAATATAAACTTTTCTATGCATTTTTCAAATGCATGTTGAGGACCTCGGCTTCTTTTTTCAAATTCTCATATTTTACCTGTAATTTAAAATATAATCTAATTAGATTTGAAAAAACTAAGTATGACATGAAATTTTATTAAATTGAAATCTAATTAGATTGGAAAAAAATAAGTATGACATGAAATTTGATTAAAATGAAGATACATTACCAAAGATTTTTACTTCTTGGCATTTGCAATCACAACAAGGTTGATGTATTTTTCCCCTTTATTAAAATATCTTTGGGCTTCTACATTCAAATTATCCAAGCTGTTAAGCATAATACTCAACACATTATCATTATAACTATTAGAAATAGTAACTGACCTAGATTTAGCTTGGCCAAACAAAGCATCAATCTTTGTGGGTTTATGTTGAACCTATGAAAACAAATTTTCTTGTTGGAAATGGTTGTGATAACATGCATTTATTTATTTAATCAATGCCTTCTCTCAAAAATCCTAAACCAATAAATTTTTTAATTCATCTATAACTCCTTTCTTAAGTTTTGAACTAATACTTTTTGATAACAAGTTATTTAATGGAAAAGATGTAATAACGTCATCAAACAAGACAACATTCACTGGTGAGGTGGGGGGTGAAGAGTTATAAGTTTCCTCTTGATCATTCACATGATATCTGCTCCCTACATAAAATCATGTGGATTGAAATCAAATCCACCAAATTCACCACTTTCAATCCTCAAATATTCCTTGTCAAGATCAATTTCCTACAAACAAGTCAATCCCTATGCACTTGATATACCTTTGAATTTAGAACATGATAATTATAGTGTTCCTCTGTTAGGTGCTGGCACTTGTGGTAATGGAAGAGTCTTCCCCCTTGAGCAAACTATGTTTGGGGCTGGAGGTGGCAGCATACTATTCTCAGAGACTGAGGATGGTTTGCAAAATGTAAATTATTTTAGAAAAATGGTAAATTTTAAAAATAAAACTATATGCTAATTTGAAATTAAAGGTTTAGTACTTGTATTTGGAGATAATATTTCCTTGAATCTACATGTCATATTGTAAGTGATGGGGGTGATTTAAGATGGTACATTATGCAAACTTTTAGTCATAAAAAACTATAATAAAAAACAAAAATATGAAATGTAAAATACTTTGCACAAAGGGTTCAAAAGGCACATTAAATGTTGGGGTTTGTTGCAATGGTGGTTGTTCCAAGACAACCTCAATTGATACCAAGTCAACTACAATAAAACAAATAAATAAAATAATGAAATTGAAAGTTAAAATATCATTTGAAAGTTTTAAATAGTAAAATTACATGTGAAGATGATGAGGAATAAACTTTTAGATGTTTCAAAATCCAAAATGATTGCAAGGATGATTATGTAGACTCAGAATCTATAGATATTTCAACTCCATGCTGTCCTTTTAAGGTAGATTGTTTTCATGAAGCACAAAATCTTAACTATAAAAAATAAAATTCAAACATATATTAATCCTTAATTTGGTAACATTTTAACAAATAAACAAATATTAAACCTTATTTCAACAAATAAATAAATAAATTAACCTCTTGTTCATCCACAAACAAAGCATTTATGCTCATCTTTGGATGAATTACAATAGGAATAATTATATTTTGGAGGTCATATAAGGCCTCATAGTATAATTCCAAAATAAAATTTGAACAAGAAACTCTGGAACTAGGATTGATACAAGCATAATTTAATTTAGCCCTTATCCTAGAGGAAATAAAAGTGCACCATTAATATCTCAAATTAGAAATAGTATGAATAATGTAAACCAATGCCCAATAAGGAATATATAATGGTATTCCCTAAATTACTATTCTCATAAGTAAAAATTGAACCATTGCTTTAAAAAAATGGTCACAAACATCTTCCACATTGAGGCCCCTCTTCCAACTATCTGAAACAAAATAGAAAAATGAGGAATTTACATATCTAAAGTTGAATTTTGAATATAATTTTTTTTATAATTACATACCGGTTCAACTAATTTGCAAGCTAAAATCTAAATTCAAATAATTCTTGTCATCATCTATTAGCATTGCTTTTGAAGTCACAGGGTCTATATTGTGAAATGGAAGCCCTGTCAAATTATGAATCTCTTTTGGAAAGGTACCAAAACAAATCATTCTAGAGTCTAGGTTCATGGTAAAAATCTTCATGCTAGTGTCATAGGAAGACATTGGTGATTTGAGTAACCCAATTCCTATTTCATACTGGGGCATGTAAATTAGGTTTGCAAAGCTATGTTTTGAAATCCAATCATTGTACACATCTAGCTATTGTATGACCTTCAAAATGTCTGGGCATAACAATTTCTTGAAAACATATTTTCTTTCCATGGCTAGGGAATTTTTGTGGGTGGGGTCAAAGGGGGATGATAAATATATTATTTAAAATGTTTAAAATAAGGGTAAAGGGTGAGTATTTATAGGACAAGGGAGGCAATTGGGCAACCATACAATAGACTAGCCATACTAGTCACCCAATAACATAATTTGACATCATTATTCATCACTATATGTATTAAGTACACACCAACCAACATAACCATCCAACACAACCATCCAACATAGTCACCCAACATAGTCATTTGACACATCCATTTATCATAGTCATCCGACACATCTATCTATCACATCCGGCTGGTAGTTGTTTGGTACAACCATTTGGCATAATTGTTTGACATAAATGTTCGATATAGCCATTCAATGTATCCATCCAAGTGAACCCATTTGGTATGGTCATTTAGTTCATCCATTTAGTGATATTATTTAGTAGGCCTTTTGGTGGTTCCATTTGATGTTTATCTTTTGGTGCAACTGAATGGTTATACAAAAAAAAGAAATTGCCTAGTTTTGCTCCTTCAAAATCATCATAGATTTACTATCACCTATAAAAGATTAACCATATATATGAATAAAATTTTCTTAGATTCACCAAATATTTCCAATAGGTTTTCCAGTAGGGCCTCTTAAAATTAACCTTGAGGAGCACATCAAAAAGATAAAATACTAGTCATACCTTTAAACAAATCTAAACAAAAGCCATATATTATTCTTAAAGAGCCAAAGTATCCTTATATTTATGGGGATAATAGTTAGTTTAAGGTGGGAATAGATGAAAGATAAAATGAGGTGTGGACTGTAGAATGTCAAAAGTGGAAGCCTAGTACTGTGTAGTAGAAACAACCGTTGGTATTCAAACTAGTTATATCAAAGTCACTAGTTAGACAAGTTCAAATTGAAGAATGTGTTTCTACTTTAGTTCATTCACCAACAATATCTGAGGTATACTTTTTCTATAATAATAATGTAAATATGATGGATTACACTAAACCCACCCCTGAAGGAATTGTACCTTAGGATTTGACATCATCTATAAGTGGTGACTCAAACACACATATCCTGAATTAATCCCATAAATATCATGAATTGTGACCTATACACATGGTGTTCACTGAAAAACACTAAATACCTCAATATTTTACAATAAAGGATCTAAATCCATTCATATTGAGGCTTAAATGCCACATACTATAGGTGGAATAATGAGTTAACATACTCAGCTATGCACTGAAAGGAACTAGTGTGACATGGTGGGTTGTGCATAGAAAATTAGAAATGCTTGGGATGATGCCTATGAAATCTTACATGTAAGGTTTTAACTACCATATAGTATTAAAGCATAATGGCTTTTATTTCAAGAGGGTCAATGTCCAAAACTACACATCCATCAGTGTGTAAACATGTAGATTACACAAGGATTAGAGCCTTAGTATTGGGCACACAAATTAATTAATACCCTTGTACCTCTTCCAATAACTTGGTACATGCATTACGAGTGTAGAAGGGAAACTAAACATTGGGTGCAACTTTAACAGGAATTTATTCAAACTTTTGTATTTGAAGATGATAACCCATTAGTACATAATGCATTGTAAAATATTAAAATTTTCTATGTTATGGACATGTAGAGGATTTAACAAATGTTGTTGAATCATCCTCTTATCAAGAAGTTACACAAGACTTAGACCTTGCACTATGTAATTACAAATCTAATAAGAAAGTACAGCTCTAGGTTCAACCATGTAATAGAATAAATAATGATGAGAGAAATAGAATCTAGTAATAATGATAGTGATGGGGATCTTGATTTAAAAGGGTTATTTGAGTTATATCATGAAGAGGAATCTAAACTAGTGCAAAACATAGAACAAGTAGAAGAGAAGAAACTATTCAATTTTGACATTCTGCAATGAGAATGTAAACACATTTTACAAGATACTATGCCTAGTGAATTAGGCAAGATATATCAAGAACCATTGTGAAAGACTCAAGGAAATATTGGGGTATAAGTGGCCCCTAAGATTTTAATAGTAGGATATTACTAGGGCAAGAGCATATCTTTGAAGCTTTGAAAATGTTAAGGGATTACCAGGATGTGTTTCCAAGCAAATTTTTGAAGGTCAAAGGCATAGACCCATCTATGGGAGAAATGCATATTGATTTAAAAGAATGTGCACGCCTGATAAAAAATGACCCTACAAGCTCAATCCTAATATAAAAACTAAAGTAAAGGCTGAACTGGATTGATTTCAAGAAGTTGGAATTATTTATCCAATTGAAAAGGTAGGGTGGGTGAGTCCTATGGTTGTGTAACCTAAAAAGACAAGAGAAATTTAGGTGTGTGGAGATTACCACTCACTCAATGATGCTTATGTTAATGATCCATTTCCTATCCATTTTACTAATGAATTAATTGAATATATAGTGGGCATGAGGTATATTCATTTATAGATGGTTTCAGTGGGTATCACCAAATTTTGATTGCTAAATAAGATCAGGACACGACCACCTTCACTATTGAATGGGGATCATTTACATACAAGGTAATGACATTTGGGTTAAAGAATACACCTTGTTGGTTGAATATTTTGTCGATCAGCGTACTAATAAACAAAATAGGTCTGATCAGCCAAAGTAGGAAGATTAGTCATTCAAATGTGTAGGTTTACCACATCAGAAGGGGACTGATCTCTCCTCTCATCAAGGGGAGGTTCCCTATAGATAGGCTATATATATATATATATATATATATATAAACAAAAAATAATACTCAAGGGTAGGACCAACCATCCATCTCTCTTTTTTTAGAGATGATGTGTGCAGATCAAAGGAGAAACTCAAAGAAAATGATAGAAAGCACTCCTCTTCTTTCAGAAGTATATTCAGCAAGCCACAAGAATACTCCAAGTAGTAACAACAAAATATAGCAAAAGATGTAATAACCAACAAATCGAGATGTAACACAAAGTCTCCACCTGAATTGCTCAAGAGTAAGATATGAAGGATAATGAGGGCACAAAGTCACCCCAAGGTCCTTTACATAGAAATGAAAAGAAAACACACTAAAGGCAATTATGGGGACACAAAGTCTCTCCACAGTTGACTCTTTAGGACACCTTCCTAACTGTTGTCACTAATTCTACTTGTTGAATTAAGGGAACAGAAGATATATTAAGGAAAAAGGCATAAGAATAGTTTCCTCAAAAACAAATATATTATAGCACAAAGTCTAAAAAATCACTTGCTTTCTTATTCCAATAAAAAAATATGATCAACAAACTGAGCTCAAAGTCTCAGAAATGCCTTTCAATTTGGGCAGAGTTTCGTTCTAATTGTCAAAAAGAGATACATTTACAATAGAAGAGAGTCCCTTATATAGCCTCTTCAAGAAGGACTCGGGAATAGTAACACATCATGTTGCATTGAAATCTGTTAAGAAGACAGTCTGGAACTTAGGGGAATTTACCCATTTGATTTTATCAATGCAGAGAAACAAGTCATGCTATTGAAAGTTTGCAACTTTCAATGTCCACTTGGTGATCTGATCCTAAATTCATCATTCCTCCTTTTCTAGTTAAGTGAATCGGGTCCTGGATTCAATTTGTTGTTCTGTTCCTTCCTCACTTTCTTCTAGTCTTGGCCTTAAAGCCTATGAATGCATTTGGGTCTGTAGATTACAAGGATCAATGGCTATTTTATGAGCTTTGAAATTGACAAGTAGAATGAAACTCTGCCTAAATTGAAAGGCATTTTTGAGACTTTGAGCTCAGTTTGTTTATCATATTTTTTTATTGGAATAAGAAAGCAAGTGATTTTTCAGACTTTGTGCTGTAATATCTTTGTTGTTGAGGAAACTATTCTTATGTATTTTTCCTTAATATATCTTCTGTTCTTTTTAATTCAACAAGCATAGTTAGTGACAACAGTTAGGAAGGTGTCTTGAAGAGTCAAGTGTGGAGAGACTTTGTGCCCCCATAATTGCCTTTAGTGTGTTTTCTTTTCATTTCTATGTAAAGGACCTTGGGATGACTTTGTGCCCTCATTGTCCTTTGTATCTTACTCTTGAGCAATTTAGGTGGAGACTTTGTGCTGGATCTCAATTTGCTGGTTATTACATCCTTTACTACATTTTGCTGTTACTACCAGGAGTATTCTTGTGGTTTGTTGAATAGTACTTTTGAAAGAAGAAGAGTGATGTCTATCATTTCCTTTGAGTTTTTCCTTTGATTTGCACACATCATCTCTGAAGAAAGAGAGATGGATGGTTTGTCCTACCCTTGAGTATTATTTTCTATTTATATATATATATATATATATATATATATATATATATATATATATATATATATATATAGCCTATCTATAGGGAACCTCCCCTTGATGAGAGGAGAGATCAGTCCCAATCTGATGTGGTAAACCTACACATTTGGATTACTAATCTTCCTACTTTGGCTGATCAGACCTATTTTGTTTATCAGTACACTGATCGACAAAATATCAAAAGTCTGAAAGAATTATGACTTAGTCTTTTTCAATTGCCTTAAACAAATTTTTTGAAAGAATCTACCTTTGCGGCCTTCTTTGAAAATGACCCTTCTGAAGGGTACTGTTGTCGACCATGTGCCCTCCACAAGGGCACTTGTCCTTTGGGAGGCTTCTTTGAACTAAGTCGATGATCCCTTTGATTGAACCAACTGAGTGAACCATTTGATTGAACCAATCCGTTGAACCACTCCATTAAAACACTTTGTTGAACCAAGTCAATGAACCACTTGGTTGAACCAAGCGTTGAACCAAGTCGATGAACCAAGCTTTGAACCAAAATGGTTCAAGCCGATGGTTCAATTGAATTAACCAAGCCTTTGAACCAAGCAGATGAACTAAGTCATTGAACCAAGTTTTGGTTTAATGGTTCAAATGAAGCCTTGAACTGACTGACGAACCATTTGTTTGAACCAAAGGATGAACCGCTCTGTTGAACTAAACATTGAACCACTTGGTTGAACCAAGCCATTGAACTATTCCTTTGATTGAAACCCACCGTTGAAAAAAAAGTGTTGAACCTTTTGAACTTTGAACTCATTAAACCTTTGAACCAAAGTGGTTCAATGGTTCAACGGTTCAAACCTTCTTTGCTTAGATGCTTGCCGATGGAGATTTTTGATTGAACCAAGGCATTGAACCAATCCTGAAAATGACCAAGTGTCAAAAACTGATTCTTTTGGTTGAACCCGCCTACAGAAGTCTTTAAACATATAGAAATGAACCTGCCTGTAGAGTCCATAGAAACCAAGTCTATAGAAATCAACCTGTGAAGTCCTTTGAACTTGGCCTACAGAGTCCGTATATTTTCTCTTCCTATTGATTTCATAGATTTTCTCTTCTTACCGAGTCCGTAGATTCAAGCTTGTAGAGTCCATAGATTCAAGCCTACAGAGTCCGTAGATTTTTGAGAAGGTTGAAAAATGAGTAATTTTAAAGCCCAGGACAAATTTTGAAAAGGGAAGAGACAATTTTGGTTTGTAGGACCAAAATAGTTCAAATGTTGTCCCAAAAAATGAGTGATATTTTTGGGGGACAACAGCTGGCTCCAGTTGGGGAACTTCTATCAATTACAAAAAGAATTGAAGGGAGTAGAATCCAGAATCTCCAGTGTCTTCATGTGTACCATTGGGCTACAGAGTCATGCTACCCAAAAATGGAAGGCATCAAAAATGAAACAAACAAAGCAAAGTAGAATTAAAAACTATACAAATATATATATATATATATATATATAGATGGAATGATCTGATACTTCAAGAATTGAAGTATTTCAGATGCTGCTTCTTGAGAGACAGTGAAAATAGTGTGCCATCTTGGTAAACTAGCAAGAAGACATTTGTCCCCATAAATGGTGACGGGCAAATGGATTTCTCCACCAAGAAACCAATTTTCTGTGTCTTCCACTTGGCTTTTTCTTCTTCTTGTCCCATGGCAAGATGTGGTCTTCAAACTGGAAACCATAACTCCTTGCTCTCTTGGTGAAGGATTCCTTTGCCTGATTTTGATTTGTAGTAGCATGGTCCATTATCGTAATTGATTATTCTTCTAGTTTAGTCTAGCATATGATTGGATTGTCTACATCAAACTCCTAATAAACTATCAGCTTAGCATCTCCTTTGATGTGAAGGAGTTTGATTTCTTCATCTTGAGCAATCTTCAATCCGAGCAATAGAGATTCACATCCAGCTGTGTTGTTGGTGTTGCTGAGTTGCAAATAACATGAAGGAAGAATATCTCTTTGAGGAGATATCAACATAGTCCTAACTCCATCATTGGTGGAAAAATTGCTGCCATTGGATTTCAGGGTCAAAGCATCATCAAAAGCTAATCTCCTATCAGATTTCTCTTCATTAGAGATGGAAGATCCTTCCTTACTTGTATTGTGTCCTACCAATTCTCCTGAGGTCTTATTTGGATCAATTACTAGATTGTCAGCTACAGGACTTTCATTTGTAGAAACATGAACATCCTCTGTGGTAAGGAAATAATTACCCCTCCCTGAAGACTGAGATAGAATTTTTGCTGCAGGGGCTGATGTTTGGGTGACCATGTATTTTGCTTCCTTTTTAGGGAGCAATCTCTTAATTACGCCTTGGACAGGGATCCTTGCCTCAGACAGGTCCATGCTTAGTTCTCCTCCCACATCCTTGCAAAAATTTCATCCAAGCAAAATGCCATAGGATGCTGGGACGTTAGCCACCAAGACAGTCATCTTGATTCTCTTGTCTGGAAAGGTAGCAAATGCAAATTGGGCATCTTTAATTTGCCCTAGCAATGGTACTTGCTTTTTCTCCATGGAGAAACATCTCCCAAAGGTTTTGGTCAATGTGAGACCTAGAGACTCAGCTATTTTAGTAGGCATGACATTTTCAGATGCCCCAAAATCAATGATGCAATTATTGAGCTGATAACCATTTATTAACAGGAAAACACAGAAAGGTTCTATTTTCCCAGGGGTAGCTGGAGGAGTAAAGATGATTATTTGGAATGGGCATGTTCTTTAGGGAATCAAGAATTATTTTCTTAACCTCTTGTCTTGTAGGGACGGTTTGGTTCTTGACACATTAGACCAACCTATCCAATTGATCAGGATTGGACTGTAAGTATTCAAATTTAGACATTTGTATTTTGGTCTTTTTGACATGATAAATTATGTCAAATGGCTAAATTAGACTAGGAACAGAGAAAGGTACTTCAACTTTTTGAGTTTTAGGAGGGATGGGAGGAGGGCTAGTTTGCAAGATTGAAGTAGAAGGTGAAGGTGAAATTGATGTACTTACATTTTGGGTGATCACTGGATCCTTTGACTAAAAAGGAAGAGTGGTTCCACGCTTAGCAATCGTGACTACTGGCTGAGGTTGATCTTCTATCTTCCCTTTATCAGCTTGATGGACTGATTGGTTTTTGGACCTGGTAAACACTGGATATGATCCATCAATAGCTTCTCCTTTGCTTTTGGGTTCATCTTGGTAGTTTATAAAACCAATGTGGGAGTCGCTAGCTGATTTTTCTTAATTGTCTTCAAGGATATCAATGTCATTTTCTTGATTAAACTCAGGTTGAACAGAGAAATCATGTTCTATTTCCAAATATCCAACTGCTGAGTTTATTGGAGGAGCTTCAAGGGCAAGTTTCCCTTGTTGGGGAGGAAGATGATTTGGCTGCCCTTGATTCTTGGCAGCATTTCCTTGATATGATTGATTTGGAAATGTCCTTGGCATATCTCTATATGAAGGAGCATAAGACATTCCTTGTGCCATTTGATTTTTCAAGGCTAGCACTTCATTTGCTAGCTTTTGCACCATTGGATCAGTGGTGCCTGTAGATGCATATTCAGAAGATGAGGAAGGTCTATTTTTGTTTAGATCTCTTATTATCTTCCCTACTAAGATGAGATCATCTTCTACCTCAGTGGCCAAATGTTGAGCTACAACAAGATCTATTTGACTAGCACGTCTCAAGAGAAAACTTACTTTAGGTAACTGAGAATTAATGAAGAAGTATTTGAGATTCTCAGCTGTAGGTCGAGCAATTATAGGAATTTTATTCCTCAGTTTGTCAAATTTGGCTTTGAAGTCTCTCATAGGCTCATAAGGCTCTTTCTTCATCTGTGTAAGTTGAGCCAAAAGTGCATGTGCATCTTTTGCAGGTTTGAATCTAGCTTGAAACTTATCTTTGAGAGTATTCTAATCAGTTACTGACCAAGCCTGTAGATGATAAAACCAATCTGCAGCAGCACCTTGTAGTGTCTCCATAAAAAGCTTGAATGCTACATCTTCAAATTCTACTATGATTACTCCACAAGCTATGCTGAAGGCTACAATGTGTTCATCAAGATGAACTTTTCCATCACCATAGAATTTGGGGAAATTCTTCCTTGAACTACGTGGAAGCTCATGTAGAGGTGGAGTAAGATTTAGAGGACCAAAGACATTACCCTAGGGGCCTTGAATTGCCATTGTAGGATTATGAAAAGGAGGGATAATAAATCTTAGAGGGGTAATTATTGGCAAAGCTTTATCAACAGTAGAAGTAGATACTTCATCTGGCAATGGAGATCTGACTTTAGTAGGAAGAAAGCTCTTGGTTCATTAGAGATGAGATGGTGAAGGAAACATATCAAAATCACTTTGCTGTACCAACTCAAATATAGGGTCAACAATCCCTTTAGCCCTTTGGCTTCATGTATACCTTGAATCTGCCAGATTGTGAAATAAGAATGGAAATGAATTGACCTTGCTTCAGTTGCAGTAGCCTCTTCAAGAAGGACTCGAGAATAGTAACACATCATGTTTCATTGAAATCTGTTAAGAAGACAGGCTAAAACTTAGGGGCATTTACCCATTTGATTTTATCAATGCAGAGAAACAAGTCACACTATTGAAATTTTGTAACTTTCAATGTCCACCTGGCGATCTGATCCTAACTTCATCGTTCCTCCTTTTTTGGTTAAGTGAATTGGGTCCTAGATTCAATTTGCTATTCTGTTCCTTCCTCACTTTCTGCTAGTCTTGGCCTTAAAGCCTATGAATGCATTTAGGTCTGTAGATTACAAGGATCAATGACTATTTTATGAGCTTTGAAATTGACATTCGTGTGCCCATCACCACATTTTCAATGGCTAGTTCGTTGTCTTGATTTTAACATCTTCGGGCACGTCACCCCTTGGTCTTTCTTTGGATTTTCTATTTGGCACTTTCCCAGAAAGAACCTATCCTTTTGGGCCTTAATAAATGATTTGCCTTAGTTCGAGAAGAGCCCCCTGCAAAGGTATCTGCCCTTCAGGCGGTCTTCAGATGGCCGTCGGGCTTCTTGTTTTACATCTTCCAGAAGGGAAGGTGACCCTTCAATTTGGAATCTGAGAGTCCCCCAGAAGGGCATCTGCCCTTCGAGGTCCTTCGACTGCCTTCACCTTAGAAGTCTCTCATGGCCTTTTCCTTAGCGGACTGTCTCTCGGGCTTTCTCTATGAACAAATTCCTGTGGGTATTTTCTCACGAACAAAAAGTCCATGGAATTGTTCCATTTAAAATATCTATGAATTCCTTCGAGATTTCTTCCCGTGACTTCTTTGAATTCTTTCAGACTTTTTGTCTGAAGGAATTCATTCAGACAAAAGTCTGAAATAATTATGACTTAGTCTTTTTCAATTGCCTTAAACAAAAAATCTGAAAGAATTTACCTTTGCGACCTTCTTTGAAAATGACCCTTCAAAAGGGTACTATTGTAGACGAAGTGCCATCCGCAAGGGCACTTGTCCTTCGGAAGGCTTCTTTGAACTAAGTTGATGATCCCTTTGATTGAACCAACTAAGTGAACCATTTGATTGAACCAAACATTGAACCAATCCGTTGAACCACTCTATTAAACCGCTTCGTTGAACCAAGCCGATGAACCACTTGGTTGAACCAAGCGTTGAACCAAGTCGATGAACCAAGATTTGAACCAAAATGGTTCAAGCCAATGAACCAAGCCTTTAAACCAAGCAGATGAGCTAAGTCATTGAACCATTTGTTTGAACCAACCGTTGGTTCAACGATTCAAATGAAGCCTTGAACTGACTGACGAACCATTTGTTTGAACCAAAGGATGAACCACTCCATTGAACTAAACATTGAACCGCTTGGTTGAACCAAGCCATTGAACCATTCCTTTGATTGAAACCCACCGTTGAACCAAAAGTGTTGAACCTTTTAAACTTTGAACTCATTGAACCTTTGAACCAAAGTGGTTCAATGGTTCAAACCTTCTTTGCTTAGATGCTTGCCGATGGAGATTTTTGATTGAACCAAGGCACTGAACCAATCCCAAAAATGACCAAGTGTTAAAAATTGATTCATTTGGTTAAACCTACCTATAGAAGTCTTTGAACCTATAGAAATGAACCTGCCTATAGAGTCTGTAGAAATCAACCTGTGAAGTCCTTTAAACTTGGCCTGTAGAGTCCATATATTTTCTCTTCTTGTTGAGTCCATAGATTATCTCTTCCTACTAAGTCCGTAGATTCAAGCCTATAGAGTCTATATATTCAAGCTTGCAGAGTCCGTAGATTTTTGAGAAGCTTGAAAAATGAGGAATTTGAATGCCCAAGACAAATTTTGAAAAGGGAAGAGACAATTTTGGTCTGTAGGACCAAAATAGTTCAAATGTTGTCCCAAAAAATGAGTGATATTTTTGGGGGACAACACACCTAATGTATTTTCTAGAGTTGTAGTAAATGCTTTCAAAGATTTCATTAATGAGTTCTTGGAGGTCTATCTAGATGATTGGTCAATATTCTCTCTATTTAAAGAGCACTTATCAAAGCTAAGATTGATGTTATAGTGATGTCAGGCATGCACATCACCTTAAATTTAAAGAAGTGTCTTGTTGGGTGAATATTTTTTCACCAGCTAACTGAGGGCAAAATAGGTGTTTAAACCACATCATAGGGAGATTTATCAGCCAAATGTGCAGGTCGACCGCATCAAAAGAGGAAAAATCTCTCCTCTCATCAAGGGGAGGTTCCCTATAACTATAAGGTACTATATACTATAAATAAGTTGAAAATAATACTCAGGGTAGGATAACACCATCCATCTCTCTTTTTTTAGAGATGATGTTCATAGACATAGGAAAATTCTTGGGTGATTGCTGGAGGTACTTCTCTTCTTTCAGAAGTAATACTCAGTCAACAACCAGATTCCTTCCTGGGTAGTAAAAGTAATTGGATGCAGTAACACAACATGATGAAGTGTAGCACAAAGTCTCCACCTCAACTACCAAAGAGTGAAATATATGAAGGACAATGGGGGTACAAATTCATCCCAAGATCCTTTAAATAGATACAGAAAACAACACACTAAAGACCATTATGGCAACACAAAGTCTCTCCACAGTCGGCTTCAAGACACCTTCCTGATTACTTCCACTAGTTTTGCTTGTTAAATTAAATGGACAAGAATGCTTCTAGGAAATAGACATAAGAACAATTTCCTAAATAACACAAGCTATTCCAGCACAAAGTCTGAAAGGTCACTTGTTTTATCATTCAAATAACAAAATATGATTAACAATCTGAGCTCAAAGTCTCAAGAATGCCTTTCAATTTGGGCAGAGTTTCGCTTCTAATAACAAAGAGATCTCCCTTTCATAAAATGAGAGATTACAATATATATCATTCCAAGAAAGACTTGGGCACTAGTTTTCATGAAAATGGTCCATGTCGAATTAAATGTCTTGAATACCAATGACAGGGTCATTATAGAAAAGGTCATCAGCCTTGACTTTGACATTCTGAATCATCTCAAATGTCTCCTCCTAAGCATGGTTCATTTGGTCTTCTTTATGGTGCTTACACAACTGTCCATTTGCCTTTACTTAATGTAAAAAAATAGGCCATGCCTTTGAATGTTCGTGCTCTTTGATGTCCACCTGGTGGACTGTTTCACCTACTGGAAATAAATCTCTTGTAGATATTTTTGGATTTCCTGTACTTTTTCTCTCTTTCATTGCCATGTTTTATCCTTCCTTGGTGATCTGAGTTCTCAGGGCTTTCTTCTCACTTTTAGCTGGCTTTTTCAGCTCCTTCTTTGGCCAGTCGCTGAGTTTGTTCTCAGGTGTGCATCTTTGAAAATCAACGAATATTTCATTAACCTATATTTGATGTCTGTGGGGATGTCATTGATCACTTAGTCACTTGAACCACTTTGAACCTTGAACCTTTGAAGTGCATCAGTTCAATGGTTCAATAGTTTAGGCAGTTCAATCGGCTCTTTGGTTCAATCGACTCTTTGGGAAGGGCCGCATTCACTTTTTTTTCCTCTTCAATTGAACCATCTCTTCGAACTTGTTTTTAAAATCTTCCACTTCCTTTGCTTGAAGCTTCCTTGTGAACTTTGAACTTCTTAAATTGGTTGAACTCTTTGAACCATTTGAACCACGTTGAACCATTGAACCACTTTGAACCATTTCAATTCAAGGTTCAATAGTTCAATGGTTTAATTTTCACTCTTCGAAGCCTTCTTTTCTTTTAAATCACTTAACTCATTTTGAACCTTTGAACCACTTTGAACTTTAAACTTGTGAAAGTTTAAGTTTTAATGGTTCATTCCACTTGTTTGAAGCCTGTCGATAGACCTTTGATTAAACCTTAGCATTGAACCAGCCTTGAAATTGCCTAAGTGTTGGAACTTGTTTCTAAAAAATCTTACCTATTTAACCTACAAGTTCTTTAGCTGAGAAGACTTGAATAATTGAAGAATTTGAATACTCAAAACATTTTTGAGAAGGAAAGAGATCATTTTGGCCTTTAAGACCAAAATAGTTGATATGTTGTCCCCAAAAAATAAGGGATGGATTTGTGGAACAACAACTAGCTATAGTTGGGGAACTTCCATCGATTGCAAAAATAATTGAAGGGAGTAAAATCTAGAATCTCAGTGCCTTCATATATGCCATTGGGCTACGGAGTCATGCTACCCAAAAAGAAAGGTGTAAAAACAAAACAAAATGAACTAAACAAAAAAATTAAAGAGTATACAAATATGTACAACTGATGTCATCTAATACTTCAAGGATTGAAGTGCTTTAGATGCTGCCCACTATGAGGTAGTGAAAAGGGTGTGCCATCTTGATACTTTAGTAGGAAACTATTTCCACCATTGAGCTGATGAATAGAAAATGGGTCTCTCCATAAGGAATCAAATTTCCCATGCATTCCCTTTGGTTCTCCTCTCTTGTACCATAACAGAACTTGATCTCCAATTTGAAAATCATGATCTTTTACTTTCTAGTCAAAGAGATTCTTCACTAGACTTTGATGAGTAGCAATTTAGTCCACCACCATAGTTCACTGCTCATTAAGTTCATTCAGGCACATGATCCTCTTGTCGATGGCATTTTCAAAAGTTGAATCTTCTACTGCCTTTGCCAACTTCAATGCTGGTAATTTTAGGGTGATTGGTATCTCTTCATTGAGACCATACAGAAGTTGGAAAGGTGACATATATATTTCCCTCTTGGGCATAATTCTATCTACCCATAAAGTATCAAACAATGCTTTGTGCCAGGTTCTTTGATTGTCATCTACTAGCTTCCTGATGATGGTGACTAGGTTCTTGTTTCTCGATTCTGCTTGGCCATTTTCTTGTCAAAAATACTCAGAAGAGTGGGAGAGGGTAATCCCATAATAAAAGTAGAACTAAGTAATCTCATGGGAAGATAAATAGGCTACATTATCGGTCATAATCTTGGTTGGGACCCCAAACCTAGAAATGATGTTCTCCTTGAGGAAATTGCATACTACTTTTAAAGTGGCATGCTTGGCTGGAATGGCCTCCACCCACTTGGTGAAGTAATCTGTGGCTATGAGGACATAATCATGTCCAACACTTCAAGATGGGTTTACAGTTCCAATGAAATCAATTCCCCATTGATAAAATGGCTCTTCTATTACTACTAGCTTGAGAGGCAACACAACCAATTTGGGTCTTCCAACGAACTATTAACATAGTTCACATTTACGCACCCATTTGTATGCATTTTGAAATAGGGTAGGCCAATAATACCTAGATTGCAAAATCTTATGGGTAGTTACAAGTGCAGAAAAATGTCTTCCACAATCCAAATTGTGGAAGGATTCTAGAAGTTTGTTCTGCTGAACTTTATCCACACAGTGAAGGAGTTCGCCATCAAGGTTCCTCTTATATAGCCCGTTGTCCCACAAGACAAAGTTGGCAACTTTCAACTTGACAGTCCTCTTTTTTAATGAGACATGTGAGTAGGACACTCACTGTAGATAAGGAAATGAGTGATATTTGAATACCACTCATCCGTAGTGGTGACAAAGAGAATTATTGGTGTGTCTCCCACTTCTGTTTCTTCATGCCCTATTTCTTTTGGTATGTTGTCAGTAATTAATTGGCAGAGACCCCTTCCTCGCACCAGCTTCATTGGTTTGATAAGTAGATCAAACTCTTAGGTTTTAGCAATCCAATTTCCCCTTTTTGTTCCAAAGTCCTACTGAGTTAATATATATTTGACTGTTGCATCAGGAACTAGGGCAACAACGTGTGAATTCAGAATGTAAAAGTGGAAATGCTTTACTTTCTTTACCACTGCATAAGCATGCTTCTCTATGTTTGAGTATTTCAGCTCATGAGCTTTGAGAGGAAAACTCATGAAGGATATGGGAGATTTCACACCTTTTTTCTACTGAACTAGAATTGCTGAAAGTGTGTGTTCGGAAGCATAAGTGTACATTATGAAGCCTTTGGTGTAATCTAGACAAACCAAAATTGGGGCATGGGCAATAGGTGTCCTGATGTCTTGAAATACTGATTTGCCTTCTTTATTCCAGTTGAAAGTGGCCTTTCCTTTCATCATGTCCACAATGTGGTGAGTCTTCTTTGCAAACTCAGGGATGAACCTTCGTAGAAAATTCACCTTTTTAAAGAAAGAGTGAATTGCAGTCTTACTAGTGGGAAAAGCAAGCTCTTGGATGGATTTGACTCTTTCTGAGTCAATCTTTATGCCATCTTGGGATACAGTGTGTCTGAAAAGTTTCCCTTTTGTCACCCCAAAAATTGACTTCTTGGGATTTAAAGAAATGTCATTCTGTCGACATTATTCCAGCACTTATTGCAGATGGCACATGTGATTAGGATGATGCTTAGAAAAGACTGTTAAATTTTCAAGGTATACCATAATGAACTTACCCATCTCATTTCTGAAAGCAAGGTCTATTGCTCTCTAAAAGGTGGTGCCAACATTCATCAAACCAAAAGGCATTCTTTGATATGTAAAGGTGCCCCAAAGTGTAGTAAAGGCAGTCTTGTGTTGGTCTACTTCACTGACTTCTACTTGATTGTACCCTAAGAAACTATTTAATATTGATAACATCTCCAAATTAGTCACTGTCTAAAGGACTTGATCCATGATGGGTCGAGGGTAGTTATCCTTTAGAGAGGATTGGTTCAATTTTTTGAAATTCACATAGAGGAAAATTTTGCCATTCTTTTTTCTCATAGGGACTATGTTTTTAATCCATGTGGAATGATGGATTGAAAAAATTATCTTGGCTTTTAACATTTTATAAATTTCAGATAGAATGGTACTTGATATTTTGGGGTTGTACTACCTATATTTTTGCTTGTGAGGCAACAAATCACTCTTGAGAGGAATTTCATGGCAAACTTCTTCAGGCTTGAGCAATTTTAGGTCATCATAGGAGTACACCAAAATATGTATGTACTAGCAGAGCAGAGCAGTGAATTTAAGCTTCTCATCAGGGGTGCAATACTTTCCAATGTTGGTGATCTTGGGATTTTCCTCTGTATTCAAATTTATTTGATCAAACTCTTGGGAGGCACTTGAATCCATTTGATATTGTTTGATGAACCTGTCGTGCTTATCAAATAGTTTCTTAAGGGAAACCAATCCTTTGGGAATTTTATTTGCTTTAAGCTGCAGGAATTCTTCACCTATGCCTGAGTTTGTTCTAGGGGCTGATTCCTATGATAGGGGCTTTCTACCTTCAAAATGAAGCTGTTCAAAGCTATCTTTTTATTCTAGAAAGGCAATGATTTGATTATTGCCATTGAACACTTTTCAATGATTGTCATTATCAGGCACACATGGTTAAAAGACCAATTTGATAGTGTACTTGTCTCCTTTAAAATCTAGGCGAGGAACCATGAGGGTAGAAAAAATAGCCAATGTATTAGCTCAGCCATTGAACTCTCTGGGTACTGTAGGGATACTGAAAGCATCAAAGCTTTCAATTTGATCCCAAACCAGATTGTGATAATGGTGCAATCTCTAATTTTTGGTTTGATACAGGTTCCTCACCTAGCAAACCACTAATTGAGCGTCTCCTTTGGTGTGAATAAGCTTAATGCCTCTATCATGAGCAGCCTTCAAATCGAGTAGCAGATATTCATATTTAGCAGTGTTGTTGGTGTTGCTAAACTGCAACTTGTAAGCATAAGGAAAAATATCTCCTTGCAGAGATATTAAAACAATCCTAGCTCTAAAACTGGTAGAAGAGTAGTTGCCATCAAATTTTAGAATCTATATGCCACTGAAAACTGCTCCTTTCTCAAATTTTCCTTCATTTAGAGGGGAGGGTCCTTCTGCACCTGTGCTGTGCTTTATTAATTCTTCTACTATCTCATCTGAATAAATTTATGGATCACCACCTACAAGAATTTCATTTGCTAAAACATGAACATCTTCTGTGGTCAAGAAGTAATTAACCACCCCTAAAGACTCAAATAGAATTTGAGCTTCAGGGGCTGTCATTTGGGTGACAATGTACTTTGACTCCTTTTCAGGGAATAGCCTCTGCATGATGCCTTTGATAGGGATCCTTTCCTCAGACAGGTCCATACTTATTTCTCCACCAACATCCTTGTAAAAATTTTGACCAAGAAGGATGCCATAGGAGGCTAGGACGTCGGCCACCAGGACTGTCATCTTAATTCTTTTTTTTGGAAAGGCCACAAATGCAAACTGGGCATCTTTGATTTGTCCCAACAAAGGGACTTGTTTATTTTCCATGGAGAAGCATCTCCCAAATGTCTTGGTCAGTGTTAGACCAAGAGATTTTGCCACTTTGGTAGGCATGACATTGTCAGATGCACCTGAGTCGATGATGTAATTATTTAGCTAATAACTATTTATCAATAGAGAGACATAAAATGGTTCTGTCTTCCTGAGAGCAGTAGCAAGAGTAATGACAAGGTTATTCTGGGTGGATGTGGGAGTCACCTTTAGAATAGTTGGTCCTACAGGGATGGCTTTATTCTTTACACTTTGAAGCAACTTATCCAACTGATCAGGGTTAGATTGTAGGAATTCAAATTCAAACATTTGAATTTTGGTTTTCTTGACATGGTTGATTATATCAAATGTCTGAAATAAATTAGGAACATGGAAAGACAGTTCATCCTTCTAGTTTTTAGGAGGGGTGGTATTGGTCTATGAATTTGAAGCAAAAGATGAAGGAAAACTTAATGTACTTACCTTTTTAGTGATCACCGGGTCCTTTGATTGAAAAGGCAGAGTGGTTCCCCGCTTAACAATTGAAATTACTGGTTGAAATCACTCCTCTATTTTTTCCTTATCAGCTTATTGGGCTGACTGGTTCTGAGACTGGGTGAATACAGTGTATGATCCATCAAACGCTTCACCTTTACTTTTGAGTTCATGCTAGTAATTTAGGAAACTAATGTTGGAGTTGCCAGCTGATTCATCTTGGTCTTCCACAAAGAGATCAACAGCATCTTCCTAGTTTAACTCAGATTAGAAAGAAAAATTTGATTCTATTTTAAGGTATCCAACTACTGAGTTTGTTGGAGCTACTTCAATAACAAGTTTCCCTTGAGGGGGAGGAAGATGATTTGGCTGCCCTTGATTCCTGGTAGCATTTCCTTGGTATGAATGATTGGGGAATGTCCTCCTTGGTATATCTCGATGAAAAGGAGGAGCAAACATCCCTTGCACCATTTGCTTTCTAAGAGCTAGCAACTCATTTGATATCTTTTACACCATTAGATCAGTGGTGTCTGTAGATGGATATTCAAAGGATGAAAAAGATTTACCTCTGTTAGGATCTCTCCTTATCTTCCCTGCCAAGATGAGATCATCTTCCACCTTATTATCCAAATCTTGCGCTACAACAAGGTCTATGTGGCTAGTCCGTCTTAGCAAAAAACTCACTTTAGGCAGCTGAGAGTTGATGAAGAAGCGTTTGATATTCTCAGCTGTTGGCTAAGTAATTATAGTAATCCTGTTCCTCAACTTGTCAAACTTGGCTATGAAATCTCTCATTGGTTCATGAGTCTCCTTCATTTGTGTGAGTTGAGCTAGCAGGGCATGCACATCTTCTGCAGGCTTGAACCTGGCTTCAAATTTGGATTTGAGAGTGTTCCAGTCAGTCACTAATCGAGCTTACAAATGGTAAAACCAATCTGTAGCAACACTTTGTAATGTCTCTACAAACAGCTTGAGGACTACATCTTCATACTCCACACCTATCATGCCACATGCTATACTGAAGGCTATAATATGTTCATCAAGATGAACTCTCCCATCACCAAAGAATTTAGAGAAATTCTTCCTTGAACTATGTGGTAGCTCATGTAGAGGTGGAGTTAAATTGAGTGGGCCAAAAGAGTTACCCTAGGGGCCTTGAGCTTCCATTATATGACTATGGAAAGGAGGGATAACAAATCTTGGTGGAGTATGTATGGGAAAAGCTCTGCTAGCAGAGAAAAAAGAAGCTCTGCCTTGTATTGGTGACATGGTGTTTGTAGGAGGAAGACTCCTTGTTCATTGAAGGTGAAGTTGTGGAGAGAACAAATCAAAATTGCTCTGCTGCACCAACTCAAAAATAAGGTCAACAACACCTTGAGATTTCTAGCTTCTTATATAGCATGGAGCTGCCAGATTCTAGATTAAAAATGGAAAAGAACTAGCCCTGCTTCAGCTTAGAGCTTGAGGCTCCAAACTGGTTGTTCTTCCCCAGTGGAGTCACCAAAAATTGTTGGGTGAATATTTTGTCACCAGCTAACTGAGAAAAAAATAGGTGTTTCAACCACAACATAGGGAGATTTATCAGCCAAATGTGCAGGTCAACCATATCAAAAGGGGACAAATCTCTCCTCTCATCAAGAGGAGGTTCCCTATAACTATAAGGTACTATATACTATAAATAAGTTGAAAACAACACTTAGGGTAGGATAACACCACCCATCTCTCTTTTTTTAGAGATGATGTTCACAGACATAGGAGAATTCCTGAGTGATTACTAGAGGTACTTCTCTTCTTTCAGAAGTAATACTTAGTCAACAGCCAGATTCCTTCTTGGGTAGTAAAAGTAACTAGCCACAGTAACACAGTAGGATGAAGTGTAGCACAAAGTCTCCACCTCAACTTCCAAAGAGTGAAATATACAAAGGACAATGGGGGCACAAAGTTGTCTCAAGATCCTTTACATAGATATAGAAAACAACACACTAAAGGCCATTATGGCAGCACAAAGTCTCTTCACAGTCGGCTTCAAGACACCTTCCTGATTACTTCCACTAGTTTTGCTTGTTAAATTAAATGGACAAGAATGCTTCTAGGAAACAAACATAAGAATAATTTCCTAAATAACACAAGCTATTCTAGCATAAAGTCTGAAAGGTCACTTGTTTTCTCATTCAAATAAAAAAATATGATTAACAGTCTGAGCTCAAAGTCTCAAGAATGCCTTTCAATTTGGGTAGAGTTTGGCTTCTGATAACAGAGAGATCTCCCTTTCATAAAATGAGAGACTACAATATATATCATTCCAAGAAAGACTTGGGCACTGGTTTTCATGAAAATGGCCCATGCTGAATTAAATGTCTTGAATACCTATGACAGGGCCATTCTAGAAAAGGTCATTGGCCTTAACTTTGGCATTTTGAATCATCTCAAATGTCTCCTCCTAAGCATGGGTCATCTGGTCTTCTTTATGGTGCTTACATAGCTATCCATTCACATTTACTTAATGCAAAAAAAGGCTATGCCTTTGAATGTTCACGCTCTCTGATGTCCACCTGGTGGACTATTTCACCTACTGGAAATAACTCTCTTGTAGATATTTTTGGATTTCCTATAGTTTTTATCTCTTTCCTTGCCATGTTTTGTCCTTCCTTGGTGATCTGAGCTCTCAGGGCCATCTTCTCATTTTCAACTAGATTTTTTGGCTCCTTCTTTGGCTAGTCATTGAGTTTGTTCTTAGGTGTGAATCTTTTAAAATCAATAGATATTTCATTACCCTATATTTGACATCTGCAGGGACATCACTAGTCACTTAGTGACTTGAAACACTTTGAACCTTGAACCTTTAAAGTGCATTGGTTCAATGGTTCAACGATTCAGGTGGTATATTCGACTCTTTGGTTCAATCAGCACTTTGGGAAGGGCCGCGTTCGCTTTCTTTTCTTCTTCGATTGAACCATCTCTTTGAACTTGTTTCTGGAATCTTCCACTTCCTTCCTTCACTCAAAGCTTCCTTGTAAACTTTGAACTTCTTGAATTGGTTGAACTCTTTGAACTATTTAAACCACGTTGAACCATTAAACCACTTTGAACCATTTTGATTCAAGGTTCAATGGTTCAATGGGTCAATCTTGAATCTTTGAAGCCTTATTTTCTTTTGAAGTGCTTAACTCCTTTTGAACCTTTGAGCCACTTTAAAATTTGAAATTGTGAAAGTTCAAGGTTCAATGGTTCATTCCACTTGTTTGAAGCCTATCGATGGACCTTTGATTGAACCTCAACATTGAACCAGCCTTGAAATTGCCTAAGTGTTGGAACTTCTTTCTGAGAAAGCCTGCCTGTTGAACCTGCAAGTTCTTTAGATGAGAAGACTTGAATAATTGAAGAATTTGAATACTCAAAACATTTTTGAGAAGGGAAGAGATCATTTTGGCCTTCAAGACCAAAATAGTCGATATGTTGTCCCCAAAAACAAGTGACAGATTTTGGGAACATGTCTATTCTTTACACCTTTTGGTATTTTGTTGGGTCATGTTGTGTGTAACAATAGAATTTTGGTTGATCCAAATAAAATTGATATTATATTAGGAATGCCACCTCTTACTAACTTAGCTAAAGTGTGCACCTTTATAGGTCATACCATATATTATAAGTTTATAAAAGGATATGCAACTATATCAACATCCATGGATAAGCTAATATACAAGGATACCAAATTTGAATGGATACTAGTGTGTCAAAAAACATTTATTGAGTTAAAGTAGAGGTTGGTAACAACACTCATCTTAGTATTTCCTAACTGGAAGAAACCATTACATGTAAATGTGGATGCTTTGGGCACTGTAGTAGGAGCTATCTTAGTTTAGCTAGGTGAAGGTGGGTTAAACCACCTGATCCATTTTTTAGTAGAAAACTATCAACTGTAGAAAAGAATTAAAAAATAATAAAAAGAGAAACACTAGCCATGGTGTTTACATTACAAAATTTTAGGCATTAATTATTCACTCCACCTTTTGAGTTCTTCATAGACCACCAAGGATTATGATACTTGTTCAATAAACCAATGCTAGGAGGATGGATCTCAAGATGGTTGATGCTCTTTTAGGAATTTATTTTTGAATTAGTTTTAAGTCAAGATGGGAGAATGTGGAATTGATCATCCCAACCAACTTTGTAATGGGGAGGAACTAGAGTAACTCAAAGATGAATCTCCTGATGCACATTTATTTAGGACTGGTACAGTTCCTATTAACATGGATGACATTGAATGTTTTTTAGAATAAGGAACTTTTCCTACACATTATATAGGGAGAGACAAGAAATTGATGGTTACTATAGCTATACAATATAGTCTTATTAATGGATTCCTATATAAACTTGGTAAAGATGATGTACTGTGTAGGGCAGATCTAGAACATGATCAAACACAACTACTTCAAAAATATCAATAAGGGATTAAAAGAGGTCACTTCATAGGATGAGCTACTACAAGGAAAATACTTCAGAGTGGTGTGTGGTGGTCTATGCTATTTCAAGATACATACAGAGTTGTAAAAAACTACCACATTTATCAAAGAATGAGAAAGCCTAACCAATGAGACAAAATTCCTTTGGTACCTACGCTTAAAGATAAATCTTTTGAAAAATGAGGTATTGATTTTGTTAGACCTATATCTCTTCCAAGTAAGCACAGTCATGCCAAATACATTATCACTACAACTGACTATTTTATGAAATTTGTGGAAGTTGTTGCCATTTCAAGTTGTGGTGTGAAGGATCGTACCAAGTTTTTATATGAAAACATTATCACAAGGTTTGGATGTCTAATTAAGATGGTAAGTGATAGAGGTAGGCACTTTATCTATAATATTATTAAGACTCTCATTGAATATTTTATGATATTACACCACAAAAACATGACTTACCATCCTCAAGCTAATGGATAGGTAGAAGCATCTGATAAAATTTTGGGTAAGATGTTAACAAAAAAATAAAATATTCAAAGAGATGATTGGGAGGATCGAATTGCTATAATTATATGGACCTATTACACACATTATAAAAGAGCTATTCAGTTCACTCCCTTCTAATCAGTATATGGCCTCAAGGCAGTAATGCCTATGGAATACATTATTTCTAGTCTACACATTGCGATGATCATGAGATTAAGAGATCATGAATCATTAAGGGCATGGTTGATGTATTTCACCAAGATGGAAGAAGATATATTAAGATCATAATGGACATAACATATCAATAAATAAATTCAAATTTCATGTCATGATCACAATTTGAGATCTAAGCAATTTTACCCAGACCAAACAATATTGCTTTATGAGAGTAGATTCAAAGCATTCCCTGAAAAGCTACACATAAGATGAAAAGGACCCTACATCATTCATTAAGTATCACCACAGGGTACCATAGTGATGAAATAGTTATAGGTAACCATATTACCAAGGTGAATCAATTGCTGTAGGCTTAAGCCATATCATATTTAATCTCTATCATTCTCCTAAAAATTGAGTAGGTGTTGAGTAACACCATGCAGTTAGGATTTTATTTGATGCTATTTATTTTCTATTTATTTTCTTAGGTTAGAATTTTTGTTTAGTGTTCTTGTTGATGCACAACACATCACAACCACTAGAACCAGTTATCATCACAAGATGCAACCACCTTCCTGAGATAGATCATCAAAGAAAATTGGACATAGCTACACCAAGCATTGTAATTAAGTTTGAGAAGGTAGTGACTAGATAAGTATGATGAATTTAAGGCCAATGGTTAAGTTAGACCATTAATGATGTGGCATCTCAAAATATTTCACTAGTTTCAAAGTAGATTTGGTAATAAAATGACAAGTGGATGCATAACATAAATTTATTAACTAAAGGGATAACTACACACCGATAATAACCACTAGAACTAAATGAAATATCCTAGGTACCAAACATCCCTATCAAGGTGATTTTTAGCATCTAATATTAATTGGAAAGAGAACATTCATGCATATACATTCAATGAATTTAATGAAGGTAATGACATGAAATTGGGTGCCAAACATATATAAAATAGAAGGATATGGATAATGATCAAACATTACATCCTTTAACTATCATAAGACTTTTTTGATCAACCCCTCAACTATCTCCTTGTGAATAGATTTCAAATCAGGACATAATTTCTCAAACTAATCATTTAGCTTAGATCATTCACCAAGCCATGGACAGAGATTAACTATTGATTCCACTATTTGATGCTCATAAAGAGGAAATGAGAATCAGGCTATGGATTTGATAGATGAAATACAATGATCCAAAACTATTTGATTTTATAGATGTGGTATAAGATACTTCATTTATTCAAGAGGCCCAAAGAGTAGCACAACTAGGAACCCTAACATTATAACATCCACTGTGAGGCTCTGACATCGAATGGTTACTCAATCTACCTACATTTGGGTAGTTAGATAAAGTGATGATGACATTTTCAATTCGATACAATTAGGGATCTATTCATTTAGATTAATATATTACAATTTGGATTATTGCACACTCAATGTCATGATCAATTGGTCTACCCAATCGTGGTAAATATCTAATGCCATTTAAGTATACACCACCACCTCTTCATTTAGATATCAAATAAAATACACCACTAGGGCAAGATGAGGAATTCTTATAAATTCAATTAAGGATGCTTCATTATACATCATGGTGAAATGTATTACTAAGATATTCTAGGAAACCACAAAGCAAGCAAAATAAACAACAAGAGACATCATTGACATTACCTACTGAATGATGAAGGTGCAATATAGAAAAGGTACTTTTAGGTACCACACAAACCTTTCAATACTAATTTTTAGTTAGATTATTATGTTTCACACAGTGGAAGGTCCACTAGGGCTAGTATAAACAACTGATGATTTTTGACTTGGTAATGCCTTCACAAGCATTACATGGACCAAAATAAGTTATTATTAAAAAATTTAGGTGAATTCAATGCATGGTGGCTATGAGACCTAGCTTTAATTTTATCACATCTTAGGATTCATCAAGATGTAATGCAATACCTAGGTCAACATGCTTCAATTACAAAACTATACAATGGCATATAGATTAAGGTTCATGATTTGCCTACCCCAACTGTCACTCCAATGTCATTTTTAATTTTGATGGTTAAAGCAAAGGATGGAGATTACTAGAAAAAATTCAAAGCTATGAGGTTCGTACCTTGATTTTAAGTCATCCCTCTATAGGCACAAAAACAATAAGTAGAACAAGTAATTTCATAATAACCCACATAACCACAAGCCCAAACAACATAGCCGATATAGCCACAAGCTCCCACACAACAAGAGAAAGGAAAGAGGAAAGCACCTATGTGTAGAGCCTTGCCACCTCTACCAAAGAAAATAACCCAATAAATGAAGTCATGGCTTGAGAATCCCATGATTCCACAAATAGATACTAAGTTTTACCTACCTAAGATGAGGGTAAAGGAACATAAAGTACTCTAATTGATGTTGGAAGACATCAAAACTGAGGTATATGATGTAAAATAAGAGGAGTTTTTATTTTATAAATTAGTGTGTACTTACCAAGTATGAAATTAGGTAAGGCAAGACATTTGGGTTGATATCACTCAACCACATCCTTTTATCCTTTTTGACACTGTAAGATAGGAAGCAACTTGGAAAAATTTAGAGGAAAAAATATTTTCAATAGAACCAACCATAGGATCATCCACTACACATGTAATAGATTTATTTGTAGAAGACAGTCCTACACAACCCTTGGTTAGTTGACCATGCACACATCTAACTATGAAGCCATTACAAATAGTGTGGGAAAGGATGGTCTCTTTTAGTTCACCTGAATAAAAAGTAGTCATAATAAGCTCAACCAACTCAAAAAACTCAAACTTAAGCTGTGAAGAAATAAAAGCAAACAATCAAGCCTCCAACCAAATCTAGGAGAAATAATTTGGTACAAAAATATTAGCTAGGTGAAGCACAATCACTTGAGCAGACTAAATCTAAATAAATCTGATAATGGTGCTAAAGGAAAAGAGTAACCCATGGATATATCCATGCCTAGGGAAGTTGAATAACAATAAACTATATAGGGTACACTTGAGCCTAACATGAGGCAAGAAGAACAAAGGAATAAGGAAACATAAGAACAATCAGTTGTGACGCAACTAACATAATAGGAAGATGCATAGAGTCCACCATAAAGGCAACAAAAGATAATCATTGAGCAAAAAAGGAAATTTGAGGAAGTTGAGGCTACACAAAAATAAACCAAAGAAGTAGAAGCTATCAGATGGAAAACTAAAGAAGTAGAGGATGCATGGAAGTAATCCAAAGAAGTTGAAGCCAAAAATAAGAAAGCTATGGAAGCTAAAGTTGTGAGAAAGTGGGCTGAATAAATAGAGGCAAAAAAGAAACAACAAGAGGAAGTGAAAAGGCAACATCAAGAGGCATAAGCTGCATAACATAAAAAAAGGAAAAAGCAACCAAAGCTAAGGCTAAATCTAAAGCTAAAGCTAAGGTTGAAACTGAAGCCAAAGCTAAGGCTAAAACTGAAGCCAAGGCTAAGGCCAAAGCTGAAACCAAAGCCAAGGCTGATGTAGAGGATAAAGCCAAAGCCCAAGCTAAGGCTCAAGATAAGGCCAAAGAGGAATTTAAAGCACAAGTTGAATCCAAGACTAAGGCCAAGCTAGAAGTAACAACCAAGGCTAAGTATCTCAAAGATGTGCAAGTATAAGTAGGGGTAGATATTGTCACTTGGATTTGCACCCTTTGAGGAGATAACAAGGCTCTTCTCATCCAAGTGGCACAATGGAATCACCTCTAAGATTGTGGGCAGCCTAAGGAATGAGGTGAGTCTCTAGATAGGGATATATTCCTTGATGTACCACTTAGGATTGAATATAAAACTAACTTGGGGGGGAAAGAGAGAGAAAATTGAAAGCAAATCTAACCTCTGAAAGTGAGCCATCATCATCTAATGTTTAGAAAACTGCCCCTCCATACACCATGCACACTTGGCCTCAAAAATGCCTTTAGTTTTCTATTAAAATATGTAAAAGGTAGTGGGTGACATGTTTTAATTCCTTTCATGGCCTTATAATCATCAGGCACACCTTAAAAAATCCTCACTTGAAGTTTTCCATCTTCTTCACTAGCTTGTCCAATATGTTGATTTGACTAGCTGAGTTGAATCACATGGTTAGGAAACTTAGAAGTTATTTCATGACATTCAATGAATAGTTGAGTTATATGAAGTCTGAATCTTCCATCCAAACTTTGTTTCATCTCTTAAGTATTCTTGTAGCCTACACAACACATAAAATAATGAGAAAAACCCTATTATTGCCCCCATCCGTACAAGTCCATACGAATCAAAATCATGTGAAGTATCCTGACTAAGTCTTATAAAAGTTATAATATATATTCTAGAAAAAATATGCCATTTTAGTGCATCTCCAACTCCATTTTCCCAATCAGGTCCTAGCTGAGGGTTTAGTAGGGTTTTAGGCCTGTTTCTACTCTTAAGTTTGGTTCATTAAATTTGGACATCCAACCTACAAATTTTTTAAACTAATTTGGCCTTTAAGACCCATACTAACATCCCCTAAATCCTATATCTCCCATGCAGATCCTCATTAAAGATACGAGCTTCAAAAGATGGACTATTGAGCTTGTCTCTCTCCTTCTTGCAAGCTTAAGTTCATTTCTAAGAAAAAAATGGCTTCTCCAAGGTTTCATTTAGTATTAAAAAGATTTGAAACCTCTATAATGACCTCAATAACATGTTCAAAGAGGTTTTAAATCATTTCTAAGATCAAAATTGTGAATGACTTCCTCTTTGCTCACTAGGCCTTATCTTTGCCTAGTAGGCTTACCTACACTTTTGAGTTCAACATGGACATTTATGGTTTTAAATAATTAATAATGGTTTATAAATATCTATATACATCCCATACACATGATCCAATAGGCTAGAAATCACTTCTAGGTATTAAAATAAAATTAACTTATTGTTTGATCATTAGGCTTAAACTTGTCCTTTAGGTCTATCTACAAATCCTGGTGTCTAGACCACAATGTTTGTTTCCACTTTGAAAGTTTTTCCACGTTTATATTAATGTGTTTCAACTTATCCAATATTTTTGTTCATCTTTCAACATAGTTCTCTCCAACCTGCAAGTTTATGTATGAGGGGAAGTCCCCCTGTCTGAGATAAAACATGGGGTACTTCCCCTATTTGTCTAATAAAAATAACACTTGTGTGGGTTTCCTAAGGTGTAAAAGGTTTTCCACACCAAAAATAGGCTCTTTATTTCATTTCTATATCCCCCAAAAGTATTCTAATAGACCTTGGTGAAAAGGATTATGTGCAGGGTTCTCAAGAGTGAATTATATATTACAAAATTGGAGTCACTTCTTTGATTATATATCCACTATAGTGGTGGTACTAAGTTTTTATAACTTTTATTAATATATCCTAACCTTAATTCATCACCTAAATTCTCACAAGGTCCTCACTTACCTTGAATCAATTAAGCTTGAGTGTACCCTGTTAGTTATATCCCTGCTATGAGGTCACTTGAAGATATGTGTATATGGACTAGGCCTAAAAATAATATGTAACACTCAATTAATCCTCTTTGTCTCATTTGATACCTATTTTATTTCATACTTATGCAATGAAAGTATCAAAATCTCTTTCTTCTAGCTGACTATTTGTCTTTTTTGAGAATGGACCCCTGTTCGTAGGCTTTATTGCATGAATTAGACTTGGAAACTTTAAACTAATCTCTCTGATCCTTTCCAAGAACCTGTATAAATATTTAGAGCCTATTTAATACCTTTTTGAACCTGGGCCACCATCTTGAAACTTAATCTTGCTCACTATCTGTCTACTCAATTAGCTGATTGTACCCTTTGCTTAGAAGGGGTCACCTGTAGGTGACCATGTATGGTTAGCTTAGGTAAAGGTACCTATTATGCTCCTCATTTTATTTTTAAGTGTCCATTATGCTTGTTTTCTTTACTAGCCTTATTAATCCATGTATCTTGTCTAACTAGTCTAGACTGTTTGTATATAATTCTAACTGTATTTCCCTTTTGAGCAGTGAACTGGAGTGTGTGAGACTTCCAATTAAACTTGGTCATGGTGTGAAGAGATTTTATATGGAATCCCTTAGGTCACAAAGTTAATTCTTTCAACTAACACTCACCTTGAATATCTCAAGACACCATATAACATCAAACTTTGGGATCACTACCTTTTTGCTCAGTTATAGGTCACATATATATAGTTTATGGACTAAGAGCAAGCTTAAGGGGTCAAAACACAAAGTACCACTCTTTCATGGTGATCCTTTAGACCATGGATTCTACCTTTAACCTATGAAACATTCACACTTATGGTATCAAAAACAAGTTTCCACTTTTGGATGGCAAAGACCTTATTTGGATCACAGTCCTATATATGACATTGAAAGAAAACCATGTTTTATTGGAAACTTTGAGATGTCCAATGACCATATTTCACTTGTTAACTTTCTCCCTATGGAGAGGATTACAAATCAAGTTAGTCAAACATTAGTCCATAAATCTTGAAAAATGCATAAAGCACTAACTAACTATGCCTATCTATTCATATGGGAATTACAAAGGATAAAAAGAAACAAATGAAAGAAAGAAACATCATATTACCTTGCCAAATGGATTCACCATACCCATGTGTCTCAAAATCATGTTTTCCTTTGATCAAGCAACCTTGTGTTTGTCAACAAAGGTGGAAAAATACTCCAATGTCTCAAGAACACTTCATAAAACCTAGGCTCATGATTCCAAATCATAAAACTAGCCTATCAATGAAGCTTGTAACTAATTTTAATGTTCTATTGCAAAGAATTGTGGAGACAATTCTGCACAATAATTTTTCATAATTCAAGCTTAAAATTCATGTCCATGGCCTCTCTATTTATAGATTTTTGAGATTGGTCAGGATCAACCATGACCATCCATCTCAAGATTGAGATGTGTGGCCATGGATAATCCTAATATTTGGAATTAAACTCATAAATATCCTCAAGATAAATAAGCATTAAAGAGGTATGGGAGGCATTAGCTAGGCATGGGTGACCCATAGTTCTGATATTTTATGCACTTATGGCTTGATGGATGCTACCCCATAGATGATGTCATCAGGTGATGTAGATATTTAAAACCAATTTCCAATAATGAGATATTCAAAAATATCTTTGAAATTCTTACTTAAACTCTTAAAATGGAATAATTAGCATAAGTTTAATCAAGTTTAGTGTAATTCTTTGGAAATTGGTACACAATTAATCAAAATGGTCAGAAAGTCATATTACTGGGTCATAACTTGACTAGAGAGGAACTTGAAGGTGATGTTAGATGTGTTGGAGCTATATTCCCATTTAGGATGTTGTCAACAATGAATAAAAAATTTATGTGACATGTACCAATGAATTAGAATAAAAGAGTGATCCAGAAAATAGAAATGGCAAATTTGTCATTTTGACTCAAAATGATTTGATCAAAGTTAGCTAACCCATAAAATGCATTGCCCTATTTAGGGATACTTTGACCTAAACTGGCACTTGTAAGTGACAAGTTCAAACTATTTAGGGCATTTTATGGATTTTGACCTAAAATGTGCATTTAAGTGAAATTCAAGTAAGATTGACAATTTCAACACAAATGGTGTTAGGAATTGGATGTCTACATTTTGCCCCTATTTGAGAAGGTGTAACGAGACATTTAGATGAAGCAACATCTTTTCAAATAAAATATCTGTCAAGAAGAAATTATAATAGACACATGATTCCCTATCGAGAGGACATACTAGGATGGAAGAAAAGGATGGACTCTTGAAAAGAAAGAGAAAGTGAGAGATTAACCCATGGAATAGATCACATTCAGATGAGCTAATACTTGCACATGTGATTACCATCAATGATAAAAATACAATTAGGAGTATAATAGGCCCCAAAAATGGGGGTAATGGGAAATATGCAATCCATAAATGTAAGGGACAGACTTTAAACGTACCCAATTTGAGAGTACAAGCTGTACTCTTACAACACTGATCAATCTTGAGACAAGTTGCACACTAAAATATTACCATCATGGGCATTAGTGTGGAGAGCTTGGAATTAGAGGAAAAGAGAGAGCATTCTTCTTGAGAAAGGGAAGCACCACTAGAATAGGGTCTCTAAAGAGAAGATAATAAGAAGTACTCCAGTAGAGTAAATGTGATCATGATAAAATAGTTTCGCCCCAATAAGGAAAATTTTGATCATTGATAAATAATAAATAATGACTTTTCCCTTGTAGAGCTGATTTGATTCGGATGCGGTTCAGATGTTGTGCCCCAGCATGGGCAATTGGCAAGCAAAATAGATCGAGGATTTAACTGAAAAGATAGGTTAAAGTGAGTAGGTGTAAATGTACATGCGATGGTGTAATGGCTTATAAAGCCATATAAAACCAAGCATATGAGAATGCAAAAAGTGGTGAGATAGATGAAAAGAATAATGGAGATATCTGAGCTGACCTCGTTAGAAATTGAGCACTGCCCACATATTTCCATGGACTCATGTTCCAACATGAAATTCAGGCCAATGTAGTTCACCCATTTTTGGGAGAGAATGGAATGAGAAATGATGAAAATGGACCAAGAATTGATTAAAATTATAATGTATGTGAAGAGATGCACATATAAGCATATATTTGAGTGCTAAAATGCATGTTACTTAGATGCCTAATTCCATATCATGTACCTAGGTTTTGCAAAGTGTTCTTGAGAATCATTCATTAGAGCTAATGTTGACATTTAAGACTTTGAGACCTGAGCACAAAGTGCTTGCTATAGCAAAATAAATTAGGCATCATAAGTACGAATAATTTAGAATGACATAAGATTTCAATTACATTGAGCCAGTTCAAATGTGCATACCTATAACTAAGGATAATGATAAAACAATGACCAAAACTAGAATTACAATGATTTACATTTAAACAAAAAAGCAAAGACAAAGAAAAAGATAAACATAAATGAACCTAAGTTGAAATCAAGATATGATCAACCAAGACTAAAGTAGGAACAAAAATATTTAAAAATAAAAGGCAAGAACATCTTAACAACATGAGACCAAGATATAAATAATCAAGATCCATGTGGACCATCAATATATACTTAGGAAAAAAAAAACAACGAAGCAAGAGAAAACAAGAAAACAAAAAGACCAGATAACAAACAATAATCAAATAAACACACAAAATGTTTGTGAGTTTTTGAATGGATTTATGAAAGTTTTTGGAATTTTCTAAGTATCTCAACTCGATTGAGGATTAAGAGATACATAATGGTCCAGCTCATGAAATAGTGAGAGCACACAAACTTAAAATACTCACAATATGATAAGAGTGTATGATAAGAGGGACTGAGTTGACCTTGACATGAATAAAAAATGGCCTATATAACCCCAAAATAATCCCAAGTCACAGTAATTCTATCCACATAAAAAGTGATGAAAAACTGACCAAGTCAAAACAAGTTCACAAACAAAGGTGAATGATAAGACAAATGATAATAGTAATGACCAGATGATGTGACAATGCATGATAAAAAAGCATTATACCTAATTTACCCATAGGTGGTTATAATTAAGAAATAATGTCATAATAATAATTTTCCCAAAGGTGGTTATAATTAGGGGTACTAAAACAATACTGATTTACCCATAAGCGGTTATAATCAATGATACCAAATAAGATTATAGATGAAAGATAACTTGCCATATCAAATGTCACACTATGTTCATAGATTGTCCTTCAACACTGAATTCAAAAACTATTAAAACTAGATCAGAATCCCCCTGCAAAAGGTGCATGATGAACCAAAGGAACTAAGATCAAAATGGGATAAACAAGATGACTAAAAACAAGCCTTGGTTAATACTAAAGAAATGGTATAATGAAATGATCAAAAGAAATTTAGATACAGTGGTAACAAAGTTTCCCCCAGGAAATGAATGGATTAGATTACTCACAAAATGATGAGAGCATTCAAACTTAATAATTTATCACAAAATGATGAGAGCGTGGGAAAGGGGTGACCGATCTGACCTTAATAAAAATTGAGCACTGCCTACATAGTCTTGAAGGACCTCTAGTCAATGTAGTTCAAATGGCATGGTTCATGGATCTCAATGGTATAATAATGACTAAAAAGGGTTTATAGGGTTTTCCCCAAGAGATAAGTCATGGTAATGGCAAATGGATGAATGGTAGATGAAAAATGGTTTTATTGCTCTTGTTGATAGGGAAATGCACATCCTAGTATTTATGTGAGACAAAAAAATGATTAGCTATATAATTTGCTATCCAACACCCTTTTGAAACAACTACTCTGTTAAGAACTTGTTGTTGATCTGGATCTCAATAATGTGTTTATGATCTTCATAGATCATTGATTCTACTTCCTTCAAACATCAAGATAAGATATCCTTATAACCTCGATAAAGGAAAGTGCATCTAGTGATGGTAAATAATGGTAGGATGAGATACGTGGGTAATAAATAGGTGGGTGATAATGGAATGTATAATGAATGGTAAACAAGTGAATATCAAGACTTTGAATCATAGGTAATGCTACCAATGCTGGATTTGACATAATTTTGGTTGTGGTAGGGATAAATACCTCTAAAAATGCTCTCGAGAGGACCATCATATTATTCTATTGCTTGATCTTGAGAGTAGCTACCATTTGATTATGTTGTAGATTGGAATCTATTTTGGTTTGATCTTTGATATTATTTTTAGTAAACAATGAATAAATTTTGTGCTCAGCTATTGGTGCCTCGATGAGGTTTTCACCAATGAATTTGTTCTGATCATCCCATAGTGGCTCTGAGAAGGTTTCACAAAGAGATTGTCTTGTAGTGCCTTCAAAAAGGTGTCACTAAAAAAATGTTGAGTTTGATCTTTGCTTATCCTCTATCACCTTCGAAAAGGTTTCACTTGGAGATTTTTCTTCTTTTGAATAAATGTGGTCTTAATCCCCATGATATTATGTAAATGATATGTCACCATGGATGTAGTTTAACAAATTGTGATTCTCCTGGTCCCGATCGACACTTATGGGAGGTGGAATGTCAATATAATGGCTATGTTGGGTGGTAATAATGGGATGGTGAAAGGCCGCACAATCCTCATAAAAGATAATAGGAGAACTTGTGTCGATGCTAAATTAATCATCCTAAAAAACTATAGAAAGATCACAAATATATTCAAATTGATCTACAAGGCAATTTTAACCAATGTTGTAACAACCAATACTATAATCTATTTCTGACTCTGATTCTGAAGTAAGGGATTTTGAATCCAATGTTGCAACTGATGTTGATTCTATTTTTTATGCTAAATCTAATGTCAGTTCAAAAATAAAACTTGAGTTATATTATTTATTTTTCATCTAATATAGCTATTTTGATAATGTTTTATTGAATGCTAAATTTTTGACAAGTAATGGCCTATGATGGCATAATGGGCTCAATAAAAATTGATTCATCTTGGAAGGGTTCAACATAGACTGACTTGTCTAAGTGAAGCCCCTTAAAAAGAGGGAACCACTCAAGGGACATCTTGACAAAATCATGTCTATCAAAGTGAGACTCCTCAATGAGTGGGAAAAGAGCAAAAGACAACTCTACTTAGATTGGCTTGTAAAGGAGATGAGGCTTTTTAAAAATAGGTAACATATGAATAGGTAACTTATCACAGTTTATGTTGTCACAAATGGGTGTTTCAATAATAACATGTTGGTTTTGGTTCACAATTGGTTGCAAAAGATCAACTTTGAACACATTTTGATCCTCATAAGATGGCTTTTGAAGAGGTAATGGTCCTTGTTTAGGCTCAAAGATCAGCATAGAATTTATTAAGTGAGGAACATTTGGTTTAGTAGGTTCAATGGTTTGTGGTTCAATAATGGACTCTCCAAAGATTAGACTATTGAAGAAGGGATAAAAAATAATTGGTTCATCAAATAAAGGTTCTTCAATAATAAGTTCATCAAAAACTAGTAATGGACCAAGAATGGTAACAACTAGACACTTCTTGGTTTGGTTGCTTGTGTAAACCAAAGGAGGAGGTCCTAAAATGGTAATGACTGGACACTTCTTAGTTTATTTTCTTGTGCAAACCAAAGGAGGAGATCCTAAAATGGTGATGACTAGATGTTTCTTAGTTTGGTTGCTCATGCAAATCAAAGGAAGAGGTCCTAAAATGGTGATCTTGGTACATTGTGGAGTTTGATTACTTACATAAGCCAAAGCATCCAAGTCTTCCTGATAACCCCAATCATTCCAATCACGAGTTGGATCATAAGTTGGATCTTGACTGTGTTCCCATGACTAATTTTTGTGAGTTGGATAGAAATATATCTCACAAACCATATTTTCAACATAGGGGTCTTGACTAAAGTCATAAAAGTCATTTTGTGCGGCCATTCTATCATAATTTGAATTATCTATGACTACACCATAAGTGTATCTAGACATATCTGTATTTAATGAAGAAAGCTCTGAAAATAGAAAGACTTAAAGTTTTACAAACTCTGAAAGCAATGTTTAAAAGACAAAAGGTTCAACCTTGGTTGAAAGGGTGAAGCTGGATCTCAAAAGTAGTTTGTGCTGAGATTTGACATAAAATAACCTAATGTCAAATGTCTAACATCAGAGGTTTTTGAATAAATGTTGGGTTTTCCCAAACAAAGTCACAAAAAATGATGAGGATAGGCACTTGAACAAACAAACAATGAATAGTGTTTAAAATTGGGTAATAATTTAACTGAAGTTATGCAACCCAAAAGAAAAATATTCATGTACCAAACCCATGAATTAAGACCTAAATAGAAATCAATTAATTTTTGGATCCAAACTTGATAAGGTTAATTGAAAACACAATGCTGAAGACTAGGATTGGACCAAACAAGCTAGTCAAGAGCGGACAACATAATGATGCATAAACAAGGTCCAAATGGTATACATGACATGGTTTGAAACAAATGGTTTTTGATACAATGGTAAACAAGTTCTTGAAACAAATTGAGTAGCACACAGACGTAAGCATGCTTGAATGATGTGGTCAATTGTTATGTTTCAAAACTCAAAGGCAAAAAAGATTTGACATGATTTGGGCAGCATAACACTACCTTTCTTAACTCAAATACATGATTTTGACATGGCTTATGAAAAAACAAACAAGTTTTAGCCTCAAAGCATACCAAGCAAATAATGACCAAAATACACTAAGTATAATCATCCAAATCTTAGTAAGGGTATGGCAAAATGGGGTTGCCTAAAACTAATTAGTTTTTGATCGTTCTAGGGGAATCAATTGCATAATGATTTTCATGTCAAACAATGAAAAAGATAAGCACAAAAATTGGGTGACCACGGCATTGGTTAGTTGTAAAAATGTCTAGTCCTTTTTACAACCACTACATCTTGCTATTCACTTAGTTTAGTGTGATGTCCAAATGTAGATTCATCCCATGTGCAACTCAGAAGGAGTAAGTGAAGTTAATGCGGGAAGATGAAACCTCAGGTTAAAACTTCCCTAAAAAACTCATGGGAGGTAATGACGTCCCCCTCATAATCCAAGTTTGCATAAAAATAAAAAAGAATAAAATAGAAATACTTTAGGGTTATTTTCAAGATCACCCAAACTTTAACGAGTTTTTAGGGAGCGCTTTAGATGACATTATTTCTAAGCCTTGTACTAGGCTTTTTGCAATAGGAATGACACTTTTGATTCTAAGGGTTCCCCAAAGGGGAAAAATGGAAGAGCATACACGTGTCATCCCTATTTTTTCTAAACAAAATATAACTTAAACAACTAATTAAATACAAAAAACTTGGAAAGGTGAGTTCATTTCTAAGCCCAAATGGAAAATGAGGTGGTGTTCATTTGCCCCCTTGGTCTTAATTGCAAACTTTGAAAAATATACTAAAAAAAACTCACCTAAGCATTTAAAATTTACTTTAACACAAAAATAACAATCCTAATCCATTTTAATACATGCAAAAGGTGATCTAAAAATGTTTTTAGCAAATTTTAAATCCACTAGTTACTTGTCTACCCTTAAGGCATCACCCCAAAAGCAAATATGTTAGATTAGAAACATTTTAAATATATTTTCAAAATTTTGTGAAAAATTTATGAAAATTAAAGCTAAACTAATGTCAAATTCTAAAAGTTTAGGATAAAACACATGGTTTTTACAAAAAAATAATCCAAAACGGAGTCTGTATGACCCCAAACCAAGCATTTTAAAATGGCCTATTAGCTCTCAAGTTTTTAAGAAAAACATAGTGATCGACGTCGATTCTATAACCGATGATGGTTACACTTACTAACTGATGATGGTTATCTAACCGATAACAACTATACTAATAGTGACCAATGATGGCTATGCCAATTGATGATGGTTTTGCTAATCGATGACAGTTACTGTGTAAATCCATGACAAAGAAAAATGGCAAAATAAAGTTAAAAAATCAAATTTCAAGATTTTTAAAGATCCAAATGAATATTTTAAAGTTTCATAATGATCTTCTTCAAGTGTGGGATGTGTTCGGTCCCATCGGGCATGCCAAGATATTGAGAGGATTACAAAGCAAGTTAGTCAAACATTAGTCTATAAATCATGAAAAATGCATAAAGAACTAAATAACTAAGCTTATCTATTCCTATGGAAATTACAAAAGATAAAAAGAAAAAAATGAAAGAGAGCAACATCATATTACCTTCCCAAATGGATTCACCATACCCATGTGGCTCAAGAGCATGTTCTCCCTTGATCAAGCATCCTTATCTTTGTTAATAAAGGTGGCAAACTCCTCCAATGTCTCAAGAACACTCCATAAAACCTAGGCTCATGATTCTAAATCACTAAAATAGCCTATCAATTAATCTTGTAACTAATTTTAATGGTCTATTACAAAGGATTGTGGAGATAATTCTGCATAACTTTGCATAATTCAAGCTTAAAATTCATGTCCATGGCCTCTCTATTTACAGATTTTTGAGATTGGTGAGGATCAACCATGACCGTCCATCTCAAGAATGAGATGTGTGGCCATGGATAATCCTAATATTTGGAATTAAACTCATAAATATCCTCAAAATAAATAAGCATTAAAGAGGCATGGGAGACATTAACTAGACATGGGTGACCCAAAATCTTGATATTTTATGCACTTATGGCTTGATGGATGCCACCCTATAGATGATGTCATTAGGTGATGCAGATATTTAAAATCAATTTCCAATAGTGATATATTAAAAAATATCTCTGGAATTCTTACTTAATCTCTTAAATTAGAATAATTATCTTAAGTAAGTTTACTCAAGTTTAGTGTAATTCTTTGGAAATTGGTACACAATTAATCAAAATGGTCAGAAAGTCATATTACTGGGTCATAATTTGACTAGAGAGGAACTAGAAGGTGATGTTAGATGTGTTGGAGCTATATTCCCATTTATGATGTTGTCAACACCAAATAACAAAGGTACATGACATGTACCAATGAATTATAAGAAAAGAGTGATCCAGAGCACTAAATGACAAATTTATCATTTTGACTCAAAACGATCTGATCAAAGTTAGTTGGCCCATAAAATGCATTTCCATATTTAGGTATACTTTGACCTAAATTGGCACTTTTAAGTGACATGTTTTAAACTTTTAGGGCATTTTATGGATTTTGACCTAAAATGTGCATTTGAGTGTAATTCAAGTAAGATTGACAATTTCAACACAAATGGTGTTAGGAATTGGATGTCTACACTCCCAAACCTATCATAGTCCTTATTTATACTAAGGGAAATGATATATATCAAACTAGATGTTTATAACCCCATATATGCATGTTTTAGGAAGTTTATAAAACCTTTTGGGCATCGATTCTCTTAGTTTAGGGAAAGTTTCCCAAAACTCAGTCCTTTGTCTTTTATCACGGTCTCACAGTTCCTTTTGAATTTTAAAACACTTCAAACAAGATTTTAATAGTTCCATCACCTGATATAACTTGAAAAGGATTCTTGACATGTTTCAAGTTTCTCATCCAAAAGTTTTACAGCCTTGAGGTACCACCTGTAGGCGGTCATTAACATGTTTAGGTAGTAAGGGAGAAGTTATGGGCAATATGCATGAATGGAGAGGTCTATGAAATTCATATGTCTTTATCAAACATCTTAATGCAATCTTCATGTTTCCTAGAGCTCGACACCACTACCAAGGTTCTTATCAAAGGATGATGTCATCATGGAAACCCCTATAGGTGCACCTTTTTTGAATATGCAGACAATGAAGGAGAATATGGGTAATGTGTATAGTTTAAGATTCATGGGGTAGCATTAGATTAATTTATAGTCCTTTAAAGTCTAATTTTCACCATTGATATCTTGAAACCACTCTCTAAAACCCCTATTCAACATGATATTCCCCTATAATGATGTTTACAATGTACTTTTATGACTGCTTAGCTGTGTTTAGGCATATAATGAATACAAATCATGAACATGATTGTTGAAGGAGGATAAGATGTGAAGAGGGTGCCAATAGGATCTTTAAAAAATATAAATTATACTAATAAAACCCCTTAGAATTGTTGACAAAGCATGTAACTCTAAAAATGGTGAAAACTGCCCACTACACTTGAAAAAGACTAGTCTACAAATTGAGGTGATTAGCACATAAAAACAACTTGAAACTTGAAACCAAGTATTGGAAGTCTAAGGAGACATTACCAAAATCCTCTGGAGAAAATATTAGAAATTGGTTTGTTTGAAGCTATTCAAACTAAGAGAAAAATGGCAAGGTGCACATATTAGCAGGCAGTTCTGGAAGCTAAAATTAAAATAGATGGTTCATAAATTATGGTTGACTAGACTTAATATTATTTATATGAAAATGGAGTTACTTTAGTGTAATATCACCTACCATAAGTGTTTGAACTGAAACCCATTGTGCTGACTATACCAAACAAAAACCTGAGTGTCCCTTCAATCTACCAAGAAGGACAAAAATGTAGCAAAACAATTTTGGGCCAAAAATGGCACTTAAAAATCAACTCAAGAATGGAAATTAGTGTGGTCAAGCTGAAGATACACTTTAAAACATTTTCCAAGTGGCACACTTCTCGAGGAGGTCGTACAAGTACCAAACTCTTCCATTTCTTTAATAAAATCAATATTTTTTCTGATGAACCTACAAATTTTCAATTTTTTTAGTTAATTAATACTTTTAAGGACACATGGGACATGACATCACATTTTAAAAATTACACATTTCTCAAAAAACCCATATAAAGCATTAAATGCACTTCTTTTGACCCTTACAGTGACCCAAAATGATAAATGGACCTAAAAACTAATTGACCAAGGCTAATATAACATAAATTTATATCAATTGACCTATGAAACACCTCATGACAAGATATTATACCCCCTTATATGCCTAAAAATAAAAAAAAATTACTAGGGGTATCCTAATTTGACCTAAGTCAAATTTGGTCAACAAATTGGTGACTAATATGGGTAGTATGCCTGCTATACTAACTAGCCCAATAGCCTTATTAGTCAATTGGGATTGTGGAGTCATCTAAATACTGAGACAACATGAAAAATTTTACCATTGACCACAAATCTTTGATCATTACAAGGCATTAGTGACTACCTCAACCACACAAAGCAAAAAACACACAACAAAGCAAACAAACATGTGTTTAAATAACTTAGGGAAAGTAAAGAACAAACTATTATGTACAAATAAAAAATGAGCATACCTCCCCCTAGATCAAAGGAAAATACTAAGAATCTTCTTGCTTGATGACATGGAGGATTGAATGAGGCATGTAGCCTTTTGAACTCTAACATTGATGCCTCCAACTCTTTCACAACATTTGTTGACTTCATTGGCCTGATATTGAATGAGAACCAAGTAGCTCCAAAAAAATTTACTAAGGAAATGAATTCCTTTTCTATCCAAACAACCTCAAATTTATCATGTGATCCTTCAATAATGACCTCTAATGGCGATTCAACAAGGCATACATTCTTGTCTTTCATAGTGATCTCAACAAGATTGGGCTTCCTTTCAATTACAATTTATTCTAGCTCATCAAGGAGCTTAGAAAATTCTTCCCAATCTTGCTATCCTCCATGGAAGACTCTTTATTCACCTTGTCATGCACTTGGCCTTCAACTTGGAAAAACTCTTCAAGCTCTTAAAATATATCTATTTGTAGCTACCAATCATCCTTGTCCTCTTCTTTATTTAGAGCCATTTCCTCCTCAATATTGTAATGGTCATCCAAAACCTCGTGATCAATCATGGAGTCTTCCTCATGTAGTTATTTCTTTAAGTCTTGGACACCTTCCTCATGGATGTATTCCTCCTCAATAATGGATGCATTAGAGTTAGCTTCATGAATACACATACCCTCAAATATGGAGATAAGAGCTTGTGGATTGTATTTTTTCATCAAAGGGAGTACCTATGGTAATCTATTCCTCATAATCACTCATGAGGTCTTCTTGATCAGATATGAATTGGACTTTCTCTTTTTCATTTGCTTCTCTCAAGATAGGCTCTTCAACATAAGGAAAGTATTATTCATCATCAACCAAACAAGGAGATTCAACACAAGAACTCTCCTCTTCTTCATTAGTTAGGGCCTCTTGAAGGATCTCAATTTACATATCAACTACCATATCATGAATTTGATTATTAAGGGCTTCAATATCTTCCATATGCTTTCTATTGATGCCAAGACTAAGCATCTTGAAATCTGATGATTTAATCCAATAAGGCTGCCAAGGAGTTGCATTCTCTTCAAGTAGGAATTCTAAATTTCCGTCAACCAGCTTCTCTTCTTTAGGTTACCACACCATAAGTCCATCAAGGAAAAGGGTGATGGAATTAGGAAAAAAATAACTAGTTTGTGGAGGTGGAACATAGAGTTAAAAATCAGGTTGAGAATGAAAAGTAAGAGATTCTTTTAGGAGCTCTTGAGGAAGGGAAGGCAGATCTTAGACTAAGACAACTTGAATTTCTTCCTTCCAATTGACATCTACTTCATCCACATTTGACTAAACTTCTGAACTCTCTTGAAGGAGGTGAAATGGGGTGTGTTTAGGCATAAAATCTTCTTGTGGGTCTAAACCTTCCATCACACCTTAACTTAACAACTTCATCTTTGACTCTAACTCTTCAATTTTCTTGACTAGATCCTCTTGGAAAAGTCTTTCTTGAAGCTCATAGGAATCATCATGAGGTTGAGGTGTACAAGAGGGCTGATATGGAATACAAGAAGCTTTTTGAGGAATGGTGGGATGGACTTGCAAAGGATCAACTCTACTCTCTACTTCACACTCTTTGACAATGCTTCTATCTTCTTTCTTTCCCCACGACTCTATTATTTTTGTCCAACTTAGGATCTTAGGATTTGAGTTCTCTTCCTGAGCAAGGGTGGGAAGTGTTTGTATATGATCAAGTTTATCTTCAATTTCACATTCTTTATCAAGACTTGTCTCCTATTTCTTTCCCCATGACTCCAATATCTTATTCCAACTTGGGATATTAGGATTAGATGTCTCTTTTTGACATGGTGGGGATACAATGTGAGAGAGAAATGATGGTTTGAAATCCACTTCTTTTGCTATCAACATGGACTATTGTATTTGCATATTTTCTAACTCAATTTTTCTATCAAGTTTTGCTTTAAACACAAGGTTATTATTCTCAAATCTTTCCTCCACTTGATTTGGAAAAAGGATGGCCTTGATAAGGTTGATTGGATTCATGAGTGGGAACCATGTATGACTGATATCAACTTTGTAGAAGTGGAAAATAAAGTTGATAGGTTTGGTGAGGCTTCCTTTCATGAAATTCTAGCCTATCCTCTAATGAAGAGACTAAACTACTCACATCTAGCATCTCACTTGTGAGCCTTTGATAATTGGCTCTCTTAATAGGTACTCACTCCCTCTTGAAATAACTCTAATGCATTTATAAATTGATGGATATAATGATTAGGAATATTTTGGCCACATCCCCTAAGAGTATCAAGCTTTAACATATATCTCTCGTATTCTAAGAGTGTCTTCTTGAAGGTGGAAATGGTTTGGCTTGAGGAGTGGCTAGGTTGACTAGGAGCAAGACATGGAGAAGGCATGGTATATGACTGGTAAGAATCATGTATGAGCTAGATATGATCATATTGAGGCTGAAAATAACCATATTGGGGATGAGACATTTCATGATAGGGTTTGATAAGGAATTTCTCATATTAATAGGGAATTCCATAAGCTTGGAAGGTTTCACCAACTTGTGTGAAATTGTACTCAACACCAAGGTCAACCATGAAACTTCATTAGGACACAAGAACAAAAAATAAAAAGTTACCAACAATATTCAAAGGATCACCTGGGTTTCTTGACTAGATGATGTATTTTCAGAGTCACCATTGATGTTTTGATAGATGCCTCCAAAGGTTGATTGTTGAGAGACAACACCAAAAATATCCCAATCTCTTGGAACAAGAATACCACCGGGCATGGCAAAAACTATTGTCACTTGGATTTTTATGTAATGTCCCCAAAATTATGATAAGTGATTTAATTAATTTTAGTTGCCCAAAAATTAATATTATTTCAAAAGGATGACTTTAATTAATTATTTTAATTAAATTAAAATGGAAATAATAAAATATTAAATAAGTTTCTTCTAGAAGTTGGAGTTAGTTGCAAGTTGGCTTCTTCTAGAAGATTCCTTGGAGCCTTTAAAAGAAGTTGAGGGCAAAGCATTTGGAGGGATATAGTTGTTGAGTAATATTTTCTCGAGTGTTATATTCTTTGGCTGCAATTTTGTTAGCCTTCATTCTAAGGATGAAAACCCTTAGAAATCTGTGGTTTAGATGAAAACCAACTGCACCATGAGAGATGGATTCACCTAGGATCCATTATTAAGCTTATTTGCAAGTATTTCATGAAATTGGAAGCTTCAAATAGCTAGGGTTTTGCTTTCAAATTTCACATCAGCAGCTACAAATTTTATATCAGTCATATTTTGTTGGGTTTGACTCCATTTCTTTATGAGGATTCAACATTCCTTGGGTGGCCAACAAAAGAGGACAATATTACATCATTTGGAGGTTTGGACTACATTTTGACCATCATTGTATGCATGCATTAGTCTGAAACAATAATCAGACCTGATATTTTTGTAATCAGCCATCAATAAAGTTGCCAAGTATTCTGCTTGACAGTTGCGTCCATTTTGGAAAAATATGCAATTGAACCAAAACAGATTGGTCGCTTGGAAGTTTGACAGCGAAACTGTTATTGACAAGAGCAAGAAAGACTTGGTTGATGCATATTTTTGAGAAGTGTGGAAATACAACTTGAAGGCGTGGAATCAAAAAATACATGCTATGCTTGGAAGTTTGACAGTGCAGTTTATGTTAAAGGGCCAGCTCGGCCTACAGGTGGAACAACTGCTATCGCTATGTTTATAGGGCCCAATGCCCCAATAGCATTTGAGAACAAATACAGGGGAAGAGATGCCAAATAAGAAGACAACTGATCTTGGGAAGCTATCAAAGATAGATCACTCAAAGATTCAAGGTGCTAGTAAAAGACAAAGATTGGCATAAGACAAGAAAAGTAATGTCCAGGTTTGAGAATTTGATTATGAATTCCGGTTGCTTCTATTTCAAATCAGAATAATGATTCTGCTATGTAAATGCTGTTGCAAATAATTCTGAGTCTAAAATCTATATCTAACCTATCTGGAAACATAAGTCAATTTATGTTTCTAGGGGATGCTATCATTTTGAGAATGTTGTAATCTGCCATTGAAGGTTATGCTCAGTTTAGAACTAGTCTAGTAATTATTTTTGAGCAAGTATTAATTTGATATAAATTTATGATAAGTCTGTGATTTATTTTTGGGCATTGTTGCAATTGTTTCTTTCTCAAATCTATCCAATAACAAGCCAATTTATGCTTAGATAAACATAGAAAAGTCTAAAATACAAACCAATATAAATCTCAGTCCAAATAAAGTGAAGTTAACCATATACTTTACCACTTTGAATCTGAGTGTACTCACAATTGATCATTGAAAGGTTCTTGAACTATAAAATACTTTGGCATATCTAGAAAGGGATATTTCATTTTACCCTTTGCGAAGATGACAAGGCTCTCCTCATCCAAATGGCATAATGGAATCACCTCTCGGCTTGTGGGTAGCCTAAGGAATGAGGTGAGTCTCTAGATAGGGGGCTAACTCCCTTGATGTACCACTTAGGATTGAATCTATAACTAACTTGCGGAGGGGGAAAGAGAGAGAGATAAATAAAATAAAATATAAAATAAATAAATGATACACCAAATCAATTTTATGACTTCCAACCAATTTAATTCTACACTTGAGACCAAGAAACAAACTAGAACATACACTCCTTCAATCTTCATCTTCTCACATCAATGTTACATTATGAGGTCATGTATGAATGAAAAAATATAAGAGGAATAGAAAAGATGAATTTAATGGAAATAATTGAAATAATAACTCACTCAACATTTGACATCTCCTAAAACACTTCACATGCCCTGCAAGAAAAGTTTTCCAACTGCAAACAAGGTGGAAGAATGAGACCACATGATAGGAATCCATAGTCTTTATTAAACAAGATTCATCATTCAAGTATAAAAAAATTATGAAAGGTCATGAATAGGTAAAAATTATTCTTTTAATTGATCAAAAGGTATAAAAATGAGTAGGGATTTGCCATACTCAGGTGGATCATCCCATACAATGGTCAAAATGGCTAGCTTTTATAGAGCTTGAGAGAGATAGAGAAGAAAAGAAATCCATGGGTCAAAAGGACACTTGTAAATAATATAAAATGATTTAATTATGCATGTGATAATTATGTGGGACAAACAATGAAATTTTAGGATAAAAAGTAACAATCCAAGTAACAAACTTGAAGAAAAGTAGTAGGAAACTCCTCATTTTGCCTAGAAAAACTGCCTTTATGATTGCCTTTATTTGGACATCCCATAACTGATGAAGATTAGGTATAATGATTTTAATGGAGGGGGATAATATCATACATGACTCTACATGTGTTGGTTTCATTCTTTGTCTTTTGAAAACCTCTAAAAGTGAGCCATCATCATCTACTATCTAGAAAATTGCCCCTCCATGCACCTTGCACACTTGGCCTCCAAAATGCCTTTAGTTTTGCATGAAAATATGTAAAAATAAGTGGGTTAAATGTTTAAAATCACTTATTGGCATTAAAATCATAAATAAAACCTTAAAAAATCCTCACTTGAAATTTTCCATCTTCTTCACTAGCTTGTCCAATATGCCAAATTTGACTGGCTGAGTTGAATCACCTAGTTATGGAACTTAAAAGTTTTTTCATGGAATTGAATTAATATATAGAGTTATATTAAGTATTAATATTCCATAAAAACTTTTTTTCATCTCTTAACTCTTCCTGTATCCTGAAAAACATACAAAATAGTGAGAAAAACCCTAATTTTGCCCCCATCCATACAAGTTTGTATAACTCAAAAGCATGTGAAGTATCTTGAATAAGTATTGTACAAGTTACAATAGATATTATAGGAAAAATATTCCATGTGAGTGCATTTATAACTCCATTTTTATAATCGAGTCTTAGTTGAGGGTGTAGTAGGGTTTTAGGCCTGTTTCCACTCTTAAGGTTGGTTCATAAAAGTGGGACATCTAACCTAAATTTTTATTTTATAGTTTTGCCTTCAAGACCTTAATAAAATCCCCTAACTCCTCTATCTCCCATGTAGATCTTCATGAAATATATGAGCTTCAAAAGATGGCTTATCAAGCTTATCTCTCTCCTTGCAAGCCTGAGTTGGTTTATGAGCCAAAAATGGATTCTCCAAGGTTTCCTTTGCTCTCAAAAAGCTTGGACACCTCTGTAATGACCTAAATAGCATTTTAAATATATTTCAAAGCATGCCTTAGATCAAAATTGTGAATGAATTCCTCTTTGCTCATTAGGCCTTATCTTTGCCTAGTAGGCTTACCTACACTTTTGAGATCAACATGACCTTTGATGGTTTTAACTACTTAATAATGGTTTAGACACCTATATATAAATACCATACACATTATATAATATGTTATAAATCACTCCTAGCTCTAAAAATGAAATTGACTTATTGTTTGGTCACTAGACTTAAACTTGTCCTTTAAGTCTATTTGTAAACCTTGGTGTCTATACCACAATGTTTGTTTTAAATTATCTTTTAAAGGTTTTCCATGTTTATAATAATGTGTTTCAACTTATCCAACCTTCACATGATTTCCTCCAAGATAATGGTTCATAATTTAACACATTTCTCTCCAACCTGCAAGTTTATATATGAGGGGAAGTACCCCCTACTGAGACAAAACATGGGGTACTTCCCTATTTGTCTCACAAAACCAACAATTTTTTGGGTTTCCTAAGGTTTTCAAGGTGTTACAAACAAAAAATTGGCTCTTTATTACATGGATATATCCCCCAAAATTATTCCATCTCAAAATAGACCTTGGTGTAAAGGATTGTGTGCATGGTTCTCAAGAGTGAACTATATATTGCAAAATTAGAGTCACTTCTTTGCTTGTATCTCCAATATGGTGGTGAAAATAATTTTTTATAACTTTTATGAAAATATCCTAACCTCCATTCATACCCTAAACTCTCACAAGGTCCTCACTTACCTTGAATCAGTTAAGCTTGAGTGCACCCTATTAGTTGCATCCCTGTTTTGGGGTCCCCTAAAGATATGTGTATATGGACTAGGCCTGAAAATAATATGTAACCCTAAAATAATCCTATTTTAACTATTTTATACCTATTTTAATTCATACCTATGCAATGCAAGTATCAAAATCTCATTCTTCTAGTTGATTGTCTGTCTTGCTTGAGAATGGACCCCTGTTTGTAGGATTTATTGCATGAATTGGACTTGGAAACTTTAAACTAATATCTATTATCATTTAAAAGAAAATTTAGAAATTTTTTGGGCCTATTTAATAATTTTTTGAACCTGGGCCACCGTCTTGAAACTAATCTTGCTCACTATCTGTCTACTCAGTTAGTTGATTATACCTTTTGCTTAAAAGGGGGTCACCTGCAGGTGACCATGTGTGGTTAGCTTAGGAAAAGGTGCCTATTATGATCCTCAATCTATGTTTAAGTGTACATTATGATTTTTTAATTTTCTAACCTCTCAATCCATGTCTCTTATGTAACTGGTCTAGACTATTTGTATAGAATTCTGACTATATTTCCCTTTTGAACAGTGACCTATAGTGTGTGTGAGTTCCAGTTAAACTTGGTCATGGTGTGAAGAGATTATATATGGGATCCCTTAGGTCAAAGATTTAATTCTTGCACTAAAACTCACCTTGAATGTCTCAAGACACCATATAACATCAAACTTTGGGATCACTACCTTTTTTGCTTAGTTGTATGTCACATATATATAGCGTATGAATTGTAAGCAAGCTTAAGGGGTCAAAACATAAAGTAACACTCTTTAATGGTGATAATTTAGACCATGGATGCCAAATTTACCATATGAAACTTTCACACTTATGGTATTAAAAAAAAATTTCCACTTTTGGATGGAAAAGACCTTATTTGGATCACAGTCTTGTAGATGACTCTAAAAGACAATAGTGTTTTATTGGCAACTTTGAGATCTCCAACGACCATATTTCACTTGTAAACTTCCTCCAAAACTTAGCATAGTCCTTATCTATACTATGGGAAATGATGTCTATCAAACTAGATGTTTATAACCCATTATATGCATGTTTTAGGAAGTCTATAAAAACCTTTTGGGCCTTTGTTCTCTTAGTTTAGGGAAAGTCTCCTAGAACTCAGTCCTTTGTCTTTTAACATGGTCTCACACTTCGTTTTGAATTTTAAAACACTTCAAATTTTTTTGTAATAGTTCCATCACTTGATATAAATTTAAAAGGATTCTTGACATGTTTCAAATTTCTCATCCAAAAGTTTTACAGCCTTGAGGTACCACCTGTAGGTGGTCATTAACATGTTCAGGTAGTAAGGGAGAAGCTATGGGAAGTATGCATGAATGGATAGGCCTATGACATTCATATGTATTTATAAAGCATACTAATGCAATCTTCATGTCTCCTAAATCTTGACACCACTACTAAGGTTCTTATCAAAGCATGATGTCATCATGGAAACCCTTGTAGGTGCACCCTTTTTGAATATGCAGATAGTGAAGGAGAATGTGGGCAATTTGTATATTTCAAGCTTCATGGGGAAGAATTAGATTATTTACCAATCCTTCAAAGGATGATTGTCAACATGGAGATCTTGAAACCACTCTCTAAAACCCCTATTCAATGTGATATTCCTCTATAATTATGTCTACAATGTATTTTCATGACTACCTCGCTGTGTTTAGGCGTATAATGACTAAAAATCATGAAAATGATTGTATAATGAGGTTGATAGGTGATGAGGGTACCAAAATGATATTTAAAACATCTAAATAACACTAACACAACTTCCTATAATTGCTTACAAAACATGGAACTCTAAAAATGGTGAAAAATTGCCCACTGCACTCAAAAGAAACTAGTCTATAAATTGAGATGATTAGCGCATCAAAAAAATTGAAAATTGAAACCAAGTATGATAAGTGTAAGGAGACATGATCAACATTATCTATAAAAAATATGAGAAAATGGTTTGTATGGAGCTGTTCAAACTAAGAGAAAACTGATAGGGTGCACATACTAGTAGGCAGTTTTGAAAGCTAAACTTCAAATGGATGGTTCATAAAACATGGTTGACCAAAATCAAACTTATTGATATAAAAATTTATCTCCTTGAGTTTAATATCACCTCCAGATGATTTTAACTTGAAACCCCTTGTGCTGACTGTACCAAGCAAAAACCTGAGTGTCATTTCAATCTACCAAGAAGGACAAAAATGCAACACAATAGTTCTGGCCCAAAAAAGGTGATTTCAGAGAAAATAAAGCATGTAAATGAGTGTGGGGGATATTAAGAGACACTTTTAAACATTTTAAAAGTTTCACACTTCTCAAGGAGGTCGTAAAAGTGCTAAACTTTTCCATTTCTTTAAGAAAACTTAGCTTTCTTCTAATGAACTTACAACTTTTTAGTTTTTTCAATTAATAAAGACTTATAAGGACACATGGGATATTAAATCATGTTTTAAAACTTTCACATTTCTCAAGAAACCCATACAAAGCATTAAATGCACCTCTTTTGACCCTTAAAATGACCCAAAATGATAAATAGACCTAAAAGCTAATTGACCAAGGCTAATATAACATCAATTGACATCAATTGACCTATGAAACACCTCAATAAAAGATAATATACCCATTTATAGGCCTAAAAATCAAATTTTTGCTAGGGGAATCCTAATATGACCTAAAAGTCAAATTTGGTCAACAGTAGCAACCACCAATCACACTTAGGTCACTGAAAAAGTAATGCAGGTCCCTAATCAATAGATTTGGGATGTCCCAACTATATCAAAATATTGGAATAATTTATTGCTTCCACTTGATCAGTTTATATCTCTTCTTGTGACATCCACAACTACATCTATGGCACTTGCTACCACTATGATGGAAACATCGGTAAATATAACTCAAATGTCACTCTCTAAAAAAATTGAAGGAATAGGTACTTTCCAAGAATCTATTACATAGAAGGATTCATATTTGGAGCAATAAGTCCTGAGGCTATGATATAAAAAGGTTGAAGTAGAGGAGAGGCTCGTGAATGTGAGGTAGTTGATCAATAATGCTTGTCCCACCTTAGTTATGTAATTACTAGGTGATTAGGTTATGTTAGAAGATAAACAATTCATGGTGTTATTGACATAACTTACAAAGATCTAGGGAGAGGCATATAAAGTTTTGGAATTACACACACAAGGACAAGATCTCAGGTCAATAACAGAGGTCATATGCCAACTCTTAGATGAATATAAGTAGGTCCTAGAAACTGCTACAACACAGGCCAAGAAGATAGCCCAAGATATGCTAAACTAAAGATAATATTTGAATCAATCCTTGGCCACTACAAAGCCTAAATTTTCCACTAATGATAAAGCTAAAGTTGTGATATAGGATCAAATGGTAACTATAGAAAAAATGAGTGGTGCATCCAAATATCTGCTAGATTATAGGGATGATGGTGAGTGAAATCTACAAGTATGGCATCATGAATTAATGTGCAACACTTTTGTAGCCATTCAAGCCTAGAGGATAGTAGATAGATTGGATGAGCTCATCTTGGACATTTAGTAGAAATAATTTAATGATAAGGCATTGCTTACAATCATACAAGATGAAGATCTAAAAAACATGATGATGATTTAGATACTATTATGCATTCTACTTATAATAGTATGTGAAATAGTCACGGATTGGAAAATATTCAAGTAGGATGTGACTCAAGTTGATCTGGCCATTGCACATATAACAAATGAGCCCCAGTTTGTTCCTCCATAACAACTTTGACAAATCATACAAGAGGTAGATAAATACAAAGGCATAGTCTTCATAGATACCATTGGTAGGGGATACATTAGGATCCACTAGGCTAGTAACTGCTTAGAAACAACAACCTTTGTAGTCCCTAAGTAAAACAACCTCCTAACCATAGCAGTAAGGTTTGTGCACTACATTTTTGTAACTTTTAGTAGATTTAATTTTTTTCAAGATAGTCTAAACATTAGGAGTAGGGCCAAATTGGTTGAAAACCTATAAAGGGTGGTCACTTATTTATTCTAATCCATTAAAAAATTGAAAGGGTGGTAGGCTAATACGCTACTTAGTTGAAAACTTGAAAGGGTAGCTAAGTAGTGTGTAAAGGGTGTAAACAAGTAAATGACACTTGGATTGATAACTATGACTTTTGTTTATGACTTATCTTTCTAGCTCAGGTTAGATCAACTTGAAACTTTATCTCAAGATGAGACTCTTGAGGTATAGTACTCAAATTATTAATTATAAATAATGTAATTATGGATATTACGTTATTAGAGTCTTGTCATTATATTATTGTTATGCATAAAAATAATATACAAGTTGATTTGATTTAGTTAGGTAGTTGATATCATGCTATTATAGGAGATTATGGTGGAGATTTAATCTCCCCTATTATAGGAAAGATATTTCTTATATAAACTATGTAATAGACGTTTATTATATGCAGTAGAAATAATATAGTGTGTGAGAATTATTTTTATTCAGCTCTTTCTTTGTGCAAACTTTTATTTACACCTATATCTGGTATCAAAGTAGTGTCAAATCCTTTCCATGATGGATGAATAATGTTTTTATAAGGGTAACACTATTTTGTCTTTGTTATTTTGATGTATGAAAACTTGTAATAATTTGTGCGAGTGTATATTAGTTTTTGGGGTTTTCATATTTTATTAGTAAATGTTTATGTTCTCAAGGTTGGTGACTACAACCCAAAGTTATTTGATTTCTGATTTCCTCTTGGATTGACTCAAATAGGCTTTCCCAACTCTCTCTTTGCACTTCAAGCTCAGATTCATCAGCTCACACAATGACAAGATTCAAAGTGTTTTTATTTTGGTGTAGGAGTTCATGACTCGATAGATCAGTCTATGCAGACCCTAAAATATTGAAATCCATGCTAAATTCTAGTGGGTCATAGGATAACATCTGGATAGAGTTGTATGTGCACACAATAAATTCTTATCGATGAAAGATATTTCAAGCCAAATTCAAACTTGATCGTGTATTCCATGTAATTACCAAATTATTATTGTTGTTCTGTGCATCCCCGCTTCATAGTAAATTATTTACGGTGATGGAGTTCATAAAAACTTGACCATCCATATATGTGGGTTTAATAGAATTTCAAAAATGGAAAAGTCATTTCAGGAATCAAAGGTGGTTATAACAAGTTTTATAATGGAAATGGCTACGATGTCAGGTATCGTAGTAGCTTCTGTAATGAAAATTTGAGAATACATTCCCAAAAATGTATATAATCAAGAAAATATATGATCTACTTCACTCTTATGCCTACTGGACCATTTCTATTTTCATAGAATTGATCGATGTCTATCTTCATTCTCATCTATCTTATTTTGGAATAGTAATTTATTTAAAATTTTTAGCCCATGTTAGATTTTAGATAGTTATAAAATCAAGTCCATAATTATTTAAGTTGATGTTTGTCAAGTGTGTCATGTATATAAAAAATTCAAAAATATCAATAGTGGAGTCATTTTTTTAAAGAATCATTTTAGACTTAGGTTGGTTAAAATTACAAAGTCTAGTTTATTAGATGTTTTTTAATTAGTTTTGTCAAATTAAGTCTTGTCTTATGTTAAGGTTTAATTGTTTTTTAATTATTATAATAATTAGTATACTGATTCTTTAGTATTTTAATGTTTTTAGGTTTAGTTAAGTTTATAAAATGTGTCGATATTATCCAAGTCAAAAATATCCCATGTACAGATGCATTATTGGGCAAACTTGATGTCTTAAGTTGTATGTGTTAGTTATGTGTGTGGGAGAGTTTTGTCTTCAAAAATGGAATGTAAGAGTTGATTTTCAAAGCCATATTTACTAAGTAACTATTTTCATACACTGGAGGATAGAGGAAGCAGAGGTTGGAGGTTTAGAGCCTCTCATCAAATACTAATAATGGGGCCCTAAAATGATTTGGTGAATTTTGTGTATGTTTGAATAAGAATAGAAGAGCATTATTTTTCACATATGTGGTGTGGTTTTTCATTTTTGTAGTGTGGTGTGCTTTGCACCAAATATTCTAATTCTAAGGACAATTCTTTAGTGGTAGTGGAAACTATCTATGTTATTTTTATTTGGGTGGCAACAAACATTAATAGAGGTTGCATTAGATGACAAAAATGATTTATTACCCATGATATTTCTTTTTATAAGTTGTGTGTGTTTTAATTCCCCTAATTATTTGGAACACCTATGATATTTGGAGAAAAGGGAGAGTGTAGATATAAAGGAATATGACAAATAGTTGTATAGGAGGGTAGCTAATTGAAAAAATCTTTTGACTGCAGAGATCCTCTGACTGCCTTACATCTTTATAGAGATGATCGGCTAGTGACCCATACATTATGGTCACATAGAATAAACTCGGGATGCATTACTTAAATATGGGATGATTTATTTTACATAGTAGTGGTCATGTGTAGCAAGATCTAGAAAATAAGATTCAGATAGTAGTATGTAGACCTAAAAGTATGCATTGGCATATGATTCTGTCCGGGGCAGTTCTTGAAGATGTATATTCTTCCCATGCTCACATTAATGGGGTAGATAGGATTAATAATGTTCAAAGGGGGTGAATTTTGAGGTATGTTACATTATTAATTGTAAATAATATAATAATGGATATTATGTTATTAGAGTCTTGTTAGTATATTATTATTATGCATAACAGTAATATACAAGTTGATTTGATTTAAGTTAGGTAGTTGATATTATGATATTATGGTGGAGATTTGAACTCCCCTATTATAATAAAGGTATTTCCTACATAAAATATGTAATAGACATTTATTATATACAACAAAAATAATATAATGTGTGAGAGTTATTTTTGTTCAGCTCTTTCTATGTGCAGATTCTATTTACACCTATAGAGACAAATAATTAAGGCCAGAAAAGCATTAGACAAAGAATGACGCTTAATAAAACTGAAAAGTATATAATATAAACACAAGTGTGAAGTGTAAGATTTTTTCTTTTGTATAAATTTTTTACGTATTAGGCTTTGTAATCTTAACTGGGTATTTAAAGAATACGGAGAGTCTTTCATTTTCTATCTTGGAAGGCTAGAAGGTGAAGAGACAACATGATTGTAAAAGGCTATAAATAGTAATTTAATGTAATATAATCTATTTCTATGTGTTGATAGATATTAATATAATTATCCTATTATGATTTTCCTTATCTTCTTTTATGTATGGTGTATGTGCAATTAGTACTGTGTTTTTCTTTAATCTATAATATGATGTGATATTAGTTATGGTTTTGGTTCTATTTATTTTTCATTTGACCTATTATTCGATATATTTGAAGACATAATAGATATTTTATACTATTCCCATCTCTTTGATGAATTTTTTTACTCTCCACTGTGTAAGCTATCCTTGTCATTAACATGTTTTGGTGTAATTCTAAGAACCTCTGCTAATATTTCACATTACATTCAACCTATATTTCCTTTATGGTTCTTAGGTATCATTTTAATTATTTATGTCATCATTTTTCCTTACTAATTTTATGATTTTTTGATTCCAATTTACCTTTTTTCTATTTTGGGATGACTACTACTTTCATTAGCGCTTGTGTTAGATACCTTATAGGTTAGTATGTGATGTAAAGCATCACAAGGTGACAAAACATGTTAATGTATTTAATAGTTTAATGTGACCATTTTTTTGGGTTTGGTTTGGGTGATATAAGTATTTTAGGGACCCTAAGGATTATTTAGAGTAATTATGAGTCCTTGGATTGTGTGTTATTAACTCTCTTTTAGTTTCTTACCAAAAACCATAATTTGAAAATTTGAATTTTGTGACTAGGCTAGAGTGGTATTTTGGATCTTGTGAAGAATGTAAAGGTTTTTGAATTTTTTATAAGGTCATAATAGGTTTTATTTATGTATTTAATATTTTTACAACATGCATAACATGGAAAAGAAGCAATATGAGCCAAAAATAATGATTTGTAACTACCACCTATGTAGGAGTTGACCTTGAAGGAGTTTTCTGATTTGTTGGGCATAATAATAGAATATAAATGCATGTAGATGGATAGAGTGTATTTTATGAGAGTATTATAAGGTTATAGGAGAGGATAAATTTTAATAATATGAGTGGATAGTTCTAATAAAGATTTAGATTTGAGAAGAACTCTGCCTACCTTGAAAATTCAATATATATGTGAATGATATCAATGAAATAAAGAGTGTTCTAAAGGTATTTGTGTGATTCCAAGATGTTATGGGTATATTATAAATATAATAGTATTATTATATTTATATATATTAGGTTTAAATTAAAATTTTTAAGCTAAGAAGGAATTCATCTATAACACAGACCATTTAAGAATAATTTTGCCAATATACAGTTAAGAAGGATAGGTAAGTCTTGTGCTGTGATGGTTGTTAAGGGGTTATTAATTTATTTGGATCATAAATTTTTTTAGAGTTAATTTTATATGAGGGTAAATATTATTTAATTCTAACATACAATATTATTTCAAGAACCAATCAAAACTTTCACTATTGCACTCACAATCCCATAAAGAGAACTTGAAATTCTGTAACATTCCTTGTAAACTAATTTTTGTGATTGATCAAGAACAAATAAAATTTATATTAGTTTAATATAGGTGGGTAACAAAATAAATATGAATCATAACCATTTAGATATTCAAAATTCCATTTATAAGTGTAAGATTCTAATGAGATCTTCACATATAGTCATATCCTACACTCAGAACTTTGTAAATTTGCTTGTTAGGAATGTTTAGTGCTTGTACTTAAACATATAAAAATTGGAGAAGGTTATTGGAGTCAGATAAGACATTTAAAATATCTTATAAATTTTTTAAGTTATCTAAAAATCATTTTATCCTATTTTTTTTTGCTCTCAGCCTTGCATAGGCCTATACAAACCAAGACTAAGGTTTGAAAATAAAATCTTGTATAAATTTTGTTATATCTAGACAAAATTGATAAAATTTTAGAATATTATGTATTTTAATGTAATAAATAGGATTAAATGTGTTTAAATTAATTATAATTGTGTACAGTACAATCATCAAGTATGTTTCATTAACTAGGCCTAAAGAGACCTAATTATTTGAGAGGGGTGTTGAGTTAGTTGACCTTCATTGAGAGTTGAGCCTTAAAATTTTGTGTGAATTAGGAAGGGGATAAAGTTTTTAAAAAAATGTGTTTTTTTGTATATTGTCTTTATATATTATTCTAACCTACTAGGTTTGCATAAAAACATGACTACAAGAAATATACCTTAAAAAGAAAAAGTGTAGTTGGGTTGAGAGTTCTTGACCGATGATTGTGTTTATTGATTGGATATATATGAGAGTTAAAATGATAAGGTGTATGGACATATATGTCATATAAATAATAAAATAATCACGAAACCATGTTTTTGGCTTTTAGGCCTATGAACCTTTATCAAAGAGAGAGATAAGTTTGAACCATGTAAGAGAGTGAAAAGATGAAAGACGTGTTTGAAAGAATGGGGATATACCATGAAGGATGAAGGTATAGAGGTATAAGAGGATTAATATTTATTCAAGAGCAAGGAAGATTATATTCTTACAAAGAGGCTTATGAGCCTAGTTTTGTGAAGAGTGATAAAGAGGGTGTCAAGACAAGTAATGTACTAGCATGATAAAATAAAGTTAGAGATGATTGAAAAAAATAAAGAAGAAATCAGAGCTAGGGTAATTAATATGGAGGTTGTAGGCATAAAATCCACATCAATTAGTATCAGGGAAAGTAAGCTCTTAGAATAAATTATGATTTTGAGTATTATAGGTTACTATTTGAGGCTACTGAAGGTTGCTAATTGAGGTTATAAGAATGAGTTAGAGAGTTAGAAAAAGGTAGAGTTTGTGGTAGAACATCACTAAGAAGAGATCTAGTAAAAACTCAAAATATAAGATATAGAGATTCCAAGAAAAGGAGCCATTCCAAGGTGAAAAAGACTTGGATAAGAGTGTCAATAGACCACGTCAAGGAGATAACCTAAGTTGATACACCAAAGTAAGGTGAAAAATAATTTCTTGTGAGAAGATGAATATAGAGAAGGCAAAGGAGAGGAAGGGATTAGATGAGCTAGAGTACCACAATGAGAGAAGAATAAGGAATACCTAGAGAGAAAATGGTTGGTTATTGAAGAGGAAATGAGTGAGATAGATCAAGGGTTAGAAAGGATAACAGTCTTGGTGTAGCTCATGCAAGAAGAGGAAAGCTAATGGTATGTCTGGGTGATGAGGAAGAAAAGAGTTAAGTGGCCTATAAGGATACTCATGAAGAGAAGAAGGAATATTGTCATGATAGATAATGAAAAGCAAAATAAGCTAATATGTAGGCAGCTCAAGAAGGAGATGACAAAGTTTATAATGGATGAAGAAGAGGAAAGTGAGTATCATATCAAGGGGAATGATATAGGCATGGAGTTGAAAAAACCTAAGAAGGAGAATATGGAGGCAAACAAGCCTCAAGCTTTTATATCTAAATATTTCTTGTGTGCATGTAGGTACAAAATTGAAGAAATAAGAATAAGTCCACGTTGAGAACAAAAAAATTGAAAGCATGAAGGAAAGAAAGCATAAGCAACATGCTTATACTGAAGGAGAGATTGATTAGGCAATAATCTATGGAGGTAGAATGATATGCTATCCAAAAGAGAAGAGATGCTTGGAGAAGAGGATCTTCAAGAAGATGGATGCTTCATGGAAGGCATACAAGAGACAACTTTGAATCAAGAGGATAGACTAAAGAGGTATGAAGATCAAAAATTATAATTTTTATTGTATGAAACAATCAAAGAAGATTTTGAACAATATTATGAAGGTGATGGATAGTTGATATATGATAAATATGACTAGACATTTATCTATAAGATATGGGGCCAATTTCAATAAGAATTCATAGCTTTGGATCGTGCCATAAATGATGGAGAAGATGATCAAATCTATCCTAGAATAATAGTGGAGGAGATTAACACTTGGCATGAGTCTATGGGGGTTCAAGAGAGAGAAATATTGGTAGGTATAAAAACTGAATTACAACATGAAAGAGTGTCTAACTTGAAACATGAGATAAATGAAGCACAAGTACAAGATATGTCATAAGGTATGCAAGAGCACAATGAATAAGAGGAGTTGATGTGGAGATAATTAATATAAGAGGCTGAAATTATCTATTAGAGTTCCTAAATTAAGGAAAAGAGAAGGTTGGAGTTGTCATAAATGAGATAGAGGCATAGTTTCAAAATAAAAAAACAAATTTCAAAGTTGAGGAGCATTTTACCTATGAGAACACCTCAAGAGGATGAAATTGTAGGTCAAATTAGGGGAAAAAATTAGAAACAAGCCATGAATTATAGCCAAAAGATGGACAAACATTAACAGAAGGTGAGTCAAACTAGATTACAAACTAAGGAAAATAAGGCATAACATTATGTGAATTGGTTAAAGAACAATTAATGGCAGCCAAAAATGCAAGTAAAGAGAAAAAGTTAAGAAGAAATGATAAGGAAATCAAGAAGATGAAATGGAAGCCTAGAGAAGCTTGGAAGAAGATTACCAAAGTGGGAGAAGGTGGAAAAGACCATGAGGTCCTATAAGAGAATATAAAGTCTCGTGAATGTAATTTGATATATATTAAGCATGATTGTACAAGTTTGGAGATGAAAGAGAGAAGTCACTCCATGATCACATAGAGAATAGAAGCAAGGAGGTACAAGAGGTCATGATATAGCCAATGAAAGAAGAGGACAACCATGATCCTCACCAAGGAGTTGCTTCGAGTAATAATGCATGTTGGGAAGAGGACAAGATAAATCCTATGGTAATCCAAAGAAGGATTAAGAGTCTAATAAAATTGAGAGAGAAAAGAGAGGGAAGTATTATCCCAAGGGCTAGTGCACATAACATACCAAGAGTTGATGAATAGAGATTTATGGAAGAAGAGCTACACGCAAGTGAGTAAGAGAGCAAGCAAATGAAGAAAGAGTAAAGTAAGAAGTTTATCTATTCAATGGGTAATGTTAACACTGAGATGGTTATTTTTATGCATTATGAGAACAAGACAAAGGTTTCCAAACAGTGTTGTATTATGATGAAAGTTAATTGGTTAAGGAGTTGTCATTACAAGATGAGAAAAACTATGAGAAGATTCACCATGAGAAGGTAAAGTGTCATGAGGAGGAATCCAAAGAAAATATCAACAAGAGTATGATAAGGGTGAATGAAGAACATATATATAAGAAACCATTAGAACATGAGGATGAAGGAGAAAGCATTGTCAAGAAGCAAGACCAACAAGGAGTGCATCAACCAAGCATGACCAATGAAGAAGAAATATATGGATAAAGAATATGATTGAATAATGAGGACCAACCATTTGAAACAGAGGATGAGGAAGAGAAATATGAAATGGAGGAGATAGAAAATGAATAGAACAAAGAGTTGTAGCAGGTCATATACTTCATATAAATAAAAGATGAGTTGGCAAAAAAGCAAGAAAAGGCAAGAAAATAAAGACTCAAGAATCAACTAAGAATAAAGGAGAAAAACAAGAGGAGAAACAATAAGATAATCTCAAAAGATCATAGGAGGAAGAATTATAAAGCAAGGAAGAAGTTAGAAAAATCACATTTGAGCAAGAGCTCAAATTTTCCCACTTAGGGAGCTTGATGTAGAGCATCGCATGGTGACAAAGAATGTTAATGTATTTAAGAGTTTTATTTAACCATTTTTGGTTTGGTTTGGGTGATAGAGGTATTTTAGGTACCCTGAGGATGATTTGGAATCATTATGAGTCCTTATATTGTGTGTTATTAATTCTCTTTTAGTTTCTCACCAAAAAACATAATTTGAAAATTTGAATTTTGTGACATTTTGGATCTTGTGAAGAATGTAAAGGGTGGTGAATGTTTTATTAGGTCCTAGTTGTGTGTGTAAGAGTGTTCCAATGTGAATAACACAAAAAAAAAGAAATACAATCCAAGAATATTGATTTTTAACTACCACCTATGTGGGAGTTATCCTTGAAGAAGGAGTTTCTTATTTGTTGGGTGTAATTGTACCCAATGGGAAATGCAACAGATCCACAAATCAATCATAACTCGAAGAAGATAGATACTACTTACACTTCCAATTGGGGATAAATTAGATAATTGAGGTCATGACCAATATGGATTTATTAGACCTAGTCAAGGGATATCTTACCACAATAATATCACTAAGGAGGGTTTCAAAGATTCTAGTCAAGCAAAACTAAACAACAAATCTAACTAGGTCCTATGTTTTCATATTCAGTAAACTAATAAAAACTCAAGCAAAATATAATCTAGTGCTCACCAAAGCTTGTGGCACAAAGTGGGGGGTAATAAACATTAAAATAAACATGCATAAAAGATATATACTCACGTCAATGTATACAAAATCTTAATGCATGAAAGAGAAGTATAAATTCATATCTATCTACTCTTACAAAGGAGGAACAAACTTAGGAATACTTACCTTTGAAGATGAACCGACCGAGCCTCAATCTCTCCTTTATCCAAGGTGCTTCACAAGAGGTTGTTGTGGTATGTAAGGATGACAAGGATAAATTAGCTCTAGGATACACACCCTATCAGTGCATCTAAAATCCTTCACAAGACAAGATCCATATCTCTAAAGAAAGTATGAAACTCTAAGCTTGCTCCTCAAGTATAATGGTGGATAAGAAGATGCATAATATATCTTACTTATTCTTTTCTTCTCTTAAAAATGCAAAAATGAATGTGTTTATATAGGAAAATATAACCCTAAACCTTTCCAGAAATATAGGTTGACAAGGTCAACCCAATCTACCTAGTATTGAAATTGGAAAAATCTAATTAGGTTATGAACTATGTCAGCCATGGCTGACCTAGTTCCTAGTAAGCTTTTGTAAATAACAATACTAGGTTGATATGGCCAACATAGTTATGTAAACTACCAAAAAGGGCTTTAAGTTAGGGAAAGGGATAATGAAGATGGAAAATGACTAGAGGATGGTGCAAAATATGAGGCAAAGCTTAAGGGAATGGTTTTTAGGAGACACGTATGTAGATAACAAGTGGAAAAAAGGGACAATAATCCTATGAAGCACCAATGGTCTACCCACACATTTCCTAGTGTACCCCTTAGGGTATGCACTCATAGAGATTGAAACAATATGGTTTCCTATAAGATATAAAGCATCGGTATTCTATAAATATTGAAAATGTTATGTATATACATATGCTCTACTCGAATATCATCATATGTCACATAGGTGCAACATGGGATGGCGTTTTAGGAAAAAACATAGCAAAACATAATGATAAAGATAATAAAGTGAAGTAAGGAGAAAATAAGATAAATTAAGGGACATAATTGAAAAACACATACCTTTACTTACCTTAGTGCTATAGATAAAGGAGATGTAAGAAATGTGAAGGTTTCCAATGTGAGGAACATTAGGTGAACTTGTAGAGATCAGTAAAAAAGAGAGAAAAATCAAAATTTTGTAACATGTACATACAATATTTAAAAATATTATTTATGACATTAGGGTTCCAAAACATTTTATGGTTTGGAAAAAGAGTGAGTACAGACAAAGATATGAATAAAATAAGAAATCTAGTGGTAAATATTAAAGCATAAAAGACCATGGGACCAGTAGTGTTGCTAAGCACATGGATATATGAGAGGTTTCCAAAATATCATCCAGCTAGGTTATACCATGTGGTCGATGATAGGTTACCTTGGGTTACTAGGTGGATACAATACAAGGTAGCATGGGTCATGCCCCATGTGTTAATGCTAAACACAATCACACGAGGAGAGATTGTGTGGTATCCCTATGCACATATTGCTATGATATGGCTAATTTGGATAACCATGGTGCTAAAATTGGCTCGAGAGTGGATCATAGGCCACTATACTTGGTGGGTACAGCCATATCTAGTGGCATGATTATCAGGATAGTTTGGAATCCCACACCTAATGGATTCTAAGTAGTGCCTACATTTTGGGAATGAGATGAGAGAGTTAAGGGGGATAGGAAGAGGAGGATTACTAGTTGATATAATAGAGGTCAAACTATGGCATGTGAGATCATAGACTAGTTGAGAATGACATCCAATAGCTGGTGGATGAAAGGGCGTGGATGTGGATGTAGGGGTGTAGTAGGTACCAAAACAAGCACCATAATAGGAGGAATGATAGCCACCTTGGGAACACTAGTGACATATATGTCATTAGTGAGATCAAGCATAGATGAGAGTTATCATGTGGGATGACTTGATAGTTGGCCTAGGGTAAAGCTAGTTGATAGAGGCACCACTAAGGAGAGGCTTGAGGTGTGCATGAGTGGTTAATTTGAGCTTTGATTTGATCAGGAGGAGATCCCTGGATGAGGTGATCTAGGGATGGGGTGATGGAAAGACCATTCTTGGTGAATAAGGAGATGGGGAGATGGTGGTTGGTAACATCAAAATAGGTAAGAAAGGTTAGATTTTTTAGTCTTTGAGATAGAATAGTATTTATAAATGATTGTAGATAGATAGATTTTGAGATATATATGTGATCTAATATATGTTTAGGTTTTAGTTTTTGCAAACCTTGTGATAGAGGAGACTAGATGGGGGTCCTTACTCATGGTAACACTCCATGATATGATGACCCCACCACATTGGATGATCCTATGGTACTGTCTATCCCAGCTTAGTCAAGTTAGTTTAAATTGGTGGGGGAGGTCATGAGGTAGCTACAAACACATAGAGATGGATTTTAGCCACCGATAAGGGTGGGAATAGGAGAGGCATAGACTTGGCAGGCCTTGGCTTAGTAGAGGGCCATACACATGGCTACTATGATTCAATTAGGATAGGTATAGGCCTAGGTGGCCAAACTATTGGTATAGGTATTGGGGTTGAGATTATTGACCACCTCATTACAACATGGCTAGGTCACGAGATAGGCATGATGGATTCCAGCCATAGAGCTGGGGTGATGTATTTATATATTTTTTTATAAAAACACATGATATACAAAGATAATTTTTTTGGATAGTTGGATGTTGATATCATGAGTTATATTTTGGTTGTGGTTGTTGATGCAAGGATATATTTATTTCTAGCACATGTATTTTTATTTTGTTGTATATACTATAGTAAATATATGTGGAGTGTTTTATTTTCTAGAATTATGTACTACACATGCATGGTTAAAAAGAAACAAGTGAAAAACACTTGGAAAAGTATAATTAATCAAAAACAAATATACTACACAGTATATCATGATGGGAAATGTGTAATAAAAAAATATGACTAAGTATAACAAACCAGGAAGTGGTAAACAAGAGGGCAAAATGTTTTTAAACCATGAAAAAGATTGGCACCAAATTAAAATAAATAAAATCACACTAAATCATGTTGGGAAGTATGAAAATAATGTAATAAATAGAAAGCACATGAAATACCAATGGTATAAAAACAAATCAAAGTCAATCAATCATACTAAATCATGTTGAGAAGTATAAAAGAGAAACAAAATTGGAAAAATGGTCTTAAATTAATCACACTAATTCAAGTTGGGAAGTATGAGAAACTTAAGAAAAATGGTTGGATTCTTACATGCAATCGGACTATAAGAAGATAAAAAAAGTAAAAGATTAATGAAGTAAGCATAAAAAATTCTGAATCAAGATGGGAAGCATGTCAATGATGTGTAACTTATAATAAATCACATCTTGTCTCATATTTGACACATGTAATTTCATTGTGACTTGGGTATTAGCAAATTTTATGAGGAAGGACAGGTCCTATCCATAGTCTTACACTGCAAATCACAAAAAGAACACTAATGAGGTGGAAAAAATGTGAAAATATGGTAAAATGGGATGTTGGGAATGGTAATTTGAAAATTTGGTAATTTGTGAGGAAAGCCTAGTCTTTTCCAAGGTCTTACATTGTAACTCACAAATAGAATCCCTAGGGGGAGTGATCAGGGAACAAAAAAATATTTCTCAAGGGAAAATATTTGGATTATAGGGATTGAAAAAGGGAATGTAAGAATCATAACATAGGTATCTTATGAGAAGACGTTAAGAGACATGAGGCATAATAAGGACATGGAAATACACTAACTAACTAGTGATGATCAATATACAAATGATACATGTACACTATAGGCACAAAGATGTGTAGGTAAATAAGTGTGGTACTAAGATCAACTCATGTTGGTTGTTTTGAAAAAAAAAATTAAAATGGACATACCTTCCCACGACATGTTACCCACTCCTTAGGATCCCTTATAGAGTTGTCGGTCTACTGCGAAGATTGGGTACTTGCATGAGAAAATAGGTAGCACTAAAAGATTTTTTTACTCTCCTTTTCTAATCTACTAGCCTACCACACCCCAATATACCTTTAATATATCATGAGGCCAAATATGGAGTTTGAGATTCAATTATAAAAAGGAGATGTGCTAAGAATAACATCTATTAGTGTGATTTGACTTTTGAAAGTTTTAAATGTTTGCATTTTAGATCATTTCCTTTTGTTATATGATTTGGATTTTGAAAATTTTATGGATTTTAAGATTCCTCCTTCATACAAACTTGAATGACCAATCATGAGAGATAAATGATACACATGAATGAGTTTTAGGCTTTGGTTAAATAAAGATAAGTATCCAAAGATATGACTGACTAGAACACTTAGGCTTAACTATGAAACACCATGTTATCTCAAGTCTAAACCATGTGTATGATTAGTTTGTGAAAGGTCATGAATGGAAATAAGGGGAGATTTAAAGTGGATTGATAAAAAGAGATTATAATGAGATGAATTATTTTCTAACTGATCACATGGTAAATAAATAATGACTAAGGTTTGTATAACCAAGTCATAATAACAATTATTCATGTTTATAGATATAAGATAAAAAATAATCATAAAAGAGAACAAGATAATCATATAAAATAAACTCATGAATAAGTAGTATGTAATCATGAAAAATAATCTATAAGATAACATAAGGAAAATAATGACATCATAAGCAAAATGTAGTGTGAAACAAAAGTCATCATGTAAGATAGATGAGAATTTGACATAATGTCAAATGATATAAGATATATAAATGTAAAGTTAAAGCACACATCTAATACAAATGAATAAAAAAATGAAAGAACACCATGATTGTGTTTATAAAAATTTATGTTTTTGTCTACACACATTATCCATAACATCTGATAAATTTCTATGAAGATAAACTCAGATTGTAGCCAAAGTTTAATTGATCTTCAGGGAAATTTGAGAAAATACTTCACATTGAATCTCCTTGATGAAAAATATATGAATGCCTGAAGGATTGTGATAATGAGGGATATCATTTAGGGGATGATCAGGAGAATAAATGAGAGTGGACTCTATGGGATAGAAAGGGGTCACCAATGGAGAAGGATCCATAGGTGACAGAGGATCTATGGGTGAGGGGATCATGGGGGAAGAAATGGTAGGTGGAGAATGGACTACAGGTGGTGGAGCCATGGGGGAAGAAGGGGAAAATTTATTACAAGGGGAGGAAGTGTAGTAGGTATAGGAGTGGTCATGAGATGATCCTTGAGATGCTATAGAAGGATGAGGCAATGATTAGTGTGATGTGTACCACATTGGTGTCAGAGACAATACAACTCTCCATATTTGGAAAGATATTCAGGTAATACTTTTAAGGGAAGTATATCCTTGTCTATGAATGGAGGAATGGTGGGATTCAAGGTGTTTATATATTTCCACAACTTATGACAATGCATGGATGAATGATTATCTATGTTGTGGAAGCAACATATATGCTTGTTAGTAGAATTTATAGGTGTACTAATGGAAGGAGTGGAAATAAAAGCTGAGGAAGGTTGGTGTAATGAATAGTGTCTATTCCAATGATTAAAAACTTTATGAATATCACAATATGTCTGATTATCCCATTTGGTAGGTAATGGAGCAAGCTACAATAAAGGGAGCAAACTATCACCAAGGAAAGGTGGGGTTGGTGGATATAGTAGGCAAGGCTTGACTGAAAGATAAATAGGATATAAAATTGGAAGAGACTCATCTAGAGAAAGAGTGGGAATAGTATTTAAATTGGGATCCATTGAAGGAGGGGCAAAATGCATATAAGGTTAAAGGATAATCACAATCATATCAATGATAAGTTAGCTAGATGGGTCTTGGTATAGAGCAAAGTGATAAGGACTAGTCATATCATGATCCATAAGCATAATCCTATGAGGCTCTTCAAAAATTATAGGTGTGCAAACCATCTCTACCCTAAGATCAAGAGAAAAAATTATAAAATTAGGAACGATAGAGGATGACATGCTATAAGAAATACAGAAAGACTGAAGCAAAGAGGAATAATTTCAGCATCATAGGCTTGAATAAGACCTCTTAAGAATGGATTATCTAAGGTATATCCATCATCATAGTCAAGTGTATGAATATCAATGGTAGAGGTAAGAATGACCTTGTCATCCGATGTGGTGTGATGAATGGAATGTTGAGTCTTAGTTAGGAAAATGGGTATATCATCACTAGGTGGTTGATAGGAATGAGGTTGAAAAGAAGGGGGAAGCTGATAAATGAGATGAGGTGAAAGATTTGAGGTTTTAATATTGAAATTGATCTCTTAAGGCTCATCATCATCAAAATATAGGAGGTTAGGTGGTATATTCCTGATGAGCTCGGGGTGACCATTGTAACCTCAGGAGGAGTTGATAGGTAAGCTAAACCATTGAGATTCATGAAATGGAATTCTTGGAAAGTTTAAAGGGTGGGAATATTGAATACACCATGGTCTTGGAATTGTATAAAATTCCAAGGGTTAGTGTAACTTTGAGTCCTATATATGGATTCATTGTGAGGAAATTTGACACATTGGAAAGAAAAAGAGGCAACTGCTCTCATGCGATAAGTCCATGGCCTACCAAGCAAAAAGTTATAGGATAGAAGAAAGTTGAAAATAATTACCTTAATATAAATGGTGATATGTGGGATGGTGATAGGGATCCACACACAACCTAAGGGAGGCCTTTGCCTTGGTCATAGCCTTAACACATGCTATGTGTTAAATTTAGATTAAATTTAAAATATCCAAGGGTTTTGATAAAATAGAGAGAGGTAACACAAGTTCTTGACCCTTGTCAATTAAGACACTCTTGACTTAGATATCACCAATTTAGATACTAATAAAAATAGGAGGATCATCCACATGAAGAAAAATCTCATCAGAGATCATAAAAGCAATGGGGAATTTGAGGGAAAGAGAAGTGCCCATTGTTTCATCAACATGTACAGCCATCTCTTCACACTATTATAAAATGTTATCTTCTAATCCAAATAAGGTTTGGATTCGCATTCTACTAGGGGAGGACAAGGAATGTTCATTTCAAACAAGAGCTGGAGAATATGATTATGATGACACAAATAGGTTTTCATAAGTTTGATAAATGAGATTTGAGATGGAAGATTAGTAAGTTCTGTAATAGGATCCCACTCATCATAACCCATAAGAGGATTGTTAGAAAGAGGTGCATAGTATTGAAGGAGGTCCTCAAAAGGAGGATCAAAAGTTTATGTGAATTTATGTTGATAATGTGTGGAAGTTTAATTGGAGGATAAGTTTGTGGATTGTCTTGATAGGATGGGGTAGTAGATGTAGGTTTGAATTGAGATAGATTGGAAGAAGTGTTGATATAAGTTTGATTATCATTGGTGATGGGTAAAGAGGTTGGAAGAGTGGTATAAATGGTATGAAAAGTGTTATCCAAGGGAGGTGACAGAATTAGTTCGTCAAAAGATATAAGGTCTTTTTTCCCCAACTCTGTTAAGTGAGTTGGGAAAGAGTCTTAGATAACATGAAATGTGTGAGATAATTGAGGAGTGTGGATGGGATGATGATCAATGAAGGAAACCACCCTTTGAATATGAGTCATATTGACCATGTTTCATTCAAGAGTTGGGTCAATAATAGTTTCAAAATTATTGGTAGAAGGGGTAGGCTTGTCTAAGTTATCTTGGTGATTTGAAAGATGATATTTATAGATGGAAAAATGAGCATTAATGTGGTTCAAATATTGATATTTAGTTTGTGTTTTATGGGATTTGAAGGTAATGTCATAGTCTTGTTGACATTTATGAATGATAGAATCATGGTCAAAATTAGAACCGAGAAGGAAATCCATAGCCATATTATGAAGTTGCCTATAAGTCTCATGAGAATGACCCCAACTAACATGAAACCAAATAAATTTATTAGGATCATACCAAGATTTCATGGTACAAGTGGGATCAAGTTCTCATAGAAGGGGCCTTGGTAGATGTTTTTGTAATTATACTAAGGATAAATGTTTATGAACATTGATGTTATTTATTGAAGATAAATGAGGATTAGTGATGTGGTTGGGAGGTGAAGCTTATTCCAGATCTTAGTTGGGAATAATAGATTGAATAGTAAGAATGGTGTCATAACATCCATCATTTTTAGCATGATGATGATTATTATTTATTAACATGAAAGGACCCATATAAGGTTGGGATGGCTCGAATTGATGCATGAGAAAATATTGATGCTTTACTTGGTCAATAGCCTCTTCCAATGTTCATGGAGAGAGAGTCCAAACTCGATATTACAACTTGGGAAAAACATTGGTAAATAGATGAAAGAGGTTGTCATCTACCATATTATGTTCACATTTTTTAGACAAGGTCTTCCATCATTTGATTAAATCTTGTGCGGTTTTGGTCTCAAGTTTCTTACAATTGATAAAATGGGCCAAGGTATTCTTAGGGAGATCACTAGTTTGGAATTCTTGGACTAAAGCATTGATTAAATCTTCCAAACTAGTGATTTACTGATATTTGAGTTGTTTGTACCAATCTAAAGCATCACCTATGAGATTTTTTGCTAATAATTTAGTAGTGACAAAATTATTTAACTTGACTCAGTCTTTATATATATTTCCAAATGTTTTTAAATAAAGAGTAAGATCAGTTGACCCATTATAAGTAATGGTAGGGGTGATGCCTCCTATATAAATATTATTAATTTGAGGTGTAAGAGGATCATTTTGAATGTGCTTGATTATTTTGTTAACAAGATGAGGTTGATGAATAAGATTACCATGTGAATCCTGAGGAGGAGGTGGGGAACCATTTTGGTAATGCATTCCTCATAGAAGCTATTGAGGGTGGGTTTGAAGATGGATAATATGATTTAACATTTGCATCATTTGATTTGATTTTTTAGCTTGGAAATAACTCATTTGATTAAGATTTTTTAATAGAAGTTGATGGGTTTGAGTGGTATTATTAGCATTATGTGAAGCATTAGATTTGGTAGTAGTGGCTTGGGTACCACTATGGGTGTTATTATTAGCTTGAAAAGAATTATTCGTAAGTGAGGCACTAGTAGCATGAATTGATTATGTGGAAAAAGATGTAATAGTAGAGGGATGATAAGAAGTGGCACTAGAGGCATGATTACCATGGGTATCAAACAATGCACTAGTGGAAGAAATGAGAAGAATGGGTCTTGGAAGAAGCACACTAGATGTATAACCTTCTATGTTAGTAAATATACTAGGCATGGAGGTGAAGGAAATCAAAGAGGAAGATATCATGGTATGATAAGAGTTGAAAATAGAGGAAATAGGTTGAGAATCAAAGAAGCTAGTGTCCCCAAATTTGTGTGAGAATGTGGGAGAAGGTGAATGGGTCTCTTCAACTTGACCACTTATCATGAGATGGTAAATAGTAGAAGGATATTTTCCTCGATGTTGAGTAAACTCATTGATGAAGAATAAAATTTTTGGGATATATTGTAAATCAGGTTGATATTAAAATGAGAAGAGAGGATTATGAACTGAAGAGGAATGAGGAGGGATCCCATAGTTTTTAGTATGAGTGGCTACATTCACATTACTTTCATCTAGGGTAGGAGCCATAAAATTCTTATGGGAGAACCTATTGAGGTTGGTAAAACTCATCATAACTGTGGAATTCAACTCAATGTTATCTTTAAACAAAAAGTTTGTGATGAGGGAGAAAGATGAATGAATAAGAATTTGATGTAAAAGCAAAGGATATAAATGATACAAAGTCAACTAGCTTGACTGTGTTCTATAATCCAAGGGACATATAATAGTATAGGGTCAACCAAGTTGACCTAGTATTGCAAATAGGGTATGAGACTAAGCCGGATAAGGATACAGTGTCAACTAATTCAACTTAGTATTTTAACCTGACTGATAGAAAAGAGTATAGGGTTGACCAGGTTGAATTATTACTAAAAAAATGGTAGGAAACTAAGCTAATAAGGATATAGGGTTGACCAAGTCAATTTAGTACTGTAACCTGACTTGTAGAAAAGAGTATAGGCTTAACTAGGTTAACTTAGTACTATAAACATGGTAGAAAAATGAGCTACAAAGGATAAAAAGTTAACCATGTTGACTTAGTACTATAACCTGATTGATAGAAAAGAGTATAGGGTTGACCAGGCCAACTTAGTACTATAGATAGGGGAAAACACAACCTATGAGAGACTATGTTAAATAGAATGACAGTGTGCTAAAAGCAGGGAAAAATTTACAATATAATTTAAGCAAGAAATGGAATCACACACACAAATAATTAGATCAATGAGAATGATCTAATTGAGGCAAAAAATATAAAACCTTGCATCAACACTGACCAATGCAAGTTTTTGCAATACAACACACAATTATCAAAGAACAAGCAATCAACTAAAAAGTAAGTGTTAACTAATTGGTCATCCTGAGTGTTGTTAGATTATTATAAAATATTATTTTAATCTAGTAGGGAAGTTGGATAAAAATAGGTAACTAGAAAGCAATCTATGGATAGTTTTAGGATGTTTAGGTTGAAAGAGATCTATGTTGTCAATGGTACTAGCTTGATATTGGGGCCTATCCTTGACTTCATAATCTTGTAGCGATAAGGGTGTTAGGTACTTTTTCAATATATACTATTAACCACATGTTTATACTTGGCCAAAAAAATAAGTTTGTTTCCCCCTTGGTGATGAAATCCAAGTTGGTAGACCTTGACAAGACAAATGTTAAATGCACTTTGAGTATTGTGTGATTTGGTAGTGTGCAAAAAGAGCAAAATAGTGTAACTAAATGACAATTTGAAAAACCACCTAATCAGACTATGTGAGATACTCTAAGCATGAAAATAGATAAAAGTGAAAGCATGAATTAATTATCAAAAAATATTTGTTAATTCCCAAATTAAGAATGGTATAGAGTCAATTCAGATGACACTGTATGCAAATAGTACAGAACAGAGTCAACTAGGTCGCTATTATTCTATGGAAGTAAGAGTCTTTAAGAATAAAGTTTACCAAATAGACTTTGTTTTTTAGATATAAGATAAGATACAAAACTAAGTCAACCAGGTCGACTTAGTTTGTTATAGGATTGCAGTTTTAAAGACTACAAACTTGCATAAAATAGAATTGTAATGAAGTACTAAATTGCTAGAGAAAGAGAGGAACCTTGGTTTTTTGGAGGATGATGAGGATTTAAAATTTTCTATTGAAGTGCCTTGAATGTTACTTTTAAGTACTACAAAATAAGTTGACTGGTTTGACCTAGTTTTACAAAACTCTATGTGTTGAAGGAAGATAAGATGACTAAGTCGACCTATTTGACTTAGGTTTTTGATCTGGGTTCTGATTGAAAGATTAAATTGATCTACCTAAGTTATTTTTTTGATATGGATTCTAATTAAAAGACTAATTTGACCTGCTTGACTTAGTTTGTTGATTGGGACGCTGATTGAAAGACTAAGTCAACTTGCTCGACTTAGTTTGTTAACCTGGACGCTGACTAAAAGACCAAGTTGACCTGTATGAATTAGTTTGTTGATCTAAATGCTGACTGAAAGACTAAGTCAACCTATTCAAATTAGTTTATTGATATAGAACTGAATAAGGTTACTGTGTTGACCTATTTAATCTATTAACCTATATCTGATGAAGACTTGCATAGAAAGAACAAAATCATTTTGATATGAGTGTGTGTTAAACTTATGCATAAAATTTAGAACTATACTAGCCTAGTTGAAATAGTATCATAGATATAAAAAAATAATGAAATGATAGAAATGAAATCATGAAAGAAAACTTACAATGGTTAGATTCATGTTGGGTTCGCTAGGATGTATGTAATGAGAAATGAAACATATATATAAATCAATCTTAGATCAAATAAGATAGATCCTACTTACATTTTCGATTAGGGATACATTAGATAATTGGAGTCATGAACAATATGGATACACTATACCTAGTTAATGGATCTCTTACCATAATAATATCACTAGGGCGGGTTCTAAAGCCTCTATTCAATCAAAACTATGCAATAAACCTAACTAGGTCCTATGTTTTCATATTCAATAAAATAATAACAAGAAAATCAAAATCTAATCTAGTGCTCACCAAAGCTTGTGGAAAAAAGTGGGGGGTAATAAACACTAAAATTAAACATGCATAGAAGACATATACTCACATCAATGTATACAGAATCCTTATACATGGAAGAGAAGTAAAAATGCATATCTATTTACTCTTACAAAGGAGGAACAAAGTTAGGAATACTTACTTTTGAAGATGAACCTATTGAGACTCAATCTCTCCCTTAACCAAGATGCTTCACAAGAGGTTGTTATGGTATGTAAGGATGAAAGGATAAATCAACTCTAGGCTACACACCCTATCAGTACATCAAAAATACTTATCCACAAGACAAGATCCATATGTCTAAAAAAATTATGAAACCCTAAGCTTGATTTTCAAGTAGAATGGTGGATAGGTAGATGCATAATATATCTTCTTCTTCTCTTCTCTTATAAATAAAAAATGAATGTGTTTATATAGGTGGATATAACCCTAAAAAATTATAGAAATTTAGGTTGACAAGCTCAACCTTGTCGACCTAGTATTCAAATTGGCAAAAAATAACTATGTTATGAACTATGTTGGCCATGGCTGACCTAGTTATTAGTAACCTATGTTGATGTTGCTAACATAGGTTATGGAAAGGGATAATGAAGGTGGAAAATGACCAGGGGAGGGTGAAAAATGGGAGGAAAATCTTATGGGAATGGTTTTTATGAGACAAGTGTTTAGATAACAAGTGGCAAAAAGGGACAACAATCCTACAAAGCATCAATGGTCTACTCACCCCTTTCCTTGTACACCCCATAGGGTGTGCACTCAGAGAGATTGAGACTTGAAGGGTTCATGAAAGATAGAAAGCAATAGTATTTGATAAAGGTTGAAAATATTATGTTTATATAATTGGAAATTAAGGAAGAAGTTGGGCAAAGCACATTTGAGCAGGAGCTCAAATTTTCCCACTTAGGGAGCTTGATGTAGAGCATCACAAGGTGACAAAGCATGTTAATGTATTTACGAGTTTCATGTGACCATTTTTGGTTTGGTTTAGGTGATATAGGAATTTTAGGTACCCTTAGGATGATTTATAGTCATTATGAGTCCTTGGATTGTGTGTTGTTAACTCTCTTTTAGTTTCCTACCAAAAACATAATTTAAAATTTTGTGACTAGGCTATAGTGGTAATTTAAATCTTGTGAATAATTTAAATTTTTTTGAGTGTTTTATAAGGCCATAATAGGTACTAGGTATGTGTTTAATAGTGTTCCAATGTGCATAACATAGAACTACTAGCCAAGAATCTTGATTTGTAACTACCACCTATGTGGGAGTTTGACTTGAAGGAGTTTTTTTATTTTTTGAGTGTAATAAGAGAATATAAATGCATGTATATGAATATATTATGTTTTAAGAGATTATTATAAGGTTATAGGAGATGATAAATTCAAATATCAGGGGTGGAGAGTTGAAATAAATATTAATATTTAAGAATAATTTTGCCTACCTTGAAAATTCTGTATATATGTGAATGATATCAATGAAATAGTGTTTTAAAGGTTTTTGTGTGCTTTCAGGAGATTATTGGTAGATGGAAAAATTAATTTTTTTAAATATTTGAATAGATTATATTTAAATCATCATTTTCCATCTAAGAAGGAATTCATCTATAACATATGCCATTTAAGAACAATTATGCCAATGTATAATTAAGAAGGATAGGTAAGTCTTATGTTGTGATGGTTTTTAAGGGGTTATTAATTTTTTGGGATAATACACATTGTTTAGAGTTAATATTTTATGAGGGTAACTATTATTTAATCCCAAAATACAATCAGAGTTCAAGAACCAAATAAAACTTTTGTTATTTCACTCACAATCTTATAAAGAGAACCCAAAATTCTGTTACATTGCTTGTTAAATAATTTTTGTGATTGATCAATAAAAAATAAAATTTAAAGTAGTTTAATAGAGTTTGGTAAGACCATAAATAGGAATCATACCCCTTGGGAGATTCAAAATTCCATTTGAAAGTGTAAGATTCCAATGAGACCTTCACACACAATTATATCCTACACTTAGAACTTTGCAAATTTGCTTGTTGGGAACGTTTTGTGTCTGTCCTTGAACATCTAACCATTGGAGAAGGTGAAGGGAGTTATATGAGGCATTAAAAATGGATTATAAATGTTTTAAGTTATTTATAACTCATTTTATCCTTTTTTTTTTGGGCTTTTGGCCTTGCATAGGCCCATATAAACCAAGAATAGGGTTTGAAAATAGAATGTTGTATAAATTTTGTTATATCTAGTAAAAATTTATATAAATTTGGAATATGAATTATTTTAATGTAATATAGAGTATTCAAGAGGTTTAAATTCATTAACATTTTGTATAGCATAATCACCAGATCTGTTTCATTAACTAGGCCTAAAGAGACCTAATTGCTTGAGAGGGATGTTGAGTTAGTTGACCTTCATTAAGAGTCAAGTCTTAAAATTTTGTGTGAAATAGGAAGGGGAAAAAGGGTATACCAATTTTTTTTTTTTTTTTTATATAATATTTATATATTGTTATAACCTACTAGGTTTGCATAAAAATAGGACTACAAGGAATAAACCTTAAAGAGAGAAAGTGTAGTTGGGTTGAGAGTTCTTGTTTAGTGATTGTGTTAATTGATTGGATGTATATGAGAGTTAAAATGAATATTTGTATGGGAATTTATTATATGGAGTTAAGATAATACTCATGGAACCATGTTTTAGTCTTTTAGGGCTATGAACCTCTATTAAAGAGAGAGACAAGTTTGAACCATGCAATAGAGTGAAAATATGAAAGATGTGTTTGAAAGAATGGGGATGTACCATGAAGTATGAAAGTAAAAAGGTATATTATGATTAATATGTATTTAAGATCAATGAGGACTATATGCCTCCAAAGAGGCTTATGAGCCTAGTGTAGTGAAGAGTGATCAATAGGGTGTCAAGACTAGCAATGTGCTTGCATGACAAAGTAAAGTCAAAGATGATTATAGAAAATAAAGAGTAAATAAGTGATAGGGGAATAAATATTGAGTTTATAGCCATAAATTATACATAAATATGAATTTATTAGTGACATGACTCTCATATCATAGTCTCATCTCTTTCATAACACTATTTTACCTCATCGTGTTAGCTATGAGCATGTTCATCATTGTATCATTTATTACATGGATGTATCTCATGATCCCCATATTTAATTTATTCAATTTCATTCAAGGCACCCATAGATAATTTTTGAGATTGTACACTTACTTTTGGGCAACTCTAGGAGTCTTTAGTTCCTCTTCTCTAGTGACCAAATGTAAGCTCTCTTGTGTTCGTCACTTATTTTGATCATGATTAGTTATCTAAATCCATATGGAGGAGGAATAAAAAAAGCCAAAATAATTAAAATACAAATCATAAAAGAAATAAAAGGTAATGTTCAAATGTCAAAAACCATATTAAAAGTTAGATCACACCAAAAGATGTGATCTTTGGCAAATTGCTTATCTTAGTTAAAGTTCAAACTCCATAGTTAGCCTCATGATAGAGTTTAGGTCCATTGGGGTATGGTAGGCTATCAAAATGGTGTAGGTATCATTATATCATATATTATCTAGTGACACTTACTTTCTTACACAAGTACCCAATCTTTGCAATAGATTGATGGATCTATAAGGGCTCCTAAGAAATGGGGAAAATGTTGTGGGAAGGTAGGTCCATTTTAATTTTCATGCATATAACCTTCATGGGATGATATATGTACTTAAATTATTATCCCAAGCTTTGTGTTCATTAGTTAAAGTTTCCCAAGTCATTGATGTCCATAGATTTTAGTCTTTCTCACTTGTTTAGTGTGTCTCATTCTTGCTAAGGATGTTCACATCACCCATGTGATGCCTCACATCCCTTAATTTCATCATATTTTCTCACTATCCCCTCATTGGATATTGATTTTAGATGATGACATCATTGATAACATCTACCTCATTATGCCTCTTGGTTTATAGCTTATGAGTTGCATTTTAATACCTCATATAAGACCACATTTTCCTCAAAACATCCCTTCACATTTGCTTACCACACCATTTCATTACCATGCTAGTCATGCCATTAGGTGGTTGTGTTTTATTATATCATATCTTATAATAAACACTAATTTAGAATTTTCACCATTTATAGATTTTGATTTTAATATATCCATCATGTTCTTATTTGATTTTGTGGACTTCACTTATCTTACACAGGACATTTTTCATGCTTACATGTTTTTTTATTTATGTTTGACTTGGCATTCTTGTCTTTCATTTCATTTCCTATAATTTATACTTTATTCATGCTTCATTTGACATTCTTAACTTACATTTTACTTGTTGTCATTCATGTTTTACATGATTCCCAATGTGATTTAGTATGTTTTACATTCATTTTCATCATCACTATTTTACATGCTTACTAATGTGATTTAGTATGTTTTACATTCATGTTTGTCATTAATGTTTTACATGCTTCCCAACATGATTTAGTATGTTTTACATTCATTTTTTAAATCAATGTTTTACATGCTTCCCAACATGATTTAGCATTATCTACATTATTTTTTATCATTTATTTTTTACATGCTTCCCAACATGATTTAACGTGTTATCCATTTATTTTTTTCATTTATTTTCTACAAGCTTATAAATGTAATTTAATATGTCCTACATTGATTTTTCATCATTTTGTCATTTACATGCTTGATATTTTAGTTCTAATCTAGCTTTCACAATCATAGCTTGTAAAATTTACTAAGTAATTTAATCAATTTTGAGAGTTATTCATTACTATTTTGGCCATCTTATGTATGCACACATCACTTCTATTATTACTCTTGTATCCCTAGGGTTTATCAAATGTAGGTAATGTGCCTTCCATGATCATGACTAGGATATTTGAATGTAGTAATTTAATAAAAAGGTAATTTAAGGTATGTATATGGTACTTTCAAATAATTTCATTTCATTTCATTTCAGTATTAATTTTAATATTTCATTTTTAGTTAACTCAGTTAGTGCATTGCTATGTTCTTTATCGAAGCACCATCCATGTTACAACTACATGACACATGCTGAGCTTCAAGTGGGGAATATGTATACACATAATTTTTTTAAACCTTTATCATTTACTAATGTTTTCTCTCTTGTAGGAACCTATCGAGTTTCAATATCTCTAAGTGCATGCATTAAAGGGTGCACTGGGAAAGGGGTGAGTATACCTTTGGTGCTTTGAAATATTATTGGTCCTTATACCATTACCTAAAACCACTAAAAGTCACTTTTATCTAACTCCCTAAGCAATTAAAACCTACTTATATACTCCTCTAAGAAATTCACCTTCCAAAATAGCCCCTAACTAAGTATACACCACTTTTTTTTCATTTTGCTACTATGTCATCCTGATTGACCTTGTTAAGGATTGAGTGCACTTTATGAAACTCCATCAGCTCAACAAACCTAGTTCAAGGCCTAACAACTCTTTTTCCTACCAAATAAGGTCAACCCAACTGAACTTGTTGGCTAAATTCATGGGAGGGGTTAGGGTCAATCTTTGGCTATAAATACCCTCTTCACTTTTTTTTAAAGAGAGGATCATTTAATTTCACATCATTATAGCTCACAAATCTTCTTATACTATCATTTGGAGGTTTCATTACTTAGTTTTTTTTCTTTGGAGAAGTAGCACTTGTATTGTAGAGGTTTTGGATGCATAGGAGAAATATTTTAACCTAGATTTGATCTATCCTTATGATCCTTACAAACCAAAACAACCTCTTACAAGACATTGTTGGCCAAAGGAGAGATTAAGGCATCAAGGGGTCATTTCAACGAAGTAAGTATACTCCTAAACCTTCATATTTTGATAAGTAGATGTTGTATAAGTAATGGATTGAATTTTATAGCTTCTTGTTTAGATTAATTCTATATTATCTTGAATAGAATTATCTTTTCTTGTTTATTATCTTCTCCATTTGTGCCACAAGATTTGGTGAGCACTAGATTAACTTGTATGTTTATTTAATAGATTAGCTTGTATGTTTATTTAGTAAATTATATAATTTCCATTTACCTCATTATAAGACCTATCTATGGATATTAAATGATGCCATTTGAATAGAGGCCTTAGAAACCTCTCTTTTGCTATTGTGTAGTAAGAGATCCCTTTATTAGGTTTAGCAAATCATAATTTGTCATGACCTCAATATAAAAAAGTATTGCTAAGAATATTTCTAGTTGATTAAATTCTCCAAGCTTGGATATTACTAAGTAGGATATGTTATAGATCTATCTTATTTTACTTGCATACATGCAGTGCCATTATCCATATCATGCATATTTCATGTGTAGTCTTTTTATGTACATTTATCAGTGATGTTTCTTAATGCATACTTAATTGATATATGCATATTAAAATGACACTTATATGCCCTTGTATTACATATGTTTCATACATGATTTGATGACATATTTTGTACTAATTTTACATATTTTGCATATGATCGACATGATTACATATTTATACTTAAAATGATACAATTAACTCATTTTTTTGAAATGAGTGATTTGAAAACTACATCCCTCGCCTCTAAAGTGGGGAATATTAGTGGGATTTGACTAGAGACTTAAGCCTCCATGAACACATATTATTGATTTTGGCATAAATTATACATATTACATAAATTTAAAATTGGTTTAGATACCAAATTAGGACAATTATAGACATATTTAAGATACATTTGGGGGCACATTCACTAATTTCATAGGAAAGAGTTATATATTTCCATTTTTTTAAGATATGATACATACATAACATATGCATACATATATTCTATATCATACTATCACTTATAATTTAAAATAATTTTGGCACAAGGTTGATTCATGCATGCACATATCAAAGTTTACCAAAATTAGCACCGAATAGTTTAAATTATAGGGCATGAAGCCATTCATGCACATTTACACATGAAAATTTCTATTTTCTAAACATATGCCATGGTACTACATAGTGAACAACCTTGAATTTATAAGCCTATTTTAAATAGTTGATTTATGCTTAAATGAGTAGTGTGGTTCAGGTCCCATGATGCTCAATAACCTAGTATTAATCCATGAGCTAAATATGTGGTTTCCACCTTCCATCTTAAGGTTACAAGATCAACACAAGATTAGTTAAGTGGGTTAAAGTAGTTGAGGTTATGTGATTCTCAATGACTTAATATTATTCCATTTTTTATTTACAATAAGGGTTAGGGAAATTGCCTTTACAATCCATGATACTTATTTTAATTACATAAATTGGGGATTGATTACACCAAATTATCCAAAATGGTTCAACAAGAGGAACCATTATCCAATGCTTCAATAGGAAAGCATCATCTCCAACTCATTACAAGGAAACATGATTCACCCACATACATGTTTTTTAGGAGTAGGTTGCATGTGTGGAACATTTTACAAAGATAAAGTGTGTTGTACATATTTAGGTATAATTTATTTATCCTTTTACTCTAGTATTTGTAATGTATTTCAATACTAGAATAAAAAGGGCCCATTTATAGATAATAAAATCTAGTACATGATTCTTGGTAATGTTAGTTTTGGGTTACATTCACCCTAAATGACTTGTGCATAAAACATGTATCTCATTCACCATTATCTCAAATCCTCATGCCTTATACTATTATATCCTTCCCAATTTTATCTCAGTCACATATATGAAATCCCACAGTCTGTGTTAAACCATTTATCTTACTTAGACATCTTGATATCATCGTATCAGTGTTCCTATCTCTATAGATAGTAACATCAACTAAGAACATACCATATGATGGTACCATCAGACTTTGATGATTTCATCCCCTACTAAGTAATGATCATATTTCAAATTCAAATAATTCCTATAGGCCAGCCTATATGTTTTGTATGTCAGTGGAATGAGATAATACCTAAAAGGTATCCTATAAATAAAAATATATGTGGCAAGTCTATTAGGAATCTAAAAATAAGTTATATATCATACTCAAACACTTTCACATTCAAGAGGAATACCATATTCTTCCCATATTTATAATTGGTCACTATGAGTAGGTTATTACCAAGCCTAAATCACTTAATAGCCAAGCTAAAACTGTTAATTTCCAAGTATCAAGAACTAAATCACATGTTGCATACATTGAACGAGTATTATTTCACTCATTCACATAACATGGAGAACTACATGTGGTTTTAATTGCAACACTCAACAATTCAACAGGGAGTTGTTTGGGTCAGCTCAACCCACATTTCTTCCCCATTTATAGGCCTAATTATATCACTAAAAGTGGACTTATTTTTATAAGTGAAGGAGATAGATTTATGTGAGTCACATGCATAATCATCACTTGGGATTGCACACAAAGCTGAAAGACAAAAAAATATACATGATTGTATTAAAAACAAGGATAAATCTATAGAGACAAAACCGTTAGACTCAAAACATAACATCTAAAGTTATTAAATTAAGGATGATGATACCATTTGGGTGTATAAAAAGCTCTAAATCCTGATATGAGTGACATGAAGTATATTTTTCCATCCTTCCTACTACCTACCTATAGTCTCAATCTTCCATAGAGCAGTTAACCACTAAGTATCTTGTCCTTTTGTTGTATTTTCTATATTTAGCAGCCCAAAGTTCTAAATTAGTTTCAAGATTTACATTCATATTTGTATATATATGTCTATCTTGTAATATAAATATTTTTACAATCCTTCTTTTTAATTAGGTTAAGTTAACCTCATTAATCCTAATATAAGTAAAATGATATGGAACGATACACATTTATTTAATTTTTTACATGATTTTACACTATGTCAATGTCAATAAATTATTCATACCTATATAATATTAAAAAAATCATACATGCATAATTACATCCCCTCTCACACCCTCTGTTATGCCTATGGGTGGGCACATAAATTTTGACACACTTTATGACATTGCACATAATGGAATATGTAATTTATGAGTCAGAAAAGTTACAGCCATAACATTTATGAAATGTTACAATCAAATATTTTATTTTTATTTGGCATGCTTGTGTAACATAACCAAACCTACATGGCTCTAGGTTACAACCATAACATTTATGAAATGTTATAAACAAATATTTGATGTTGATATGGCATGCTTATGTGGTATACCTAGACCTACATGGCTCTAATGTTATGGAAATAACTAGCCATAGATTTAAATAGACTAGATCTATGGGTGTATCTTATCATAAAATAATGTCATGTTTTGTAATAAAATAACCAAGTTAAATCTCTAATACATACACCAAGGAAAACTTAATTATATTATAATCTTTTCCTTTTTGTACTCATCAAACATGCATGGATATCAACATAGATTGAGTATTAGTAAATATATAACAACTTACCAATTGCAGAGGAAAATTATAATATATGCCTTAGAATAAATCATTTTTTTCAATAATGGGAAAAAATAAGTACTGAATAATGTTTCATTGAACCATATTTGGGAGAGAGTATGGCATTTCAAATAATAATAGAAGAAAAAACTGTAGAATATAGAGTTAAATATTGATAAATGGAAAAATGGGATCACCTAATTCCCCAAAGGTGGATTACACTTTAGATAATAAAATATGGTATTAGATACTTTTTAATGTCACTTTTAAACTACCTTAACCATAAATGACTTGTGCGCACATATATGCTTCTTATTTGCCATTATCTCACATTCACATGTTTGTTATGGGTTTGAGCCTCTTGTTTTGATGTTAGTCACTTGCATGAACCTTTAAGTCTATTTAAAACCAACTAAATATATTAATAATACATATATAAATCATTATATATATATATATATATATATATATATATTCCTATCTTCTAGACACTAATGTTAGGTGTAGACAATTTCATCGATGAAATTGACTTGAGGGTGACATTGGTGACCCTCACCCAATAATAATTATTTTTCAAAATTAAATCATTCCAATGGGTTAGAAAATTTTCTTATCAGGTCAGTTTCATGATAAATTACCCAAATTAACTCTTATAAATATGAATCAAATCCACACTTAGTACTCACTGGCCACTTTTCTATCAAACATCTATACACTACTACACATTGAGAAAATATGCCCTATTCTTCCCAAATTGTAAATTAGTCATTAACAATAGTCATCAACCAAGTATAAATCACAATAAGCCAAGTATAGATAAAATATTTTTAAGTATCAAAAGATAAATTATAGGTGTATTCATATAATGAAGGAACACAATTTTACATTCACATTAAGGGGAAGAACTGTGTGTATTAAATTCCCTCTTCAGAGTATTGGATTTGTAGGAATCAATCAATCATCAATGGTGGTTATTTGGGTTAGCTCAACTTAGTACACTTCCCAAGTTTTTACAAGTTATGTCCCTTCAAAAGAAGATACCGGGTTTTGAGGAGAAGGAGAATGATTTTTGGAGTTATACAAATTTAGGTGTCAACATTGCACACACATAAGTATTTCAAACAAGCACAAATGATGATATGGTCACAAAGAACTAAATAAGTATAGGAGAATCACATAAGTCATGGTCACTAACATCAATTTTGTTACCCCAACTTGATGTTAGTGACTTGCATACATAAGTAGCTAGTTCCTGATCTGAGTGACTCCCAAGCCTAATTCTAGGCTTTTTCCATTGTAAAAGTTTTGTCATAGGAAATTAATGAATAATTGGCGTATCTTATAATCTAAACTAGATTCAAATTTATATGTTAATCAAGGTTATAAAATCTAAACTAGCGGAAAACACATTGGTTAACTTGAATATTTCTTGAATCGTGCCAAACCCTAGGTATAATTTAGGGTTTCATCCTCTTTCTAGGATTTTTTATATTTCTACCTTAGGGTTTTATTTTGGACTTGATTTCTAATTTTCCCTCACTTAAAAAATAAACATGTCTATACGTAATGGACATATCTTCCACTTTTTGACTCAAGACATGATTGCAATAATTTCATATTGTTCTACTTTGATATATGTCATTTAGATCATCTATGTAATCAAATGGATCAAATCTTTATACACTAATTAGGCTAAAATTAATAATGAAAAATATTTAGCCTTGCTTAATTCACATTTTTGAGACATCTAATATACATTACTCCATGTTAATACTATACATCCCCTTGATGGTGTTATCATGATTATTGAATCTACAAATACTCATGAACAAGAAACAATTATTATAAATAGATTTGATAAGGTCGATGAAAGATAATTAATTGAGTATATGGACATAAATACATAAATGCTTGATGCAATGTTATATATAGTGAGAGATGAACATATAAATTTAGCTCAAGCTAGTACATCTAGGAAATAATATGACCCCTATTGAAATATCAACCAATCTTTTTGAGCTATGAACCCAACCATAAGTGTTCAAACTTATAGAATTGGCACTATTCTTACATATATACTTCCATTCACATATGTGATATCCACTAAAAGTGGGAGGTGCGGGGAAAGGATTACCATAAGTTTCCTTATCTATTCCTACACAGATGACCTATTCCCATTCTATGATGACTATGCATATTACATCACCAACATTGACTACTGCATGTTCCCTCAAGTAAAAAATTTCAACTCTATAGTTTATAGTGTTATAATTAAAGAAAGGTATATATAAAGCTAGCCATTAAATGGATTAGTATGCCTTACTTCATGACCTGTTATCCCCAAAGATAGAAAATTATCCCTTACCTATAGGTTTTGTAGCTCTTAATCTTCCAATTTATGATGATAAAGGTGATCTTGAATAACACCTTTGATCCTTCCATGCAACATGCTTAGATTACACATCCAATGATAACTTATTAACCAAGTGATTCAAAATAAGTCTCAAATACTATGCTTTACAATGTCTCTATGACATCCATCTCCAATCAATGAGTGTATTCAACCCTTTGGAAAATTATTTTCTATCACACATTTCATCGACATTGATGAGAAATTATCTTATTTGCAAATTATCAAACTCAAGTAAGGGTCCAATGAACCAGTAAGTGATTATATACTACAATATAAGACCATGTGAACTAAAATGACTAGTCCTATGACAAATAATAAGTTACAAGACATATTCCTACAAAGTTTTATTACACCACTACATGAGTCAATAGTAAATAAAGTCAAGTCTTTTGATGAGTTATATCATACAATAAGAGAACAAGAAGTCAAACTGATAACTTAACACAAAATCAAGTATGCACTTAATCTCCAAGTACTTCAAATACTAAATTTCAAACCAAGATAAGCTACACAGTTAAATCTATTGATGTGGGTTTTATACACACTCTAGAATCTTACAAGGTAGCCTTTAACATTTTAGATTGGTGAAGAATTCACTCTAAATCACAAGTTGCAAGGTATTTGGTTTTGTAAATAACCACATGGTAGAATAATGGTGAGCAATGGGTTATTTACCTCAGATGGTTTGGTTGACATGGAGTCTGAAATAAAATAAAATTATATTGGGGGTGGATAGGTGGAGTCTAAACTAAGTCGAACAAGATCAAAAAAATATAAAAGGAGAGAAATGTAGGGCATAAAATAAGGTTTGTGACTTAAATATGGATGATACCCTTTTAAATTAGTTTTTTTGATAGGGTTGGATAAGTGATTGAGAACCAATGCTTGTTATAAGTTGTTATGAGCACACAACACACACACACACACATGGTTAGGAGTCAAAAGAAACAAATTTAATAAATTTAATGTTCATGATTAAAGGTTGTTGTCACTATTGGATTGCTATCACACATCTTCTATCAGTGGGAGATTATAATTAATGAATAAATAGAATTCAAACTAGCAAATAATGTGATTTGAATAACTGTATTAAAATCACTTCTACATAACCCAAATAACTAAATATAAAAGTGTAATGGAACTTCATCAACGATTCACAATATTTGGAAGAGATAAGTACATCAAGATAAACAAAACAATAATCATAATTTCTTATTCATCTCAGTTACAAAATTATTGTCATTTAAAATGGAGAGGGTACAATCATATATAGTTCAAGATGGGGACACCTCATCCTTCAAGCAAATTATAAGTTTAAAACTTCTAAAATAATATCATGTCAAAAACTCATGCATCTCATACATGTTCACAATGTATAATATAAATAATATTCCTTGGTCAAAAAGAACTCTTAGATATAAAAATATCCCAAAATACTAAAGTTATAACTCATACATGTAATGATACACACCTACAATGTTAATGTGGTACTATTTAAAGATGAAACTTGCATGTTTAGAGCTTGGGTAGTTGTCACTAATGTAATAATTGGAGTTGATATCATCATTACGATTGTTCTAACTAGAGTTGTAACTATAGTGAATAAGGTGGAAACTAAAGTAGTATGATGTATTACATGGGTTGACGTAACCAAAGAACCAATTGAAGTAAATGGTAGTGTAACCATAGCAGTAAAAATGGGAATTGGGACATAGGTGGGCCCTCTATGATTTTGCACCAATGTGAAATTTGGAACATGAGGTTGTGAAGGAATAAATTATATATTTTTTGAAATATTTATCTACTTCAATGCTTATGATTTATTATACAGAGCATGAACAACCTTAAAATAAATATTGATTAATTCATAATTAAGTAGAGACCTTTTGAATAACTATGGAACCTTATCCATAATTTTAATGCGAATAACCATTGAAGATTTGAATTCCATGTAAAGAGTTTCTATCTTTACCACCTTGTCCCTAGTTTTTTATTATCAGTTCTATGATTTATTCATTAGCTTTATACATTGTTCCTTCAATTTATACCTGAAAGCTATCAAATGCCACTCAGAGTAGGCCTTCAAAAATAGGATTAGCCATTAAATACCTAATAATAGTATAAATTTATATAAATATCATCCTTAAAAATGGATATTTCTTCTCTCTCATGATTCAAAAAGTGTTTTATAAGAGCTCACATCTCTTGGTGCTAGGAAATTAAGCTATCTCTTTTAGTGGCTACATAATTCTGACCCACTCTACTTCTAGTGTCATTATTAAATTCAAATGATCATAAGTTATGTTCCTTTATCTTATCGCAAGAAGTTAATTCTAATTTACAAATATTTCATTTTATTATAGAGTTCTGGCACATCCCCCAACTTGGGTTTGGATTCAAGCTTTGTAGTTCTTATTGAGCCAATGATATCATATAATTTATCTGCACTCTATACATTATCCAAAATTTACTTAGGATCTTGAATAATATTTATCTCTTACAACCTATATTTTTATTGGTCATAACTTCTAAACTTCTACTTAAGGACTCCTCTAGTTGCATCTACAAATATGTAAGGATCTTCTCTCTATTCATCCTATTCTCTTGGGTGGACATTCATCTTCTTATTAAGGAGAAAATATCCTCTATTTGATTTAATCCCATTGTTTTTCCTTCAACCAAAATAATTTTCATTTTCACCTTCCTCATTGTATTTGTCTATCGATCAAAATGGAAAGTTACCTTGGGAAAATCAGTGATAATAAAATTGTCTACACATTTATTATTCTTATAATTACTTAATCCAAGGAGGGATATTGACTATGACTTATTCTTTGGCATGATTAGTTAGTTTAGAAGTATAAAATGGGGAATTTCTTGGTGGAATCATCTGTACTAAAGGCAATTGGATAGAAGGATAAGGCATTGATGGTTCTATAAAGGAAGGAATAACCTTCTTCCACCCTATGACCTTTTATTGTGAGGGTGTATTAATAATGTACTTGGTATTATTTAGAGTCTTATATATAGATATTATGGAAGAATCTGTCAAAGTTACCTGGGACATAGGCATACACAATTAGTTAGATGGCCTGGGTGATAAAGAATATATGCCAAAAATAGAATAGGACATTAATTCTTCAAAACATGTCTATGTTCTAGTAGCACGTGGATATGTGATACTAAAGAATGAATATGTCACTAGGGTTGAGGGAGTTTTTTAAAAATATTATGTAATAGAAGAATAAATAAAATCAATAACCTTAGGAGTATAAATATAAAATCAATATTAGTTAGATCCAATATACTAATGTCAGAAGCTACCTCAGTAGAAGTGCCAAGAACATTGTCATCCTGAGTAAAAATTAACTTTATTGATATTATTGCAACAATACTTGGTGCAACATCATTTGCTATAACTATATGAGTAGTTTTTAACATATAATCTATCTCTTTTTCCTTTTATTCCTCTTTCTCTTAGACTTGTGTCTCTGTCTCTTCTTCTTGCTCCTCTGACTGCACACTTATTTATTATTCCTCCTATGACTCTATATGAAGGGGGACTATTGGAACACCTAAGTATTCCATAGGTCTCTCTTCTTCTTCTTTAGGGATTTGGGGAGAGACTAGTGGAGATTTCTATTTTCTTTTGTAAGTCAAAGTAGAGGAGATATAATCAATAGTGATAATTGGTATAATAATGGTGGTAGAGGGCCCAATATAAGTAAAAACTAGCTCTGTGGATGGAGATGGAGTTATGAATGATGGTGGAGGCATGGGGAGTGAAGATGATGAGTCAATGGTGGTAGTAGTGATAGGAAATGGTGAGGGAGTCATAGTAGCATCTAACACTAACATGGGTGACAAAGTAATAGAAGGTGATGACAATGTAAAAATAATGGGAACTTGCAAGAAAGAATAAGGAATAATTGTTGCACTATTATCAATGGTGGAAAGGTTCAAAATGAGAATGATCCCACTAAACTACTATGGATTGTTGATACTCCTCTGTTGATTATAGATTAAGGGGAAAAAACAATTGGAGGTATGGGAAGACCCTTGAAGATGCTAGATCTGATCTACTGATTGATTTCCACAAATGTGTTTGTATCCATTTAAGGAGGAGGATTGTGAAATTTTGGTGGAGATATCTCCTCATTATCTATCCTATTGGAATATTCCTCAATAATACTAGGATCATATTAGATCATTTATGCCACTATCATAGACATGCCTACCATTATCATTTTCACTATGACATCAGTGTCATCTACAACATTTTGTAGACTATTTATGAATTTTATAACACCTCAGTCTTGTACTCTTAGAATATGTATATCATATATGTACCTTCATCTTATATACCTTTCCCACTACCAAAAGAGTTCACATACATGATCTCTATATGCCTAATTAATTATCTCTTAGTTTGACTAATGTTGTTCTGATGACCCAAGCTTTCTATCTTGTCCAAAATGTTATAAACCTACTTATCTTCCATCTCTATAAGTTCTATACCTACACCTATTTTCCAATTGTCTAAACGCTTGTGTCCCATTTAGACACCTACTTTGATGCAAGTGTCTAATTCTAATACAAGTGTCCAATACCCTAAATTCATAAAATTTAAAAATGAAACATATTCCTCTAGTTGGCCTAAGTGATTTAATGTGATATATTCTCCAAAGGGATTGGTATAAATACAAGATCAAACCTCATTCATTCCTCACCTAGAAACTTCTTACCTACTCATAAGACAACCTAGCATAGACCAAAAAGTAGTCAAGATAAAAAATTTCTTATTTTCTCTTATTTCCATATCAACCATAGGGACAACATATATATGTTCCAAGTTACTAAAAGAGCATCTCAAGATCTATATTTTTCAAGTTATAAGTTAGGTCACTATTGTACTTATCACACATTGCATGATTCACATGTAAGCCAAAATGTAGGGGAGAAATACATAAGTCTGAGGCCCTCTTTGGAGTATTGGCTATGTAGGCAATGGTCATTAATAAATGGGTCTTCGAGGTAGATCAACATCATGTGTCCACTAACCCATTTTCCCATAGCCATTATGAAGATGAATAATATGGTTTTTTCTATTTAATAATGAGTGATAATTCATGACCCAGATATGAATTTACCAAAGTGAAAGAAAATTAGAACCCAAAAACATCCAAGTGGTCCCATATAATTTTAATAGGTATTCTGTAATGGACACCTGCATCTGATTTAGATAGTAGCATTGATGCAACCATCTTAGGTCAATGTAAGTGTCTATGGATACAGAGGTATAATTTCCAAAATTAGGTGACTGATCCAAAATTTAGATCCAATTTACTTTATATTTATTATAGATCTAGATATGTGTTAGTATTAAAACCAACTCAATATCTTGTTTTCATTATCATTTCAATATATAGCATATATGTACTTTCTATTTTTAGCATATATCAGTGATTTAATAGTTTTGGGAATATTGGAGTCTTATTCCTAATTTAGTTAAAGATTTGAGTTGACTAAATTAGTAAATAATATTACAATAATTTAACTACTAATTTGTATAATTTATTTGAATTTCATAGCTTTCTAAAAATAATAATGAAAGAGGAGAAATGTAGCTTATCTTAAAATTGGGCTGATATCGCTGAGATAGAGGTTGATACCAGTTGTGCAAGATTGGGATAGTGTCATGAATCTAGATCTGAATTTGATTCGATGAAAGGATATGAGCATTAAAAATATGACACTTCATGGCTTAGTGCTATAGTTCAACTCCTATTACTATTATCTAGATTGGTTACAAAGATCTGAGTTTTCTAGGTTTTGTTTGTTGTCTCTATGTGAGCCTACCTGTGTAATTTCAAATCTTGAATGTCGATGGAGATCCTTTTAGAGTAGATTTAATATTCAAACCCTAGACCTTCATTGTGCTTGAATGAAACTTGAGAAAGAGGGGGGGGGGTTAGTGTGTGTAAGATACACTAAACATATATCCACACTCTTTGTGTGGGCATGCTACCTATATACCAATACTTTGAAGAGAGATCAAGCCATGTGTAGTTCTCTCACTTGATGTGATTTATGTAATAGTGTTATGTGGATATAAAAATGCTAAACTAGGTGTGCTTGAGATGGCTAGGGACTGGTGTGAGGATTTGGATATGCTTATAGCTATATTGGATGGTTGTATGCAAAGAATAAGAAAATTTACCTCAGTGGTCTTGTTTGTATTCTTTCTTGATTTTTTAATAATTTCCAACCCCTTTTGAATGAACTTTGAATGGTCTTTTATAGAGATCTATTGGTCATGGGTTAAATGCATTCGTGCTAGGATGACATAATGAAGAAGAAGAATCAGAAGGAAATGGTCATTTGGGCTCAAAATGTGATTGGATAGGAGTGTTGAAAATGGGACACCCTAAGGTCTAGCACTATAGTCCAACCCCAATGCTCCTATATTATAGGCTCATGACGTAGGGGGATGGAATAAGCATGGGAAATGGAGTCTGGTTGAGCTAGAGTTAGGTCTTAGAAGTCTACAAATGATCGATTATAAATAAAAAGGTGTCTAAAAGGGTCATAAGAGCATGTAAGAAGGTCCTATAGATTGGGTGTCACAAGCCACACTCAAGCTATTAGTTTGGAAATTTTATATGAACACATTTGCCCCCCTTTATTATAGTGATACATCAAATCAAAATACTAAGATAAATAAAAAGTAGAAAGTGTACCTGAACTTACCTACAAGGGTAAAGCCCATGAAGTTGTGTGATGCTAAGTGTGCATAGAGAGAGCACATTATGAAGTGTAAATCTGTTGTGATGCTGAGTGATGTTGGGTATGTGATAAATGATGTTGTACCAAGATTAATATCATGAATGGAGCTGAGTGTTCAATTCCCTGAGAGTAGCTCAAGAATGCAAAAGCTGGCTCTTTGGGTCCATCATCACCCACTAAGTGAAGCTATGTGATCTTGTGTGTGCTAATCGATGTTTGGACTATGTGTCTAATCCATCTGAGTAGGTGGCTCAAGAATACAAAGGATAGCTAGACCTTTGACTCCATGTTTACCCACTAAGTGAAGCTATAAACCGATACCAATATGAATGTATGTCATATGAGATGGATCCTGAAGCCCATGAATGCTATGAAATATAACAATGTGATATGGATAGTTAAATGTGTACTCTAGACTAGGCCAATCTTGGCCAATTTGAAAGGAGGATATTAGGCTTCTATGAAATCCACTCCTAAATGGTTTATGTGGAAGCCACTCAAGAATGTAGAGGTTAGGCTTGTATGAAATTCACTCTGAAATGAGCCAACCACCTGTAGATGGAATAAGACACACAACTATTGAGAATGCCTAGATAATATATTAAACTTGTAAAGAAAATAAGTCAAATGTGTCATGCACATTGCCCTAATTCATTGGTGTTTGTAACATGGATTATGATATAAAGTTATACCAACTGTCCTATCAAAACTAGAAGTGAGAGACATCATGCCATGCATGATGCCAATATATCTAAATTCTCTAAGAAAAATTTACTAAAACTGCTAAATCTAAACTGATCTATATGTGATAAAATTATAGCTAAGCTTACCTTTCTACCTATTTCTAGAAAATCTATTTTTTTTGTTTGGACAGGAGTACCAAAACTAAGACACCCTGCCATCCGGTGCTATTATCCATGTCCGGTGTTGTTGTCTTTTATTGAATCTAATGACTTTTGTAATCATAACTATTTTTTTGGTCTGTTCTACCTAGTTTTACCTCTGATTTCTATTTTAAATGTGATGAAAACTAATTTTTTTAATCGATAAGAGCTCTGATCTCTGTGACAAACCCCTATTTGTTGCCCCCTATTTTGAGGGTAGGAATGAAGACCCTATAATGATTGAACTTAGAATTAATATCCTTGCAAGTGTGTTATGATATGAAATACATGATATAAAAATGATAATAAAAAAAATGTCTCAAGATATAGCATAGTTTGTATTGGAGATTGTTAGATCAACATGGGAATGCCTAGATAGATATAACAATGTAATAGCGTGTGCAGTATACTGAATTGAAATTGGAAATGTTAGTTGTTAGTTTTCAAGGAGGGATGGAGCATGATGTCCATCATGGCATCCAAGAAATCAAGATAATGCATGATGTGGATCATGGTATTGTAAACAATGAGAACCAAACAAGCAACAAAAATACAAGGCAAGAATCAAGATGCACATAAGAGTGGCCAAGGGGCCAAGAAAACAAGGGACATGGACACATTTCAATCAAAATAGAAATAAAGCATACAAATCGTGATCAAATGCCACATGCACATATAATTTGAAAAAAATCAAGATTAGCATGAGGGATACAAGCAGATAGAAGAGTAAAATTAAAGGACATTGGTAAATGTCCTAGGCACATACAAGAGACAAACTAGGAACTGAGAAATGCAATCACTTCTAGATATGCAAAGTAGGAAAGGAAAGATTGTAAATACTAGAAATATAATTGCATCTAATGATTCAATGAAAGAAGTGAAATTATGCAAGACATGGAGTACAAGACTAGGTATATGCTAAGAAATATACAAGTGCTATATACTAGTGAGTGTCGATAGAGTAATATGTGTAAGATAGTAAGTAATTTACATCAATATGATAACTAGAGTGTGTGGTGTAGGAGTGACATAACTTGAATGGTGTAGTCATTTAGAAGATGCCCCTAGTGGGTAAATATATCTATGTATGTCTCGAATGTAGAAGTAAGATGCCCCCTCAATGGGTAGAGTAAAGCAATCAAGGATCTGGATGTCACTGCACACACTCAAAGAAGATCAAGTGAAGCATGGTAATGTAGATAAGTTGACAAACAATATCATAGAACAACAAAATGTAATTTTAGCATAGTAGTATAAATGTAAAGCATGGATAATGCATACTATTGAAATATTTTTGGTATTTTGAGTTATTTGAATGTTTTTGGATTTTTGATATTAACTATGTACAATCAATCATAAAGAGACTATGTATAATAAATACTGAGAAACTATGTACAAGTAATGTTTGAAAAGTTATGTACAAGTAAGCTGAAAGGAAAATATGTACAAAATAATGTGTGAAATAAAATATTATACATGGAATCTGCGTAGATGCATAATATTCATTGAATTTTTGAGTTTCTTTCCTTCAAGTGAGGCTAGATGATACACTTTAGGGCTAAGATTTTCGGTAATGAGGTATGGACCTAGCCAATTCAGTTTAAATTTTTCTTTGATTTCTTCTTTGGCATTGATATTATGAATATTTTCTTTGAGAATGAGATCATTAACTTCAAATTCTCTAGTGTGAACTTTTTTTTTTTAAGGATCATTGTATACGTTATTGGGTTATTCTGAGATGTTCAGCTGCTTGAATGCATGTATGGCCTAACTACTCAAGTTGGTGTAGACGCTTCTCATGATACTAGTCATTAGTGAGGATACCTTTAAGAGATATACAAAGAGATGGAATTTATAATTCCAATGGTAAAATTGATTTTGTACCATAAATGAGTGAATAAGGAGTGTCTCTCGTGGGTATACAAATACTTGTGCGATAAGCCCATAATGCAAAAACTAGTTGATTGTGCCAATCATCTCTGAATTTTGTCACTGTTTTGCTCAAAATGTTGTTGATGGTTATATTGGTAGCCTCTGCTTCACTATTTCCTTTAGGGTAATACAAAGTGTAGAACACGTGTTTAATCTTATATTTTGTGCAAAATTTCTTTATAGTTTTATTCTTGAATGATGTTCCATTATCAGAAATGATGGCTACCAGGTACGCTAAAGTGTGAAATAATATGAGTCATGAGGAAGCTTCAAATGTCCTCCCCTATGGTAAATTGGAGTGGAATGGTTTCCACCCACTTGGTAAAATATTTTATATCTATGATGATGAACTTATGCTCATTGGTTGATTTAGGGTTAATTTTTCCAATAAGATCAAATCCCCATAACATAAATGGCCATGGAGAGAAAATAGGTTTCAATTGTTGTGATGGTGCATGCTGTAGGTTACTGTGTCATTAACATTTATTACATAGATTTACATATTTTGAATATTCATCTTCCATGGTGGGCCAATAGTACCCTTGTCAAATAAATTTATGTGACATGGCCTTTCCACTAAAGTGACCACCGTACTCACTATCATTTATTTGAGTAAGAGCAATTTTAGATTTTTTTGAAGTCAAGCATCAAAACAATTATCCCTCAAAGGATAATTTAAAAATGTCTCCACAAATGATTGCATAATGGAGTGGCTATTTTTGTAACTTGTGTTTATCATTTCATGAAAAAGTGTCTAGTGTAATAGATTCTTTAGAAAGTTATAGATATCAAAGAACCATTCTAGAGTTGTAGAACTACGTGTAGTGGCTAAGATGGATAGTGCGATCAAATCCATATTGGATATTGATGGTGATTGTAATAATTTAATTATGAAAATAGATTGATCATCATTGATGTTAATAGGAATCAAATATGTGGCACTTACCATTGCATCTGCATGTTAGTTGTCTTTTCTTGGTATACTTTTTATATAAAAGCAGTTGAACTATGATGACAAACATTGTACCATATTTTGGTATGGGATAAGATGTTCTTATTTTGTCTGATAGACATCATTGAATTTATTGACCACAAGTTGAGAATCACCAAATACTTGAATAGATCTAATTTGGAGGGACGGGGTGGCAAATAGACCTAAGATAAGTTCTTCATATTATGTGGTGTTGTTGGTGCAGGAGAAACTTAATCGATATGTAATAGGAATTGTGTGACTAAAAGGGTCAACAAAGACAATTCCTACCCTTGTACTGGATACATATCAAGAACCATAAAAAAAATGGTCCAAGTGTTAGAATGAGTGGAGTAGGCAGTAAAATCATCTCTAAATGTGTCACTAATAGGATTGGTGTCTAAGAGTGGTGTGACTACCAAAAGATCTGCAATGATTTGGCCCTTTATTGATTTTTGGAGAACTATCTTTAAGTCAAACTCTATTAATAACATGACCCATTTTGTGATTTAAATAAAAAGATGTGGTTTTACCATTAGAATCTATAAGGGATCTGATTTTGTGATAACCTAAGTCTCATTATTGACCATGTAATGTCAAAATTTTTATGTGGCAAAAATCAATGCTAGACATAATTTTTTTTATCATGGAATACTTTTTTTCATAATCAAATAATGTGCGACTGATGTAATAAACTACTCGCTCCATATGTTGATCATCTTGTTATGCTAAGAGTGATCCTAATGCATGATTTGTTACTAAGATATATAGTAGGAAAGGCTTGTCAGGTATAGGTGGTATTAAAATAGGTGGATTAAGAAGATATTGATTGATTGTATTGAAGTTTTTTTGATAGGCTTGGTCCCATATAAACTTTGTATCTTTCTTTAATAATCGAGTGAGTGATTGAGTTTTATCATCTAGTTGAGATATAAAATGATGAATTGCTTGGATCTTGACTTGTAAGGATCAAAATTGTTTTGAGTTTGTGGGAGGTAGCATGTCGATAATTTCTTTGACTTTCTTAGGGCTAACCTCTATGACACACTGGGAAATGATAAAACCTAAGAGTTTGCCTGATGTAACTCCAAACACACATTTCTTATGATTTAATCAAACATTTTATTGCCTAGTCTTTGATTTTTTTTTCATAAATCAATATCATGGTGGTGTTGTTTTTTGGATTTAGCTAATATATCATTGACATAATCCTTAACATTATGGTGAATTAATTCATAAAAAAAATACGTCATAGTACACTGATATGTGGCTTCAACATTTTTTAATCCAAAAGGCATGACAATGTAATGGAATGTACCCCAAGGTGTTTTCTCTTGATCTTTTTCATCGACTTTGATTTGGTTGTATCCAACAAAGCCATCCATAAATGATAACATTTCATACTCAGCTGTGGAATCTACGACCATGTCAATATTAGGCAAGGGGAAATAATCTTTTGGGCACGCTTTATTTAAATCTTAAGAATCAGAACAACACCAAATTTGTTCTTTGGGTTTTACCACAGGGACTATATTGGAAACCCATTCAAGATGCAATACTGGTCAAATGAATCCATCATCTAAGAGGCGTTGGATATCATCTTTGACTAAAAGAGGCACTTTAGGATACATTTTGTGAATTTTTTGCTTAACTGGTTTAACATCTGGGTATAAGGGAATCTGATGGATTGTTATAGATGTATCAATTCCTAGCATATCTGAGTAAGACCAAACAAAGAGTTCTAGAAAATCTATTAAATTTTGAATAATATCTATATCTTCTTCCTTTCATAGGGCAATGGCTAACAAGACAATGCAGGGATCTTGATCGGTTCCAAAATTGAAATCTATTGTTTCCTCATTAAGCACTATGGAATGAACTAGTGTGTATGTGGTTGTAGGAATAATATCATTTAAATCAACTAGTATGTCCTGGGGAGAATATGAATTTTCTCTAAAGTAAGCATGGGAATTTATGTGATGAGAAAATATGTTTTTATGATAGCAAGATGGGAGGTCCTCATATGCTCCAAGAAATTGTAGGAGGGATTCATCATTAGAGAATTCATCTAATGTGAACATATCTGGTGAAATTTAATCATTGATAAGATAAGGATAGACCAATGACAATGTAGAGGTATGATTAACTATATGGTCTATATGTGCAATGGGTGGACAACAATTTATGTGATTTAAAGTGGTGGGAGAAGGTTTATCATGAAGAAGGGTAAGTTGATATCCCAGCCCTTACTTTCCATGTTGGGTGGATGCCTCGATGGGATTGATGATTCCTTGTTCATGCTTTCCAAGACCTTTGCCATGATATCCCATCTTATGAAGACATTTAAGTGCAAAAGGGGAGGTAAACTAATGATTTGGTGTCAGTGATATTACAAAACTTAGAATTTTGTTATGTGTTACATGGTTCAAGGATGCACTGTGAGTAGTGGTTTGTGTAGGTATATTGCCAAGATTAAAGTGCAGAATATAATTCTATGGAGATTCGTTAACTTGACATTATTTAAAGGGTTCGTTGTCTATTGGGCATGTGTAGATATAGCCTTTGTGTCTAAATTATAGACAAACATGGAGTGTAGAAGGGAATGCATCCATATCATGAATCCAAGGCTGACCAAGTAATAAATTATAATTGAGGTCATTTGGCATGACTTGGTGAGTATGTGGTAATGTCTTAGGTCTTAAGGTAAGATCGAGTGTTATTTGACCCAAGGCTTTCTGTGGGATGTTGTCAAAACCTCTGATTTTCATGTCAGAATGGTCTAGATCTTAATGTTGTATATTAAGACGTTTAAGAAAATAAATGTTGCAAATATTGAGTCTTGAAACATTATTAACTAACACTCTTTTTACCTCCACATCATTAATTTTTAATTGAATATACAAAGGTATATGTTGTTCAATGATGTGGCACGGGAGTAAATCCTCCTTCTCAAAGGAGATATGTTCTTTAGTCCATTGCATTGTGTTGAGAATAGAGGCAACATAAGTTGGTTTGGTAGAAATAAGAATTCTAGTATTGCAAAGGGCTACATACAATACATCTTTGTAAAGATTTGATCATTGAAGGAGCTCAAGAATTGTAACTATATTATAAGGGGTGCTAACCTGAGTGATAAAGCTATAGCCATAGGTGTAATCAACCTACCTATCTTCATGAACTTGGGTCATAACATGCACCAAATGATCTACTATAAGCATAGAGCTAGTAGTAGGAATGAGATAAGAGCTATATGTGCTCAGTTTGAAGGGAGGAGGGATAGATATAACCACTAGTATTTACTTGTGTCTAGTAGTAATATGGAAATACTCAAAATTAGCCAATGAGTTATATACATCTAGGTAAAAATCATGTATGTGGAATGAATGCATGAAATTAGAGTTATAAGTTGTATATAAATATGTTTATAAAGAGCATTCCAAATGAAAGATAACAAGTAAGGGATAGAGAGCATGGAATTGTGCATTAATGCATAAATAATTTTGATATGTGATATGATATTTCTAATATGTTTAGTAAGATAAACTTGAAATTTTTTCCATATGAGAGATAAAAAGCAAGGGATATAGAACATGAATTGTGCACAAATGCATAATTTTTTTGAAAATGTTCTATGATATTTCTAACATGTCTATCAAGATAAAATCTAAAAATTTTCCATATGAGAGATAGAAAGCAAGTAATGAAACCCTGTATTAAAGACAAGTAAACATTACTTTGAAGGAGAGGGATCTTACTATGTTTAACAATAACTTTCTTAATATAATCCCATATTATGAAAAGTAAGCATGAAAGGGAAAGAATAAAGCTTTGCATTAACATATGGTAAACTTCATTGTTACATGATAGGACCTAGTATGGTCTCCTTATTATTTGTAAAAAATGCAAGAAATATATGTAAATAAGTGAGATCCATTTTTATTTTTATCTAAAATCTGATTTTAGATGTAAGGTGATACCTCAAAAGTAATGGGACTTAGTATATGCAACTAGGATTTTGAAAAATGATGATTTGTTAAAATTACTATGGGATTTTTAAAAATCAATGTGAATTTTTTATTTAAATATGCAGGTAAAAAATCAAAGAAATGTTAGAAAAAACTTTTGATTTAAAGGGACCTAGTATATGCAAGTAGGGTTTTAGGAAAAATTATTTTAAAAATTACTAAGGTAAATTTAAAAATTAAATGCAGATTTTTTGATTTAAAATATGTAGAAAATTTAAAAAATTAGCAAGAAATTTATCCTAGAGTTTTTATGCTTAAATGAAGTAAGTCATGTTCACCAAATGATTTAACAATTTTGGAAATATTAGAGTCTTATTAATAATTTAGTTAAAGATGTGAGTTGGAAAAAACAATAAATAATATTACAATAATTTAACTACTAATTTATATAATTTATTTGACTTTTTTAGCTTTCTAAAAATAGTAATGAAAGAGGAAAAATGTAACTTCTCTTAAAACTGGGTTGATATGACTGAGATAGAGGTTGATATTAGATGTACAGGATTGAGACAATGTCATGAATCTAGATTTGGATTTTGTTTGGTAAAAAGATAGGAGTGCCAAAAATGGGACACTTCAGGGTCCAATGTTAGAGTCTAGGTCTTGTTGCTATTGTTTAAACTGGTCATAGAGATCTAAGTTTTTTGGGTTTTATTTACTGTCTTTATGTGAGCCTGCTTGTGAAATTTTGAATCTTGAATGTCGATGAAGCTCATTGTAGAGTATATTTAATATTCAAACCCTGGACCTTCATTATGCTCAAATGAAATTTGAGAAAGAGGGGGGTTAGTGTGTGTAATATGCACTGAATGTGTATCCACACCCCTTGTGTGGGCACACTGCCTACATACCAATACTTCAAAGAGAGACCAAGCCATATGTAGTTCCCCCACTTGATGTGCTTTGTGCAATAGTGTTATGCAAATGAAAAAATACTAAATTGGGTGTGCTTGAGGTGGTTAGGGATTGGTGTAAGGATTTGGATATGCTTGTAGTTGTATTGGATGGTTGTATGCAGAGAATATGGAAATTTTCCTTAGTAGTCTTGTATTCTTGCTTGATTTTGTAATAATTATCAATCCCTTCTAAATGAACTTTGAATGAGCTTTTATAGAGATATATTGGTCATGGGTAAAATGCATTCGCATTATACCAACATAATGAAGAAGATGAATCGAAAGGAAATGGTCATTTTAATAAAAAATGTGATTGGATAGGAGCACTGAAAATGGGACACCCTAGGGTCCAACGCTATAGTCCAACCCTAACACTCCTATCTTATAGGCTTAGAACTTGGGGGGATGGAATAAACATGAAAAATGAAGTATGGTTGCATTGGAATCAAGTCTCATAAGTCTATAGATGATCAATTATAATCCAAAAGGTGTCTAAAAGGGTCATAAAAGCATGTAAGTATGTCCTATAGATTGGATGTCACAATCCACACTTAAGCTACCAATTTGAATATTTTATATGACTACAATCAACATAATAAATTAAGTATATATTTACCTAAATTTTGTTTATTTAGAGATAGTCTACCATCCTTATGCCCTAGGCTATCTCTACCCCTTTAACCCTAAATTCCCCAATATCTAGATTTTAGGATTAAACATATTCAAAAATATAAAATAATGTCTCATCCATTAACGTCTAATGCAATGTGAACCCTGTTTCTAAGATTCTTAAGAGTACTCTTGTTATTCTTTGGATCCCAATACCTGAATGGAGCCTTTCCTAGGCCATAATGAATCCTGACCTTGCCCACTGAATGTAGATGTTCCCATTTTATTTATTACCAAAAATTAATACATAGATGGAGCTTATGTATAATCTCCTACCTAGCCTTCTTCAAATCTGCATTTACACTATCATATAATTGGAAGGAAATTTATTGCTCAACTAACTTATCTAGGTCTTGCCTCAGTTGATATAATGGAGATGCATAGGTGCATTATATATTTATCACTATGTGATTTGGGTAGAACTAGTAGTCCCCCATATTTATAATACTTATCTTAATTAGTTTTGATAACCTAGGCATAGCTTATCCTTAAATGGACCTATATACTATTGGATAAAACACATTTACAAATATCTAGATATGCCTTCTAAACCAATAAATGTGTGTGAGACTAAAATCATCACAAATGCTATTTTTTATGTTCTCTAATGGCTCCCAAGGCTCATTTTGTGACATAGTGATCCGTAAGCTACACCGAATCAACTCAAAGTGAGGTTTTAATTATGAATACTGAATTTCTCAAAACTTAACAAATTCTCGAAAAACTCAAAAGAACTTGCATCTCAATGTTTTGGCATAAAACATTCTCGGTTATTGATATGGTTTTGTTTTTTTTTCACATCAAATGTCATAAATTATCAAAATTTAATCTTTGCATAATTTCATAATTAAAAAATTAGAAAACTCAATTAAAATATGCAAGCAAATGACAAATTACCATCCGACATTAATAATGGAGTTCGACTCAACAATTGATGCCAACATCTTCAAGTTCTCCAAAGGAGTGGACCATTTCCATTAAGGGCATTTCAAAAACTTGGAAACAATAAACAACTTTCCTACAAATTGATCTCTCAATATAAAAATTCACCTTCACCGTGACTGATAATCAAGCCCGGCACCTTCGAATTCCGTGAGTCTTCACACCTGCAAAGTTGCTTTAAAAGTCCTAAAAATCTCCTCTATGGGCTTAATAATACTCTTCCAATATGCAAATTGGATAAAAAAAGTATTAAGACTGAGTATTATGGCCGAAAAATAGATAAAAATCCATTATATAAGCTTTCCCAAAACTTTTACAAAGTCTCAGCCTCTTAAAATAAAAAACACAGTCCAAAACTTGTTAAATTCAAGTAAAAATTAGTGCCTTATATAACACTTCAAGACCTATGGCTGAAGTGGTCAAGGCCTATCCCTTTTACATGGGAGGTCAAGGGTTCAAAACTTCCTTCCTCCATTCTAGGTGCTTTGACTCCTTCTTGGGTGCCAAGTTTGAATATTTCCTTGGGTGACGTGGAGGTTCCTCCTTTGGTGCCTTTGAAAGGTTTGAAAATATCAAAAAACATGTGAATAAAAAACACCTAAGCCAATTTTTTTGCAACTAATTTTTTTGCCATGTGTCAAATGGCTATTGACCCACTTGGATTTTCAATAGTTCCATGTTTCAACCTTTGATAAGTCCAAATGTCGATACATTTTTGAATCACGTGCCAAATGTTGCAAGTGATTTTCTTTTGACAAATCTTCAAATGACCATATCTTGAGCATCTGGACTCCATTTTGCAAACCGTGAAAAGTATTGAAAAGATCTCGATGAGCTCTACAATGTGTCACCACTAAAACTTTGAATTGAAACCTTTTTTAGAACCAAATTTCTGATCACACCTCCCCAATGGAGGGCTTTTGGTCTCCAAAAGTCCAATATCCCATGTAATCTTATAACTGGTCTACTGCATCCATGAAAATAGAACCCAATCATAGCAAGAGATATAAACAATTGAATTAAAATGATTCACAATCAAACTACAAAAATTCCTAATCCAAAGGCATGGGTAAGTGAATCTGTAATTGCCAAAAGTGATTACAACATATCAAAACTGTCTGCCCATGTCACATCCTGTAAAGCGGTGAACTATCAATAACTGAAAAAATCCCCAATGTAACTGTAAAACAAGTTTATAATGCCGACAACATACAATAAATGTTGTGGACATGTTGCAATACAATGCCCTATTATGGGACTTATATGTTAAGCAAATGCAAACAACCTAAAGTGTATGCTGCCTAACATTTAAACATGCCCAAAGGGTCTTAAACATGCATCTATACATCCATGTGCCAAAGATACATTCAAAATAGTAGTCAAATAAGTGTTGCAAGGAATCAACTCAACCTACAACATGCTTTCTGCTATTATCTCCAACTGATCAAATGAGTTCAAGTCCTCTAGATAACTCACACAGCATAAATAGGAGATTCAAAAACTTAGAGTTATCAAAAAGTGATAATTGAAAAACTTCATATGGTAAACCTGTCTTGAAGTTTTCCCACCAACTCTAATCTACATCTTATCAAAACTTGTTCATTCCCTTAGGTGAATTCTTAACCATGCTTTGCAAAAAGAATGTAGTGATAATCCACTTAACCATTTCTTTCTTCCTAATGAAATTGATTTCCTTAGTGGATTCCTTATCAATTGCATATTGTTGACTTAACCTCTTAAATGGATTTTCACTTGTAGGTTTTTCCTTATCCTGGGTTGTATTGTCAACTGCATTATGGATTGAATTAGCTTCATTAACCTTAGTGAGAGGTTTGTAAATCATCTTAGTTCTAACATTATTTGAATGTGAAGATGCATGAAGCTTAAAACATCAATCAATCCTATGTCCACTCACTTTACAATGAGTACAAACATCCTTCTTAGGTGAGGGTCCCCTTTTGCCAATTCTCAATTTAACATAAAAATGGTCTTTCAAACATGCAATCTGCTTAATAAATCATTTCATTTCCAACAAGTCTTAGCACTATGGTTATTCATCCCACAAAAAGTGCATGGAAATGATTGTATTATCTTCTATCCATTATATCCAAACTTCTTAAAAGTATCAATTGGATCAAAATATTTAGTGTAAGAATTAGGAGGTGGAATATCAATACCTCTTTTACCTTTACACCTTTGAACTAGTGGCCTAGAACCTTCACTTTTGGAAGCTCATCTTCCTTTAGCCATGGAAACAACTTCTCCATCATCCACCTGCACACTAGCATAACCCAAACCTACATGAAGAGGTCTTTGCTCAACCTGAATTGGGTTAGTTATACCTTGGCTATCTATACCAAGTCCTCCTCCATTATAACCCATTTTAAACAATAATTTAGATCCTATGCCCTTAGTGTATCTTTCAAAATCACTAAAAAAAAATTACTAGAATCTGAATCTGAAATGGTAGAAGAAGATGAGGATTCCTGTGGTGAAAAACTTACATTGCACTCAGTCTTAGTTTCTGCATCTGAAGTTGAAGGTTTTACCTTTTCACACTCACCACATTGTAATCTAATCAAGAGCTCATCTTTGGATTTGAGCTCTGATTTTAACTTTGCCACTTGAAATTCAAGTGCAAATTTATGGCATCTTAAGATTGCATTTTCATCTTTGATGACCTCAATCTGTGACAACTTTCCCATGGTTTCCTGCAAACACTTGATTTCACACTACACATTGCAATATAATCAATCTGCAAACCAATAATCTAACTATTCTAGAAGCAACTGTCATTACACAACTAGAAGCAAACCCTGTATTCTAACTGCTCTGATACCAACTTGATCCGTAAAATACACTGAATCAACTCAAAATGAAGTTTTAATTACGAATACTGAATTTCTCAAAACTTAACAAATTCTCAAAAAACTCAAAAGAACTTGCATCTCAATGTTTGGCATAAAACATTCTCGGTTATTGAATTGGTTTTGTTTTTTTTCACATCAATGTCATAAATTGTCAAAATTTAATCTTTGCATGATTTCATAATTAAAAAATCAGAAAACTGAATTAAAATATGCAAGCAAATGACAAATTACCATCTGACATTGATAACAGAGTTCGGCTCAACAATTGATGCCTACATCTCCAGGTTCTCCAAAGGAGTGGACCGTTTCCATTAAGGGCATTTCAACAACTTGGAAATAATAAACAACTCTCCTGCAAGATGATCTCACAATATAAAAATTCACCTTCACCATGATTGATAATCAAGCCTGGCACCTTCGAATTCTGTGAGTCTTCACACCTGTAAAGTTGCTTTAAAAGTCCTAAAAATCTCCTCTATTGGCTTAATAATACTCTTCCAATATGCAAATTGGATAAAAAGAGTATTAAGACTGAGTATTATGGCCGGAAAATGGATAAAAATCTATTATATAAGATTTCTCAAAGCTTTTACAAAGCCTCAGCCTCTTAAAATAAAAAACACAGTCCAGAACTTGTTAAATTCAAGTAAAAATTAGTGCCTTATATAACACTTCAAGACCCGTGGCTGAAGTGGTCAAGGCCTATCCCTTTTACAAGGGAGGTCAAGGGTTCAAAACTTCCTCCATTCTAGGCACTCAAGTTCTCTTTTCTAGGCGCTTTGATTCCTTCTTGGGTGCCAAGTTTGAATATTTCCTTGGGTGATGTGGAGGTTCCTCCTTTGGCGCCTTTGAAAGGTTTGAAAATATCAAAAAACATGTGAATAAAAAACACCTAAGCCAATTTTTTTGCAACTTATTTTTTTGCCACATGTCAAATGGCTATTGGCCCACTTGGATTTTCAACAGTGCCACGTATCGACCTTTGATAGATCCAAATGTCGATACGTTTTTGAATCACGTGCCAAATGTCGCAAGTGATTTTTTCAACAAATCTTCAAATGACCATATCTTGAGCATCTGGACTCCGTTTTGTGAACCAAAAAAAGCGTCAAAAAGCTCTTGACAATCTCTACAGTGTGCCACCATTGAAACTCTGACTTGAAACTTTTTTTAGAATTAAATTTCTGATCACATAGTCACTGTAACATTCATAACATCCACCAGATATGACATCATGTAAGTTTCCATCTAGTAAATTATTTGGCTTGGACATTTGGAACTTTGAATCAACACTAATAATATATCCCAAACTTATAATTTTATTAGAACTCAAGATAATGTCTAATAAAGGGACCCATATCTCATGGATGTAGGAAATGGGAGGGAAGCCATATAACCTATTTAGAAGTGCCATAGATAATCTTATCCCTAGTTTAGAATTAATTATGAAAATAGATGAAATATGGCCCTTGATTGAAAAACTTTTTGGGTTTAAGGCCCATTGTCTCAACTTATCTTGGATTGTGTTAGTTGACAACCATGCATTTGTAATAGGATAATTATAGGTCATTTTAGGGGATAGGAGTCTGTAGTAATTATTAAATGCATTTCTAGTAATGTAAGCTACATGGATCATGATGCATGTATGATGCCCTATGCTTATTGAAATTTGACCATTGACAAATAAATCATATAGTAGGTCTATGCAAGGCATTACCTCTGGTTTAGGTATGACGTTATGCAAGCCTACTACCTCAATTACCTATGTGTCATCAATGTAGCTCTTTGAGACAGTGGACAACTTGTATTCTACATTATATGGCTCGACTGCATCAAGCTTATCTGAAATCTTTGAGTAATGTTGAAATTTGTGCTCTAACATGGTTGGATCAAACACTATGTGCATAAATTTTATTCTTCTAACAATGGAATATGTAGATGGAGGAGGAGCATGAGATGAGGATGCCATTATAACTATGTAGATTATATCTAAATGTATCACAAGCTTGCTAGAAAAACTAGGGCCTTTAGTCACTTTGGAGCTCAAATTTATAATTTGCACAAGATAATTTGATAGCAATGTGGTTCAATTTTGCACTGAAAGCCAAATCTACTGCAAATATTTCATTGGGATTAAAACTCGAATGCATTGAGTTTTAGATTTGTGCCAATTAATTGAAGATAATGACATTTCATTCATTGCCCATGTATTTCTCTTTCATTTGAGTTTTGATATTGTAACATTAGTTTTGACAGGTCTGACTACCATGTGGCATCTTTATACTAATTTTGGATGCTTAGTCATCTTCCCATGACAAGTGTTTCTTTTCTACTCTTTTAGGGCTCACTTTTGTGTCTTTGAACCTACTTTATTTGAAAGGAGATGTGTCACCTTTTTGCTTATTCACTGGGTATGGGGCTATGACCTTTTGTACTTTGGTATTTTGACCGTGGTTTGCCAAGATTGTGACACATGGTAAGATATCACTTTTTTAGAGGGATTTTGGATTATGACTATTTACCTTCATCTAATAGGCCACGAGTATCTAAAATTATGCATGTGGATGACTATCGCTTACCTAAGATTTGACCTCTATACTTTGCTCTGATATGTTGTAACTTGTTAAGATGATGACACGTAGATGACCCATCGTGCTATAAATGATATTCAACTTTTGTTTGTGTACTGTGGTCTTGCAAGCTATGGGTTGCTAAGATTGTGACATGTGGAGTAATCTCACTCATCCATAGGGTAACAAAGATTTGAAAAATGTGCAAGGACTTGTTAGTCTTGAATAAGTGAGATTATGCCATGTGGATAGACCACACTCATTCATTTGGACTAGATGATCATATGATATATTTGGTGATGTCATCCATGAATAAATAAGATGGTGACACTCAGATGACCCACACTATTTTGGATAACTTCCAATAATTTGAAAATGTATGATTACCAACGGATCTATGGGTGAACATAATGAAGACATGTGGTGTGATCTCACTCACTTGGGTGCTCAAATGACTATGTAGACTGTGTCTTGGACTTGCAAGTCACAGATAAGCAAGATTGAGATGCATGGCTTAATCTCATTTGCTCGAGGGAAAAATAGACTTATAACTTTGAAAATTCTAGGCAAGGAAGCTGGATGAAGACATGCGTCAAGATCTCATGATGCTAGGGCTAACTATGAATTTAGACATAAAAATGAACCTTGGACAAGACATCAAATTAGTCAATTTATCAACATAAATCATAATAATAACAAATTCTGCTTGAATTTTGATGTTAAAGGCATAAACAACTTGTAACATAATTCAATTTAAAAAACATGTTTTACCTTGCCAATGGTCACATTTTAAAAATAAAATAAAATCAAGGTCTATGCTATCAATATAAAACATCTTATAGCCCAAATTTAACATGGTACAAAAGATATAAATTAACCTTGAAAACTTTAATATTGTAATGGAGTCCTGGTCATGAAAATTGCTATAAATATTGAATTACCAGTGAGAAACAGAAACCAAGCTATTTTCATAGAATTCAAACCTGAACACATAATACTTAAGACATGATCATGAAGATTTGAATAGAAAATGGGTCTCCATTTGAAAATTTTGAAGGTGGGTGTGTTGGTCACAACAAATGGTGACTCAGTGGGAAAATACTCCAGAGTATTTGAGAACCTAGAATCTTGGTTATATCATACAAAAATTCAAGCTTCACCAAGAAGAAATAGATAAATCAAAAAATTGAAAGAGACTCCAAACATAATTATGCAAGATACTAACCCTTATCAATATTTGGATTATGTGTTATTTTGTGAAGGTTCATTCCTTGTTATGAGAGTTTTAGAAAAGAGTTAGGCAAAGTTGAAGATTGCATTGATTTTATTTACTTAGAATATTTAATTTTAAGTACCAAGTCAGGGATTGCTCTACTACCAGGCAGACATCTATATCCCTGACAAAGATGCCTTTGATTCCACTCTAAACATTTCTTTACTACCAACTAAATATTCATAGCCCTGATAGAGATTACTTGAACACCCTTCTTCCATGAGTTTTATTATTTAATTCTTTTGAACCTTTCTTGTAAGAAGGGTTGGGAACCACCATTGGTTGGGTATATATGAGTGGATTTTTTTCCTTAAATTAGATATTTTCTTCACTTTTAAACCTTGCTTAGTGTGTATTATCTCTCAAACAAGTCTTAAATATATGTATGTGTAGTACATTTTTCAAAATGAGAAGTATTTTTAAAATTTGTATGAAAACATTAGAACACCTTCCAATGATACGATAAACTTATTCAATTCAGATAAAAATTTCTACTCAAATATGACACATACCTTGATCTGAGGATTCCAAATACACAAAGAATAATATACACAAGCACCATTCAATGCGATTTAGTCCCCTCTTGTTAAGATAATTTTTATGAAATCATAAAAGCATATGATTATTCTAAATTTAAATAAACTAGTTTATGAAAGCAAAACAACTACTCTAAAAAATATGAAATGTTGGAAATAAGAAATCTATCTTACAAAAACGAAAAACTAATTTACAAAATAAGAAAAATAAATTTTATACCTAAAAATGATAGACTCTATCCGCTAAAAACTTCACATTAAATTAAAGAAATACGAACACTCATTTACCAAAATTATTAATAAGACTTTAAACATAATAAATAATTCTAATTCAAAACTAAAAAGCTAAATACCAAAAGGGCAAGAGGGCAAGAGCCTATATAAAAGCATAAACCATAAACACAAACGTCAATTTTGCATTTTAAAATACAGACTGAGCAGATTTTAAGGCACATTTTTGGAACTCCGAAAAAATCCTAAGAATTATGACAGCAGGTCTGGGCGACTGGATAATTATGCTGTTTTCTTATTGGGAAGGCTTCCACAATCATAATCGGTGTGGTCTGGCAAGCTGATCTTGGGAATAATGTTATCTCTGATAAATCTGAGAAAAGGCGAGGATCCCTGTTGCACATATCCTGTAACACATGCTTGGCTCATCAGTCTCAACCATCTCCACCTCCTTTGTTGAGTATATTTCTTCAATGCCTCTTCCATTCTCTGCCTTTCATTCATGTGTTTGTGTGTTTCAGCCTCAGCTTCAGCAAGGCACCTGGCGAGCGCAATGGCATCCTCCAGCGCCGAACATGCGCCCTGCGCCAGGTCTGGTGTCATCGGGTGCATCGCATCACCAGCAGCTGTCACCGTTCCATTGGACAGCGTCCCCGTCAACACACTCCACGGCCAACGGAACATCAGAACTGCTATATTGAGGTCGTCGCTTCCTGTTCTCTTCACCACTTCTCTGACTTGTTCAGGGGAATCTTTCAACAAACACTCCCCCCAGTCACGTATGCGCAGGGGATCTTGTGATATGTCAGAATAATCTACATTTATGTTTACAAATGCGTTACCTGAAGGAGTGGAACTCGAAGATATGAACCAAAATACTTCTGTCATGTTCACCGGAATGAGCCTAAACCTTACCCCATCGCTGAAATTAGTTTGACTTCTCGGTGGAAAATGGTTACCGCTTGCATAAGTTGCCAATCCGCGGACCACGCAGCGCGGGGAAGTGCTTGGAGGCGGAAGCCCCAGCACGCTCTGTGCCACTACCGACTTCACCCCATCGCACCCTATCACACCCTGTTTATTCAACTCAACACTACACCTACTTTAAATTAAATCCTCGGACATCTTGATGTCCCAACCAAATTTTCCAGTTTCTCTCTCTTAAATGAAATTCAATGTTAATAAAATTATAAAATAATGATAATAGGTTATTGGGGGTATTTTGTGTGTGGAGAATTGGGCTGTAGGAATTCATGAAAGGTTTTATTTCAGGTAAGCTCGGTTGTGGAGCTGTAAATTGAGGAAGCTACTCTTCATGATATTGGTACATAAAGTGGTTATATGGTTGTCCTTCTTGGAAGCCAGGATTCTTAAAAAAAATAAAAATAAATTTAGAAACATTCCCCTGTAGATGAACAAGGGGTAAAAGTCTACACTCTTTATCAAATTTTAGCAGAAATAAGTATCCTGCCATTAAAACTAGTTCAGTCCTATTTCAATTTGTAATATAAAAGTATATGAATATGAAAAGATTATTATACCAAACAATAATTTCAACTTAAGTGAGGGAATGCTATTCTAATAGGATGAAATGGTTAAGAAAAGAGAGATTGAAGCTGTAGATCTGTTTGAAAAATTGGTACTTATATGAGGCTTGGTACAGAAAAAAGTAATAAAGAAGAATTGGTACAATCCTTGTGACGAAATGAAACTCTATCAAGATGAAATCAATCCAATAATCGTCCATACTTAATAGAAAGAGCATTTATGCTTACTCTATAAACTGGTTGAAGAAATGCATGAGATGCTGCAATACCCTAAGTGTGAACATTTAAGATAGTGAAGATACATGGAATGCTGTATAGACAATTGAGATGAAAAAACTGGTTATAATGTTGTGAGTCTATGGTAGTTTAGTGAGTCTATCAACCAAACATTTATATTAAAAATATCTTAAATCACTAAAATAAGTGTTAATAGAATAAATTTAATATTTAAAAATAAATTGAAATGAAAATGATAATTTAATTGCACCAGAAATAAATTAAAAAAAAAATTACAATGAAAACAAACCTTTGAGTAATTCTGTTATAAATCTCGCAGGGTCTCGCCTGGAGGTAAATACATTTTTTCTATTTCTATATATTTCATTTGAACAATCTAGATGCCTTTGCCCTAATGAGGGTTCCATCTTCCAACTGTATTTCTGAGGAAAAGTTTGAACGCGGAGATTGCCTCACATTAACGATTGTGCAGTTAAACTTGATGACGTCGGGAGGAAGAGCAGCAGCCAGGGCTTCTAGTACAAGAGATCTCTTGAGCATCTTATTTTATGGCCCTAATATGATTATAAATTTTAACATATTAATTAAATTATTAATAATTTTGATGGTTCACAAAGTGTGATTTGAAATTTTTATTAAAAAATTTTATACAATTTTTTTCAAAAATATTTATTAAATATTAACAATTTTGTTTCTTACAAACTTTAACTACTCAAAATAAATTCTGGTGTTTTATAATTACCTCTTGTTGTTGGTATGAGTTTGGAGAAGGATACTTTTGGTTGTTCCAGCAGACACAAAGACCACTTGTCTACTGCAAAAAAGAACAAGAAGAAAATAAACATTGGAATATGACAAGGTAAAGCTAATGTTTGGTAGGTGCAGCCGACACCTTGTCAGTATAAGGTACGTGGTTTGAAACCTGCATTCTTTAAGAGACTCCATTATATTGAACTATATTTTATCGAAAATAATAGAGATATAATCAATGTTCATAAGAATTGAACATTTAACCAAAATAAATTAATAATAAAGATGTAACTAACTTACTGTGATAGAGATGAGTTGATAACCTTGCAAAGGAGGTGGTGTGGACGGAGAGTGTCCTCGATGCCAAGCGCATCCAGTGCTTTCTAGGTATTATCCCACATTCCGAGAGCAGACCTGGTTGTACAAAAAGACTTTGCCCTTTCCAACACAATGCTCACAATCCCCACCTTGCAGTACAACACGTTCACTAATCAATCTATGTTGGTTAATTGTTGTTGATTCCCAATTTATGACAACGTCAATCATACAAAATAATCATGTAATTTATTTAATAATTAGTTAATATTCAGTGAATATATTTTTTTAGAAAAAAAAGATTTTGAAACGCTGGAGATAATTTTAGTTTATATTTCATGCAAATTGTTATATAAATAAACTTAGAATATTTTTATTTAATAATTAGAAAATCATGTTCACATGCAATTCTATTAATACACTGTAATTGATTTTTATTATTATGGAGAATGATGCGAATAATTTGAAGAAGTATTTTTTATTTTGGCTATTCTATATTTCTTATGTATTTTTGCTATTTATAAATATTGTATATATTTCGCTGTGAGTTTCTGGTTTCTTTCTAAGTAATGGTTTATTTTTCTATATTTAAAAATCTTCAATTGGTATTAGAACTTGATTTTTGGGTGGATGTTTTTTTGTTTCAGATCTTTCTAAAAATTGATCATGTCAAACTCTAACAGTGTTTCTATTCTATAATTTAGTAGTAATGATTATGATTATTGGAACATCAAGATGATGACTTTTTTGACAGGGAAAGAATTATAAGAGATTGTATAAATTGGTTATCACGAACCAACTAATTGAGCCACTGTTTCAGTTAATGATAGGTAAGTCAAGAAGGAAGTTAAGAAGAAAAAATCATAAGCTTTATTTCATATTCAAACAACTCTAGACAATAGCTTATTTCCAAGAATTATAGGGGCAAAGACGACCAAGAATCCCTAGAAGACTCTATAAGAAGCTTACCAAGGCAGTGAGCAAGTCAAAGTTGTTAGATTGCAAATATTGAAGAGAGATTTTGAGAATTTGAAGATGTATGAAGCTAAAAGTGTGAGTGATTTTTGTGTAAGAGTAAAATATGTAGTTAACAAGATGGGTATACTTGGAGAAATATTGAATAAAGATGTTGTAAAAAAGGTCTCTAACACCAAGGTGGAATCATGTTGTCATAATTATTGAAAAAAATAAAGATTTGACTACTCTTGAGCTTGATCACTTGCTTGGATCTCTTACGTCCCATGAAAAAAGACTAAGAGACACATTAAATGAAAGTGATGAGAAGGATTTTACCTCAAAATTAAAGATCACAAAGAATGAATGTATCGACACTAGCAATAAGAATAGCCATGTACAAGTGAGACAATTTCAAAAGTAATCAAGGACAAAGTAAAGACATGAATTACAATTATTCAAAATGATATAATTATTCAAGAGGATACAAAGAAAGAAGAGGTGGTTCAGATGGAAGAGGTAAAGGTATAGGTAGATTTGATAAAATAAATATTCAATGTTATTACCATCATAGGTATGGTCACTTTGATTGGGAATGTAGATTAAAAGTAGGAAATGAAAATAAAAGTGTTAATTATGCTAATGAGGATGGTGATGCATCATGAAATTTATTCATTTCATATAACAAAGTTGAAATTAGTCATAATGAGATTTGATATTTAGATTTAGGTTGTTCTAATCATATGTCAGGGAATAATGTGTTGTTTTTTACAATGAATAGAAATTTTAAAACCAATATCAAACTTGGTGATGATAAATCTTTGGAGGTTGCAGTAAAAGGAACTATGAAGGTAAATATTACAAAAGCTATAAAAAGTATTAATGATATTTATTACACCCTAAATTTGAAACATAATTTATTGAGTGTTGGAAAACTATGTGAAAATAATTATAAAGTAGTTTTTGATGATAAACAATGCACTATCTATGATAAGAATCAAGGAAATAAGGTTGTTACAATAGTCCCTATGTCTAAGAATAGGATGTTCTCATTGAATTTTGGAGAGCATAGTAACAACGTTACAAATATGACATATGACGATAAAATTTAGTTATGGCATCTTAGGTATAGACACTTGAATTTTAAAAATTTGAAGTTACAAGCATCATAAGAATTAGTTTATGATTTGCCAAAGGTTGAAGAACATAAATAAATTTGTGAAGGTTGTGTTAAAGGCAAACATGCAAGATAAAAGTTTTCAAAAGGTAGTGCATGGTGATCTAGGCATCAATTTAGGCAACAATTCGGGTGACAGTTCTACCCCAATTGATGACGGAACTTCCGGGAGCCATAACTTTTGCACCGTAACTCCAATTGACTCGCCGTTTGAACCGTTGGAAAGCTAAGAACGAGGGGAACGTCTTGAAATGGCATGAGCTTTGCTCAATGAAGTTTGACCCCCGAAAACCCAACGGAAGTGCCTCAAATTTCAATTTTAATAGTGCTGTCTAAAAATAGTAAGTTTCTAAAAATAGTAATTCCTCGAATTATGTATTGTTTTAAATATTGGAAGTCATACCACTTCATCTCCCTCGATATTGGTGACCTTACACATCCTCCCCATGATTTCAAATTGTGTATAAAAGAAGAGGTAACTCGAAATGTGAAGACAGACATCTCTTCCCAGAGATAAGCATATATTTGTATTGCGATTTTGAGTAATACTACATCTCTTCTCAGAGAATTCATTGTTACTGTGTTATTTTCATGTTATTGTGATATTTATCAACCAAATCTTCTGAGTTTTGGATCACATGGAGGGCTTATCATCAACTTTAATTGGTTTACTTAGATATTTTTGATCCTATGCAAACAAAAAGTTTGTGTAAGTCATCATATTTCATTATATTTATTGATGATTATTCAATAAAGTGTTGGGTTTATTTTTTGAATAAAAAAAGTGAAGCATTTGATACACTTAAGAGATTTAAAGATCTTATAGAGAATGAAAGTGGTTATAGAATAAAGTGCTTAAGGACTAACCATGGAGGTGAATCCTGTTCAAATGTTTTTATGAATTATTGTGATTTGAATGGCATCAAAAGGCAACTCACAACTGCCTACACTCCTCAACAAAATGGTGTGGCCAAAAAGAAAAAATGTACAGTGGTTGAAATGAAAAGGAGCATGTTATAAACAAAGGCATTGAAAAACTCTTTTTGGGGTGATGCAGTTGCTATAATAGTATGTATTCTCAATCGAAGTCCCACTAATGTATTTGAAAAAATGACTTCTTATGAAGCATGGTATGAAAATAAGTTTGATGTCAAATATTTCAATTTTTTTGGTTGTTTAGCTTATATTCATGTAGCTGATCAGAAAAAGAAAAAATTAAATCCAAAGAGTGAGTCTTGTATATTTTTTGGGTACAATGAATAGAGAAAATCTTATAAAATTTATAATCCTATCACTAATAGTGTACTTTTGTCAAAAGATATTATTTTTTTTAAGGGGGAGGGTATGGACATGATAAAGATAAAGTCAATATTGAGAAGTCTAAATCTATTTTTATTGATGATAATTATGATGATATTATTAATGAGCATCCCATAAGTACTTCAATGTCAAGTGGTACAAGTCCATTAAATAGCTCCTCATCTAGTGCATATATTCCAAGCACAACTCTTGCTTCAAGTCCTAGTTCTTCAAGAAAGGTAAAAATCTTGAGTGAAATTTATCAACGTACAAGAAGCAAATCAAATGAAGAATGATTAAGAGGTGAGACAATAAATTATGTTTTAATTACACAAGCTAATTTTGAGCCATCATGTTTTGAAGATGCATGTATTAATAATGTTTGGATGCAAGCAATGCAAGAAGAGATAAATTCTATTCACATGAATGATACTTGGGAGCTTACAGAGCTTTCATATGACAAGAAAAAGATTGGTACTAAATGGGTCTACAAGACAAGTACAATAGTGATGGAAGTGTTGAAAGACACAAAGTAAGGTTAGTTTCTAAGGGTTTCACATAAAATTATGGCATAGATTATGAAGAGACATTTGCACCAACAACAAGATGAAATTATCAAAATGATGATTGAACTAGTAGCTCAAAATAAATGGAGCATATATCACATGGATCTGAAAAGTGCCTTCTTGAATGGGTACTTAGAAGAAGAAGTCTATGTAGAACAACCACAAGGTTTTGAAGTGCAAGGTAAAGAATGTCAAGTCTACAAGTTGAAGAAGGCTTTGTATGGTGTCAAACAAACACCCAAAGCATGATATGCAAGGATTGATGGATAGTTTTAGTAGAATGGATTCAAAAGAAATAAAAGTGAGCCTACTCTTTACTACAAGCAAGAAAGTAATGCTATCCTTATTATAAGTTTGTATGTTGATGATTTATTGTATATGGACCCAATTCTAAGATGAAGGATGAATTCAAAATTACAATGATGAATGAATTTGAAATGAAAAATGTAGATCTTATGAAATAATTTTTAAGGATGGAGGTTCATCAAAGTAAATATGACAACTTCATTTGTCAAATAAAGTATGCAAATGATATGTTAAAAAAATTGAATATGGTTGACTGTATACCAGTCTCTACTCCAACGACTCATTGAGTTATGTTGTGCAGAGAAGATGGTGCTGAAAGAGTTGATGAGACAACTTACAGAAATAATTTTGGAAGCTTAATGTTTCTAACTAACATAAGACTAGATATTACTTATTCAGTTTCTCTTGTATCAAGATATATGTTTGAGCTATCCAAAATTCATATGAAGGCAGCTAGCTAAGAGAATTTTGAGGTATGTGAAAGGTACTATTAGCTTTGGTATTCATTATAATGCTACTAAAAAGTTTGAACATTTTAGTTTTGGTGATTTTGATTGGGGTAGTATTTTGGATGACTGAAGTCAACATCTGAGAATTATTTTTCACTTGGTTCTAGTTTGGTTACATTGAGTTCAAAGAATCAAAGTTTAGTTGCTCTTTCATCTATAGAAGTAATTACAATCACTTCGGTAGGTACACAAACATTGTGGCTTCAAAAGGTTCTAAAATAAATTGAGAAGAAACAAACTCAACCTATAGTGATTTTTTGTGATAATGTTAGTGCTATCAAATTAACCAAAAATCCACTGCATCACGACAGGTCAAAGCATTTTGATTTAAAATATCATTTTATTCGAGATTTGGTTTAAAAAATTATATATAGAGTTGAAGTATATAAACACACAGAAACATGTTGCATATATCTTCATTAAAGCTATGATATAAATTCAATTTTTAAAATTTGAAATCAAATTATTAATTCACTCAACATCAAGAGCGAGAATGTTGGTTAATTGTTTTGAATCCCAGTTTACAGTAGCTTCAATCATGCAAAATAATCATGCAATTTATTTAATAATTAGTTAATATTCAATTTATATATATATATATATATCCTTTGAAAATCTGGAGATAACTTTAGTTTATATTTCATCTAAATTGTTATTTAGATAAATTTAGAATATTTTTATTTATTAATTAGAAAAGCATGTTCACATGCAATTCTATTAATACATTGTAATTGATTTTTATTATTATGGAGAATGATTTGAATAATTTGAAAAAGTATTTTTTTATTTTGATTATCTTATATTTCTTGTGTATTTTTTCTGATTACAAATTTACATATATTTGGCTATGAGTTTCTGGTTTCTTTCTATATAATGGTTTATTTTTATATATTTAAAATTTTTCAATTTGTATAATTTACAATAGACAAAAAATGCATTTCTGTTGGAGGCGTCTAATCTAAACTGCTTACATCAGCAAACTGATGAATCATCTGTCACCACATCTTACTTCAATCAACATTAATGATTCATCTTTTATTTAATTTTTTTTTTTGAAGATTTTGTAATATGCAGAAGATATATTGGACTATTGTATGATTAATGCATTAATAGCGCTATAGTTTTTTCTAAGGCTTCCAGAGATTACCATCTATATCTACAGTCTTCCATCACTTATTATAAATGTATGCACTGCTATGTATCATCGATGCTTCATAGCGTCCCAACCACAACAACAGGTAAAATGAGTGAAGGAGAGTGTTATGCCATCAATGGCAGCCACAAGCAACGCAGATTTGGTAGAACGAGTAAGTGAGTATGCAGGAAGGTAAATCATTTAGCATGAGCCTCATAATGGCCATGGAAGTTAAATTATTTGTTTGAACTCTGTAACTCATCATTGAAATGTGTTTAGTTGTGAATGGCAGCTCTGCCCAGTTCTGTAATACCAGAAGGTTGTGTGAATCAGTTTATCAATGATAATATAAGTTGTTAGTCTTTATATGATCTATGTGTTTGTGAAATTATCTTTGATATGATCTTTGTGTGTTTAATTACTACTACTATGTTTAAATCTTTCTATAATCTATTTGCATGTTTCAATATTGCAAGTGGTTATTTCGTTCCTACATTTGGTATCAGGGCTGCAAGTTCCAATAATTTACTATAATGACAAGAAAATATTGGATCTATGAAGAGCCAGAGTAGTGGTAAGACCCACAATTCCATGGCCTACGATCACTATGCCGTCAAAATCCATAGCCATAGCCTTTGGCATCTTACTGTACTGATATTTTTTCACTCAGATGAGTAGAACTTAGGTCAACCAATTTTTTTAAAGTACTAGTGTTCTAAGCTGAGGGGAAGGTGGACAAATGGATGATATAGCATGGGAAGCGAAAAGAATTACGTATGGCCCGACGTAGCATAGCATGGGAAGTCAACAAGCACGCCATGACTGTCATACACAAGTCAACATTCCATGTTTCCTTTCTTCATAAACCTGTTTAGAATTTGAGACCACCCTAATTTATATTTTGGTTTTTCTGCTTTGTCTACAATTGAAACATATAATTTTGGTATTAACCAAAATTACGCAGCAGCATATAATTTTCCTCAGCCGACGGTAAATTGTATCGTGTCAGAATTTCAACAGTCTGCCAATGAAACCATAGAAATTCAACGAGTAAATATTTTTGAGTTCTTGTCACAGTAAGAAATTATAAGAAGAAATGAAAATATAGTCTAACAATCTAATAAAATTAAGAATTCTTATCTAATATTAAACTTCTTAAGGTTTTTATTTAATTTTTATAATTTTTAAATAAAAAAAATAAAATAATTTATTTATTATCTTATTAATTGATACATGACAATTTTTCATGTTTTCCTTATATAAAATTGTTCTAATTTTTGAAACAATTTTTTTTTTTACTTCATACATAAATCATAAAATATTTTTTTAATCAAATTTTTTAATAATAACTTAAGTTCAGTAACAATAATTATTAGCATTAAATTAAGGAGAACTCCCATAAAATCTTCAATATAATTATTATTATTCAAATGTTAATTAAAGACAATAATTTTTAGTTACTAAATTATTGGAATTGATATCCTCCTCCAAAATTAAAGACTTGACACCTAGTAAAATATAATCAAACTTTTCATTTTCTATTTATTATTTAAAAACATTATTCTTTAATTCCTATTAAATACATATTTAATTAATTAAATAAAGATATTATTATTATTTTTATTCTTATTTTAAATCATATTAAATTTAATTATAAATGAAATATATATACTTTTCTAAACATTTCATGGAATAGATAAGTCCATCAAATAATAAAAATATACAACATTAAATTTGATATGGAGTGCAATTCAATATAAAATATTTGTTGACATGGATAATTATTCAATCAAATATAAACAATTTTCAATATAAATGTAGGAACTAGTTGCTACGTGGCCTTTGTTTTTTTAGTTTGAAATGTAATTATCATTCAAAGCTCTCGAAATTGAATTTTATTCTTGATTTCATTGTAAAGTTATTAGGAAATATTTAAATAAATTATTTGGGATTTATTATATTTAAAAAATATTAATAATAAGTAGTAGGTATATTATCTAGAGTGGTCTAAAATTCAACGTTATCACCAAAGTATGATGCAAATATCAAATTAGTTGAATAATTTTGAGTAGAGGTGGATTAACAAAGAAGAGATGTTCACACTGTTGGGCATCCATTTTTCTTCAGAACTCCCCTTTTACTCTTTGACAATATGCTTTGCAGAGAGTAAAAATGAAAATTGTTTTTTGGATCATTAAACGCTTGTCCCTGGCAAGTTCTAGATTTACACCAAAATTTTCATAGTTACGCATGTATAATACTCTTCTTGTTTTGCAAATTCTAAAGTATCCTATGACAAACTTGAAAATTTTATCAAATGCTTTCATCAGGTAGCTTAGAAAATCTATTGTTTGTGCAAGACAAAGGCAACATGTGCATTATTGATGTTTACATATAGATCATTTCTCTATGTGTTAAATGGGTTGTTTGATGAGACCTAAATATGCCTCATTATATCCTACAAAGTTCCTTCTTTTTCCATCCATTCATACCCAAAAATGAATTTGGATGTTAATGTTAGAAATCATAGCTGGTTTAGAACTTATAATTGATTTAAGAATAGAAAATGAGAGACTTATCTTAACTATCCTTTGAAAGTCATTGTTAGTCATGATGTCATTGAAGTTATAATAAATGTGTGTAAAATGATACAAATTTGAATGTATAATTACTAAAAGCAAATAAATATGTTATGAACACATGATTATCTATTGAGAAACAACTTTTAAAGACATCTTCAGAGTTATCCTATTGCGAGATCCATCCTAGCACAAATTTAGAGGTCATCAATAGAGCTTCGAAGATCATCAGTCCAACATTCCAAGAATTTAGAAAAGCTATGGAGGTCATCAAAACTAGTTCCGAAGGTCATCAGAACACCATCAGTTCAACTTTAGAGACCCAACAAATATGCTTTGGGATTTTTTGGAAATGTTTTGTACATTCTAAATATAGATGTTCCTATAAATAGAAAGGGTACTTGTAAGTCCTCTCATGATAGTTTTAATTACTCTATTTTTGTTAGAGAATGAAGAGACAAATAATCATTGTCAAACATTGTAACTAATTATTAGCATGTAGATCATGTAGATTCCAATATCTAGTGTCTTCCATTGTTTTCTCCTTATAAAGTGGAACAAACATCAGTTTTTGATAATAAATATTCGTTAAAGTTGTTAGATTGTTAAGTCCTATTTTAGAAGTTGTTGTAAAATGTTGTAGTATAAATACAACATTGTTGTTATAAGAAAAGGAGTTGAACAGAGTTGATTTTGAGATAGTTGTTGTAGTAGAACAATATCATTGTATTTAGATTTCTATAGCTCATTTTTCACATCAATGAGAATTCGAAGTTGGACATGTTGAGAGTTTCATAACTATTTTAATCCTCAATCTAAGGAGGATCAAGAGTCCACTCATTCTAAAGAAGAAGGATTGAATTGGTATTTATAGATTTATTACATTTTACAGTGTGTTTTTACTTTTATATGTTGAAAATCTTCTTCAAAATATTATCATTTTTTTAATTTGCAGATATGTGTGTGTTTTCAATTATTATTATTTCTAAAAATTCCATTTTAAGTTTCATTATGAGTTTCTACATTTGTTCTTTTGAGCATTTGATTTGATTTAGTTAAAAATTCACATTCCAACAATTTCCATTTCAATCAAGTGTGATTTTCATTCCAAGTACTTGGATTAAAACTGTGATTTCAATTACAAGCACTTTCCAATTCAAAAAAATGTGATTTGATTTCAAATAAATTAGATTAATATTTGAGTTAATTTCAATAGCTTGAATTCCAAGCTTTTAAGATTTTTCAAGTAATTGATTTCCATTAGAGATATTGTTAGCCAAACCTTTTTATGTCCTCTTGTATATAACCTTTGGACACTACCAGATTGATATGACATTAGCTGAACTAAGTTGATTAAATGAAGAGGATATAATGATGCTCATCATTATTCACACCTTTGAAGGCCACAATGCTTATAAAATTTTATGTCAGAACTACATTTTTTCATGTTCGCCTTATGTCAAGGCCAAGTGCAAAAATATAGATATCTATACTCTGAGCATCATCTCCACCCCTGAAAAGATTGACTTGTTTTTTGTTTTTGTGAGTATTTGGAAATCCATTAAGATGGTCAAAATATTTTTCAAATGGGTTGATGATTGATTAAGATAGGATATTTATTTCAAAGATCATAACATCTATTGGTCTCTTATTACTTCATAAAATAACAATACGCTTACTCTTGGTATTAAAACACTTAGGATTTTTACAAAATACATTTTTACTATGTGAGATCTTATCTGTTCTCAAGATTTTACACCATGGCTCTCTCTACAAAGAAATTATAAGTTGATCACTTCTAATCTATGCCTTCTAATATGGGTATTCAAGAGCTTATGCATGATGTTATGATTCACAATAGGGATTTAGCTGCTAGTGGCATGGTGAAAAGGTTGGCATCAATTATGACACGTCATTTAAATATTATTCTTCAAATCATATATATCTAACTAATAGTCTTATTTATTTGTTTTTCATAGGTTAATTTAGTAGATGAAGTCTAAAATCTCTACCCTAAACTTGGATTTCTTGTCTTAATCTAATATGGGAAGCTAATCTTGAGCCTAAGATTGCTAAGTTTTTGTGGTGTTTAGTTTACTAAGGGTTTTCACTAGGAGAGAGACTACACCACATTGGGACTTCTCATCCAAAGTGTCATGCGTGTAGCAGGATATATAGTTTTGAACACTTGTTTTGGATCTATCCATAGTCTTGATGAGCTTTGAAGTGGATTCATATATTTTTTATGCCTTTTCACCCAAAGCCTGTTAATTGGAGGATGTCTTTGTTTGGAGACTATGTTTGGTGGCCAACTTACAATTATTTAATTTAGATTTTCTTCATGGATTTTATTATTTTTGGCTTTAGGAAACAAAAAAATTTTGTTATCTTCAGTAATGAGATTACTTGAAAAAAATTTACCACTACCAACAAAGTTTATGTGCTCACCTATGCCTTCTTTCAGATTCAAGCACATGTCGAGAAAGAGGTCTTGAAATTTGAATATTAGAAAGAGTTATTCAACCAATATGGGAGTGCTCAGTGCACCATGAGAATGGTTACTCATAGTATCCCATCACAAGTTTCTTCTCTATCAACACTATAGATTGTAAATATGACATCAGGGAGTTTCACTATTAGTTTTCTATTCCAACACTTTTCACATAATATAGAAGGTGAAATAATGATGAGTTCTTGTTGCTTACTTATAAGATTTAAGTCATAAAGATATTATTTATCAACCTTACATATTTTGATGCTATGTTTATTGATCTCAATCCTTACTTCACATCAAAAATATATTTTCTCAATTATGTTATCTACAGGGTATTTTTAGGATCAATGCTTCATGGTGTAACTCAATTCCTTAGTCATCTTGATAGAGTATAAGTTATTAAAAAACATGACTAAATAAAAATATCTCAACATGACCCTCCATCCATTTTATCATGCCAAGGCCAATGATGTGAACCATTTAGAAGAAAATAGGATAATGTCAATGTTGACCATTTTTGCCCTCGGGCCAAAATGGGTCAAACCCCTATAGTCAAGATCTTGTATAAGGGTTTTTTATAATGTCATAGAGTATGTTTCAGCTTTTTTGATGTAATTTCCTATAGCATTATCATTTAGTCACAGTCTAGCTTGGTCTTTGTGTCATTTGGTGTCTAAGGGACCATTTTAGGGTCATATATGCAAGTGATAGGTCTTCATGGTGATCAATGCAGTTAGAGCATAAATCAGGTTGCTAATGGATGAGAAGATGGAAAAAATTACAAATACCCCATGATATGTCAAGAGTGTTTGAAATGACTTGGAAGTGCTTAGCATTCATCTGATTCTTCATTGTGTTCATCTAGATGTTTTGGGTCTAGTGGCATAAATTATGAGTAGGCAGTTTGATGATGCCATCATTGACATGTGTAGATAAGTAAAGAAGAATTGGTCATATGGGTCTATTCATCTTATTCCCAAGAACATATTCACCAAGTTTTAGGTCATCCAACAAAACACACAAGAAGATATGAAGGTTGAAAGTTGGTCTCTCAAGCAGTTTCACTAAGTTTCCATACTTAGCCAATTTGCAAAGAAGCTCAAATAGAGTTGAGTGGATAGTTTGATAATGATAATTCTCACATGTGTGGTATTCTTAGGAAAAATTTATCATACAATTTTTTTCATCTTAGTCCCTAGTTGCTACATGCTAAATTTCAGGTCATCTGTCAAAGCAAGACAAAAGTTATGCATGTTCAAAGTTGGCTCCTCAAACAAAATTTGCTAAGTTTCCATACATAGCCATTTTTGAAAATAACATTACATAGGAGAAAATGGACCAGCCAACTTGTGAATTTAATATCTTCACTCAAAAGCCTCACACGACTAGTGGATCATGCACAATTATATATCTACATGCCAAGAATATGCTCTGAAAGATGCAAGTTTGTGTGAGATTTTTGGATCAAGTTAGATATCTTCAAAGTTGATCAAATAATGGGCTATGTTTGTGCTAATGTTAATTTTAATATCGATCAAAATAAATCCTTTTGAGCTTACGTTTGATGATTGCATGAACATCAATGACAATCATGCAAATGTCATTTGAGGAGAGAGAAGATGTCAATTTTAAAATCATGAAGTAGTTGTTAGATTTAAAACAATGGGTCCTAGTTGATCTAATGGTCTACATTGCATCATAAATCTTGATCCAATGGTACACAATGAGTCAAACAGTTAAAGGGCTTGAGAGGTTGACACATGGTGAAATTATGAAATATGATAGAATGACAATAAATCTTGAGAATCAACGCACGTTTGACATGTGGCATAAGCTTGGATAAAGTTGACAAGTCAAGGGGAAAGATCAATAGATGGTGCTTAATTGTACAAATCAAGATCAATAGAGTGATCAAAGGTCAATATGTTAATGATATGATTCAAGTATCAATGACCAATCAAATTAAAGGGACTTCCTGGGGGTCAAACACATGATCAAGGTCAAGCCAGGGTAAGATTTTTAAAGGGTATTTTCTACTATTAAATCTCATTCGAATGCCATGAAAAGGACATAGTGATGCAATTAGGAACAAAAGATATAAAGGACCACTATTGCAGCTTAATGTGGACCTTTGGTTCAACATTTTTTTATGTCATGCAGGGTTCGATCTATGACTATGTTCACCATTATTAGAAGAACATGTGCATAGTATATTCAGACCTAATAGGAAAACCAATAGGTTGAGATTGGCTTTCATCAATAGTAGACCTAAAAACATGGGGACAAGTTTGACCATGATTCAGTTGGAATATAAACTAGCTTTCAAGGGATGCCATGAAGGCATACATGTAGATCCCAATAGTTTCATCTCCAAGACCAAATCCATGAAAGGGACCCTTCCCTCCACTTGAACATGCATAACAAACTAGTCATAAGAGGTTTAGCATCAAAACAAATCTATAACCACTTGATCCTACCACTGTAACCGTTAGGGAGCATTAATGAGGGAATATGTAATTGTGAAACGACTCGAGATGACCTAGATCAATAAAATGGTCTGAATGAGCATAATTTGTACAAGTAGTTCTAATTGAGGTTCAAATGTTTGAGCTAATTGATTACCCTTTTCAGCACCAAAGCTCTCTTTCTCTTGCTTCCTTTCTTCTATAAGTATATCTCTTGAGATATTGTAAAATAATTCCACTCCATGTATGGAAAAGCCTTGCAGAAATGATTTCATATTCTACGTTTAAACATTAATGCAAATCTGATTTTTAGTTCTTGAACAATTGTCTAAGTGTGCAAGTGATGTATGGTGATATAAAGTGATTATCTCTATCCTTTTTTCCCTTATCCTTTCATGTTTGTGCAAGAGTTCATATTCTAACATGTCATATGAAGGGTTGTCAAGTGGATGAGCATGTATTTTAAGTGTACAATGAACCTTAGTGCATGTAACTAGCGTATGGTTCACTTACATTAGATAGCTCTTATGCATCTCACCTCCATATTGAAATACTCATGGTAGAATCCATAAGACTTGTAAGTTAGTTTGTGTTTCTTGTTTCTTAGTACAAGAAAGTATGATGGTCATATGGAACACATCTTGGTGTATCACCCCCCTTATATTAAGTTTATTTCATGCAACTTATGATTCTTTTCCCCATAAGCAACTGGTTAAGTAGGTGTGAGCATTTCAAGATACATTTAGGGAGCTAGCCTTTAAATCTAGAGGCTCACTTCCATTATAGGTACACCCACATATAGGGAAGTGTTCCCATGTTTTCCAAATATAGAAGAGGCTTGAACACCCTATTCTAGGGTGCAAGATTTAGTGACAACAGTTCTAACACACCTAGTGGGATAAAGGTCCAAGAGAGTGAAAATATTATTGGTGTGTCTTTCCTCTATCAGCTTTTGGAAGCAAGCAATCTACCATTAATGGTGATTCCAAATGATAACTTCAGGTTGTAAACAATCCAGGTATCTTTAGTTAAAGTTTTGATTAGTTTTTTTTTACATTTCCTTTGATACATGAGGTTGAAATGAATCCCCACCATGGACCTCCTTATCAACCTTGTTATGAACCACAATATACTCCCCAAAGCTCCTATCAAAATGGCTATCAGTCCTATGAGCCATGACAGCCCTATAATCCACCATCTTCCCCCCATATAGGAATCAGGTTATTGGACAACCCTATGAAGAAGGCTACCAGGATACCTATCAAGAAATGCCTCCCTATTAGTCCCAATGTGAGCCCTATCAACCATACCATGATGCCTATGAACCTCAAGAGTACTCCTATGAGCCTTGTCATGAGGAACAATATATTTTTATGGATTCTATATCAAGGTATTACAAGACAAGATATAGATTCCTGTAGGCTAGAACACAACAAAATGAAACTAATCGTGATCCCCATCATTACCCTCCTCCTCCACTTTTTCCATCCTATATAAAGTCTTTTTTGGCATCCATATCATAGTTAATAGATCTTGAAGACGAAATGAGTATATGGGATGATGAGTATGATGTGCTCCTTGATATTCTCATGGAATGGTTGAGAGGTGCCACCCAAAATAAAATGCAGAAGTTATGGATGCTTGAAGAGCTAGAAGGAACTCAATTATGAACCAAGATAACATAAATTCTTAAGAAATCGAAGCTACAAACCGAACTTGAGATGCAATGAAGGGGCCAATCCACTGAGACCACAAGCCAAAAAATAATATCCAACTCAACATCCATGATGAATGACAAGTAATAAAATATAAGGGCCCAAAACCTCAACAAAAGATCATAACTAACCAAACAATATGAAAAACCTTCAAAATTGTGCCAAAAGCACGTTGCATTGAAAGAAGGTTGTAGACCTTCAAAAAATTTGCAACATACAGTCATCCAATATGTCTTTTAAAAAGAATTGGGTCTACTTGTGAACTGAAATATGTCTTTAAATTCTCCGTGAGATTAGATATTCCAAAGTCCACTACATACCATCATCAATATAAACCACTAGACACTCTACCTCTACCTTTCTTACTTTTTCCTTGGTAGAAGGATCGCCATTGAGAATAGTAACATACTACTAAGATTTACATTTATCAGGGGATTTATGGAAAAACCCCACATTATCATAACACAACTTAACCCTGGGTCTCATAACACCTAGAGATCCCTGGTGAGGCTCCTTTTCACTAGGATGGAAGGGAAATGAGATTCTTTCCATTAAACAGAGGACATATCAACACCAGAGTTCAAAGGAATGTACCAAAGAATAATTTCCCATGATTCTGCCAAACAAAGTTAGCATTAGGAAGGCCATCTTTCTCTGAATTTACAGGGGTCTAAAAATAGGATGGGATTGATAAGAAACATCCATTTGATGTTCAAGTTGATTGTATAAAAAATACATGAACAAGAGACCCTCATAGTTGATAAATTAGGCTCATAAGCCAAGAGAAGACATGATCTGAATCAAATGGGTAAGAAGCTTAGATAGATATAACAACCTACACACATGCACAAACCTAATACCCATAAAATCTTCATATATCTTGATAAAAGATCCCACTTTATTGACCTACATTTTGATTTGTTCGGGAAACCTCAACACTAAGCGTAGATTGAACTATATGAACCATATAGAGTAATACAAATTTTATCCATTGAAGGATCGAAGAATGGGGACCAAGGATAGAAAAAGATGTCATATTTGCCTTGAAACCAAGGTCCAAAAGACCCTAACGAATCCTTATCAGTAGTAGATTGGAAAACAATGAAGAAAAATCCTTTGATCAACAAGGAGAAATATTGCTCAACATATTGGACCAATCAGATATAACACAACTGATAAGCTTAGATATAATGTTTTTAGCCCCAATACATTTACCAATCAAAACCCTACTACCATGGTCAACTTCCATTGAAATAAAAGGGATAAAAAATCCCTAAGATGGGGCTCTCTACCAAAAAAGACACATGAATATCATCTACAAATAAAACCTTGTTTTCTACCATAGTGGTTTCTAGGCAGACTGAGCCAAGATGTTGTTGAGAAGAAATCAACTCCTTAGGGGACACTCCATCCCCACCAAAAGTGTCAATGAAATCAAATGGAAAATCAACAAACGAAGAACTCTGGTGGACTAAAACCAATGAGGAAGATGCAGAGCTATAAAGAATAGAAGATATTTGGTTTTTACAAAATTCACCATAGTTGTGGAAGGGATTTCCTTTATTTCTATAGTCCACAACCACCAAGGAATCAACATGAAGTATATATAATATTTGGTCCACCTGCCCTAATTACTTCAACATTACAATGATCCCTGACTATTCACATGTCATCTCTATGATCATTTTCATCCCCTAAATTGTCTTCATATTCATTGGATTTTTTGTTGACTCTATCTTTACCAAATGCTGCCACACGTTCAATCATTGATTTTTTTCTTTGTCGAAGCGTTGTCCACATCAAGGTTTTGCTCATCCAATCTACCACCTTTCATCTTCAACAGTACTACTCTTGAAGAGGTTACCGTATGGAGAATAGAAATGAGCCAACTATTTTAATTTTAATTTCAGCTGCACCATTATTGAATCTTACACATTATTATTGAATACAAGCTAAAAAAACATTAATCCCACTTTATTTTAAATTTTTTACTTTTATAGACATATTTTATCACATATATTAAATATGTACTTAAATATTGATCTCGACATAAATTTTGAGCTCCCATTTAATTAAATTTAACATGATATTAAGTTTATTCATTTTTTTTTTAAAACCTACAAATATCTAGAAAGATTTTTATCCTAATAAATAATATAACAAATCAACAACCTCTAAACTACAAACTTTTCTATGATTTTTAATTTAATAATAAATAAATAAACAAAATTATATTACTATTAAAGTACATCAGTATAACTATTATTAATTAAAAAATAATATAATATAGTGATTGATGGTTATATCAATAAAGCCACAAGTTGGAACTGGATACTTATGCTGTTTTCTTACTGGGAAGGCTTCCACAATCATAATCGGTGTGGTCTGGCAAGCTAATTTTGGGAATAATGTTATCTCTGATAAATCTGAGAAAAGGCGAGGATCCCTGTTGCACATATCCTGTAACATATGCTTGGCTCATCAGTCTCAACCATCTCCACCTCCTTTGTTGAGTACATTTCTTCAATGCCTCTTCCATCCTCTTTCTTTCGTTCATCTGTTTGTTTGTTTCAGCCTCAGCTTCAGCCAGGCACCTGGCGAGCACAATGGCATCCTCCAGCGCCGAACATGCGCCCTGCGCAAGGTCTGGTGTCATCGGGTGCATCGCATCACCAGCAGCTGTCACAGTTCCAATGGACAGCGTCCCCGTCAAAACACTCCACGGCCAACGGAACATCAGAACTGCTACATTGAGGTCGTCGCTTTCTGTTCTCTTCACCCCTTCTCTGACATTTTCAGGGAAATCTTTCAACACGGACTCACCCCATTCACGTATACACATTGTGTTGATGAGATAATATGTAATTCGATGAAAAATATAAGTTTTCACATTTGTTTAATTGATTATAAGATTTTAGGTAAAATAATTATATAAAAAATATACTTATAATCTAAGTTGCTTTATGTTTAAAAAAATTGTAATAATTATTTATATTTATTCGTATTAGGATCCATTTAATTAAGCAACTTGATTAATATAATAAAAATGTTTTGCCATAATATAGCCCCTTTGGATCTGTTGTGGCTGAGTTCGTTATTGTTTCTAAACATTTACAGTATTTTTTATACATCTATTAATTGGTAATTAGGAAATTCCCACCCTGAATGTGTTAGAATAGTGTTTGATTATCTTGGGCAGGTGAATATTTATTTTAATTGATTGATTGCATGTAGCCATCGGACGTTCAAATCTGGTAATGGGTTTCATTAACTGGCGTAATGACCGGACTTATCCGGCCTTACCTCATGCCTTCTGTTTGAATTTGATTTAATTTTACATTTGTTTAATAGAGCTATAGTTGAGTTTGGAGTCCACAAGCATAAGTGGCATATACAGCATATTAAATGGATGCAGTTTCGGTGATTTGGTAATGGAAAAAATAGAAGCATTTGCATTAATCTAAAAATATTGTTCATAATTAGTATTTGTAGTTTTATTGTTATCCTAAATTTAATGTTATTAATTTTGTTATATACATGTTATGATTGAAATTTTAGTTTTAAAACTATATATTTGATAATTTATATATGAAATTAAAAATGGCATGTTTAATGCTAGTAATTAATGGTATTGTACACATGTTATTATTGAAAGTTTTGTTTTTAAAATTTGAATAATTTTTGGTTGAGAGAACATGAAAAATTATCATATCAGCGAATAAAATCACAAATAAATAATTTTAAGAGTTTTTTCTTGAATTTAAAATTGTAAAAATTAAATGCAAAATTTACAAACTTCAATATTAAATAAATTTTCTTGTATTTGATTAGATGGTTAATTGAAATGTATTGTTTTGATTCATTCCTATAATTCCCTGCCATGATAGAAATTAATAAGATGAAATAGTTAATAAAAGGGAGGTTTGAAAGTATAGATATGTTTGAAAAATTGGTAGCTATTTGAAACTTGTAGCCAAAAAAAAAATAACGAAAAAAAATTGGTATGATCTTAATGGCTAAATGAGATTCTATCAAAATGAAATCAATCCAATGATTGTCCACACCTAATAGGAAGCTTTGTAAACTCGTTGATGAAATGCATGAAATGCTGTAATACCCTCTTTGTGAACATTTGAGATAGTGATGGGATATATGGAATATTGCAGTACCTTATATATGAACAATTGAAATTAAAAAACTGGTTATAATATTGTGAGTTTATGGGAATTGGATGAGTCTATCAATTAAACACACTATACATTTATGTTAAAGATATCTTAAATCATTAAAGTAAGTGTTAGTGAGTTACATGTGATATATAATAATAAATTGAAATGAAAATGATGGTTCAATTGCATCAGAAATAAATTAAACAAAATAAAAATTAAAATGAAAACAAACCTTTGAATAAGTGTCATAAATTCAGCAGGGTCTCGCCTGGAGGTAAATACATTTTTTCTATTTCTATATATTTAATTCTACTCATTTCGAATAACTTGCAAGGGTACTAATTCTATTTAAACTATCTACATACCTTTGCCCTAATAAGGGTTCCATCTTCCAACTGTATTTTCGAGGAAAGTTTTGAATGCGGAGATTGCCTCACATTAACGATTGTGCAGTTAAACTTGATGACATCGGGAGGAAGAGCAGCACCTAGGGCTTCCAGTGCAATAAACCTCTTCACGCATCTCACTTCATGGCTTCTATATACATGACCATAAATTACAATTGATATTTTGGTTTATAAAGTGTGATTTGAAATGTTGATTAAAAAATTTATATGATTTTTTTCAATTAAATATTAATAATTTTATTTTTGTATAGATTTTAATTGTTCAAAATAGATTGATGTTTTATGATTACTTATTGTTGTTGGTATGAGTTTCAAAAGGGATATTTTTGGTTGTTTCAGTAGAGATGGAGACCAATTGATGACTGCAAAAAGGAGCAATGAGAAAACAAACATTAGAATATGATAGGGTAATGTTAATATTTGGTAATCTTTGCAAGCGTGGATTTTAGGGCCCCTCAATATGTGTTTTATGTTGTAATGGTGAGGACTCTCTTCTTCATTTTTTCTTTTAATGCTCTTTTGTTAAATAGATATGGCACTTCTGGTGGAACGCTTGGGGCTGTCCCTACTGGCATGTTTCTTCTTTCTCTGACTTCTGAGATCGTATGGGGCATTCTCCATCTAAAGCCTCTTTTCTTCAGGTTGCTTGGGCTATTGGTCCTCCCTTTATTCTTTGGCATTTCTGGTTGGAGAGGAATATGAGGATCTTTCAGGGTGTTAGGATTGGGGTCATGCATCTATGTGGAAAATTATCCATTCTCTTTGTGAAACAGTTTTGACTAAGTGAAAAATATTAATAATAAGCCGTAGATATATTATCTAGAGTGGTCTAAAATTCAACATTATCACCAAAGTATGATGCAAATATCAAATTAGTTGAATACTTTTGAGTAGAAGTGGATTAACAAAGAAGAGATGTTCACATTTTTGGGCATCTCTTTTTCTTCAGAAATCTCCTTTTAAGCTTTGAAAATATGTTTTACAGAGAGTAAAAATAAAAATTATTTTTTGGATCATTAAACCCTTGTCTTTGGCAAGTTCTAGATTTACACCAAAAATTTTAGAGCTACGCATGTATACTACTCTTCTTGTTTTGCACATTCTAAAGTGTCCTATGACAAACTTGAAAATTTCCTCAAGTGATTTCATATGGTAGCTTGAAAATATGTTGTTTGTGTAAGACAAAGGAGGCATGCACATTATTGATGTTTACATATATATCATTTCTCTATGTGTTAAATGGGTTGTTTGATGAGACTTAAATATGCCTCATTATATCCTACAAAGTTCCTTCTTTTTCCATCCATCCATACCCAAAAATAAATTTTGATGTTAATGTTAGAACTCATAGCTCGTTTAGAACTTATAATTGGTTTAAGTGTAGAAAATGAGATACGTATCTTAATCGTCATTTGAAAGTCATTGTTAGTCATGTTGTCAATGAAGTTATAACAAATGTGTGAAAAAATATGTAAATTAGTATGTATAAGTACTAAAATAAGACAAATATGTTATGACTACATGATTATCTATTGAGAAATGTTTTTTGAATACATCTTCAGAGTTATCTTATTGCGAGATCGATCATAGGAAAACTCTAGAGGTTATCAGTCCAACATTCTAAGTGTTAAAAAAAGATATGAAGGTCATCAAAACTAGCTTCAGAGGTTGTTAGAACACCATCGGTTCAGCTTTAGAGACCCAACAAATATGTTTTGGGATTTTTTTGGAAATGTTTTGTACATTCTAAATATATATGTTCCTATAAATAGAAAGGGTACTTGTAAGTCCTCTCAAGATAGTTATAAGTACTCTAGTTTTGTTAGAGAATGAAAAGACAAATAATCATTGTCAATATTGTAACTAATTCTCAGCATGCAGATTCCAATATCTAGTGTCTTCTATTGTTTTCTCCTTATAAAGTGGAATAAATGTCAGTTTCTAATAGTAAATATTCGTTAATGTTGTTATATTGTTAAGTCCTATTTTGGAAGTTGTTGTAAATTATTTTAGTACAAATATAATGTTATTTTTAGAAGAAAAGGAGTTGAATAGAGTTGATTTTGAGATAGTTGTTGTAGTAGAATAATATCATTGTATTCAGATTTTTGTAACTCATTTTTCACATCTATGAGAATTTGAAGTTGGACATGTTGAGAGTTTCATACCAATTTTCATCCTTATTCTAAGGAGGAGCAAGAGCCCACCCATTCTAAGGAGGAGCAAGAGCCCACTCATTTTAAGGAAGAAGGAATGAATTGGTATTTATAGATTGATTATATTTTACATTGTGTTTTTACTTTTATATGTTGAAAATCTTCTTCAAAATATTATTATTTTATTAACCTGCAGATGTGTGTGTGTTTTCAATTATTATTATTTTTAGAAATTCTATTTTAAGTTTCATTATGAGTTTCTACATTTGTTCTTTCCAACATTTGATTTGATTTAGTTAAAATTTCACATTCCAATAATTTCCATTTCAATCAAGTGTGATTTCAAGTAAAAGAAATTTCTAATTTAGAAAAATGTTATTTGCTTTCAAATAAACTAGATTAAGATTTGAATTAATTTCAATAGTTTGAATTCAAAGCTTTTAAGATTATTCAAGCAATTGATTTCTCTTAGAGAGATTGTTAGCCAAACCTTTTCATGTGCTCTTGTATACAAACTTTGGACACTACCTGGATTGATATGACATCAACTGAACTTAGTTGATTAAATGAAAAGGATACAATGACCCTCATCATTATTCACACCCTTGAAGGCCACAATGCTTATAAAATTTTATGTCGGCACTACATTTTTGCATGTTCTCCTTATGACAAGACCAAATGCAAATGTAGATCTCTATACTTTGATCATCACCTCCACCCCTAGAAAGATTGACTTGTCTTTTGTTTCTTTGAGTATTTGGATATCCATTACAATGGTCAAAATGTTTTTCAAATGGTTGCTGATTGATTGAGATTGGGCCTTTCTTTCGAAGATCATAACATCTAGTGGTCTCTTATTGCTTCCAAAAATAACCTTACACTTACTCTTGGTAGTAAAACACTTTAGATTTTTAGAAAATACATTTTTACTATGTTAGATCTTATCTCTTATCATGATTTTAATCCATGGATCTCTCTACAAAGAAAGTATAAGTTGCTCACTTCTAATTTATGCCTTCTAATATGGGTATTCAAGAGCTTATGCATGATGTTATGATTCAAAATAGGGATTTATCTATTAATGGCATGGTGAAAAGGTTGTTATGAATTGTAACATGCCATTTAAATATTGTTCTTCAAATCGTATATATCTAATTAATAGTCTCATTTATTTATTCTGCATAAGTTAATTTAGTTGATGAAGTCTAAAATCTCTACCCCAAACTTGGCTTGCTCATCTTAATCTAATATAGGAAGCTAATCTTGAGCCTAATCTTGCTAACTTTTTGTGGTGTTTATTTTACTAAGGGTTTTCACAAGGAGAGAGACTGCACCACATTGGGATTTCTCATCCAAAGTGTCATGCATGTAGTAGGATAGAGACTTTTAGATAATTTTTTTAGACCTACCCATAGTCTTGATGAGATTCGCAGTAGATCCATATATTTTTTGTGTCTTTTCATCCAAAGCCTATCAATTGGAGGTTGTCTTTGTTTGGAGACCATGTTTGGTGGCCAACTTACAATGATTTAATTTATATTTTTTTCATAGATTTTATTATTTTTGGCTTTAGAAAACAAAAAAAATCTATTATCTTCAGTAATGAGATTACTTGAAAAAAAATAACCACTACCAAAAAAATTTATGTTCTCACCTCTACCTTCTTTCAGATTCAAGCATAGGTTGAGAAATAGGTCTTGAAATTTAAATAATATAAAGAGTTGTTCAACCACTATGGGAGTGCTAATCACACCATGAGAAGGGTTACTCATAGTATCCCATCACAAATTTCTTCTTTATCAACACTATATATTGTAAATATGACATTGGGAAGTGTCACTCTGAGTTTTCTATTCCAAAAGTTTTCACATAATATAGAAGGTGAAATAATAATGAGTTCTTGTTGCTCACTTATAAGATTCATGTCATGAATAGATTCTTTAGCAACCTTACATATTTTAATGCTATGTTTATTGATCTCAGTCCTTGCTTCACATTAGAAATATATTTTCTCAATTATGCTATCTACAAGGTATTTTTAGGATCAATGCTTCATGGTCTAACTTAATTCCTTGGTAATTTTGGTATAGTAGAATTTATTAAAAAAATTGACTAAATAAAAGCATCTCAACATGACCCTCCATCCATTTGATCATGCCAAGACCAATGATGTGAACCATTTAGGAGAAAATAGGATAATGTCAACATTTAAAAATGCCTCTCACCATTGATATATAGAGATACCCTTCAACCATTTGATCTTTCTTTATTAAAAACTCAAGTTTAAACTTAAATATTTGCATTATGGATCCCATATAAAAGGTTGAAAATAAAAAATGGATACATGGTAGTTGCAATGCATATTTAAAAGGATTGAAAGAATAATCTTTAGGTACTTGTGTAATCATGATCATTTTACCCTAATCCTCCCTATGATTACAAATTTTATAGTCATGTTTACTACTAGACACCAAGAGACCATATTGACCCTAAAAAATAATTTAGAGAGATTTTCAACCTTTCTGCACCCTACCAAACCTTATCACACCATGATAGACATTTTTGTAGCTTGTACAAACCTTGTAGGTAGTGTTGTAACCTAGTTTCTAGTTCTCTAGTAGAACCAATGGCTTAGGCCTCCTCTTTGCCTATTATTCCACATACTAGGCTATAACTTGTCCAAAATATATATGTTTCAATCTGAGTCATTACCAAAATGATTAAAATGAATTTTTTTTGATGAGTTAGGCTTTTGACAACCCTATATCAATTGTAAACTTAACTCACAACTCTTCTTCAGCTCTTGATCTCATCTTAGATATGTACTACTATTGCTATGATTTATCCTCCCTCTTGATATAAATTCACACTTTCACTTGCCATTTGGACATGATTCACCATTTTTCTACATAATTTTTCTTTATTTCATTGTTGCTTGCTCTCATGTTGAATCAATTAGAATTACACCTGATTTGTGCACTTGGATTGGCTCTCACATCTCCTAATTACTCCTAATTCACTCTCATTGCTAGATTTTTAGCATTAGATTGGACATCACTCTTCTTGCAATTACTCTTCCTCTAATCAGGATCAAACTTGGACTCTTGGTTAGTAGTTTTATTGCAATGTTGTTGAGCATGATCTGAGAGCACCTTAATTGTAAAGTGAAATCATTATTTTGTCTTAGTGTAATATTAATTCTAGGGTTAGATATTACATGCAAGACTTAGCTTCATTTTAAACAAAAAATTAACATGGAATCTGAAGAGCTTATGTATTTCCATTTGAAAACATCTTTATTTTTAAATCATCTTTCACACCATAGGGCTACATGTTTTCGAATCATGATTTCTTCTTGATATTGCTTACTTATTTATATAGCTTTGATTCCATGTTTAAATCACATTGTTTCTTTCCTTCAGTAATTTTCATTTCTTTGGTTATATTATTAAACATACCTACTTTTGTGTTAAGCATGATCACACTAGCCCTAACCTAGTTCTATATGTTTATATTTGGCCTAGTGCAAGCTAGTTTAACCAAGATAAATACCTTATATCTATAGTGGCTTCCTATGTCCTTTATCCCAATAGGTATTTTCTTCTTACCTCTCTACCAAACCCTTAGTGGCTCATTTTGATTCTAGGAACTACATTATAGCATTCCTAGTGGCACTTTCTATAAGGTTTTATTCTAGTTCAATTCTATTTAGAGCTCTTCTAACCCATTTACAATTGTTAGCCACAAGGATTTATTTTCATATGTATTTTGGATCCCTCTCTGGTCATTTTATATTGCTTTAGTTTCAAATCCTCCTACCCCTTGGTTATTTGATAGTTTGCATCTTCTATTACTTTCCTAATTATTCTTATTTCACCACACCCATGTCTGGTCTCCCAACTGTAGGATGCCATTCCTATTGCATTAAGGGGAAAGCCCTTGAGTTCACTCTTACATAAATTAAGATTTCAATATAAGAAAACAAATCCTCTAAGATATGAGATGTGACTATGCCCTATCCAGGTGACCATGACCTTCTAATTTTCCACATAGAAATGGAGTGGTAGTTATATAACCAAAAAATTTCTCCCATTTCCATAGTATGAGCTTTACCTATCTAAGGGTACCTCTTTTTAACTTTAGACTAATCCACATTCACCTATAAGGGTTAAATATGACCCTTTTCATCTTTAAGGCCCAATTAGTTGAATATGATCAATGATTATCGCAGATAAATTCATGTGAATGTCAAACACCACTCTTTCCATAGGAGTAGGTGGTGTGATTCACCTAGAGACAGGACCAGCACCCATTCCTATTTCAATGCCTTATCCAATTCTCATTTGATTTCCCCACCCCTTCCTGATAGGATTATCTACAACAAGAACCCCATATCATCCTTGTTGAGGAACACAGGCACCTAGAGCTAGTTCATCATCTACATTATGCAGAGCCTTACCATCCTCCTAATCCTTCCTTTAGGGTCTCAAATGATCACATTAATTTTGAATGCCATTTATGGGATAGGGATCCACAGGATTCCTATCATTAGCAACAAAAATATTGGGTGGAACCTTATCTTGTTATGTTCAACCAACATCATGGGGATTCCCCTAATTATGTTTCATCAATTTATAGACCTATGTAGAATGATTTCATTCCCATGGTCATTCTCCACCATGTGTTTGGGAGGATCCCCATCATATATGTCCCCCACTTCGAGATCTACCTTGACATCACCTCCAACATGCCCATGGTTGTGATGACCCTAACTGTGTAGGCAACATCATGGTCCCCATGAGCCTCTTCAAGAAGCTCATCGCCAACTAGCCATCAACCATGTCTACAAGGATATCCATAGGAATCCTCTAACCCATTAGGTGCACATCATTCCACTTCCCACTCTAATCCCTAAACTTTCAAAGTTTAATAAAATCCAGGATGTTAGTCCCACATAGCACATCATGACATTAAAGATGTTGTGTATGGATTAGGAACATGACAAAGGAATGATGTTGAAGCACTTTTCTCATGCCCTATGAGATGAGGGTTTGGTGTGGTTCCAAAATCTGCTGTTAGATTCTTTATTTGTTTTCCTATCTTTGTTGGATGATTTCCTCTAGTACATTAATATCTCTAGATCATTCAATCTTGGCATACAAAATCTCACTTCCATGGTCCAAGTGAAGGGAGAGTCTAAATTCAAATTTTTCCATGGATGTTGTTCATCCATCCACATGTGCAAGATGAGGTTCGCAAGTGATCAAATTCATGAAATATTCACAGGAGAATTTAGATAGGATGTTCACCATGAGGTCCTCAAGTTTGAGCATACTTCTTATGAAGAATTTGTTAATAAGTGTCTAAAGATTGAGGTATTTGAGGTATATGTAGGATTTAGGCCTATACCTACTCAAAATTCATCTTCCTTGTGTGATCAAAACTATAATGCAACTAGCGATGGTGTCATTGATTCTGATTCAAAGAAGAAGGATAAAATAGATGGATATGAGGTCAATTCTATGAGTAAGAGGCCAAATAAAAAAGGCCCCTAAAAAGAGTGCAAAAGGACAATAGGTGTCATATCCTTACAATCTTGCTAAGTTATAGAAGTTTTACCATATAAAGAGCCATTTTGTTAAGGAATGTGTTACCTAGAAAGTTGGTGCTAAGACCTTGTCTACTCCCTAAAGCTATCCACTTGTCAATCCCCATAGCAAGTTGGATGTGTTCACAAAGCCTTTTCCTAAACATGATAAGGAAAATAAGAAGAATAAATCCAATGCTAATGCCTACTTCTCTACTTATCGCTCTTATACCTCTTCTATTTCTTCTATCTCATCTTACCCGAAAGGGAAGGTAAGGCATTATAGTAGTAATATTGTTGTTGTTATTGACATAGCCTCTACTGGTTATGATTTCTTTGTCAACATGTACTCAGGGTGATAAACTAACACCATTAGAGATACTAGTAGAGTGGGTCTCACAGACCCTCCCACAAGGCAAGGAATCCCAAATTTAGTTTGAATTTTAGCATAATATCCCTTCCCAAGATAGATAATGCCCTTACTCTATCATAGATGAGCTAAAACTAATCTCTGTTAGGATGTCCATTTAGGGCTTTCTTTGCCTTTGCCTTGAGCAAAAAGGGCTCATATTTGATGAACATGGTCTCTCTAGTATGGTACCATTATGAGATGATGCTGACGTGTTGTTGAATTTAAACACCCCTGATCAGCCTCACCTGCCTACCTTGTCCTTTGACCCCTCCTCCTTGCCAAACTCTTACATTCTAGAAAAGAGGGATAGATGCTCACTATATATTAAGACCTTGGTCGATGATTTTAGTATCAAGAGATGAAACAATGACAACATCACTTTGAACATCATACCTTTTTGGTTATTCAATGAGCTAGGTATTAGTTGTAGGAATGTTTTTGACTCTCACCATAATTATGTTGGTTTCTACAACAACATGGTCATGCTAGTGGGTAACATGAAGCTTTAGGTCAATTTTAGACCCAATATAGTTAGAATTGATTTATATGTGTTTGGCCTATATCTCTCATGCAACATAATCCTTAGTCATCCCTAGACTGATGCCATGTAGGTTGTTATGCTGGTGACATTTGGTGTGGTCCAATTCATGCATGAAATCAAGGTTCATACCTTGGACTTTGATCCAGATCCCTTGATGTTTATATATGTTAAGACAAATCCCTCAGATGAGGCTTTGAATGTCTACTCACATATACATATTGGTTCACCCAAATATTTGTTTATCAAGGATGGATGGTTTGATCATGATGACTATCAATCAAAGTTTACTCTTCTTGCAACTATTATGTGTTATTTTTTACCCCCTTCCTCTTTTATATATCTAGGTGAATATTTTATCTTATGAGACATATTTCAATATGTTTTCATGATTTCCAAACCTCTTCCCTCATCACAACTTCCCCATCATGACATTAGAACTCTTAAAGTTTCCCCTAGAGAGGTCTCTGGAGTTGTTGACTCGAATCTTGAGTATCAATCATCCATGTCATGACACATACCTTATTCATGGAAAGGAAAATTTACAATAAACTCATGATGCTGTGTTTGTTTTAGTATTTTTTTTCTTTTTTGATGTGATTAATTAGCTACTAAAAAAAGTAAATGCAGGGTTTAGAGTTACCTGGAGTTGAAGGTTGGTTGTGCACCATGGATCAAGCTTGTGGGAACTCCTCTTTAGCTGGGGAAGAATGAACTGTAAATCACATTAACTCACAAAAAATGGATTAACTAAAAAATAAGTGAGTTACATGGTAAGAAACCAGTCCCAAGAAGCAATATGCTTCCTTATGTAAATGTCAGCCCACATTCAACATTCATGTTTATAAATAAACATGGAATTACAATGATATATATGGATAAGATATAAATAGACAATGCCAAAGATAATTAATCAACAAGAAGATTTATGTGATTAAAGTAAGCATCCCAAAATTATGTAGTTACATCAACATCCTCTTGGATTACAACCAATTATTCATTAATGTATTCAAAATTACGTATAAAATCCACAATGCAAAGTCCTAGTTCAAATGTAATGTCACTCTGAGCCAAAAATAGAGGTTGAGGGACTATGGGAAGATCAAAGATGCTAACAAAATCATTTACTAATTTAGGTAGGGTCATCTACATGAAAAGACATATTTTTAGCAAACCATAATGTAAATTTAAGAGGTACTGAAGATGCAAAAATAGACTATTTAAGGCTATTTTTATATTTTAACATGGATCGATGATGATCCTATAGGATCAATGTCAATTTAGATTAATTTATTTTGATTATATGTAAAAGTGTTGAATTATAAATAGACTATAATGATACCTAGAAAATTGATAAAACAATCAAAATTGAATGTAAATAAAAACACAGATGCAGAAGATATGAAAAGAATATTGACCTTGGATGGTTGAAGATGTGCATATAAAGAGATGCCAAAACAAGTTAGATGGCCTTCAAAAATCACCTAATAATGTCATCAATCAAGTGTTCTTCAAAGTGGTAAGGTGCTAGTAATGTCTATACATAGATTTGAGACTAGTTTGGATAGAATTTCATGATAATTATGGCTTCCTGCCTTTCACATCTGTTCCTCTCGAGCAATGGCGATTTGATGTATATTTATTGATCGAATTCTAACCGATCAACATTGATTATGGAGAATCAATGTCGATTTTACCTGAAATGGGTGAAGTTCAACCAAATGTCATTCCAATGGGTTGGCTATGGGGTAAATGATGGTTAAAATGATTTTTGAGCTTGTTAGGTTGTTTTAACCATGGGATAGGTTTGTTAGGAGGTTGGGTAGACTTTTGTTTTTTATTTTTTTTGGGATTTTTACGATTAAAGATGGTAGACATAGGGTTAATTACTATTTAACCATGGTAATTAGGTTTAATTAACCTATGTGGTAAAAGGTAAAGGGGAAGGTAAATGCAATTTTTAAAAATAATTACTCATGGGGGACACAATAAAGAATAACATAATGATGCATCACATTAATACACAAAGGTGTATAAAATTAGCATCTACAGTGTCACAAACACTACCACCCTCTCAATTATCTAGGTTTAGAGATCTTGCTCACCAATAATGGCCCTACCCTAGGTGTTCCCATGGTTCTAGTTATGACCGTTGAGCTTGAGGAGTTGGATCAAGAACTCCCCTTGCTCCTAATTGTTTCGAGGAAGGAAACACCATAGATGTTGAAGGGCTCACTGATGTTAATCTATTCACCTATACACAACTAAAGATCATTAATATTAGTGATAGTCTCTCTACAGAGGAATATGACATCTTAGTAATGTTCTTATGATATTTTCTAGATATATTCATTTAGGAATACACATATATGGAGGGAATGGACCCTGATGTCATGCTCCACAACCTCATTATGGAGGATGGGGCTTGTCATGTCTTCCAAAAATAACAATCGATGGATGTTAAAATGTCCTAATTGGTCAAGGTAGAGATTGAGAAACTCATCTATGTCATCTTGATCAAATTTATTGATTATCCTTTATGGGTTTCCAACATCATCCATGTTATCAAGAAGAATGGATTGTTGCATATTTGCATTCAATTTTGAAATCTAAATCAAGCTTACCCAAATGATAATTTTGCCACTCCTTTTATCAACCAAATTTTTGATTCCACTATTAGGTTTGAAATGATGTTTTTGATGGACTGATTCCTAGAGTACAACCAAGTTTGTATTGCACCTCAAGATCAGCATAAGATGACATTTAATATCCCATAGGGTATATTCTCCTACACCATCATATTTCTGGTTTGAACAACATTGGTGTAACATATCAACATGTTATGACCTATATTTTCATGATCTCATCCATAATGTCATTGAGAGTTATGTCAATGATCTCCTTATAAAATATTGATAAAGGGAGGATAATGTGTGAGACCTCAAAATCATCTTTAACCATCTTAAGGATTTTCACATTAGTCTCAACTTTGAGAAGTGAATATTTGGCATTTACATAGGAAAGCTTCTTAACTTCTTCATTTTGTAGTGAGGCATTGAAGTGGATCCCAACAAGATCAAAGAAATCCTTGAGATGCCTCCCCCACATAATTTGGTCTAATTCTAGTCCCTCCTTAGAAGACTCTCTTGAGGAGTATGCAAAGAAGTCAATAACCATCATTCATCTATTACACAAGAACACTCCATTCTTATAGGCCCCTAAGGTTCATGTGGCCTTTGAGGAGTTGAACCACATGCTTCACAATCTTCCCTTCCTTATGGCATAAATTTAGTCTCATGGTTTTATATCATACATCTTTGTCATTGATGTTTCTATTAGGGTCATGTTATGCCAAAAATAAGATAATGGTAGAGAGAGTAGTGTACTACATCTCTCACACATTAGTTAGTGTCAAGCTCAACTACACTACCATAGAGAGTCAATGCCTCATCCTTGTATTTACTATGAAGAAGCTAGACATTATATTCCTTGTCATACCACTAATGTAATTTTTTGATTGGATCCACTTCACTACTTGTTTGGTACGACACAACTAGCATATATGACTGTGATATGGATCACGCTTCTCTAGGATTTTGATTTACACATAATTAACTAGAAATCAACTAATGGATTAGATTTAGTCAATAAACTCACTAAGTGTCCATTGACTAACATTTATGGAGAGCTAGTTGATGAGGATTTTATCGATGATATGGTATACTTGGCAGAATGGATGGAAAATTTTAATTATGAGTGGTACCAAGACATCATATGCTACCTAGAGGACCAATATTATTCCCTTGATGCTTCTTCATAGGAATATTATCAAATTCACAAGCTCACTATCTATTATGTCATTATTGGTAGAAGCTTGTTCAAGAGTGGTTTTGATGGAGTGTTGATGAAATATCTCACCATGAGGATATGCCTCTTCCTTTAGAGGAGTCTCATGGTAGTACCTATGGTGGCCACCTAGGAGGATAGCCCACTACCCAACATATTATCAGGATGGCCTACTACTAGCCCACTATTTTTAAGGATGTTATCCACTATGACAAAAGTTGTAAGCCTTGTCATTTGACTAAGGATGTTATCAATGCCCATGTTGTAGTTTTTAATTTTGTTTTGTCCCCTTGGCCATTTTCTATTTTAGTTCTCGACTTCATAAGAGGGTGACTCAGCCTTAGTCAAAAGGGTGTTTTAAAAAGGAAGTAAGCATTTTTTTCCAGCTTATCGGTCAAAAGGGTGACTTAGCTTTTATCATCCTCAAATTACCAGTAAAGCATTTTTTCCAAGTATAGGTAATTTAGGGAATTGGGAATCTCAGCCTTTGTCATTCTTAATGATCATTTAGATTACCAGTAGACTAGAAAATTCTTTAATTTACATTTATTTTTTGGCTAAATTTGTTGACCTTCAAAAAATTATAAAGGATTATAATAAATTTATATTTTATTTGTAATGTTTTATAAATTATTTAACTTACATATTTTATTTTTCTAATTTTTTTGACATTTGAAAAATTATAAAGGATTATAATAAATTTATATTTTATTTGTAATGTTTTCTCTTGCAATCGGTTAAACTGATTGGAAGATGGGATTATGATGTTGGTCAGACTCGAATGATAGATGGCCTAGGATAGTTAATGCCTCCACTTTGTTCCTAATGACATCTTATGTTCTTTTATCATTGGACATAAGTTTGAATTTAGTTATAAAATAAAACCAATCCAAAAATGAGCCATTCTGTTGATTGAGAATATCCTACATTCAATATTCCAATGTGAAGAAATTGAAGACTCCATCAAGATTTATCCCACACTAGTGGACCCTCATAATTAGAAAAAAACAATTACCAAAGTTGAGTTAAGAAAGTCCAAAGCTGAGTAAATAAAATTCATTTACATAACAACCTAAATAGGGCATTGTAAATTTGAGGATATTTATTACAAATCTGGTTTCATGAGAGAAACATAAGGTAGTACCAAAAGTTACAGGTTGCAAGTCTGCCATTAGAGGGCGCTCAAGCTCAAAAAGCTAAAGCAGTCATATGCAACCATGTATTATTTTAGAAACATTAGATGACCATGTGTCAACCTTTGGGCTCCTTGAAGGGTGATGTGGCCTAAGAAAAAGGCCAAAAGGATTGGACCCTTGCCAAGAATACCAAAGGAAGAGGAGGTGAGTGGATGAGATTGGGTTCCTATTAGGGAAGAAACACTAGAATAAGAAAATCAACGTACAAAAAAAGAGAGGAAAGTATGGTGTGCAAAGAAAAGAAGGCTCAATCATCCTCAATGTAAAAAGCTCAAACATCCTCACCCCTATCTCTGTTGATTGAAGAAATGCAATACCCAAAATCAATGTTGAACATGAAAAAATGGGCCTCCAAGGTTTCCACTTGCACCATCTTTGACTACAACCATCGTCAACCTGGGAATGAGGTTGAGCTTCAAAATGACTATTGGGTCGAGATCAAGAACACCAAAAACCAAGTGGTGTTTTATCTTATGATCTTCAACTAGTTATACTCTATAGGGTTATTCTAGCATTTGAATTTACCATACTTTGGTAAACCGATAGAGGTGGTCCAGTTTCTTCTCTTATGCATTCATGAGGACTACATATACTTCATCAAGTATAGCATGAAGATCAAATCTGAGATGATAAACAAGGTCATATAACTATATTGCTCATGATTAAGCATGATTGATGACTTGGTAGACATCGAGGAGGTCCAAAAGACTACCATGGTACTCATATACCAGAAGGGCCATGCCAGGCATATCAATAACCTAAAGGATATTTCCCTATAGGTAGTGGTGTAGATCATTATGATCAAGATCAATGGGACTAATTGATGGAAAGAGGTCGATATGGTACACCTCTATATTTCCCACCAAGTCACATAGAGGTTGAAGTACAACTGGGCTATATACTTCACCCAAAATATTATTGAAGATGATAAAAGGACCCATTAGATGACTAAGTATAGGTTACAATGGGGGGTAATCCTCCTCTTAATGGTTTTTTATGAGATTAACCTGTTAGACTACAACTCAGGAGTACTGAAGTGGGTATACCCTCCCATGCACAAGTCCCCTATTGAATGCTACAAGGCATTCACATACCAACAACATATCACCCCCTCATAAAATATTAATATGAGGTACTGGTTCAATAAGATGAATGTGAAGTTTGGGAATGAGTGGTGCATCCCATAAGACTTACCCCCTTTGGCTGTGGAACAAGTGTAATTTTCCATAAAGCAACACTTTCCCTTGGTGTGCATTAAAATGAACCCTTCCAAAGAGCTCTATGTATGGCTCAAGTTACCATATGCCTTATTGGTGCGGTACTTCATAGACTCTGTGAAGTATATTTAGGATGCACAACCCATTATTCTAAAGGTTAAGAGAATAGACTTGGAGATTAACACTCTTCATAAATTATTTATCTATTTAGGCAAGAAGGACTATATGGAAAGGAGGGTTACGAACTTGAATAACATCAAGGTCATGGAAACCATGGTGGGAGAACAAATTCATAAATTATTCTACATGTTGTGCCCTCGAAGGGATCAAAAGGGTGGGGACCCTAAGGAAAATCTTCCATCAATGCCACCCTTGAAGAAAAAGCGATCGGATCTTAGTGCCAATACAAGTGAACAATATGTACCACAAAAGAAGAAAATGATGGCCTAAGCCCCTCCACGATGCCCATTTATTCCAAGCCCATCTCCACCTCACCCTTTTCCATCTCCACCTTGTACCTCTGCATCATCACCATTCCCTTCACCATCACGCCCTTTTTCTCCCTAGTCTTCTCCTTCATTTTCACATCCACCTTCTCTTCCACCTCCACCCTCTCCCCTTAAAGTAACTCCACCACCATCTCCCCAAGGTATTATACTTTAGGTACTGCATACCAAAAATCCTTGAGGATAAAACCTATATAGGAATTCCCTATTGTGCAATTAGAAGCATCATAATCTAATTCATAGAAGATCCCCTCTCTGGTATAAGAGGAAAATGTTGCCTCCAATTACTCACTGCTTGATGTTGAACCACTCTATAGTGAAAAGGATGATGGTTAGGAAGAATAAATGAGCAAGATGGTCGCTAGTATCCATGAGGAGGTTGAACTTGAATGCAACCCTAGTAAAGGGAAGGGACTGGCTGGGACCATAGAAGAGCTAGGTGAGGATGCAACTAGCAATGCACATGAGCGATATCAATTTGACATCCCTGACAAGATACTGTATCTTTGGCTGCACTTTGTTTCCAATGAGTAAATCTTGGAAAAAAGGAAATAAATGCCCTTATTAATATATATGTATAATGAGGAGCATGAATTCAAACTCCCCCAAGATAGCCTTTCTTTGGGACCAAATGCTCCAGCATTGCCAAAACCACTGTGGGTGGATCCTCAAAAGATCTCACCTCTTCTAACAAGTGCAACCTTTTTAAATCTATCCATGGAGGTCACATTCCAAAATATTTTAGCATATTATGATGTGAAAATTATCAAGAGGAAAAATTCCAAAATTGTGGGCATGTATAACAAAGAGGTTGCAGAAAAATAAGTGCACACCGAGGAAGTGGCCACTTTGAAGTAGTAGATCCAAGAGGCCACAAAGGCAAAAGTAAAGGCCTTGAACTTATGTAAATTTTTTTTGAAAGAAGAATTTTTTTTGGAAGATGGCATACCTCTTGATGGGGATGCCATAGGAAAGATAGAGACCTTGGTGAACCTTATGCTAAAATATTGCAAGGAGCAACCCATGCTAAAAGATGAGGGATTGGAGTTAGCAGAGTAGTTCACCATGGAAACCAAAGTCTAAAAGTGTGCCCTAGAGAGGGTTGGTGAGGTTATCCCCATTTTGGATGGAATTTTTTCAAGGATGGCATGCCCAAATAAATTCTTAGAGGCTCGGCTCTAAGCTGAAAATCTCAGAGGCACCTATTGGTTGATGTTACACTATTAATAAGGGATCGCATAGAGCATGCCGAGGCATTCAAGGATGTGGAAACAATGGAAGATATAATAAACACACATCATAACTAATTGAATGCAAGTTTTTAAACCCTCTAAGGTTAGGTTGACAAAGAGGTCTCCACACTTGAAGATGTCTATAAGGATGCTACCACATCCCTAGATGAACTGGTCAAGAAGGCCAATGAGACCTCCAACCAACCCAAGGAGATGAAGAAATCAAAGGGAGCCATAGATGAAATAATTAATATGGTGCTCGAGGCATTGTCACATTGGGATAATGTGAATAAGGATATTGAGCAGATAAGACCTAAATTTTTGATAGAAGATGCTAGCACAACTTAGTCTAGGATGGATTAAGAGCATAGTGTGGGGTGATATTGGCCCCAAATTTTGGCTAAGTGTTATCCATTTTTGGTGTAGGAATGGTATGATATGGAAGGACCATGGAATGTAGATGTATAGATGTAGAAGTACCATGGTGCAGAACCTACAAGGTGCAAGAGGACAATGGAGCAGAAGGACCATTGTGAGAGGACCCAGTCAAAGGAGAATAAGTCACAAGGAACCCAAGGACATAGGACTTAGAAAAGAAGCAAAAGACTAGGGGAGCATGTGGGAAGTGAGATAAGTTAAAAGAGTGATTTGTATGGGTGACCTTGACCTTATTAATATGAAGTTTTATACTAGCCTATAAGTAGAGGGACACATGGCAGTAAAGATCTAGCATAGAACAAGGATATAGGGGGAACAAAGGCTTGGGTCTTTAGGAAGAACTAGTTGTTGATCACCATGACTCTCAGTCTATTGAGAGTTCGTTGATGAATTATTCTTGCCATTAATGTTTGTAAACACTTGGTTAGGGAAAAACAAGTATAACTACCCTTATTGTAATGTACTGTGGGGATGGATTTTTACCTCTTTGATGTTTAAGCGTAATATATGAAGTAGATGGTTTTATCAAACTTCTTGTGTTCATAATGAATGGTGTAATGTGAGTTAAGTAGAGTGATTAGACTTAATATGGGTTCTGTCTATATTTTTTTTCTAAGAATTAGCTTTGAAATACAAATGGAACTAATCTGCATAATTATAGTAATCAATCTTAGAACTCAAAGGATTGAAATAGTCTATCTCTACTTATATAGGGTATCTAATTAAAATCATGTTTAACATCAATAATATGGCCAAGTATTGATATCCTATGGGAATTGATACCAATCTATGCACTTCAAGTGAGTGAGCAAGACTTAAAACTTACATGAAAGGGCCAACGCACTAGCTCATTGGGCTAGACTTCAGTGCCAGAGCTGTATTTACCAAAGAAAACCCAATACTTGCTCTCATAGTCTTGCTTATTGGGACTCTTCTAAGGAGGTAGAACATATGGTTAAATTTGCCTAGAATCCAAAATTTCTTCTTTCTAACATGGAGAAATTTATGAAGAATAGATATGAATCACTTCAAGGGATTGATGTTGATAATATATATCTTGATACCCATAATCTACGAGTTTTTAATTATGGAATGTTCATGGTCTCACAGACCCAAATCTTAAATATGTGGTGAGAGATTTTACCAAAAAAGTTTGCAAACATGGACATTTTCTATCTTTAAAAAATTAAGGTGGAAACGTTTCTCCTATGCATTGTCCACAAATTTATTTGATTTGAAAACATAATTATGACTAGCAATCCTAATGCAGGTCATGGAGGCCTTATGACCTTTATTTCCCTAAATTGGTGGCCACACTTGGTGGCTTCTAGAAATGACCCCTTAAATCATGTCATGTGGGTCCTCTTCAATATCAAGAATCATTATTTTGGCATCATTAATATTTATGCTCCTAATCATTCACATGAAAGGATGTCTCTATGGAAATAGATTTACAACTCACTACCTAATGACCATTGAGATATTTGAAGTGACTTTAATACGGTGGAATAGATTACTGAAAATATAGGCACCCTTCCCATGCATTGGACCACTGAGGAAATAGAAGCATGAATTTTTATGAGAAATAAATTTAGGTTTTATGACCCCAATATTGATTGTCATCCCACATCAAAATTTTGGTACACTTTAACCAATCTTCGAAGTGGTATCGATCATGTGTTAAAATGTCTTGATCGAGCTATGATTTTTATGTATCAATACTTCTTATTTGATAGTACCTTCTCGTTCCTAGTGGAAGATAAGCCATATTTTATTATCTTCGACAACTTGCATATTTTCTTCTATATTATCTTTGAATTTTAAAAGCGTAAAATTCAAAAAATATAGTTTTTTTAGATGCAACCTTGATGGACCACAACCCCACCATGGCCCACATAAAGTGGGTTTGAAACCTTGTGCCCTATCCAACTCAACAGTCATGTTGGATCCAATGGTGGGCGGATGTGCTCAATCAAACATATTTATTTATTTAGATCTATGGCCACTGATTAACTAAGGTTTGATAGCGATGTTACTTATCCACCTCATCAGAGTTGAGTTATGTAATGGTAGCTCTTTAGCAACACCACTTCAATGACACCATAGAATTACAGGTGGCTAGAATATGGTAAAAAATCTAAATTTTAAATATGTACAATGCCTTTGTAGCCCAACTTTGTGCCCTCCTACATTGGATCAAAGTGGGGGATACAGTCTCTTCAGAGTTATTTCATATGCTCAAAGTCAAGTCTCTATCCCAATAAATCAAATCCATCCAAGAATGTGGCCATCACTATATTGAAACTCCATATATGGTCCAAGCCTTTATTAATCACTACCAGTAAGTGGTCATAGCTCAAGCCTCCAATTTTGAGCATTAGTAAGATTTGGACCAATGTTTGTCGATCATCCTGATCAATGTCACTTCTACTCAAAGGGTTGCCTGTGATAGAGAACTCTCTATTGAGGAGTTATATGAAGTGATTATGCAAATGGAAAATGACAAAGCACCTAATTGTGATGGGTTCCCTTATGAATTTTAAGGGAAAATGTGGAATACTATTGGGGTTGACATTTTCTAGGTCTACCTTGATGCCTTCCACAATCGATCTTTGAACCCATGCATCAATAAAGGGCACATCAAGTTTATTCTAAAAGCTGGTGACCATGAGCTACTTTTCAATTGGAGGCATATCACCCTACTCAACATCTCTTATAAAGTTATCACCAAGGCCTTAGTGTTTTCTCTCCACCATCTTCTCCCTATGATTATTCAACCTGAACATACTAGGTTCATACAAGGCCAATATATCATGGATAATGTCATTTTTATGTAAGAAGGCATAAAATGGGCTCACCATTCTAACTAGTAGACCTTGTTCATTAAGATTAATTTTTAAAAAGCTTACGACCACATCGAATGGCCATTTATCCTGGCTATGTTGCTAGCCCTTGGTTTTGGTCCCACTTTCTTGCAATTGATCTACATACTCTTCATTTATGCTTCAACTTTCCTCTCTATTAATGGGGTAAAATCAAAAGCTTTTGGCCTTTTCAGATCCATTAGACAAGTTTAACCTTGGCCACAACTCTTTATGTGCTTACTATTGAGGGTTTTGGCTATCTCCTTGTCAATGCCCAATGTCAAGGCCTTGTTTGTGGAATTTCACTACCTACTAAGGAATCCCTCCAACTTCTCAATGGACACTTTGTGGATGATTCTTTCCTCACTCTCATCAAGGATGAGGACAATGTTTCTAATTTCATGTTGTGTCATGAGAAATTTTGCCTTGCTTTTGGTTCTTCCATTCAAAGGTGGAAAATCCAATGCTATAGACAATCCTTCCTCCCCCCACACCCTTAGATGACACATTTCAATTGTAAATTGATTTAGCATGATGAGATATTTAAATTCTTGGGAATCTCCTTTGCCTTCTAGGCCTCTCCCTCCAGACTTTGGAAGTATGTGATGGACAAAGTGGAAAAAAAATCTTTATTGGATAACCAAGCTCCTTTCATTGGCTGGCAAATTCCAAACTTGTTTCAAAGTGCTCACAACTACCCATGTGTACTATTATTCTTGTTGGTTGCCTTCTAATAAGTTTATCCACAAGTTTGAAAAGCTTCTCTATGATTTTATTTGGGATAAACCACCACTAGTAAAGGATTTCATTGAGTGGCTTGGGACTACTACTGCCTCCTTCAGGAAGCAGGTGTGATGGGCCTTATCAATGTCTCTAGGCAAGGCGTAACACTTTATGTGAAATGGATTATTTTTACCATTGAATGCAATGAAGCTTGGAAGGTGATAATACATAATTGTATTTCCCAAGGATCTCCTTACGAGTGAGCATCTTGGAAAGGTTTGGGTTTTACCAATCTCCTCACTCTTACAACCCTAGTAAAAATTGTGGGGTCTTTTATTATCAAGAGTATAGGTTTAGCTTGGGAGAAAGTCAAACCTTGGTTGTTATGGAATGGGGTTGGTTTTTAGGATATCCTCTCTATCAATTAACATCTATATGGTCATTCCCCATTGTCAATATGCATGAAGTTCCCCTTGCTAAAGTTCCTTGGATCCATGCTCTTGAATTCTATCATAATGGAATTCGTATGGTGCAAGATTTGTTTTGCAAAGCCACTCCTTTTTGGCTTTCTTAGGATGAATTCAAAGTGAAATATAAACTTTCGTTTATCGACAAAGAGTATTTTGAAGAAATTGTTGTACTTGCTCTAATAACTCTTTTACACAAAATCATAGTCAATTTCTTCCATCCTTGGTGGAAATATTGGAAGTCATATGTGGACATACCTTTCTAGAACTACACTATTCAGAAAGGTTACGAATGAATGCATCTCCATCTACCTATGGTGGACAAGCTTAGTGATCTTTGGAGTGTACATTTCTCCCTTACTATTTGGGGGAGATGCTTCCAAACTGTTTGGTCCACTTGTGTGGAGCTAAAACTAGCTCATTTCAATAGATGTCTTCTACACCGAGGGCTTCCTATAAGCAGATGACTTGTGTAAATGGGAGTGGTGCAACCCATATGCCCTTTTTGTGGGCACCTGGAGACCATCATGTACCTTTTTTGGTATTACACAAAGGCCCATTGTCCTTGTTCATGGATATATAATTTCTTTTAGCCACATCACTTAACCCCCTTTAGTTGGTCTCACACTCTGTTGGGAGACAACCCATAAATTCCACCATATTTAACCCAAGTCTGATATGCTTTCAAATCGAAATTATTTTTTAGATATAGAAGGAACAAAATTTAGTGCTATTTTCAAACAATTACGTTGACATTCAATTTTTTAATTATATGATAAAGTCATGATTGTTTCTAAGGTGCTTCTGCATATTCAAGTTCAAACTAATAAGGTGGCCATGGAATTAAATTACCTTCAGTGGCTCCTCTGCAATTTGGGGGATGCCTCGTGTGTTGTTTCCTATGTGCCACCCTCCCCAACACAAAATTCTACTCCTTGGGGAGGCAGTGGACCTCCTTTAAGCAAGTCTCGATGTAGTCACTCCCGCATATGATCTTTTGCTACTAGTTCTCAGAGGAACTACTCTCCCTCCTCGAATTAGTGTGGAGGTTGGGGCTCTCTGCCCCTTCCTTCTTAGCAGGTTTAGGAGTGGGGTTCTCCACCTCTGGCAAACTAGTGGAAGTGGAGGTTTCCTCTTAGGAGTTTGTAGGGTGGTAGACTTCAACCTTTGTTGGATAAAGGTTTCCCTCGGCTCTCTATGGCTATCTCACCCCAATACTCAATGCATGATAATGCTGAACAAGAGGAAGGTGACCAGGATGCTGCTGGATCTAAATGGGATCCTGTTGCTAAAGGGAAAGATCTTCTAGGCTTCAGATGGGGTGATTCTACTGATAACGACCCTTCCTCAACTAGTCTCTTTACTATTACTACTTCAATGTCTCTTTTTTTATGTACTAAAGCTTCTTCAATGTTTGTTGGATTTTTTTGGCTTATTACCTTGTGTTTCCTAGGCATGGCCTAGTGTGGCATTATGGTGAGTCCTCTACCTCCTCATTTTTTGCGAATAGTTTTGTATGTTGATATATGTATATTAATAATAAGCTCTATTTCATCAAAATAATAATAATAATAATAATAATAATAATAATAATAATAATAATAATAATAATAATGGTTACAACAATAAAATGACGAGTTAAAATTCACGACTCATACTCTAAAAAAAAATCTGACTTATATTTAAAAAACATCGACTAAACACAACAACCTAGAGTTTCGAAAATCAACGCAGAAAATAATTATAATAAAATAATAATTTTTATATCTTAATATGGTAGACTCTATACCCTAAATGCTTGAAATTAAGTTGAAGGAATATGACCACGGATACACAGACTATTAATAAAACACTAAACATAATAAATAATTAAAATTAAAAAAAGCCGATTCCCAAAAGGTCAAGAGTCTATATAAACCATAAACACAAACGTCAATTTTTCATTTTTACATCCAAACTCGGCGGATTTTAAGGCATATTTCTGGAACTCCTAGTGTATTTCAGGAAATAATTCCGACTAGGTTTTGTCGTCGTTTATGACAGTAGATCTGAGCGACTGGATAATTATGCTGTTTTCTTATTGGGAAGGCTTCCACAATCATAATTGGTGGGGTCTGGCAAGCTAATCTTGAGAATAATGTTATCTCTGATAAATCTGAGAAAAGGCAAGAATCCCTGTTGCACATATCCTGTAACATATGCTTGGCTCATCAGTCTCAACCACCTCCATCTCCTTTCTTGAGTATATTGCTTCAATGCCTCCTCCATCCTCTGTCTTTCATTCCTGTGTTTATCAGTTTCAGCCTCAGCTTCAGCCAGGCACCTGGCGAGCGCAATGGGCATCCTCCAGCGCCGAACACGCGCCCTGCGCCAGGTCTGGTGTCATGGGGTGCATCGCATCACCAGCAGCCGTCACCGTTCCATTGGATAGCGTCCCCGTCAAAACACTCCACGGCCAACGGAACATCAGAACTGCTATATTAAGGTCATCGCTTCCTGTTCTCTTCACCACTTCTCTGATTTGTTCAGGGAAATCTTTCAACACGGACTCCCCCCAGTTACGTATGTGCAGGGGATCGTGTGATATTTCAGAATAATCTGCATTTATGTTTACAGATGTGTTAGATAGGAGGCCTCACACTGCGTGGTGAAAATATATACGAACAAAGAATTACCTGGAGGAGTGGAGCTTGAAGATATGAACCAATATACTTCTGTCATGTTCACCGGAATAAGCCCAAACATTACCCCATTGCTGAAATTAATTTGACGTGTCGGTGGAAAATGGTGACCGCCTGCATAAGTTGCCAATCCGCGGACCACGCAGCGCGGGGAACTGCTTGGAGGCGGAAGCCCCAGCACGCTCTGTGCCACTACCGACTTCACCCCATCGCACCCTATCACACCCTGTTTATTCAACTCAACACAACACCTAGTTTAGATTAAATCTTCAGACATCTTGATGTCCTAACCAAATTATCCAGTTTATCAATCTCTTAAAATGAAATTCAATGTCAATAAAATTATAAAATAATGGTAATAGGTTCTTGGGATATTTTGTTTGGAGAATTGGGCTGCAGGAATTCCTGAAAGGTTTTATTTTAGGCAAACTCAGTTGTGGAGCTGTAAATTGAGGAAGCTATTCTTCATGCGGTAAGGCAGTTTAAAAGGTAGTTTTATATGGTTGTCATTTCTGGAAGTAGAATTCTTTAAAAAAAAAAAAAAAAAAAAATTAGAAACATTCCTTCACAGATGGAGGAGGCAGGAAAAGTCTAAACCCTTTACCGAATGTTAGCAGAAATAAGTATCCTACCATTAAAAGGAGAAGTTTTATTTTAATTTGTAATATAAAAGTATATGAATATGGATAGACTATTATACCAAACAATATCTGCAATTCAAATGAAGAAATGGTATTATAATAGGATGGAATGCTTAAAAAAGGAGGATTGAGGGTGTAGATTTGTTTGAAAAATTGATAGTTATATAAGGTTGGGTACAGAAAAAAGTAACCAAAAAGAATTGGGATGATCTTAATGACAAAATGAGATTTTACCGATACAAAATCAATTTGATGATCGCCCACATCTAATAGGAAGAGCATCTATGCTTACTGTGATAGGAGAAGAAGATGAAATGCATGAGATGTTGCAATATCTTATGTGTGAACATTTGAGATAGAAATGAGATATATGGAATGTTGCAATACCTTATGTATGGACAATTGAGATAGAAAAATTGGTTATAATGTTATCAGTTTATGGTAGTTTGGTGAATCTATCAGTAATGATAGTTTAATTGCACTATAAATAGTTTAATTGCATTATAAATAAATAAAAATAAAAATAATTCATTGAATAATTTTGTTATAAATTTAGTAGGGTACTTTTTAGATTGATCTTATTTAACATTAATAAATTAGTGGAGTCCACACTCTCATCTAATCATATAAATTCATATTTAAAAATATTAAATATTTGAAAAAATTGAATAATTACATAATTAAAATCAACTTATTTATAAGTGCTGATAAAGCTTACTTCTCCTTTAAAAATAAATACTTTTTTTCTATTTCTATATATTTCACTCTGCTCATTCCGAATAACTTATAAGTGTTCTAATTCTATTTGAACTATCTAGATACCTTTGCCCTGATGAGGGTTCCATCTTCTAGCTGTATTTCTGAGGAAAGTTGTGAATGCAGAGTTTACCTCACATTAATGATTGTGCAATTAAACATGATGACGTCGGGAGGAAGAGCAACAGCCAGCGCTTCCAATATAAGAGACCTCTTCACGCATCTCAGTTCATGGCCCCTATATGCATATACATGACTACTAGTTACAACACATTATAATCAAATTACTAACAAATTTGTTGTAAATTTTTTAAATAAAATTAAATCATAGCCAAATATATGCAATATTCATAATACAGAGGAGATAAGAGCTGCAAAAATAAAAAAATACTTCTTCTTCAAAAAATTGGAATCATTCTCCTTCTTCTTCTTGAAAAATAAAGATCAATTACAATGTATTAATAGAATTGCATGCGAACATGCTTTTCTAATTATTGAATAAAATATTTTAAATTTATCTAAATAATAATTTGCATGTAATAGCAACTAAAACTTACTCTAGCCTTTCTAAGTGTTTATTTTTTTCTAAAATATATATTAAATAAAAATTAACTGTCTAAATTTAACTCCACAAAAAATTGTTCATGCAAACTAAATTTACACTAATAGTCTAAAAATAGCGCTGAGTGAACTGCATTTTAGCATCACTTTTCAACATACTCCCCCTTGATGTTGAGCGAGCTCACAATTTGATCTCTGAGTGTCAAAAATTGATCTGTTGCAACTGCTTTCGTGAAGATATCTGCCAATTATTCTTTAGTGTTGATGTATTTCAATTCTACTACCTTCATCTGCACAAAATCTCAAATAAAATGATGCTTTAAATCAAAATGTTTTGTCCTGCTGTGATGGACTGGATTCTTGGCCAAATTAATAGCACTAATATTATCACAAAAAATAATTGTGGGCTGAACTTGAATCTCTCCAATTTCTTCAAGAACTTTTATAAGCCATAATACTTGTGTACCTGCTGAAGTGACTACAACATACTCTACTTTTTTAGAAGAAAGGGCAACTATACTTTGCTTCTTTGAGCTCCAAGTAATCAAACCAGAACCAAAAGAATTTTTTTTTCTAGATGTTGACTTTCGGTCATCCAAACTACCTCCCCAATCAGAATCACTAAAACCAACAAGATTGAACCTTTTAGAAGTGTAGTAATGAATACCAAAATCTAGAGTGCCTTTCACATACCTCAAAATTCTCTTGGCTACCTTCATATGTATTTATGATGGCTTTGTCATGTACCTTGAAATAAGTGAAACTGAATAAGCAATATCCGGTCTTGTGTGAGTTAGAAACATTAAACTTCTGACAATACTTCTATAGGCTGTCTCATCAAGTCTTTCAACACCATCATCTCTACACAACACAACTCCATGAGAAACTAGAGTGGAGACTAGTTTACAATCAACCATATCAAGTTTCTTCAACATATCTTTAGCATACTTTGTTTGACAAATGAAATTTTTTTCTCCCTTTGATAAACCTCCATTCCTAAAAAATATTTCATAAGGCCTAAATCTTTCATCTCAAATTCATTCATCATGAAAACTTTGAATTCATCCTTCATCATAGAACTACTACCCATATACAACAAGTCATCAACATAAAAACTTACAATTAGAATATCATTACCTTCTTGTTTGTAGTAAATGGTAGGTTCACTCTTACTTCTTTGAAAGCTATTCTCTTGAAAATATCCATCAATCCTAGCATACCATGCTCTTGGTGCTTGTTTGAGGCCATACAAAGCCTTCTTTAACTTGTAGACATGATTTTCTTTTCCTTGCACTTCAAAACCTTGTGGTTGTTCCACATATACTTCTTCTTCTAAGTACCCATTTAAGAAGACACTTTTCACATCCATATGATGGATGATCCGATTCTTTTGAGCTGCTAATGAAATCAACATTCTAATGGTCTCTTGTCTTGCTACTGGTGAAAATGTCTCTTCATAATTTATGCCATACTTTTATGTGAAGCCTTTAGCAACTAATCTCGCCTTATGCCTTTCAACACTTCCATCACTGTTACACTTAGTCTTGTAGACCTATTTGGTGCCAATATTCTTCTTGTCATGTGAAATATTTGTAAGCTCCCAAGTGTCATTCCTGCGAATAGAATCCATCTCTTCTTGCATTGCTTGCATCCAAACCTCATTAGTATATGCATCTTCAAAACATGATGGTTCAAAATCAGCCTTGGTAAGTAAAGCAAAATTCAGTGTCTCACCTCTTGGATTTTCTTCATATGCTTGATTTTAACTCCTTTGATAAATGTCACTCAATCTTCTTACCTTCCTTGCAGAACTAGGACTTGAATCTAGATTTACACTTGGAATTGAACAACTAGATGAGGGGTTACTTGGTGGATTTGTAGCACTTAGAATAGACATATTAGTGGGCTGCTCATGATCAATATCATCCATAATAACTTCATTTAAAATAGATTTTGACTTCTCCATATGGCCTTTTGTATGACCATAAACTCCCCTTTCATAAAAAATAACATCTCTTGACACAATAAGCTTATTAGTGAGAGGATTATATAACCTGTAAGCCTTACTTTTCTCACTATATGTAACAAAAATACATGACTCACTTTTGGGGTCTAAATTTTACCTCTTTTTATTAGGAAGATGAACATAGGCTAAGCAACCAAAAACTTTGAAATAATTAACATTTGGCTTTTTCTCATACCAGGCTTCATAGGAGTCATCCTGTCAAGTGCACTAGTGGGACTCCAATTGAGAATATATATTACTGTAGCAACTGCATCTCCCCAAAAAGAATTACTTAATCCCTTTATTTGTAACATGCTTTGTGCCATCTCCACCACTGTATGATTCTTCCTTTCAGCTACACCATTTTGTTGAGGTGTGTATGCAGTGGTGAGTTGTATTATAATGCCATGCATATCACAATAACCTTAAAAGGATTTTGAACAAAAATTCTCCTCCACGATCAGTCCTTAAGCATTTGATTTTGCACCCTTTGTCATTTTCTACAAGGGCTCTAAACCTCTTGAATGTCTCAAGAGCTTCACCTTTGGTCTTCAAAAAATAAACCCAACACTATCGTGAGTAATCATCAATAAAAGTAATGAAATATGATGACTTACCCAAACTCTTTGTCTGTATAGGACCACAAATGTCTGAATGAACTAACTGGAGTGGATAAATAGCCCTCCATGCATTGCCTTTTGGAAATTTATTTCTTGCATGTTTTCTTTTAGCACATCCTTCACAAACTTTCTTGTGCTCTTCAACCTTAGGTAAACCAGAAACTAATGCTTTTGATGTTAGAATCTTCAGACTATGAAAATTTAAATGCCCATACCTGAGATGTCACAATTAACTTGTATCCTCATATGTCATATTGACAAGGTTCTTTTTATGTTCACCAAACTTCAATGAAAACATCCTATTCTTTGTCATAGGCACAACTGTTACCACCATATTTCCTTGATTCTTATCATAAATTATACATTGTTGATTTTCAAATACAACTTTATAATTCTTCTCACATAATTGTCCAACACTCAACAAATTATGCTTTAAAATTGGAGTGTAATAAATGTCTTTAACACTCTTCATACCTTTTTTTGTATGGACTTCCATAGCTCCTTTTGTAGCAACCTCCAATGATTTGTCATCACCGAGTTTGATCTTGGATTTAAAACTTTTATTCATTATAGAAAAAAGTTTTTCATTTCCTGACATGTGGTTAGAACATCACGAATCTAAATACCAAACATCTTTAGAAATATTTTCAGCTTTGTCATAAGATAAAAATAAATTATCTAGAGGATTATCATCACCTTCTTGAGCATAATGAATGCTTTTACCATTATTACCTTTTTTTAATCTACACTCATAATTAAAGTGGCCATACCTGTTACAATGATAACACTGGATATTTATTTTATCAAATCGGCCTCTACCTCTTCCTCTGAAACCACCTCTTCCTCGGAAACCACCTCTACCTCTATTTCCTCTTGAGTAATTCTGATTTTGACCTCTACCTTGGCCTTGATTACTTTTTATGCTACTATTGACATCTTCATTATTTGTGATTTGTAATTTGGAGGAAAAAGATTTCTCATCACTTTCTCCAAATGAATCTCTCAATCTTTCTTCATGAGACATCAAAGATCCAACTAGATGATCAAATTGAAGGGTAGACAAATTCTTGCTTTCTTCTATGATTATGGCAACATGGTTCCACCTTGGTGTGAGAGTCCTCAACACCTTTTTGATCACAACCTCATTGTTCACAATTTCACCAAGTGTAGCCATCTTATTGACCACATCTTTTACTCTGACACAATAGGTACTCACACTTTCAGTTTCTTGCATCTTTAAATTCTCAAATTCTCTCTTCAATGTCTGTAACTTGACAACTTTGACTTGATCACTACCTTGGTAAGCTTCTTTTAGAGTCTTCCAAGCATCTTCTATTGTCTTTGCTCCGGTAATTCGTGGAAATAGCCTCTTATCTAGAGCTATTTGAATATGAAATAAGGCTTGAGTATTCTTCTTCTTAGCCTCCTTCTTAGCTGTTTTATCATTTGTTGTGAGGGCATTCTAATCCGCTGGCTCTGCATACCCTGATTCAAAAATCTCCCACAATTCTTTTCCTATCAAAAAGTCATCATTTTGATACACAAATAATCATACTCATTTCCATCAAATTCTAGAATAAGCAAAGAGTTAGAATTTGACATGATAAATTGTTTGGCAAAATTCCAACTACTAAATCTTTAACCCAAAAGAAAAATACCTGCTCTGATACCAAATGTAGAATTTTTAAATAAAATTAAATCATAGCCAAATATATGCAATATTCATAATACAAAAGAGATAAGAGTTGCAAAAATAAAAAATACTTCTTCTTCAAAAAATTGGAATCATTCTCCTTCTTCTTCTTGAAAAATAAAGATCAATTACAATGTATTAATAGAATTGCATGCGAACATGCTTTTCTAATTATTAAATAAAATATTCTAAATTTATCTAAATAATAATTTGCATGTAATAACAACTAAAACTAACTCTAGTCTTTGTAAGTATTTATTTTTTTTCAAAAAAAATATATTAACTAAAAATTAACTAACTGTCTAAATTTAGCTCCACAAAAAATTGTTCATGCAAACTAAATTTACACTAATAGTCTAAAAATAAAGCGGAGTGAATTGCACTTCAGCATCACTTTTCAACATTTGTTTGGCACAGATCTTAATCGCTCAAAATAGACTCTGGTGTATTGTAATTACCTGTTGTTGTTGGTATGAGTTTGGAGAAGGATATCTTTGGTTGTTCCAGCAGAGACGGAGACCAATTGACTACTGCAAAAATGAGCAACGAGAAAACAAACATTAGAATATGACAGGGTAATGCTAATGTTTGGTAATTGGGTCCGGCCAGTAAATTGATGCCCTGTTAGTATGAGTCAGTGGTTTGAAACCTGCGTTCTTCGAGTCTCGCTTACTCTAGACCAAATGAGAATTGAACCCCTAACCAAAACAATATAATAATTTAAAGATGTAACCAATTCATTGTGACAGAGATGAGTTGATACCCTTGCAGTAGGAGGTGGTGTTGACGGAGAGTGTCCCCAATGCCAAGCGCATCCAGTGCTTTCCAAGCATTATCCCACATTCCCAGGGCAGACCCGGTCGTACGAAGACTCTTTGCCCTTTCCAATACTATGCTCGCAATCCCTACCCTGTAGTACAACACGTTCACTATTCAATCTCTATAATTTACCAGAGACAGTAAGTGCATTTTTTATAATGACAAGAAAATATTGGACCTGTGAAGAGCCAGAGCAGTGGCGAGACCCGCAATTCCTCCGCCTACTATCACTATGCCGTCAAAATCCATAGCCATAGCCTTTGGCGTCTTACTGTACTGATCTTTATTCACTTAGATGAGTAGCACTTAGGGCAATCAAACTTTCTGCGAGTGCTGTTCTAAGTTGAGGGGCTGGTGGACGAATGGATGATATAGCATGAGAAGCGAAAAGAATTACGTATGGCCTGACGTACTACAGCAGGAGAAGTTCACAAGCACGCCATAATTGTCCTGCACAAGTCAATTTTCCATGTTTCCTTCATAAACCTGTTTAGAATTTGAGCCCACCCTGATTTATAATTTCGATTTTCTGCAATGAGCAGCGTAAGCGAATTCGGTCACAAATTCATGTATACAATTGAAACCCCACTATTAACCAAAATTGCGCAGCAGTGTTGAATTTTACGTAAGCCGACTCTGAATTGTATCGTGTCAGATTTTCAAGAGTCTGCCAACGAAAGCATAGAAATTCAACACGTGAATTATTTTTTTGGTTTGAAGTGACATTGTCATTCCAAGCCTTCGAAATTGAATTTAAAAAATTTAAAGTCGTTAGGGAATATTTAAATATTGTAGTGGGTGGTATTTTATATATTGTATCTGGACTGGTCTAAAACTCAATGCTACCGTTAAAAGTATGATGCAGATATCAAATTAGTTGAATGATTTTGAGTAAAAGTGGATTAACAAAGGAGAGAGATTCAAATTTTTGGGCCTCTCCTTTTTCTTTTGAACATCCCCTTTCAAGCTTTGACAATATAATTTGCAGTGTGTAAAAACGAAAAATTGTTTTATGGATTATCAAACTTTTGTCTTTAGTAAGTTTCAGATTTACATTAAAAATTTCACAATTGTATATGTATACTGCTCTTTTTATTTGGTGCATTTTAAAGCATTTTATAATAAACTTATAATTTTTTTTTAAAGGTTTTTGTAAGGTAGCCTGGGAAATCCATTATTTATACATGGCAAAAAAAGTATATGCATTATTGATGTTTACAAATAAATCATTTTTCCTGTGTTAGATGGTTTGTTTTATAAAGCCTAAACATGCCTTATTATATCATACAAAGTACCTTCTTTTTCCATCCATCTATCACCTAAAAGTGGATTTTAATTTAAATATTAGAACTTGTAGTTAGTTTAAGAGTAGAAATCCATTATTTGTACATGGTAAAAAAGGCATACATATTACAGATAAATCATTTCTCTATGTACTAAATGGGTTGTTTTATGAAGCCTAAATAAGCCTCATTATATCCTACAAAGTACCTTATTTTTCCATCCATCTATCACCCACAATTGGATTTTAATGTTAATATTAGATTTTGTAGTTAGTTTAAGAGTAGAAAATGAGATATTTTTCTTAGTTATTTTTCGAAGTCAGTGTTACTTGTGTTGTCTATAAAGTTCTAAATTATTAGAAAAAAGATGTAAATTTGTATGTACAAGGACTAAAAGGAAATAAATATGTTATGACCACATAAATATCTATAGAGAAGCAATGTTTGAAGACATATTTAAAGTTATCCTGTCAAGAGATCCATCCTAGCATAGCTTTGGATGTCATCAACAGATTTCTGGAGGTCATTAGTCCAACATTTCAAACATTTAGTAGAGCTCAGGAGGTTGTCAAAACACCATCAGTTTAGCTCCGGAGATCCGGAAAATATGTTTTGGGCTTCTTTTTTAAAATGTTTTGTATAATCTAAATATAGATGTTCCTAAAAATAGTAATTCCTATAAATAGAAAGGGTACTTGTAAGTCGTCTCAAGATAGCTATAAGTACTCTAGTTCTATTATAGAATGAAGAGACAAATCATCATTGTTAAATATTGTAACTAATTTTCACCAAGCAGATCATGCAGATTCCAAGATCTAGTGTCTTCCACCATTTTCTCCTTGCAAAGTGGAACATACATCAATTTGGAATACCGGATATTGGTTAAAGTCTTTATATGGTTAAGCCATGTTTTGGAAGTTGTAAAATGGTGTAGTATAAATACAACATTCTTGTTTGAACAATATGAGTTCAATAGATTTGATTTTGAGATGATTATTGTAGTAGAACAATATCACTATATTTAGATTTCTGTAACTCATTATTCACATCAATGAGAATTCAAAGTTGGACATCTTGAGAGTTTCATAATTGTTTTCATCCTCATTCTAAGGAAGAGCAAGGGCTAACTCGTTCCAAAGAAGAAGGATTGATTTTGGATTTCTAGATTAATTGCATTTTGTAGTGTGCTTCTAGTTTTATATGTTGAAAATCTTCTTCAAAATATTATTGTCTTGTTAACCTAAAGGTCTGTATGTGTTTTCAATTATTATTATTTTCAAAAGTTCCATTTCAAGTTTTATTTTGAGTTTCTACATTTTATTCTTTCTAGCATTTGACTTGATTCAATTAAAATTCCACATTTCAGCAATTCCCACTTCAAGCAAAAGTGATTTTTATTTCATGTACTTAGATTAAAAGTGTGATTTCAATTACAAGCAATTTCCAATTCAGAAAAGTCTGATTTACTTTCAAACAAATTAGATTAAGGTTTGAGTTGATTTTAGTGGTTTGAATTCCAAGATTTTAAGATTATTCAAGTAATTGATTTCCATTAGAGAGATTGTTAATAAAACTTCTTCATGTCCTCTTATATACAACCTTTGGACACTATCTAGATTGATATGACATTAATTGAACTAAGTTGATTAAATAAAGAGGATACAAGACCCTCATTATTTTTCACACCCTTGAAGGCCACAATGCTTATAAAATTTTATGTCAGCACTACATCTATGTAGGTTTGCCTTATGGCAAGACCAATTGGAAAAAATATAGGTCTATATACTTTGTTCATCACCTTCAACCTTGGAAAGATTGAGGTGTCTTTTGTTTCTTTGAGTATTCGGAAATCTCTAAAGATGGTCAATTTTTTTCTCAAATGGGTTGTTGATTGATTGAGATTAGGTCTTTATTTCAAAGATCGTAACATCTAGTGGTCTCTTATTGCTTCCAAAAACAATCTTACGCCTAGTCTTGCTATTAAAACACTTTTAATTTTTAGAAAATACATTTGTACTATGCGAGATCTAATCTTTTCTTAAGATTGGACTCCATGGATCATTCTACAAAGAAAGTATAAGTTTCTTGCTTTTGATTTGTGCCTTCTAATATGGGTATTCAAGAGCTTATGCATGATGTTATGATTCACATTAAGTATTCATCCGCTAGTGGCATGGTGAAAAGGTTGGCATGAAAAGTGACATGCCATTTAAATATTATTCTTCAAGTCTTATACATATAATTATTAGTCTCATTTATTTGGTTTTTGGCAAGTTAATTTGGTTGGTGAAGTCTAAAATATTTACCCCAAAATTGGCTTGCTCATCTTAATCTAATATGGGAAGATAATATTGAGCTTAAGTTTGCTAAGTCTTTATAGTGTTTAGTTTGTTAAGGGTTTTCACTAGGAGAGAGACTACACCACATTAGGATTTCTCATCCAAAGTGTCATGCATGTAGTGGGCTAGAGACATTCAAATACTTATTTTGGACCTATCCATAGGCTTGATGAGCTTCATAGTGGATCCATATATTTTTCATGCCTTTTCACCCAAAGTCTGTCAACTGGAGGTTTTCTTTGTTTGGAGACTATGTTTGGTGGCTAACTTAAATTACTTTAATTTGAAAAAATTTCATAGATTCTATTGTTTTTGTCTTTTTAAGAGACAAAAATTTGTTATATTCAATAATGAGATTACTTGACGAAAATTTCCCACAAACAATTTTTTTTAAGTGCTCACCTTTGCCTTCTTTCATATTCAAGCATAGGTTGAGAAAGATGCCTTGAAATTTAAATACTAGAAAGAGTTGTTCAACCATTAGGGGAGTGCTCATTGCTTCATGGTGTGGTTCAATTCATTAGTCATTTTAGCAGAGTATAAATGATTTAAATAAGTGACTAAATAAAAGCATCTCAACATGACCCTCCATCAATTTGATTGTGACAAGATCAATAGTGTGAGATATTTTAGAAAAAAATATGATAATGGTAACATTCAAAAATGCCTCTCACCATTGATATATAGGTATCCCTTACATCATTCAATCTTCCTTTATTTAAAAATCAAGCTCAAGCATAAATATGTGCATTGTGGATCCTATAGAAAAAGGTTAAAAAAAAAACAGGGATACATGGTAGCTACGATGCATATTTCAAAGGATTGAAAGAAGAATATCTAGCCATTTGTGTAATTGTACCTACTCCTCCCTATAAACATATTTTTTCTCACTATACTTACTACTAGATAACTTTAGATACCATATTGTTCCTAAGAATTAATTCAAAGATATTTGCAACCTTCATGCACTCTAACAAACCTTCCCACACCATGATGTACCTTCCCACATCCTATATTAACCCCATAGGTCATGTTGTATCCTGATTACTCATTCTCTAGTAGAACCATCGACATAGGCCACTCATTTTCCTATTGGTCCATGGCCTAAGCTGTAACCTATCCAAAATATATCTATTTCAACCTGAATCATTGCCAAAAGGCTTAAAACAATCATTTTTGGTGAGTCCAACCTTTGATAGCCCTATATCAGTTATAAACTTGCCTCACAACCCATCTTATTTAGCTCTTGATCTCATTTTAGATATATACTAGTACTGATACATGATTTATCCTCCCTCTTGAGATAAATTCATACTTTTACTTTCCATTTGGACATGATTCACCATTTTTATTTATAGTTATTCTTTCCTTCATTGTCAATTTCTCTCATGCTGCATCAATTGGAATTGCACTTGATTTATGCACTTGGATTGGCTCTCACACCTCTCGCTTGATCCTACCTCACTCTCACTCTTGGATTGTTATCATCAAATTAGAAATTACTCTTCTTGAAACTTAGTCATCATTTGATCAAAATAAAACTTGGACTCTTGGTTGGTAATTTTATTTCATTATTATTGAGCATGATCTAAGGGCACCTTGATTGCAAGGTGAATTCATTCTTTTAGCTTAGTGTAGTGTTATTTCTAGGGTTTGAGATTACATTCAAGGTTTAGATTAATTTTAAATAAACATTTAATTAACATAGATTATGAAAACTCATGTATTTCCATCTGAAAACATATTTCCTTTGAAATCATCTTTCATGCCCTAGGGTTGCATGTTTCTAAATCATGATTTATTTTTGAGATTTTTTACTTATTTAGTTAGCTTTGCTTCCCTATTTAAATTACATTGTTTCTTTCTTTTAGTTTCTTTTATTACTTTGGTTAGATCATTATAGATACTTGCTTTTGTGTTAATCTTGACCACACTAGCCTTAACTTGCTTCTATAAGTCCATAATTTGCCTAGGATAAGATAGTAAACTAGATAGCTACTGTAGACCTCTAATGGATTCCCTTATCCTTCATACCAATAAGTTTTTGATTCTTACCCCTCTACCAAAACCCTAGTGTCTCTTTTTAATTCTTGAAGCTATATTCTGGCACATTTGGGGGACTTTCTATAAGGTTTCATTATAGTTCTATTATTTTTAGAGCTAGCCCATTTCCCATTGTTAGTCGTAAGGATTTAGTTTCATCTATTTTTTGGGTCCCTCTTTTGTCATTTGATATTGATTTAGTTTTGCATCCTCCTACCCCTTGGTTCTCCAATAATTTTCAATTTCTATTGTTTTCCTAGTTGTTTTCATTTCAATGCACCCATGGTTGGTATCTAACCACTAGGATGCTATTATTATCAAATTTAGGGGCAAGCTCCTGAGCTCACTCTTACGTAAATTAAGACTAAAGTGGAATAGAACAAAGCCTCTTGGATCTAAGATTCAACCATGGCCCAACTAGGTGACCATGACCTTTTAATGTTCGACACAAAAATGAATTGGTAGTTGTATAATAAGTATAATCACTCCAATTATCATCATTTTGATCTTTACATATTTGAGAGTGCCTCTTCATGAATTCAAAGTAATATACATTAACCTAAAATGGGTTAAGATGACACCCTTGCATTCTTGGTGCCCAATTAGCTAAATATGATCATCAATGATTGTCATAGATATCTTCACATAAATGTCAAGCACTACTCTTCCCATAGGATTAGGTGGTTTGATTCCCATAGAGACATGATCAACACCCATTCCCATTCCAATGTGTCTACCAATTTTCTTTAAATTACCCTAGCCCCTTCCCAACACTGGACTCTACAATAATAACCCCTATCATCCTTATTGAGGGATGTAGGACCTAGACTCAGTTTTTCATCTACATTATGTAGAACCTTCTCATCCTCCTAGTCCTTCCTTTAGAGTCTCAAATGGTGATGCTAATTTTGACCACCATTTACAGGCTATGGATCCATAAAATTCCTATCATGAGCATCATTTCCCTTGGGTGGACACTCATATTAATATGTTCATCCAACATCATGGGGATTCTCCTAGTCACATCGTGTCGCCTTATAGTCCCTATGAAAAATGATTCCCTTCCCATGGCCATTCAAAACCATGTGTTTGGGAAGATCCATCTCATATACACCCCCCCACCTTGAAATAAAAATTGACATCAACTCCAAGATGACCAAGGTTTTTATGACTCCTACCTATATAGGAAACATCATGGTCCCCACGAGCCTCCTCAGGGAGATCATCACCAACCAGCCATAAACCATGCCTGCAAGTATCTCCATATGAATACTCTATCCCGTTGGGTGGATGCCATTCCCCTTCCCCCTCTAATCTATAAACTTTCAAAGTTTAGTGGAAGCTAAGATGTTAGTCCAACATAGCACATCATAACATTCAAGATGTTGTGTATGGACTAGGAACATGATGAAGGCATGATGTTGAAGCTTTTTTCTCATGTCTTGCGAGATAATGATTTGGTGTGGTTATAAAATCCACTACTGTATTATCTATCTATTTTCCTATCCTTACTAGATGAATTCCTCTAGTACTTTGATATCTTCAGACCATTCGACCTCAACATCCAATCGCTCACTTCCATGGTCTAGGTGAATGGTGAGTCTAACTTTGGATTTGTGTGTGGATGTTCTTCAACCATCCGCACATGAAAGATGAAGTTAGTGGGTCATAAAATTTATGTTATTTTCACATGAAAATTATGATAGGAGATTCACCATGAGGTCCTCAAGTGTGAGCCCACCTCTTATAAAGAAGTTTTTAATGAATGCCTAAAGACCGATGTCTTTGAGGTGCATACATGAATTAGGCCTATACATATTTAAAAATTTTCTTCTTCATGTAATTATAACTATAATTTGATTGATGATGGTGTCATTGATTCTACATTGGAGAGGAAAGACAAAACGGATGGCCATGAGTTCAACATGATGAGTAAGATTCCAACTTCAAAAAGGCCCCTAAAAAGGGCACAAGAGGGTGGTGGGTATCATATCCTTATGATCTCGCTACGTTATAAAAGTTTCCCTAGATAAAGGTCCATTTGGATAAGGAATGAGTTTCCTAGAAAACTAGTGCTAAGACCTTGTTCACTCCCTAGAGCTCTTCACTTGCCGAGCCCCACTATAAGGTGGTTGTGTTCATAAATTCTTTTCCTGATCATGAAAATGAAAATAAGAATAATAAATATAATCCTAAGGCCTATCACTCTTCTACCTCTTCTAGTTCTTCTTCCTCAGCTTACCTAAAAGGGAAATCAAGGAAAGATAGTAGTTATTTTTTTTATTTCTACTGAAATAACATCTACTGGTTTTGAGTTTGTTATCAACACATTCTTGGGTCTAGAAATTGAAACCATTAGAGATAATAATATAATGGGTCTCACGGGCCCACCCATGGGGGACAAGAATCCCAAATTCAAGTTTGAGCTTTAGTGTAACATCACTCCCTTGGCTAGATAGTGCCCTTACTCTATCATAGAGGAGTTACAACACCTCTCTATCAATATATCTATATGGGGCCTTCTATGCCTTTGCCTTGAGTAAAGAGGGCTTATCTTTAATGAATTTGATCTCTCCATCAGGTTGCCACTACGGGATGACATTGAGGTGTTTTTCAACTCAAACATACTCAATCACCTTGGCTAATCTACCTTGTCTGTTGACCCCTTCTCATTCACAAACCCTTTCATTATGGAAAAGAGGGATATATTCCACCCTTATATTGAGACCTTGGTCGATAATTTCATTATCAAAAGATGCATCATCAACAAGGGTACCACTTTAAACATCATGCCTTTGTGGGTGTTCAACGAGCTGGGTATTAGTCATAGTAAGTTTTTTTACTCTCACCAAAATTGTTTTGGTTTTAATAATGACATGGTCATGCTAGTGGGTAACTGAAGCTTTGGGTCAAGTTTAGACCCAATATAGTGATATTTATTTCTATGTGTTAGACCTAGACCTCTCATACAACATGATCCTTAGTCATCCCTGGACCATTGCCATGTATATTTTTACGTTGATGACATTTGGTGTGGTCCAATTCATGCATGAAATCAAGGTTCATACCTTGGATTCTGACCTAGATACCTATATGTTTATATGTGCTAAGACAAAGCCCTAAGTCAAGGCTTTGGATGTCTCCTCACGAGGCCTTACTAGTTCACCCAAGGTGCCCATTGATAAATATTTATTTATATCAAGGATGAATGGTTTGATCCAAATGAATATTAATCAAAGTTTACTCATCTTACACCTGTTATGTGCTCTTCGTCACCCCCTTCCTCTTTCAGACATCTAGGTGGATCTTTGCTCTTAGGATACCTCTTTCATTTCATTTTCATGACTATTTATCCTATTTCCTCATCACTACTTCCATGTCATGACATCAAAAATCTTAATGTGTCCTATATAGATGATTCTAGTGTTACTAACATAAATCTCGAGTATCATTCATCGATGTAATGACAAGTAACTTATTCAAGGAAAGTAAAATTTACAATAAGTTCATGATAGTGTTCCCATGGTTTGGGCAATGACCATTGATCTTGATGAGTTAGATCAATAAATCCCCTTGATATTATTTATTTCAAGGAAGTAAACACCATGGATGTTTAAAGGTCCACCAATATCAACCTCGACACCTCTACATACGTGAAGATCATGAAGATTAGTGTTAGTCTCTCTACATAGGAATGTGATAAATTAGTCACATTCTTGTGAGATATTTTATATGTATTCATTTAAGAATACACATATATGTAGGTCATGGACCTTGATGTCATCCACTACAACCTTGTTGTGGAGGATGGGGCCCATATTATCTACTAAAAATAGCGACCAATGGATGTTAAGGTCTCCCAATTGGTCAAGGTAGAGGTCAAAAAACCCATCCAAGTCAACTTCATCAAAGCTATTGATTATCCTTGGTGGGTTTACAACATCAATCATGTTCTCAAGAAGAATGGATTGATGCATTTTTGCATTGATTTTTTTAATCTAAATCAGGCTTTCCCAAATGATAACTTTCCAACTCTTTCGATCTATCAAATTTTTGATTCCACTATTTTTTTTCAAATGATGTCTCTCATAGACTGATTCTTAGTGTACAACCAAGTTTATATTTCACCCAATGATCAATACAAGATGATGTTCACTACCATCTAGGGTATATTCTACTACACCAACATGCCTTTTGGTTTGAAGAATGTTTGTGCAACATATTAAAGTGCCATGACCCATGTTTTGACAACGTCATCCATAATATCATTGAGAGTTATTTCAATGATCTCCTTATAAAATATTGACAATGGGAGGAGCATGTGTGATACATTAGAATCATATTTGAGTATATGAGGGAGTTTCACATTAGTCTCAACCTTGAGAAGTGCATTTTTGGCATTTCCATTTGAAAGCTTCTCAACTTCCTCATTTCACAGCGAGCCATTGAAGTGGATCCAAAAAAGATGAAAATGATCCTTGAGATGCCTCCCCTTCATAACTTGGTCTAGTTCTAGTTCCTTATCAAAAGACTTAACTTTCATGGATGCTTTATTTAGGAGTATGCACATAAATCAATACCCATCACGTATCTCTTGGGCAATGAAACTCCATTCTTGTGGGCCTTTGAGGTTCAAGTGGCCTTTGAAGATTTGAATTACATGTTTCACAATGCTCCCATCCTTATTGTACCTATTTGGGGTCATGATTTTATAGTGTACAATACTATCACTGATGTTTCTATTGGGGTCATGCTATTCCTAAAATATAATAATGGTAAAGAGAGAGAGAGAGAAGTTTACTACATCTCTCGCATGCTAGTTAGCATCGGGCAAAATTGCACTCCTATGGAGAGGCAATGCCTTGCCATTGTATTTACTACAATGAAGCTAGACATTATATGCCTCACCATACCAACAATGTAATTTTATAATTGGATCCACTTAATTACTTGTTGGTCAAGCCACACTTATCATGTATGACTGTGAGATGGATCACGCTTCTCCAAGAGTGTGACCTCCACATAAATAACTAAGAATCCACCAAGGGCTTAACTATAGCTGAGAAACTTAATCAATGTCCATTATCTAACATTTATGGAGAGAAAGTTAATGAGTATTTTATCAATGAGTTGGTATGCCCGATAGAATGAAGTGAAAACTTTAATTTTGAATGGTATCGAGATATCATCTTCTACGCAGAGGACCAATCTTATTTTATTGATGTTTACTCACATGAGTGTACCTATGGTGTCCACCTAGGAGTGCACACCAGTACCTAACATATTATGAAGTTGGCCTACTACTAGCCCACTCTTGTTAAGGATGTTATCCAATACGCTAAAATTTATAAGCTTTTCGAGCTAACTAAATATGCAATCAATGCCCATGTTGGATTTTTGCATTTTGTTTCATCCCCATAGGCATTTTATGTTTAGTTTAATTACTTCGTAAGAGAGTTTAGACCCACTTCATTTGATGGACATCCCTAGTTCATAACTCCCATGGATTACTTCAAAAATTGGGTTGAGGTCATGCCCCTTTGTGGAATGAATGCGAATATTATTACTAGCTTCATCTTGAACTATATCATTTATCACTTTGGGGTTCTTGCACAATCATTCCTACCAATGGCCCAAGGTTCCAAACCCCTGAGATGCATGATTTGGCTAAATGTTTTGGTTTCAAATTATATTTCTATTTTGCCTATTACCCATAGGGTAATGGGTAGGTTGAATATTCCAATAAAATGTTTAATAAGATTATCTTCCATACCATTTCTGAGTCTAGGCAAGAATGTCATCTGATGCCTTATCTTACCCTTCGGACTTATTAGACTAGTTTTTATATCGCCATGGGGGAAACCTTGTATGCACTAGTCTATAGGTCCAAGGTCATTCTCCCTATCAAGGTCTTAACCCCATCACTATGGGTTAAGATATTTAGGTTGATTCAAGATAAGGAGGATTATTTTTCTCATTTCATTAAGCTCAAGTAGTTGGATGAGCATTGTATTGATGCTATGTAGGACAATTATGCTTATCAACGTCACTAATTTAAGAAACTAGTACATTGACATCTCGTTTAAGTTGGTGATACGGTCCTCATATTTGATAAGAAATATCATAATAAGGTTAAAATAGATCACAATTGGTTTTTCTCCTTTGTGATCACCACCTCCTTGGAAAAGAGTGCTTATCACCTCTCCACCCTTGAGGGTGAAGCTCTATAGAACCTAATTAATGGGTTCTGCCTCAAGGCATTTCATGTATAATGGCCTATATGAACCTCCTCTGTGATTTGGGGGATGCCTCGTGTATTGTTTCCTGTGTGCCACCCTCCCCAACACAAAATTCTACTCCTAGGGGAGGCAATGGACCTCCTTTAAGTAGTTCTTGATGCAATCGCTCTGGCATATGATCTTGTGCTACTAGTTCTGAGAGGGACTACTCTCCCCCCTCGACTTAGTGTGGAGGTTGGGGCTCTCTGCCCCTTCCTTCTTAGCAGATTCAAGGGTGGGGTTCTCCACCTCTGGCAAACCATTGCAAGTGGAGATTTCCTCTTGGGAGTTTGTAGGGTGGTAGAATTCAACCTCCATTGGATAAAGGTTTCCCTTGGCTCTCTATGGCTATCTCACCCCAATACTCCGTGCATGATAATGTTGAATGAGAGGAAGGTGACCAGGATGTTGCTGGATCTAAATGGGACCCTGTTGCTAAAGGAAAAGATCTTCTAGGCTTCAAATGGGGTGATCCTCCTGATAACGACTCTTCCTCAACTAGTCTCTTTAATATTAATGCTTCTATGTCTCTTTGTTTATGTACTAAAGCTTCTTCAATGTTGGTAGGATTTTTTGGCTTGTTGCCTTGTGTTTCCTAGGCATGGCCTAGTGTGGCACTGTGGTGTGTCCTCCACCTCCTCATTTTTTGTGAATAATTTTGTATGTTGATATATTTATATTAATAATAAGCTCTATTTAATAATAATAATAATAATAATAATAATAATAATAATAATAATAATAATAAAATGACGAGTTAAAATTCATGATTCATATTCTTTAAAAAAATCTGATTTATATTAAAAAACGTCGACTAAACACAACAACCTAGAGTTTCTAAAATCAACACAAAAAATAATTATAATAAAATAATAATTTTTATATCTTAATACGGTAGACTCTATCCCCTAAATGCTTGAAATTAAGTTGAAGGAATATGACCACGGATACACAGACTATTAATAAAACACTGAGCATAATAAATAATTAAATTTAAAAAAAGTCGATTCCCAGAAGGTCAAGAGTCTATATAAACCATAAATACAAACGTCAATTTTGCATTTTAACATCCAAACTCGGCAGATTTTAAGGCATATTTCTGGAACTCCTAGTGTATTTCAGGAAATAATTCCGCAGAAAAGAGGGTTATTGGAACACATTGCTCCGACTAGGTTTTGTAGTCGTATAGGACAGCAGATCTGAGCGACTGGATAATTATGCTGTTTTCCTATTGGGAAGGGTTCCACAATCATAATTGGTGTGGTCTGGCAAGCTAATCTTGAGAATAATGTTATCTCTGATAAATCTGAGAAAAGGCGAGGATCCCTGTTGCACATATCCTGTAACATATGCTTGGCTCATCAGTCTCAACCACCTCCATCTCCTTTCATGAGTATATTGCTTCAATGCCTCCTCTATCCTCTGTCTTTCATTCCTGTGTTTATCAGTTTCAGCCTCAGCTTCAGCCAGGCACCTCGCGAGCGCAATGGCATCCTCCAGCGCCGAACACGCGCCTTGCGCCAGGTCTGGTGTCATGGGGTGCATCGCATCACCAGCAGCCGTCACCGTTCCATTGGATAGCGTCCCCGTCAAAACACTCCACGGCCAACGGAACATCAGAAATGCTATATTAAGGTCATCGCTTCCTGTTCTCTTCACCACTTCTCTGATTTGTTCAGGGAAATCTTTCAACACGGACTCCCCCCAGTTACTTATGCGCAGGGGATCGTGTGATATTTCAGAATAATCTGCATTTATGTTTACAGATGTGTTAGATAGGAGGCCTTACACTGTCTGGTAAAAATATATACGAACAAAGAATTACCTGGAGGAGTGGAGCTTGAAGATATGAACCAATATACTTCTGTCATGTTCACCGGAATAAGCCCAAACATTACCCCATTGCTGAAATTAATTTGACGTGTCGGTGGAAAATGGTGACCGCCTGCATAAGTTGCCAATCCGCGGACCACGCAGCGCGGGGAACTGCTTGGAGGCGGAAGCCCCAGCACGCTCTGTGCCACTACCGACTTCACCCCATCGCACCCTATCACACCCTGTTTATTCAACTCAACACAACACCTAGTTTAGATTAAATCTTCAGACATTTTGATGTCCTAACCAAATTTTCCAGTTTCTCAATCTCTTAAATGAAATTCAATGTCAATAAAATTATAAAATAATGGTAATAGGTTCTTGGGATATTTTGTTTGGAGAATTAGGCTGCAGGATTTCCTGAAACGTTTTATTTTAGGCAAACTCAGTTGTGGAGCTGTAAATTGAGGAAGCTATTCTTCATGTGGTAAGGCAGTTTAAAAGGTAGTTTTATATGGTTGTCATTTCTGGAAGTAGAATTCTTTAAAAATAAAATAAAACAAAATTAGAAACATTCCTTCACAGATGGAGGAGGCAGGAAAAGTCTAAACCCTTTACCGAATGTTAGCAGAAATAAGTATCCTACCATTAAAAGGAGAAGTTCTATTTTAATTTGTAATATAAAATTATATGAATTATAATAGACTATTATACCAGACAATATTTGCAATTCAAATGAAGGAATGGTATTATAATAGGATGGAATGCTTAAAAAAGGAGGATTGAAGGTGTAGATTTGTTTGAAAAATTGATAGTTATATAAGGTTGGGTACAGAAAAAAGTAACCAAAAAGAATTGGGATGATCTTAATAACAAAATGAGATTTTACCGATACAAAATCAATCTAATGATCGCCCACATCTAATAGGAAGAGCATCTATGCTTACTGTGTAAGGAGAAGAAGATGAAATGCATGAGATGTTGCAATATCTTATGTGTGAACATTTGAGATAGCGATGAGATATATGGAATGTTGCAATACCTTATGTATGGACAATTGAGATAGAAAAATTGGTTATAATGTTATCAGTTTATGGTAGTTTGGTGAATCTATCAGTAATGATAGTTTAATTGCATTATAAATAAATAAAAATAAAAATAATTCATTGAATAATTTTGTTATAAATTTAGTAGGTTATTTTTAAAATTAATGTTATTTAACATTCATAAATTAGTGGAGTCCACACTTTCATCTAATCACATAAATTAATATTTAAAAATATTAAATATTTGAAAAAATTAAATAATTACATAATTAAAATTAACTAATTTATAAGTGCTGATAAAGCTTACCTCTCCCTTAAAAATGAATACTTTTTTTCTATTTCTATATATTTCACTCTGCTCATTCCGAATAACTTATAAGGGTTCCAATTCTATTTTAACTATCTAGATACCTTTGCCCTGATGAGGGTTCCATCTTCCAGCTGTATTTCTGAGGAAAGTTGTGAACGCAGAGTTTGCCTCACATTAACGATTGTGCAGTTAAACTTGATGACGTCGGGAGGAAGAGCAGCAGCCAGCACTTCCAGTACAAGAGACCTCTTCACGCATCTCAGTTCATGGCCCCTATATGCATATACATGACTACAAATTACAACACATTATAATCAAATTACTAACAACTTTGTTTCGCACAGACCTTAATCGCTCAAAATAGACTCTGGTGTATTGTAAATACCTGTTGTTGTTGGTATGAGTTTGGAGAAGGATATCTTTGGTTGTTCCAGCAGAGACGGAGACCAATTGACTACTGCAAAAATGAGCAACGAGAAAACAAACATTAGAATATGACAGGGTAATGCTAATGTTTGGTAATTGGGTCCGGCCAGTAAATTGATGCCCTGTTAGTATGCAGTGGTTTGAAACCTGCGTTCTTCGAGTCTCGCTTACTCTAGACCAAATGAAAATCGAACCACTAACCAAAACAATATAATAATTTAAAGATGTAATCAATTCATTGTGACAGAGATGAGTTAATACCCTTGCAGCAGGAGGTGGTGTTGACGGAGAGTGTCCCCAATGCCAAGCGCATCCAGTGCTTTCCAAGCATTATCCCACATTCCCAGGGCAGACCCGGTCGTACGAAGACTCTTTGCCCTTTCCAATACTATGCTCGCAATCCCTACCCTGTAGTACAACACGTTCACTATTCAATCTCTATAATTTACCAGAGACAGTAAGTGCATTTTTTATAATGACAAGAAAATATTGGACCTGTGAAGAGCCAGAGCAGTGGCGAGACCCGCAATTCCTCCGCCTACTATCACTATGCCGTCAAAATCCATAGCCATAGCCTTTGGCGTCTTACTGTACTGATCTTTATTCACTTAGATGAGTAGCACTTAGGGCAATCAAACTTTCTGCGAGTGCTGTTCTAAGTTGAGGGGCTGGTGGACGAATGGATGATATAGCATGAGAAGCGAAAACAATTACGTATGGCCTGACGTACTGCAGCAGGAGAAGTTCACAAGCACGCCATAATTGTCCTGCACAAGTCAATTTTCCATGTTTCCTTCATAAACCTGTTTAGAATTTGAGCCCACCCTGATTTATAATTTCGATTTTCTGCAATGAGCAGCGTAAGCGAATTCGGTCACAAATTCATGTATACAATTGAAACCCCACTATTAACCAAAATTGCGCAGCAGTGTTGAATTTTACGTAAGCCGACTCTGAATTGTATCGTGTCAGATTTTCAAGAGTCTGCCAACGAAAGCATAGAAATTCAACACGTGAATAATTTTTTTGGGTTTGAAGTGACATTGTCATTCCAAGCCTTCGAAATTGAATTTAAATATTTAAAGTCGTTAGGGAATATTTATATATTGTAGTGGGTGGTATTTTATATATTGTATCTGGACTGGTCTAAAACTCAATGCTACCGTTAAAAGTATGATGCAGATATCAAATTAGTTGAATGATTTTGAGTAAAAGTGGATTAACAAAGGAGAGAGATTCAAATTTTTGGGCCTCTCCTTTTTCTTTTGAACATCCCCTTTCAAGCTTTGACAATATAATTTGCAGTGTGTAAAAACGAAAAATTGTTTTATGGATTATCAAACTTTTGTCTTTAGTAAGTTTCAGATTTACATTAAAAATTTCACAATTGTATATGTATACTGCTCTTTTTATTTGGTGCATTTTAAAGCATTTTATAATAAACTTATAATTTTTTTTTAAAGGTTTTTGTAAGGTAGCCTGGGAAATCCATTATTTATACATGGCAAAAAAAGTATATGCATTATTGATGTTTACAAATAAATCATTTTTCCTGTGTTAGATGGTTTGTTTTATAAAGCCTAAACATGCCTTATTATATCATACAAAGTACCTTCTTTTTCCATCCATCTATCACCTAAAAGTGGATTTTAATTTAAATATTAGAACTTGTAGTTAGTTTAAGAGTAGAAATCCATTATTTGTACATGGTAAAAAAGGCATACATATTACAGATAAATCATTTCTCTATGTACTAAATGGGTTGTTTTATGAAGCCTAAATAAGCCTCATTATATCCTACAAAGTACCTTATTTTTCCATCCATCTATCACCCACAATTGGATTTTAATGTTAATATTAGATTTTGTAGTTAGTTTAAGAGTAGAAAATGAGATATTTTTCTTAGTTATTTTTTGAAGTCAGTGTTACTTGTGTTGTCTATAAAGTTCTAAATTATTAGAAAAAAGATGTAAATTTGTATGTACAAGGACTAAAAGGAAATAAATATGTTATGACCACATAAATATCTATAGAGAAGCAATGTTTGAAGACATATTTAAAGTTATCCTGTCAAGAGATCCATCCTAGCATAGCTTTGGATGTCATCAACAGAGTTCTGGAGGTCATTAGTCCAACATTTCAAACATTTAGTAGAGCTCAGGAGGTTGTCAGAACACCATCAGTTTAGCTCCGGAGATCCAGAAAATATGTTTTGGGCTTCTTTTTTAAAATGTTTTGTATAATCTAAATATAGATTTTCCTAAAAATAGTAATTCCTATAAATAGAAAGGGTACTTGTAAGTCGTCTCAAGATAGCTATAAGTACTCTAGTTCTATTATAGAATGAAGAGACAAATCATCATTGTTAAATATTGTAACTAATTTTCACCAAGTAGATCATGCAGATTCCAAGATCTAGTGTCTTCCACCATTTTCTCCTTGCAAAGTGGAACATACATCAATTTGGAATACCGGATATTGGTTAAAGTTTTTATATGGTTAAGCCATGTTTTGGAAGTTGTAAAATGGTGTAGTATAAATACAACATTCTTGTTTGAACAATAGGAGTTGAATAGATTTGATTTTGAGATAATTATTGTAGTAGAACAATATCACTATATTTAGATTTCTGTAACTCATTATTCACATCAATGAGAATTCAAAGTTGGACATCTTGAGAGTTTCATAATTGTTTTCATCCTCATTCTAAGGAAGAGCAAGGGCTAACTCGTTCCAAAGAAGAAGGATTGATTTGGGATTTCTAGATTAATTGGATTTTGTAGTGTGCTTCTAGTTTTATATGTTGAAAATATTCTTCAAAATATTATTGTTTTGTTAACCTAAAGGTCTGTGTGTGTTTTCAATTATTATTATTTTCAAAAGTTCCATTTCAAGTTTCATTTTGAGTTTCTACATTTTATTCTTTCTAGCATTTGACTTGATTCAATTAAAATTCCACATTTCAGCAATTCCCACTTCAAGTAAAAGTAATTTTCATTTCATGTACTTAGATTAAAAGTGTGATTTCAATTACAAGCAATTTCCAATTCAGAAAAGTCTGATTTACTTTCAAACAAATTAGATTAAGGTTTAAGTTGATTTTAGCGGTTTGAATTCCAATATTTTAAGATTATTCAAGTAATAGATTTCCATTAGAGAGACTGTTAACAAAACTTATTCATTTCCTCTTATATACAACCTTTGGACACTACCTAGATTGATATGACATTAATTGAACTAAGTTGATTAAATAAAGAGGATACAAGACCCTCATCATTTTTCACACCCTTGAAGGCCACAATGCTTATAAAATTTTGTTTCAACACTACATTTATGTAGGTATGCCTTATGGCAAGACCAACTAGAAAAATATAGGTATATATGCTTTGTTCATCACCTTCAACCCTGGAAAGATTGAGGTGTCTTTTGTTTCTTTGAGTATTTGGAAATCTCTAAAGATGGTCAATTATTTTCTCAAATGGGTTGTTGATTGATTGAAATTAGGTCTTTATTTCAAAGATCATAACATCTAGTGGTCTCTTATTTCTTCCAAAAATAACCTTATGCCTATTCTTGGTATTAAAACACTTCAAATTTTTAGAAAATACATTTGTATTATGTGAGATCTAATCTTTTCTTAAGATTGGAATCCATGGCTCATTCTACAAAGAAATTATAAGTTTCTTGCTTTTGATATGTGCCTTATAATATGGGTATTCAAGAGCCTAAGCATGATTTTATGATTCAAATTAAGTATTCATCTGCTAGTGGCATGGTGAAAAGGTTGGCATGAATAGTGACATGCCATTTAAATATTTTTATTCAAGTCTTGTATATATATATATATATATATATATATATATATATATATATATATATATATATATATATATATATATATATATATATATATATATATTAGTCTCATTTATTTGGTTTTTGGTAAGTTTATTTAGTTTGTGAAGTCTATTATATTTACCCCAAAATTGGCTTGCTCATTTTAATCTAATATGGGAAGCTAATATTGAGCCTACATTTGCTATGTCTTTGTGGTGTTTAGTTTGCTAAGGGTTTTCACTAGGAGAGAGACTACACCACATTAATATTTTTTAGTTTACTAAGGGTTCTCATCCTAAGTGTCATGCATGTAGTGGGCTAGAGACATTCAAATACTTATTTAGGACCTACCCATAGGCTTGATGAGTGTCATAGTGGATCCATATATTTTTCATGTCTTTTCACCCAAAGTCTGTCAATTGGAGGGTTTCTTTGTTTGGAGACTATGTTTGGTGGCCAACCTAAATTGCTTTAATTTGAAAAAAATTCATAGATTCTATTGTTTTTGGATTTTTAAGACACAAAACTTTGATATATTCAATAATGAGATTACTTGACAAAAATTTAGCATAAACAAATTTTTTTATGTGCTCACCTTTGCCTTCTTTAATATTCAAGCATAGGTCGAGAAAGATGCCTTGAAATTTAAATACTAGAAAGATTTGTTCAACCATTAGGGGAGTGCTTATTGCATCATGAAGAGATTTATGATGGGATATTATGAGTAAACTTGCTCATGAAGAGTTATTGTTTCTTACTTATAAGATTCATGTTACAAAGAGATTCTTTATCAACCTGCCATATTTCAATGCTATGTTTATTGATCTTGATCCTTGCTTCACATCAAAAATATATTTTCTCAATTATGCTATCTATAAGGTATTTCCAAGATCAATGCTTCATGGTGTAGTTAAATTCATTAGTCATTTTGGTAGAGTAGAAATTATTTAAATAAGTGACTAAATAAAAGCATCTCAACATGACCCTCCATCAATTTGATTGTGAGAAGATCAATGGTGTGAGCTATTTTGGAGAAAGTACGATAATGGTAACATTCAAAAATACCTATCAACATTGATATATAGGTATCCATTACATCATTCAATCTTCCTCTATTAAAAAATCAAGCTCAAGCATAAATATGTGCATTGCGGATCCTGCAAAAAAAAGCTAAAAATAAAATAGGGATATGTGGTAGCTGTAATGCATATTTTAAAGGATTGAAAGAAGAATATCTAACCATTTGTGTAATTTTACCTACTCCTCCCTATAATTATAATTTTTCTCGTCATACTTACTACTAGACAACTTGAGATACCATATTATCACTACAAATTAATTCAAAGATATTTACAACCTTCATGCACCTTAACAAACCTTCCCACACCCTGATGTACCTTCCCACTTCCTATAGTAACCCTATAGGTCATGTTGTATCCTAGTCGCTCGTTCTCTAGTAGAACCATCAACCTAGGCCACTCATTTTCCTATTTGTCCATGGCTTAGGCTGTAACTTATCCAAAATATAATTATTTCAACCTAAGTCATTGAAAAAAGACTTAAAAAAATCATTTTTTGGTGACTCCAACCTTTGATAGCCCTATATCAATTATAAACTTGCCTCACAACCCCTCTTATTCATCTCTTGATCTCATTTTAGATATATACTAGTAATGCTACATTGTTTAGCTTCCCTCTTGAGATTTAAGAATATAAGAAGATCATTAAAAAAAACTCCAAGAGTGATAACTGTAATTAAGCATGTGACATCTAACAGTCACTAATCACTATTAATATATGAAAATGCATCATAAAATAATTATAGAAATAAATATAAATATACAACCACTACTGGTACAATACACAACCACTATTGTCAATCCACAGTAAATAGGAAAATACAATTCTTCATAATAATGTTTCCAATAATCAATACAATATAATATAATGTACATAAATAAGATACAAGGTTCTTTGAACCATGAGTTCCCCAGACTCTCCCCTATTTGTGGCAATCTCAAGAGTCATCTCAAAGGTAATACTGTTGTGTAGAGGAAGAACATCATCCAAGCATTTCTTTACACCAACCATGGAACAATGATCCCCTATGATAATACCATTAGGTAATGGCCCTTCTTTCATGGATTAGTAGATAGCGACAGTGTGGGAATATAGAGTAACATGCAAGTACCCATGTGTTATATAATTTTTAAATTTAAACATGTAGTGTATCATAGAAAACTAAATCTATTACAAGATATTACACATGCATGTAAATCATACTCATGAAATCATAATGTCTCACTAAACATACTTTTCATAGAAATAAATAATAGTGATCTATACATCAAGTAAATTCATACACACCACTTGATTATATTACCCTCATCTGGTATTATGATGCTAGTAAGCCATTGATATCCTTCTCACTCCTTACTCAATATCAATCAAATGATATTTATTAAATATAATTTAGTCACAAGATTCATACAATTTACATCCTACTATCAATCTTATCACAACACATTTTAAATATAAGAGTAATCAAATTATACAATTATTACATCAAACGTATAAATGAATCTTACATTATTATCTATCTCATACTAAAAATAATGACTACAATTTATACCAATCGAGTAAAATACATATGTAACTATAGATTCCAATTGCCACAATTAGTTTCATACAAACTAAACCCCATGATAACTCATATTGTCATAGTCTAGTGTTTTAAGGCATAACTACTAGTTTTCTACTATCAGTCATACAAAGTAGTCTTAAATATATGGAACCATAAGCTTCTATTAAAGTAATTAGATAAAACAAAGCAAGTCACAATTTTTATGAAACACATAATATTCTATCATAGCATTTGTAATATTCTCAGGATTTGTATGCATGCATTCATAAATCTCTACTAATTATCATAAAATATGTCATTCATAGTAATAACTAACACACATATTTAAATCAATTAAATGTAGATGTGAGTCTTGACATATTAATTATAGTATGTACCATCTGGATATAACATACATTTATGTTATAGTTCTCTATGACATCCCATACTATCATAGTTCACAATTTCATAATTATACATAACCACCTTATGATTTTAAGAATCATTTGACCTACACATATAAATAATAATTAAGCTAGTATGGGTCATACCACCTAGGGATACCCTAGGTTTATAATACATGTAAGTAAACATAAGAAACATAAGATATAAGCACACATTCTGATACACTATTATATTATATAAATGTCTAAACACTTACACATTTTAATACTCTCACATAATATACTGATTACCAAATTTCATTACTGTAAGTAATAATTTGTTAAGCTATTTCTGAAGTGTCAGATAATATACATGCAAATTATAACATAACATTTTCCTTAGATAACTTAACTCTGATTTTAGAGACTACTTACTTATTTTTATTATTTCGATCCTATGGACACTCTAAGACTCAAAAGTAACCATCCTTTTTAGTCATTAGCTTTGGTATATGAATCCAAACACCCATTGAGTTTATGTATTTATATTACATACTATTATTAGAGTTATATCCATATTACGCTTTGTATCCCACCATTGATCCCAAAACATAAGGCTTATCATAATACAATGGAATTCCACCAAACTTGTCCAAGTGACCTATGCTAATATGCATTATGTTTTATAGATAAGTTAGGTAATGAACTAGTAACATAACATACCTATTATGGGTCAATTAGTGTATGATAATTTATAAGCAAAACACTAACATAATTTTGACTTATCCTTGGATATAATAATATAAACATAAATACAACAGCTAACTATTAATGAGAGCCAAATAATATAAATAATCCTAATATCACATTTCTAAGTTACCTCATATATTAAAAATAGAATACTATCTGAAGTATTAACGTAGTATATGAGTAATTTCTATAGTTATTGTAGTTGTATTAACATAATATACTTATGAGTTCATGTTTAAACAAAATTAATTATAATTGTTATAGTATAAATTATAATCATGTTATCCCTATAAGAGACTTTGTATACAACTGCCATTAAACTCAGGGTATAGTAATTCTTCACTATAAGACTTGCTTACTAGTTGATGCAGTAGATAATATGTTACCACCTGGTGTTATATTTCTACCTATAACATCATTACTCAATGAATTTATATTTATAAAGAATTTACAAAATATCCGTATAACTTAATGGATTTTTCATATATATATATATATATATATATATATATATATATATATATATATATAACAACAATAAACATTGCTTTTGAAATATATCTCATCCATAAACAAAATATATTAGTATAATAATATTAATTCACTCTTGCCTAAATAGACATCATTCAAAACTTATATAACAATTATAAGGCCAACTAGTTTACATGAATAACTAAGCTTAGCATCTAGGTAAAATAATCAGTGATTTAATAAAAATACAATTCAACCCCTCACTCAACTCATGAATTATATTATTTTTAAAAATCAGCAAGTCATTATTTAGCAGTTTAACGGTTTACTATATCTTTCTGAACTGAGCATACATAGCATTCCAACATTAATTTTAGATTAAGAAGCAATACAAATAAATGAGTTATAATTGAAGTTTAACTATTCTCATAAGGATCCCATGATAATCACGCTCATGTTTTTTAATAATGCAACTCGGGTTCACAACGCAACTTGACTCAAACCACAATATGGAAATCCAAGGCAAAAATAAAGTTCCACCCAACATTCGATATTCCATTAAAGAGTTTCATACATTTTCTATTTCCTTTATTGTATATACGCTATTAAATTCTAATTTAAAAGTTATTTTCTCTCATTTAAAGCGCTGCATGCTCATCTTTGGATTTTTTTTCTACTTTAATTCACTGGTCTATAAATATCAAGCCACTAGTCTTAAAATTAAAATGCAATGCCTATATATAAATCTTTTAACTTGCATCACTGATCTATATAATTATTTTATATATTTTACAAAGAAGCAAAGCTTGTCTTGTTACTCACCTATGATGATCAAGCAGGTTGTTATTTGAAAAATGCAATGGCTATTAATGGACTTGAAATCTTGTTTTGCATATCGCTTCTCTTATTCATAGCATCATTGTATCTCCTTCCTTTAAATCATTGCTCTCTCCTTCTTTCCAACTTTACTCCCTTTTCACCTTAATCGATATCCATTCACTTTAGCATCGCTGAAAATCCACTTTCCATAGCTCAATCTTCTTTCTGCACTTCTCCTCCCTGAATACGCTGAAGCTTCTTCTTATTACCAAAATCACTGCAGCTTCTTCTTTCGTTTTTTTTTTTTTTCCCCTTTTTGTAAATCTCCATCCATGCAAATCACCGCTTGCTCTTATCTATTAAAAAAAAACTTCTTTTTAAACCATGTATAAGTCATCGTACTTCTCTTGTTTAGAGTTTAATTTCCATTTAAATGCAAACAATAACTTTGAGTCCTTTGTTTATTCTTTAAATCATACATGATCTCCACTTTACTATTTTTGTTTTAAAAATCAATTATATTTACTTAAATTTTAGCTTAATCCATCAATAATCGTGCATATTAATACTTTTTGTTTCCAAGGCCATGTTAATTTTAAGTCCACTTAAGTCGTTTAAATGATAATTTTAAACCTGGAATATTCAATGCAATGCATGCATTGTACTTAACTCTTTAAGCTAATATTTAGAAGATATTTTAATTTTATTAATTAAAAAGAAATTAAATTAATTATCTTTAAAAAAATATATACTAAATAAATTAATAATTATAATTATTACAAGATAATTTATTTTAATTAATTATCATTATATATAAATTATACATACATATATTTCTTTATTTTATTTTTATTTAGTAGTTTTATTTTTATTTATATTCTCAAATATCAATAGTAGTTAGCTTAATGTCCAATCACGTCTTTAAAGATATTATTAAAGGTCTATAGATAGTAAAAAATAGCTAAATGAATACAAGTATTGGTTGGTTAAGCATCAATTCACCCAACCATAGTCAACACAACAATTGTAAAGAAACCATCGTACAAATATAATTTTAGTAAGTATCATGATAAAATCACTCAATTAGATCAACCATAAACATATAAAAAAATAAACACTATAAAAATGCACAAACACTTAAACACATACTAACTAGTTAATCTATTCTACTGTGGTGTGTGTTGGGTTACTAGTAGCTCCTATATCATCCCCCAATCATCCCATCTAGCTATCCTTTCCAATGATGCTCTCCCTTCATCATATTTTGAGGGTATAATCAATCCTTCATCCACATCATTAAAAGTAGGTATTTAGTCCAAGTCATCATATATATCAAAAACTAATAATACATAACTAACAAATATACATCCACAATGTATAGAAATGAGAAAATACAACTATCACATAATCAATCTATTATGTAAACTAATCATCATATCACTGTCCTATAACTACATAAATCTCAAATCAAAGAAATAATAATCAAATAATAACCATCTAATCCACAAATTCAAATGTTATAAAACTTAGGGTGAAATTAGGATGTAACAGATTTAGCATAACTCAACATTTTGATTTAGAATATTCATTTATCTAAGTTTTCAATTAATTGTTCTACTCTAGAATAATTTTATTCATCCTTGTGTATAGAATATTTGACCCTCTTAACCCTAAACACCAAATTTATTAAAAAGGGTTAACAATTTGGTGAAATTGACCACTATGTCTTCTCATACAATTCTTAGCTTGCTCTAAGGTTTTATGTATTCTAGGGTTTCTGATTTTAGTAATTTGTAGATCCGAATTTTTCAATTTCTTTTGGCACCTTTATTTGAATTTATCAAAAATGGAAAATGTTAATAAATATCATTTTGAAATGGAAGATAAATAAGCCTTAGTCAATCATCTAAATACAAATAAAGAATTGATTAATGCATTCTTACATTTTACACAAGAAGAAATCAATAACCATGCTAAGACTAGTGCATCCAAATCCAATAATGGTGAAACATTAGATGGAACAAATCTTACCAAATCCTTGATGTAAAAAATTAATTCTTCAACCAAATTATCGATTTCAATGCCGATATCAACACAAATGGTGTTTTCATCCCCTTTAGTGGCTTCTCAAATATCAAATCTAAATCTCAATGAGTCTATTGTGCAAAATCTTCTCCAAGTTATAATATTTTTTGAAGCTAAGGTTACCAAAATTGAACAAAATGATTTTAAATCAACTCATGCTTTTGATTCACAAGTTGTATTACATAATCCTTTAGCACTTGAGATATCTTTGAACCCTTTTCAACTTGTATTTTTGCACCCAAGTTCACATTTTATGATGGCAAAGGTGATGTAAACAACATCTTAAATCTTTCTATGTAGCATGCCTTGATTATACTTAAAATGATAAATTTTTGACCAAATTATTTTCAAGGAGAATAAATGACTATGATTTAATATGGTTATATGAATTACCAATCCAATGAGTTGATGCAAGCACATAAAAGGTATCCACCAAAGGACAACCTCTAGTTTTGTGATGCTTAGATATTCACTTAGACTAAGACATAAATTTAGACCAAACATATAGACAACATAATAATTCAAAATTTTGGATTCTCATTCATTAAATAATTACAATGATTGGATCATATATAATAAATCACATTTCCATACAAGCTTATTTTTCAAGATAAATATGAAAAACAAAACTAACACTATTCTACTCTACTCTACTTTGACCCTACTCCACACAAATTTCCCCCTTTCATTAAATTACTTCTTTGACTAAATTAGAGTATTCTTAAAGCATTAAATATTTGATCAACCTCCAATTTTAAAGATAAAGACCTAACTGTTATAAACTATAAGGTGATGTTTCATGCTAATCAATAGTTACAAAAGCATCATAAATTCAACATCGTTAATATATTTGATATGAAATTTGAACTATAGATTTTATACTAAATTTTACTTCACACCTCCAAATTTCACCGTCTAAATATTATATAAGGTTACCATAGGAGAATAACAACCCACTAACTGTCGCACATTACATAGATGATGTTTTCAGGTTTAATGGTAGTTAATAAAACTTCAAAAAATTTAAATTCATTCATAAAAATGATATTAAATTTTAAAAATATCAATATAACTACATTTTATATAAACTCACTAAATGTGGTAACCTAGTTATCACCGTATCTCTTCCGTAAGGTAGTGAACCATCAGGCTAGATAGATGCATGTTTTTAGTTGAATGATAGTCACAAAAAATATCATAACTTTGTATCCACTTATCCAATTAGATAAAATTAGAAACACACCTTTTATGATAACTTTACATCACTAATAAAAATTGGATGAACTAAGTATTACCAAAACTATTTCATAAGGTCATGAGCCTCATGTAGACTAAGCAAATACATTTTCTAACTGAATGATAGTTACAAATACTATCATAACTCTAGTTCCACTTATCCAATTGATATAAAATTTGGAAAAATTATTTTATACTATAGTTTATATCACCTCTCCAAATTTGGTGATCTAGCTCATAAGATAACTATTTTTTAAGGTCATGAACCTTATGTCAAGTGATGGAAGAAAATCCTAAAAGAAACAATTGAAAATTTTATGAGGTAACTCCAAATGTTTTGAAATTTAGTAAATATATTTTATGTTTCATATTATATGAACCCAAAAAATTTCATCATCTAATTCCATTTTTAGCATTACCACAAGTAAGGATACCTCCTACTATTTTAATAGTTGGTACACCTCTACGGTGACTCCAAATAACCTAAAATTTTGTGTAGAGGTTGAAAGTGTTAGGTTATATGATCCTACCAATTTTTGGCATCTAATTACTTATAATTAAAATAAATAAAAAAGTATACCTCATACCAATGTAATAGTTGGTATGCCTTCGTAATGACTCTAAATAACTTAAAATTTTGTGTAGATGTTGAAAGTGTTAGGTTGTATGATTCCACCAAGTTTAAACATATAATTCATTCTAAAACACTACCTTAAGGAAACCTCATGGTAGTATAATAGTTGATACGCCTCTACAATAATTTCAAATGATCTAAAACTGGGTATATATGTTTTAATTGTCATATTTTATGACCTTAAAAATGTTTTAGCATTTGATTCTTACCATAGTTAAAGAACCATTTCCAAAAAATACCAATGTCTGGATAATCCATGTAGACTGATACAAATAAACAAACTATTTTTGCACTTTATTTGTGGAAATAAATATTTTTACAACATCTTTCTTAGAGGTTAAAAATATTAAGAAAACAAGGCCACAAACACAAACTAAATTAAAAACCTAAGCTAACATTTTTTTGGTTCATGCAAGATTTACCTTCATATTAGATGCTTGTGCATTAGACACTCAGGGTAATGAAAATATCCATGAGCTCCTACTCATGAAGCTATTATGAGCTCATCTATATTTTACCATGTTTTTTAGCTTTAGATGAATTCATACAATGCTCATCTTCAGTTGCTCCATCTTTCCACTTGACCAAATACTCATAGTATTCATTCCCCTTGTCTTCTTGCTAGTACAAATATATAGAATGGATTCCATTTCCTCTTTATCTACTTGTGGTGATTGTTCCCTCTAATACATTATTGAATAATTCATGTTGTCACTCATTTTCCCCTCAATATATAGGTATAAATTTGTTACATTAGAGATAGGTGATATGCCTATGTTATCTGATGGTTCCAATTCATAAGCATTAACTGATAACTTCTTCAAAATCTTATAAGGTCTAATATTCTTCCAATTAAGTTTGTTTTACTCCCATTTCAAAAATTTATCCTTATGAAAATGTGCCAAAACCAAGTCCCCAACCTCAAAATTTAGTTCCCTCCTTCACATATAATCATGTTTCTTGTATTTTCTATCACTCTCTTCAAGTCTCTTCTTGACTTATTTATGCACATCGTACATAAATTGAGCATAGTCTTTATATTCTACACTTACCCGTACTTTAGTTGACTAAATCATCGTAAGCAAAATTAGCTTGTACCAACATTAAATCCCACTATTTGGGCTTGTCACAAACTAAATATCTCAACAAAATACCAAGACTCTAATTCCCAACATTTGTTTGCCTATTTGTTTGAGAGTGATAGTTTGAACTGAAGTCTAACCTTATTCCCAAATTATTCCATAGCATCCTTCAAAAGTACCCAACAAAATTTGTATCTCTATTTGATATAATACTCCTTAGGAACCCATCCAATCTCACAACTTCTTGAAAAAATGAATTTGTAATATGTGTGGCATCACTAGTCTTCTTACATGTTATAAAGTGAACCATATTAGAAAATATATTAATAAAAAAATGGAATAATTAACTCATTTTGTTCTTTGGAACCCAAGAACAAATTTCATGCTCAATACATCCCATGTTTTATCAACAGTATGCAATGGATGATACATATTGGTATTATGACTTTTATCTTTAGCATGTTGGCAAACTCTACACTTCTGAACAAATGTTTTCACATTTGTACTCATATGAGGCTAATAATATTTATTAATTATCTATGTCAAAGTATTATCATACCCAAAATATGCAACTATACCTCCACTATGTTTGTATTTAAATATGTTCTCTCTTATAGAACCTTAAGTTATACACAATTTCTTTCTCTTGAAAAATAATCCATCTTGAATCATATATTCTAACCAATGAGTTTTTTTTTTGTTCATTGGATTCTTGCATGTTTTCCATGCATCTTATTAATTCAATTCTTCTTCATATAATTCTATCATTGATTCAAATCCAATGAATTCCATCCTCAACTCAATCACTACAAGAGATCACATACTCAAGGCATCTACTACCTTATTTGACTTTCCACTTCTATGTTTCAAAATAAGATAATAAATTTGACCCATTTCATGTGTCATTGATTTATCTTACCTTAGTTATTTATGAGCTATAAATCATGATTATTCATGTACAAAATGAACTCCTTTGGCAACAAGAAATATTGCCACTTCTTGAGACTTTGCAACATTGCATATACTTATTGGTCATAGACTGAATAATTCATCTTAGCTTCATTCACCTTCTCAATTGAATAGGTAATGAGTCTACCCTTTTGAATCAAAACTGCTCCTATATCTATTTCACTTGTATCACAATCAACCTAAAACACTTTTCCAAAATTTGGTAAGGCTATAATTGTCTGTTCCATCAACTTCCTCTTCAAAATTTGAAAGTTATTCTCTACTGAAAAATACCACTAAAATTTATTATTATCTTAATTCATAGTGTTCATTATGGGTGCACATATGTTTTTGAAGTTTTTGATAATTTTTTGTATAAGTTTTCCAACCCATGGAAACTTCTCATTTAAAACATACTATTCGGTGAAGGCCAATCCATAATTTCCCTCACCTTCTTGGGGTCCATATTCAACCCATACTTTGAGATTATAAATCCCAAATATATCATCTCCTATTGCATGAAGTTATAGTTCTTCAAGTTTACTAACAATTTCTCTTCCTTCCTCTTATTCAAAATCAACTTTAAATGTTCCTCAGAATGACTAAAAGTTAGAATGTCATCCAAATATACTATCATGAACTTACCCGTGAAAGGATTCAAAAAATATTTCACGAGTCTCATGAATGTAATTAGAAAATTTTAAAAATTGAATGACATGACCAACCACTCATATAACCCATAATTCATCTTAAATATAGTCTTCCACTCATCACCTTTTCTTATGTGGATTTGATGATATTTGATTTTCAAGCCTATCTTAATGAAGTACCTTGCTTCACTTAAAGAGTCCATTAATCATCTATTATTGGAAATAAAAACCTATAATTAATGGTGGTATTATTTATTACACATGAATATATGCACATTATCCACTCTCCACCTTTCTTTGATGCCAACACAGCTAGAACTGCACATGGGCCTAGACTCTCTTGAATTAACCTTTCCTCAACATCTCCTACACCTATTTATTTATCTCCTCATTATTGATTGGGTTTAAACTATAGGAGCATAATCCATGAGGATTCCCCCATGACCATATTCAATGTCTTCAAGGGCCATAAAACCATATTCTAAAATAGTTTGTTAGTTTGGTAAATGAAATCCTCAAGTCAGATGGAGTGGCATTTATCCCCATTGTCCTCTCAAGGAAAGTCTTCACCATCAGGGAATGGGTTGCATGAATACTTGGAGGTAGGACCAATCTTAGAAGAATTCCAAGTATGAGATGAATTCAAGTGTGTCTACATGACTTGTGAAAATCATCTTTGAGAGGTCATTGGACCACTAAGAGGATCAAGGGGAATATTATCCTTATGTACATCAAAAGAGGTATTTTGGCATAAAAGGGTTATTTACGGGCAAGAATTTTTTTTTAATTTTGGAAAAATTATTGTTAGCCACCATCATCCAACTATTATTATTCTCCACCACCTTGGACATATCATAGGGTGTTTATTTTATATAGGGTTTTGACTATAACATGAATGGACAATCCTTAATCTAATGGTTATTGGAATGGCAACACAAACAAGTGTTGGGAAGATAAAAATATATGAATTTTTGCTCCAAAAATTTTGAGCTAACTTGAACATGGATGGATTATTTCAAATCCTTAGTCAAATTGATCTTGATGCAAACATGCTTGTTGAGGAACGAATTTTTTTTCATGAATCAAAAAATGCAATATGGGCTAGAAAATATGCTTGAGTTGATGGGTAGTTCAATCCATATTGACACCCATAAGGATTCTTGGTCAAAAGCTTTGAAGGTATGGGTCCATGAGGATAAAATCATAGGAGTTTTTTTGAGGAACTAATAGCTTGATTTATGAAGGGGAGCTTACAATTGGGAAAATAACCCTTTGTAAGGTTTCAAAAGCTAGGGACATGGACACCTAAAGGTTTACACTTATTGGGCCCCTAAACCATTAGTAGAGTATTCACACCAACTTGACATCCACCTTGATGCATCTATATATTTTCGTATAGGGTTAGTTTAAAATTTTTTTTAGCCAACTAGAGGATGCAACACAAATATTACGCCAAATGGTAGATGGATAACCATCTCCAGGATAGTTAGGGCATCAATGATTTTTTTAAAAATGTGGCAAGTATAACATAGGGATGACAAAGTCAAGGAGTCAATAGTTATGATGATAAAATTCCAACTTAGTACTCAACATACAACTTCCCCCTAGCTAAGATTCTCTTGAAGGCTTATATAAGGAGATCAAGATAGAAGATGAAAAGATACAGAGGACTACATCGAAGCTCTGGAGGAATGACTTTGAATCCATGCTCTATAAACATTTCTCTAGTAGCCATTAGGCTTAAAAATATAATGGAGGCCACTCTAGATCTAATTGTATGTACCTAAGCTCATCTACGAGCCTTTGGGTTATTAATATTATCATTTGAATATAAACTCTTACCATGGACTTTGAACAATGACAAATGGTGTTGCATTAAAATGTACTGTGTTTGGTTTGCATGACTTATAGTATTATTAATGGGATTCGAATGTTTGTGATGTCACACTATTGATTAGTTATGTGAATTAGTGTTCATACATTTTTTTGGTTTTACTACTTTAATGGAGTCTCTAAAGTTTTTGTGATGTCATCATTATTTTACATAGAGGATGAGTATAGGTCTACACTAGTAAATCCAATCCCTGCTTAATGTGCACCTATGTAGTATGGAAAGTAAATTAAACCAAAGCAATCTTATGACCCACTAAATGCCTATATGAACCTAGGATTAATCTGATAAATGCCTGTTCTTATGGATCTACTCAAGTTATGTTTCTAGTACATTGTTTAAGTCCCCCTAGTGAAGCCTCACACTATAACACAACTAGCCCAATGCGGGCCCCAATTCATTCTTAATTTCACTTCATGTGAGCGCATAAGGTATGTTACTTATGTATATTGATGCCAGTATAGTTGAGTGTTTAAATTTTGAGTGCCAAGGGAGTATCCCATGCTTGTAGTTGGTTATATTAAACCACCCCTAGAATTTCACAACATTTTAGTTATTTTGGTAGTATCTATGTTGAATTTTGTTGCTACAATGGTGTGACAGAATGATATATCATATTTCTCTTGAAAACATTGAGCATTGGTTAAAATAGGTGGAAAATAGTTTTGCACAAAAAAATCCAAACTATAAAGAAAAAAAGCCAAGAAAATAGGTTCAGGATAACCTATATGATGCTTTGTATGAGGTCTTTTTCGATGAATTATTTGAACATGTGTACAAATGGTTGGATGCATATTCAACCCATAAAATAAGAAGATATGGATAGTGCTACGAGTGGACAAAGGAGAGTCTAGATAGACTTGGGACTTTGGATGTTACTTGGACTAGAGCAGTGGATAAATAGTGGTAAGGATATCTGAATAGCTATGTACTTGAGTTTGCAATATCAACTTATTTGTCTTAAAGAAGTAGAATACCAGTTTTTTCATGACCTTAGAAGCACATTTATGAAAGATCTTGGCACAAAGATTAGGAAGCTAATGGTTGATTATGGTTTTAAAACTTTGGTGATAGAAGGATAAAATCCTTTTTCATATGAGTTGTGCAAAGGGGGAAAAGGGATGTGTAGGTAAGGCATAGTGGAAGGGAATGAGCAAATTTACTCCTGAGAGCTTAGAAGACAAGCCTATAATAAGAGATGATGTTGACTGATGGATAATCTAGAACCTGGAAGTGTCGAGAGGACACATAATGAATGGGAAGGGTATGGGGAAGGATCTATGTAAAAATAAAAACACAAAGAAGAGAGATATACTAAAGCAATAGACCAAGATCAACATTTGATAGGTGTGGAATTTACCAAGTTCTTAAATAATTTGGTGATTCCAAATACACTTGATGTGCCTACCCCCTTTGAACTTATAGTGCATGTTACGTGTTATATCTCCCACTTAAATATAGTATAGAAGTGATCGTTGATCTTGTTAACACTTCATATCTTAGATGTTTTATATAATTAGATTATAATTTTTTTATTGAATAAACTATTCTATACAAATAGGTGAGTGCAAGTAACTCTATACCATTGAATGCTAGATCACCATAATATAACTTGAATGCGAGCATACCAACTTAGTCAATATCAAAAATGCAAGGTGGGTAATAACTCATAGGAAGTGGTTTGATGCCACAAACAAGAATCAAAACACTAATGGAATCAATTCTCCCAATAGGAATGATGAGACAAGTGCTTACCCTTAGGTCTGGAGGCATTAGAGGACCACCACTAGGATAAGTGTTAGGGGATAAATGCCTCAATTACTAGTTGCCTCTATAATAGATATACTATGAAATGTCTATGCACCTCCTAGAGTATTGTAGAACGGAAAATGTTACATAGCACATGCTAAAATGTGAAATCTAGTGGAGCATGTGAGGCATAACCTAGTAAAAATACAAGGCTACTTAGCTTGTAACCACTTTAATTGATCACGCCCACACTTCATATAGAAAATTTGATCCCAACCAAGCCATGGTTGACTATGATACCCTGAAGGATGCATTCTTGAAGGAATTTGACATCCCAGAGTTTGAATAACAGATCATTGTCATGCTAAAATAAATTACCCAAGGACTCTTAGAGAGTGTGTGCTTGTATGATGCATGGTTCAAAACTATCCTATATAATGTCCCATATGATAGGCACCCTTCCCAACATGCACAATGGTTCATTAGGGGGTTACATGTTCCTTTCCAAAGAGTACTTTCCATTAAGAATTTTACAAACCCGAGAAGCTCTTGAATCCATGCTCAGAGATAAGGCAGTCAAAAGTGAAAACACCAAGATCAACCCATTTATGGAGGTATAGATTACATCAATGGCCTCTTAGCTATAAAAGGTTATTTCTATCTCTACACATGATGTTAAAAGTGGACTATGATGCACTAACTGTGAAGTAGAAGTCCATAATAGAATCAACTGCCCATAAAAAAATGTGTGCACTCTGATTCTAAGATATGAAGTCTATCGAGAAGTGCATGATGTCTAAAACTATCCTTTGTTACAACTCTCTAGCCATGTCAACACAATCATCTATTATCATTTATGTGATGCTTACACCCATAATATTATTGATTATCAGGTGATTGAAAAAATGCACAAAAACATGAAAAGGGGCATGTGATAGACTAAAAAAATAGTCTAGGATAAATCAAACCAAGGTAATTATGGCTATGGCCAATAGAATAGAGGCTTCAAGATGTAGTGAGGCACTAGAGGGTGAGGCAGAAGACATAGTGGTAGAAGGTTCCCACCACACTCATGTTATCAGTGTGGCTTAAAAGAGCATTATCAACATAAATACCATACATATCTCATGTGTGGGTATTATTGAGGGCCCCATAAGGTTGAATAATACCCTAAACTTTACAAAACATTGACCCAAGGTAGGCTTGGCATAGACAAAGGTACATGAATGATCAGGGATGAGTATAATATGGAAAAATGGACCCCAAAGGCACATACTAAACACATAAAGGTACTCAAGGTGCAAGAAACTAATCAGAGTGGTTCACCATTTAGCCACCAGTTATGTTAGTAACTGAGTTATGCCTCAAATATGGGGATAAGGGTAAAAATGAATGCATAATGTGATCTAAAATAAAATCTACACCATACCCAGACCTAACATGTTAGAAGGATGTACTACAATAGTCTATGAGCATAATTCAAAACTTGTAAGGGGAGATCTAGTTAGTGTGGGACCTAGAAGTGTAGGCTACCGCCTCTCAAAAGAATAAAGATAGTTGAGAGGATAAAGTATAAGAAATGACTAAAATCCTATGCCTCTTTTAGATCAAGGGTATGCTTCCTCTATTGCAAAACTTACTCCTTGAACACATAAGTCAAAATTAAGTTTAGGTCACCATGACATGCATAGAAAGGGCATGAGAAGTTTGACACACTCATAATGTTAAATATGACCAAGAACTCCTTGTAGACTCCACTATTAATGGATGGTCTATTTGTGAGGTCCTTGTAGACACAGGCATCAAAGTCAACATCTTGACAAAGACTACTTCAAAGAAGATTGGTATCCTAGCTTTGAGACCTTTCGCTTATGTTCTCTTCATGGCCAATAAGACCTAAACACAACCTATCATAATTCTAAAGAATGTATTTGTAGATATTATGGGCACTGAATTCTAGGATGACTTTGAAGTAATAGAGTTAGCAGAGTAGGACAACTACCTAGCACTTTTGGGAAGGTCATGGTATTATGCAAAAAATGTAGATATGCACTTCAAAAGGTGTTACATTACCTTTGATAATGGAAGAGAGAGGGTAGTTATACATATTTCAAATGACTAGGGACCCCCCTATATTGAGAACATGAATATTGAGGATCAAATCAACCATATCTATAATATCGCAGTGCAAGGTGTCGAGACTCTAGAACTAAATGATTAAGAAATCCTCTCTTGGGAAGATGGATAGTCAAACTCAAACACCACAAATGTTTATTGTGATTGATGAGATGAGGAATCATATGATACCATTGGTCGATAGTACCACTTGGTGTGATTAAAGATGCCAAAACTAGTAAAGATAAGTTGGATATAGATTGATGCACTCCTAAAAGATGGGTCCTTACCTTAGTAAGGGTAAATTTTTTGTGATCCCAAGATATGAATGAATTAATCTTGTGGAATAATATGATTGTGACATTGAGTCATGAATCCCAAAGGAGGCGGATAGAATGGGCACAATAGTGTACACATTAAAAAGCATTTCCACTCATTGGTAGGTAGTGCAAAAACCTAGCTTGTCAACTTGGTAGGATGTAAAGATAGTTATTCACACTAAATTTGGAAAAATAAATGAGGACCTAGACATTTTAGCCTACTTTAATGACTCTAAACCCATAACATGTACATATTTACAAAGAAACATGGACTGTTTATAGTGAAAATGCCCTAAGAAATCTATGGGTGCATGCCTTCTATCGAACCTTAAAGAATTGGGCACGAGCATGGTACATAGTATATGAGACATGCCATTTAACAATAGATCAAGATGTCATTAAGGAGTGGTTTATTCATACCTTGTCCTTTCCTTTGAAAAATCTTGAACTGATTGAGTTATTATAGGTAGTTTGAAGGTTAGTGTTTGAGGACATTGCTATTTTGGAAGATTGCCTAAAATACATGTTCATCAAAAAAGGGTTAGCACTCACAATATTCTTCAAGAATAAATTATAAAGAGTGACTCTAGTGATGAAGATGATGACACATGGATAGTGCACAACTGGAAGAATTTGACAGAGAAAAAGAATCTAGTGTGCCAAGTTGAGGATAGTACCCCATAAGAAGAAAACCCTACCCATCTTTGGGTAGAAAAAACTGAGGGTAGCAAACAAGTCAAGGATTCACACTAGGAGAAGCATGTACCCTATTGATAATTATCAAAAACTATCGAGTTAGATATTAGTTTAGAGGGGAAACCCAAAATTTCCACTCTAGGTGCCTATTGATCTAACACAGAACTAGCACATATTATGGATCTCCTTAAAGAATTCCAAGACCTATTCTCATGAAACTATAAATATATAAAAGGCACCCACACAACCCATAGGAAGATGAGCATCAAACTATTCAACATCATGAAACCCATCAATAAGTGGCCTTATAAGATGAACCCAAATCTTCACACCAAGGTCAAGACAAAGATCAATGGTATGTTAGCCGCATGAATTTTCTAGCTCATGTAGAAATCTGAGTGAGTCAGCCCCATGGTCATCAACATCAAAAAGGATAGGCACATTTAAATTTGTGTTGACAACAGACTGTTGAACATTGCCTACATGACTAACCCCTTCTTAACTCTATTCATTGACAAAGAATTGGATGGTATTGTAGGTTATGAGATATACACATTTACTAATGGATTTTTAGGATACCATCAAGTCCAAATCAAGGAGGAAGACAAGCCTAAAACCACCTTTACAATTGAATGGGGTATTTTTAATATAATGTGATGCCCTTTAAGCTGAAGAATGCAATAGCCATTTTCTCCCAAGTGGTGATCATTGCATTCAAAGACTTTATTTACAAGTTCCTCCAAGTATATTTAGATGATTGGACAGTGTATGGATTGGTAAAATTTTACTATGACAATTTGCATGTAATGTTTGAAAGGTGTCAACAATTACAAATCTATTTGAGTCTCAATAAGTGTGTTTTATCAAAGTCATTTGGCACATTACTCAAGTATATCATCTGTAAGGATGGTCTACTCATTGATTCATCTAAGATTGTAATCATCCTTTAGCTTTAAACACCATCAATGTAGAAAGCCATCTACACCTTTCTTGGGAATTTTAGGTATTATAGGAAGTTCATAAGGAATTATGCCAAGATTGCAGCACCGCTAGAAGAACTATTATGAAAGGATGGCCCATTCTATTGGGGTACAACATAGGAAGATGTTTTTAAGACCCTAAAGTGAAAACTAACAAATGCATCGATACTATAATTTATTGGCTAGTCAATTCCCTTCTATGTCTATGTTGATGTGTCTAGTAATAAAATCAATGCCATTCTCACACAACTAGGTAAATGGAAAATGGATCATCCCATTATTTGATAAGCAGGAAAATAACCAAGGAAAAAAATATATACCATGATAGAGCATGAGGTGCTTTCCCTGGTCTACAAGCTACGAAATTTTTGATAGTATTTTTGGGAAACACCCTTTATCTTCTTTACTGATCATAAGGTGCTTAAGTACCTAGTGAATAAGCCCATTTTGCATGGGCACATTTGTCCATGGATCATATTGTTTCAATAATTCTAATTTTCTATTGTAATGAAGTCTAGAAATTAAAAGTTGAGACTAGACCATCTATCTTGCATCAACTTTGGTGATGCGATAGTTCCAATTGAGGATGATATACCTGATGAAAAAATTTATAAGATCCAATTTATCCCAAAATACTTGGTATATCACTACATTTATGACCTTCAGATCTGCACCTCAGACCATGGAAAATAGAGCAAAGAAGTAGCTTGTGGTTCATGCCACCCCTTTTTAATTCAGTGGTGGGGAACTATATAAATTGATCCCTAATGAAATCATGCACTAATGTGTCTTAAAACATGAATGGGACTTATTATTGTAAGATGTGCATGAGGGAATTATTGGAGGCCATTATGCTATACATGTCATGGTGTGAAAAGTGCTACAATCAATCTTGTGGTGGCCAACTCTATTTCATGATGAAAAAGAATATGCCAAAACATGTGATGTTTACTAGCACACTAGAAAATGAAACCACCTAGATGAGATACCCCTCATACCCATCCTTGCCCAGGTGCCATTTGAAAATGGACCATTGATTTTTTTGGGCCTATTATTCCTATCATGAGGCCAACAAACATAAGGTACATTCTGCTTACTACAAATTACTTCACCAAGTCAGCTAAAGCAATGCTAACTAAATATTGTACAACTACCACAACAATAAGATTCATTTAGAAAATTAATATCAGTAGGATGGATGCTTGCTTAGCTTGAATAGTGATCATGGCACGTATTTCATCAATGAAATAGTTCAGATCCTATTATCTAAGTATATGGTGATACACCATAAAATGATACCCTACCAACCCCAAGCTAATGGCACCATAAAATAATTCCATAAAATATTAGGGACATGCCTCACAAAAATATGTGATATTTGCTGTAAGGATTGGGATGACCATGTGTTAGTGGTATTATGGGCCTATCACACAACATACAAGTGACTGAATAAGGCCACACCATTCCAATTGGTGTTTAGCACAGAGTCTTATTTACCTATGGATTTTATAGTGCCCTCATTTTTCATCATGTATATTGGTGAATTAGATGACCAGGATTCTTTAAGTGCACACCTGGAAGATTTTGAGAGGTTGGACAAGACACTCACCCAAGCATGATGGAGGCAAAAAATAGAGAAGATCCACCAAAAGATATGGCATGATAATAACATCAAGTGTAAGGTATTTATAGATGGTAAACTAGTCTTTATATAAGATTCTAAGTACCTAAGGTACCCAAATAAGTTACATATCGAGTGGATGGGACCTTATGTCATCCACAACATCTTGGAGACTAACACATGAAAATTACACACATTAACTGGTGAAATGATCCTTGAGCATTTCAATGGCAATAGATTGAAATTATACCATCACTAAGATGGTGTTTGCATTATCTAACACTGAATATATAGTCAAAATTTGGTCACTTTGCCTTATGACCATAATAAAACTAGTGCAAGCCAAATCTTTTCCTTATGTTTTATTTATTTTTTGTTGTTTGAATATGTGTGGCACTTTCAGGCCTATAGTATAAATTTTTTGGTGCTTACACTTGTATAAATATAGTTAGGTGAGTCAAGCCCAATCACTTTTTAATCACATCAGGCTAGATACCTAAGTTTTTGGGCACGTGTGAAGTCTGTCAGGCTAAGTAAATTATAAGTATGAATTGACGAGGAAAAATGCATAAGGTGTTCATACGTAAGAGATTAAGAGGAGATAATGAGGTGATGGAGGACTAGTGCAAGGATTTTTATGGGGTAGGGAAGGCCAAAGAAAGAGATAGTAAAGCATAGGTAAATTGACCAACAGAGTGAGGCATGTTTGAAAGGAAGTGTAGAACTAAGAAGAGATGGAACCTAGGAGGTTGAAACATGCACATATGAAACATTACACCTAGGTAGCTAGAAGGATGGAAAAGGTCATGCTAAGATGAACAAAGCACAAGATAGTGACCGTTATGATATATGGAACCCAACCAACAGTCAGTGAGAATTGACCATTTGAATTACCTATCACTTCCCCAAAGAAAACATTAACAAAGTTAATGTTATGGTGGTGGAAGAATAAAGATCTACATTAATGAGTAGATGGTGGTGGATTTTAGTGGATTTCATGGGTTTTAGAAAATTTTAAGGATCTAAATGATGTCAACCATCAATTTGGTAGATGAGAACAATGTATAAATCTACAGATGGTAGGGGTAGGAGGCTTACTATCATTTTCAAGAGATTAGAACACAACAAAGAGATGAAACCACTAAATGAGAAAATACTACTAGAAAGGAAACACGTTCCCCACAACCCCCCTGCCCCCCACCCTAAAAAAAACAAAAAATAAAAAACAAAAACAAAAAATAAAAACAAAAACAAAAAAGAGAACAAAATAAAAACTAGAAGATTGTGTTTTTACCTAAGGATAAAAGGAGGAAAGTAGAGGGAAGTTGACAGAGAAATAAGAAATAAGAAACTTTGATAGAATAACTAGTTCATCATTAGCAAGGCAAGAAGCTCAACAGCTGAATGCATAGTCATATTTCTCATAACTGTAAAGTAGACTAGACACAATTTCAAACTTTGGTATGATCAATCATCCATGAATAAACAATATAAAATTTAGGATGGGGAAGAAATGAATAATCATAGGTCTACCACAAGCACACAGAGATGTGAACAAAGTGAAAGTAGTGAGGGAAGTATCTACCATAAAACTAGAGGCATAGATGGTGGAGGGAATGAACATCATAGATATTGATCCAATCATGAATGCCAAGATCGCATATAGATAGATGGAGTACCCATTAGAAATCATGGTGAAAAAGAAGTAGATATTATTCACCCATCTGTTTAAGCTAAAAGACTATGACCATACGATAGGAAATAATGTGCAAGAATTGAACAAAGACTAGATGATAGACATAGGCAAGAAGACCAAAGTAGGCACCATGTTTTTTGATTTCTCCATCAGAGAAAAATTATAAACCATGGGTGCCACACAAATTTTTGAACTACCAAGCTTTGGTAAGATAAAAGACTTGGTACTTTTCCTTCTCTCACGAGAACATGGTGACGAGTTCTATTTTAATAGATAGTTTCTGAGGATATCTAAAAGTGACATAAGTAGAATAACAGGGCTACGTAGTGTAGGAGTAGATATACAAGAGATTATGGAGTATGATATAGATGTAGAAAGGGTCTTAATGTTCCTAGGATAATAAAATTTAGGATTTCCATTCCTTATCAAATACATCTAAGACCCTGACATAATGGAAGTCACACACCTAATATGTGCCAAAATTTGCCCTAGTGTCTAGTGGTCATATATAATTAAAACCTTCCTTTACATTGACCACCACATGGTGCAGAGAGTAATGTTCAACATCTCCAAGTTTATCATAGAGGAGATCATAAAGAATGCATAAGAATGCCATAGAGCATGCGAGACCTTTTATCAGGGATATATGCTTATCCTAATGGTGATGGAGGAGATAGGTTTGATGTATGGTGATGATGACTGCTTATGTGTGTTTCCACCAAGACACGAGTCCCCAACGATGAAGTACCAAGACTTTATCTTCCCCCCAGCTTCTCATAGAAATATAAAACTAGAGTGTAAGGGTGGGCTGATAGGTATGTGGAGGCCTTTGAAAAGGAGTGATAAATTCTACAAGAATTCCCTTAGTAACTCATGAGAACAGATACCTTCACCTTGATGCAACACTTCTATGTGGTATACCTAGTGCTCATAGATGATAATCTGCCAGGTTGGCTTTGATTACCTTATGCATTCTCAGTAAATACTTCATGGTGGCACTAAAAATAATCTCAAATGTGCATCAAATTGATATCTAAGCCAAGGCCATAGATCATAACATAAGGATGATGAGGCACTAATTTGTGCACCCCAAATCCAAAGCAACTAGGGATGAGGAGGATGATAGTGATAGGCTTGACATCCATTCCCTCCAAAGAGTAATAATCAATGGAAGAATTTTCAACCTATACTATGAGATGAAGCCACACAAGAAGGGCAGAAATCTTAGTAAGGATGATGATCGCCCCATCCTAGCTGGTGATGAAGGAAAGGATGCATCGAAGCTTTAGGCAAAGTCACTGAAGAAGAAGTGGGGTGAGAAATTAGAAGAGATTACAGAGCACATATAGCTGAAACTAGCCTCTAAGGAATAAATCATGCCACTTACCCCAAAGAAGTGTGTGACATTCATGTAAGAGGGTGCTTTTTCCAAAAATTATTCAATAAAAAAGATTAATGGACCTATATCATTCCCTACCAAGACCCTTACGAATATGGAAAGACAGGTGGCCGTAGTGCCCATTATAGAAGAAGAGACTGAAGAAGATAGGGCAGGGACTTATATCCTATAAATAGGGGACTGTGAAGAGGATATCAGTGCTATAAATGGTTAGGAGGCCCTAAAAAATGACATGATCATCATGATAAAAATAACAGAGGAAATGACAATCCTTACATCCAACACCACCTCATCAATGAGTCCACCTTTGAAACTGACACTAGCATCAAAGGTTAAGTCCTCCCTAATAGCCCCTCAAACTATCAAGGAGAAAAGGGTAGCCTGGAGGAAGATGGGACTCAATGATGAAGATATAAACTAGGCTTTAGTGATTAAATAAAATCAAAAATTTGATTGGGAATGAAAAAAATCCAAGTTAGAAAAAAGGGTCCCAAAGGTTCCCTAAAGCACATGACTAGCAATAGAAGTGGTCAAACAAGTGCCAAGTGACCCCACCAGATGAGTAGAGGAAATTATGAAGGTATGCCCAAGTAGTGAAGGGGTGTGTGGATATAAATAAGGTGATATTGGTACCTCAGAATAACAAACAGAGACAATTGAGGAGCACTAATAAAAATAAGGTGACCTTAGCACTGAAAGAGTAACCCTTGAATTAAATATTGAAAATCCCAAGGATGAATAAATGGATGAGGGGAAGAATTCTGATGAAGCAATGCCCAAGGACCAAGCTAGTAACTCCTCAATGGATCACATCAAAGAGAGTGGTGGTGCTAGTGAAGACGAACAAGTATGGATAAAGAAGTCTATCATCAAGAAGGATGATAGAGAGCTTAACATTAGGGAAATGACATAGAATAATTAAGGGGATGAAAATTTATACTTTTATGAAACTATGGCCCCCCAAGCTACCAAAAAAAATATGCGTAAGCATATCTCATTTGCACTAGACCATTATATGGATGAGTCCCAATTCAAAGAGCCAAGGGTGACTACTTTGAGCCTGGAATATTCTAAGGGAAGGAAACCCTTCTTGTTGACCCACATGCCATAAATACAATTCAATCTTGGAATACACTAATAAAAATAGACACAAAAATAATGCACCAAAATATCATAAATGATGGCAAGATGAGGAAATTAAAGAAGCTCCGCAAGGAAGCCAAGGAGTAAGCACCTACCAACATGTTCAAGTTATAATAGCTTTGTGAACATGTAGAAGTGGTTGAGCCATCTCTTCTGGTTGGCATCAACACTTCAAACCTTTTAGAGGTTGATAAGATTTAAGTATTGGTGGGGCAGATGCTCCAAAGACTATAGCCTGAGCTAGCACAAGAATAAGAAGAAGAGGAAAACCCCAGCATCACATTGAAAAAGGAGCTATCAGATAAGCTCCACAAGGTAGAGGATCTCTTCATAAAGTTGAAAGAGGGTGTATAAACAATAGATGTTATTTTCTTTAATTTTTCCAACCAAGCTATAGTGATAGACACACGCTTAAAACAAGCGATGGGTGAAAAGGAGTAATTAATGGCTAAAGTGTACTCTGTAGGTAAGGAAAAAAGGTCACAGATCATGAGCAGTGTCAACATATTGAGTAACTAGATCAAAGACCAAGAAATAACCTTGAAATAACTATTCCACACTCTATAGACTAAGGCTTGTGAGCAAGGGGATATCTTAGATAGAAGTGTGTTAAAGGTGTAAGCCAATGAGAATCCTTCCGTAAAGAGCTAGATAAAATAGATACACTTTCCCTCACTCTAACATCATTCGAGATTGATATCACCGTACACGAAATCAAGCTAGCCATAAAGGGATTTGAGGACTTCCACATAGAACTCTAGGAGAATGTGCCTGAGTTTTGTACTCCCAAGAGTTTGATGACTTAGTCCAAGGATGGACTAAGGATATTTTATATGGGGTAATGTTGGGCCCCTAACCTATTAGTAGAGTATTCACACCAACTTGACATCCACCTCGGTGCATCTAGATATTTTGGTAAAGGGTTAGCCTAATAGTTTTTGTAGCCAGTTAGAGGATGTAGCATAAATCTTGTGCTAGCTGGCAGATGGTTAACCATCTCCTAAATATTCAAGACATCAATGAATATTTATAGAAAAATGGAAAGTGTAGTGTGGGGATTACAGAGTCATGGAGTTGATGGTTATGATGATGGAATTCTAGCTCAACACTCAGTGTGCAACTTCTACCCTAGCTAAGATGATCATAAAGGCTTATATAAGGATCTTGAGCCAAAAGATGAAAAGAGATGGATAATTTTAGTGAAGCTCTGGTGGAATGACTTGGAAGCCATGCTCTGTAAACATTTATCTAATGGCCATTAAAGCTTAGAAACAAAATGGAGGCCACTCTAGGTCTAATTATATATGCCCAAGCTCATATATGAGCCTTTGGGTTGTTATTATTATCATTTGAATATAAAATCTTGATATGGACTTTGAATAATGATAAATGGTGTTGAATAAAATGTACTAACTGTGTCTAGTTTGCATGACTTGTAGCAATGCTAATGGGATGCAAATGTTTGTGATGTCACACTTTTCATTAGTTATGTGAATTAGTGTTCATACATTTTGTTGGTTTTCCTAATTTAATGGAGTCTCTATAATTTCTGTGACATCATTGTCATTTTACATGGAGGATGAGTATAGGTATGCACCAATATACCCAATCCCTAATCAATGTGCACTTGTGTAGTATGGGGAGTAAATTGAACCAAAGTAGTCTTATGACCCACTAAGCACCTATATACCTTGAGCTTAATCCGATAAAGGCATACACCTATGGATCTGCCTGAGTTATGCTTTTGGGGCATTTCTTAAGTCTTCCTCGTGAAGACTTGCACCATGGCACAATTAGCTCAATGTGGGTACCGATTCATTCTCAATTGCGCTTCTTATGAGCGCATAAGGCTTGTGCCTTATGTAGATTGATGCCAACACAACTGAGTGTTTAAATGTTGAATGCAAAGGGAACATCCCATGCTTGTGCTTAGTTGTAGTAAACCACCCCTAGACATTCATGACACCACTAGTGTCAAAACTAAGCATTGAGGGACTCCTTAGAGGGGATGCAACCAATATAGTAAGTAATAACATAATAATTTATATATCACTTACATAATTTATTAAAGACATCAATTTGTAAGTAAATGTTAGGATGAGATGGAGAAGAAAAAATTATACCTCATAAAATTTTAAAATAAATTTCTTAACTCATTTTTACACCATCTTTCCTTCTTTTTATAATATTAATTACAATTAAATGGTAAAAAAACCATTATATATTTTTTTAAATATATAAATTCAAATGGAAAATACATAATTAATTTTAGAACTCCTACAAACATAATATAAGAAACAAGTGAGACAATAAATTATAAAAAATCAAAAGTGACATGAAACCTTAAGATAACAAGCTTTCACATGGTAGATTTATTCACTCCACATGAATAATAACTTAACTATTTTTTAATTCAAACATGCATGAAGTATGTTCTTCCAACCTTTTTATAAATAATGCCAACACTTTGTAGTCATATATTATTATCTACTGTTTCAAATACAAGTGTTTTGAAATTAATATTATATTTTAAAAAAAAAATCTACACCATTTTTTCAACAAGTTTATATATAAATATTAATATTTCAATGTTAATTTTATATGTTAAGGATATTGTTGTTCGTATAAAAACTCTTTTTAATATTATCATTTTAATCTTTCTTACAATTTATTGATATTATAGTTGTAAACTTATTGTTAATATTAAAAAAATAAAATAATGGTAATTAAAATTTAAAAATGGGTTGTACCTTCTAAATTTATAGGAAAAATTACAAATTTATAAATATTTAAGATTTTAGATCAATTTTTTTAAAGTAGAACTATAAAGTTAAAAATAAAATCATCAGTAATTGATTGGAAAGTTTTTATGATTTTAAAAACATAAAAATAAAGATATAAATGGATATCAACTAAATTATATTACATATATCTATAAAAATTTCATTAAAAATAAACATACAAAAAGTTAAATCAAATTAATTTTTGAGAAAGAAAATTTCGACCTAGAAGATACAGATCACATAATTTTATGTTGAAGAATATAAAAATAAAGTTCTAACTTATAATTATATTTTATAATGGTTAGTGTATGCCAAATTTCCAATGTAGCATGATTTATTGCCATGGATAATGTATGCCTGATTTTTAAATCGATGTAAATATTAGAAATTTTCAAAGGTACTGGCAATAGAAAATGCGTGTGGGAGATGAATTATTTTCATTTGATAATTGTTTTAAATTTTATGAGATAGTTTTCATGTGATAATTGTTTTAAATTTTATGAGATAGTTTTAATGTGACAAATATTAAACCTACATCATGGAGGTACGTGTTGTCTCTTTGACAATTTAACTTATGAATTATTTTAAAATGAATCATTTACAATAGTTGAATTTTTTGGGGGAAATATATGTAGGTATCCGTGGATGTTGCTAGCCCTTTGGATGTTCCTTGTGATTGTTTCATTGATTACTAGTTAAATGATTGAGATTTGAAGTATTATAATATCCATAGGACTTAGAAATTTTCCCTTGCCTCATGACACTCTCATTTGAAAATTTTGAAAATATATGCTTCCAATCGCAATTACTTAAAAGTTAGCAATGTGTAAAATGTTGAGAGTGTAATGTCCCTAATTGGTTATATATATATATATATATATATATATATATATATATATATATATATATATATATTTATCAATTTTAATTTTAATTAAATTGTTTTAGGATTATAAAATTAAATATTTTCCCTTTTTATCTTAATTAAAGAATAATAATTTTACATTTGTATTTTATGTGAATATAATATTGTATAAGTAATTAAAGTTTTATATTATTTATGTAATAAAAAATTAAAAAAAGGGAGGTTGTATCAGACACAACTTTCTAAATTTCAATAATGTATAAGTTAAACTTTAAAAGAATGGAAATGGTTATGTTAGTTTATTTTTTGAGAAGTATCTCATAATTGAAGAAATTTGTTTTACAAATGATCAAAGTAAAATAAAATAAGGAATTTTTATGTATAAAAAGATACGTTTTGGCCCTCCCCCTTAACACAACCCTTTGGGAAGAATATGTGAAGATAAAAATAGTGTATAAAACTAAGATGCTCAAAAAAATGTCAAATAATATCACCATCCTTTTTCTTGTACTCATTACCAACTCTTGTGACTAGTACAAAAATACTCCAACTAATATAAAAAACCTTCACAAAAAGATAGAAAGATTTTAATCTTATCAAAATAAAATTAAATTGATGTTGATAGCTTAAATTAATCCAATAAATTATTGACTTGATAGCTTTTTGAAACAACTTGTTTAGTATATCCATATCCATCACTTTATTTGAAGTCTTTCGCTTCTTAATATAAAAATCGAGCTTAAGTGAAATGTGATTCAATATGATCCTAATCCCTTAATTCTTCCAATTATTAAAGACATCTCACTTCTCCATGGAAAAATAGAAAGTTTCAATCCCAAAAATAATCTTCTACTATTTCCTAGTCCTCAAGGAAATCTCAATGGATAACTCTAATGCATGATAGTTGTGTGTTAAGGCAACATTAAGACACCTATAATAATATCCATCTTCACCACCATTAAGACAATAATATAGTCCTAAATATATATAAAAGTGAAAAAATATGTGAAGATCTTTAAAAAAAAAATCAAAAGGTTTTGAAACTAATTTAAATTGAGTTCAAATGATAGCTGTAACCATTTTAAGTTTTAGAGCTAAATCCCTTCAAAAATACGAAAAAAAAGAGTTTTTTCTAAATATAAAATTATGAAATTTGGTAGGAAATCACCTATCACTCCATTTCGTACTCAAAAATACAATGAATGATCAAATTTACTCTTTTTTACTCTAAAACCACAATGTGCCTTTCAGATTGCATTATTGATGTGGTACCACCACTTCCCACTTCTAAATTCATTTGAAATATGACTAATAAAAATACATAAATAGAAAAAAATAGACTCCAATGAAACCCAAACATGTGATATCCAACTCAAATAAAATTTTGATAAGTATTCAATTTTATGAAAATTATATATCATTCATACAATATATATGAATCCAATCACAGTGTGCTCTACTTCATAAGTAAAATTTAAGATGCCATGTCACAAAATTTTCCACACAAATTACTAATGATCATGACCAAACCACCACTACCATCGTGACTTTTATTGTGAATAAACCACAATTAAAATATAATCTTGCAAGCACCTAAAAAGGATCATAAGGGGACAAGTGGAAGGTTTGAACCATAGTTCCTCTAATAAAATCATTACATCAAGTTATATTTCCAAATTATCTACCCTCGTATATTAATTAGGATTATTTGTGCCCGAGTGTAATTAAACTTAGGTTGCAAATCCTCCTCCATGTGTGCTTGATCCCTTGGCCATGTGATCTATCCATGCATGACTTACCCCATATATGAACACCGTGATGAAGCTCTAAGTTAAAATTTTCACCCTTCATGTGACATGTCACTTCCGTTAAACCCCAAGCACTAAAGAGCCTAAATATTTTGGATTGTATCATTAAATTAGATATCACATGAAATTTATTAGTAAGAGAAAAAAAAAAAGTATTAATAGGTTTCATTATTCCTCTCTTTCCATAACCAAAAATAATTGTATTTTGCAGGTAACATGTTTGAATCTCTAAGAGGACTATTTTCAAGGAAAATAAGTGTGAATTTTTGGGAATAACATATGCATGATAAACTAATACATAGGAGATATATGATTTATTAAACTTAAACATAAAAGGATAAAGATAATAAAAAACATATATGCATGATTTCACTTGGGAAATCCCTATCGAGTAAAAAACCTTGCATAATTATCTTATTGATTATAATATAATATTAATTGTTTTAAAATTATACACCATGTTACAAGGTTATATTCACTTTAATATAATGATTTATTATATATTATAATTTACACACTTGACCATGTGTGTTAAATTTTCAACTACCACATATATTTTTATGGAGAATCATGCCTTTATTTGGCACTCACTTTATAATGCTTAAAGATTAGGGGAATATGTATTCACAATATACTAAGTGATATGATCAAAGTGTAGCACTCCTCAACATCTCCATGCTAAATCACCACCAATACATTTCTATAATTTATTAAAACTAATAGATATAATCAAAAAAGTGTATGAAACGATAGTAGGACGCGGGAATGGCTGCAAGCGGTGGTGGAACCGGCGGCCCGTCGACAGGCCCCAGGACAGAGGCAGAGGCACCTGGGGCGAGCTCTCATGGCCAAAACAATTTTTACACCAGCAAGCGCTCCAGGCTCAGCAAAATCAATGGGTGTCTTCTGAGAAGCTAAGATCAACCTGTATTGGTCATTCCCCAGGCAGCTGTACAAGAAGATGTAGAATACCTGTCATCACACACACTCATTTGCAAATTTCTGGGTATCAGGATCCCTTTGGCGGCTCTAGAAGCTTGGATTCGCCACCCCTGGGCCATTGAAGGAGACTTTGACATTATGTTGGCTGGAAATGGGTATTTTCTGGTAAGTTTTTCATCTGTATCTGACAGAAATCATATTTTTGAAGGAGGTCCTTATTTCTATGAGAGGGTGGGCCTGTTCCTTAAACCCTGGCATATCGGTTTTAATTCAGCTGATGAACTCCCAGCTTGTGTTCCAGTCTGGGTTCGTCTTCCGCGGCTTCCGCTTGAATTCTGGCGGGAGGATATTCTCAGGCAGATTGGGGCTATGTTGGGTAAGCCAACGGCTATAGCACACCAGTCACTAGATAAGAAGATCATTTCGTATGCTCGTATTTGTGTTGACATAGACTTAAATAATCCGCTACCAGATTCCTTAGAAATTTGTATGGGTTCTCTGTCATGGATTCAACAGCTTGAGTACGAATCCATTCCCTTCAGGTGCAGAGTTTGTCATGTATATGGCCACCTGCACCGACAGTGTCCTCAGGCGGCCAAAGTTAATGAATTTGGCTCAGATTTTCAAATGTCAAAGGCAGCTGATGGTAGGAAGGAAAATGGTCATAGAAATCAGGCCGAAAACACTAAATCTCTTCCTGATAAACTAGGCAAAGGGAAAAATGTAAGTATTTCAAGCTTGGCGCAAGGGCCAGGAGACCATTTTCAAACAGGGACGGATGGTTTCATACCTGCTAAAAAGAGAGCAAGAGGACGTGGACCAAGATGTGGGAATGCTGATAGACAAGTGGACCTGGGCTTTAATAGATTTGAGGCTCTTGACTATATGGCTATAGAAGATGGCGTCCCAATGGAAGAGTAGGGGATAGAGATAGAGCAATCTGGTCAGTGTTTAGATTGTAACGCAGCCCCAAATTTGCAGGATCAAGTGCCTCTTGGCTGCTCTCTGCAACAGGAAAGAGGCAAGGTTGAGGAACAGTGTGAGTTGCCTGAGAAGGAAGCCAGATGGGCAGATTTGGTTAAAGAAGGGGAGTTTGGGAAAAAAGAAAAAGGGTCCAGCAGTGCCCTTGGACTTATGCAAAAACAATTTAAGAAAGCAAACTCGGCTGCTCCTTCCAAAGTTGGAAGAAGAAAGGACCAAGATAGGCTGAAAATTACTGGTGACTTGCTGGTGGAAGCTGGGGTTGTCAAAACCTTGGACGAACATTTTCCCCACCCCACCCAATGATTGTGTTATCATGGAATGTTAGGGGATTGCATAGCGCCCCTAGAATAAAAGCTATGAGTAACTTGGTTCGGGATAATTTTTCGGATATTTTTTGCATTCAGGAGACTAAATTATCGGTTGAAGCCTTTACTGATTGTATGTCAAATATTTGGCCTAGAGGACAGTGGCAATGTATTGGAGCATGTGGTAGTGCTGGAGGTTTAGCTATAGGATGGGACCCAAGGAAAATTCTACCTACTCATTGGATGTCAAGCAATTCAGCTCTAACAATGATGGCTTCTTCTCTTGAGTCCAGGGAACAATGCTTGATCACCAATGTTTATGCCCCTGTTGATATTGATGGACAATTGCAGCTATGGAAGCACATTCGTTACATCCAATCATGTCACCCATTCCTGCCTTGGATTGTGGCTGGTGATTTTAATGCGGTACTAAGTCTTGAGGAGAAAAGAGGAGGATTGATTCGGCTTGGTCCTTCTGCCGAATGTCTTCGCCATAATGTGGAAGTGCTGCGCTTATCGGATGTTAGACCCTCAAATGGGCTGTTCACATGGAACAATAGAAGAACAGCTGCCATTTCCGAACGCCTGGATAGATTTTTAGTTTCCTGCTTTTGGCAATCTAGTGCTATTTCCATCAATTCTAAAATTTTGGACTGGAGGGGTTCCGATCACTGGCCTATCAAGCTGTCTATCGGCTATATTGATAGGCCCAAAAAGCCTCCTTTTAAATTTCAGATGATGTGGCTTAGAGACACCTCACTCCATGATCTCATGGCTCAATGGTGGAGAATGGGGGGGCCTCCATATGGTACAGCCATGTATGCCTTTCTAAAAAAGCTCCAGTTTGTGAAAAGAAAGTTGCAGGGCTGGAACAGGACTTGTTTTGGAAACTTGCAATGCAGGAAAAAGCAGGCTCAAGGATAGCTGGATGAAATAACCAGGCAAATAAGAGACTGTGGATTCTCGGAAGATCTTCGCTCTGAGGAAGCTAGAGCTGCCAATGCTTTAGCGGAATGGGAACTTCGGGAAGAAATTTACTGGAAGCAGAAAGCCCGCAATGACTGGCTTCAAGAGGGAGACAAAAACACAGCCTTTTTCCATAAGTCTGTGCAGGCTCGGCGCAATGGTAATTTTATCACCTCTCTTGTTACTCAGGATGGAACTGTCTTAACCTCTTCCCAAGCTATTAGTGGTGAAGCTGTCCGGTATTTCTCTGAGCTTTTTGCTAGTGATCTGGCGCCAGATGAAGGGGCAGAAAATACTGTTATATCATGCATTCCTAGATTAGTAAATGAGGAAATGAATGAATGCCTTTTGCGGCCAATTGCTTTGCTGGAAGTGGAAGAGATTGTCTTCAGCATGAAGAGAGGTAAAGCCCCTGGTCCTGATGGTTTCCCAGCTGAATTCTTTCAAGATTTTTGGGATATTATAAAACAAGATCTAATGGAGGTGGTTCAGGAATCGTATTCAAGCAGAGCAATGCTTAGAGCCCTGAATGCTACGTTCCTGGCACTTATTCCAAAAAAGGAACAGGCTGTTAATTTGGAGATGTATAGGCCCATTGCGCTTTGCAATGTTATTTACAAAATCATTTCAAAAATTATAGCACATAGATTGAAAGGTCTCCTCCCGGGCCTTATTTCGGAAGAGCAAGGGGGCTTTGTTGCTGGAAGACAGATTTTGGATGGAGTGGTTATCGCTGCTGAAGCAATCCACTCTATGAGCACTTCTCAGGAGAAGGCTATGTTTATAAAGCTTGATCTTGCCAAAGCCTACGATAGAGTTAGTTGGAGATTTCTGAGCAAAATCCTCCTTGCATTTGGTTTCAGTCAGGAGTGGATCAGCTGGGTTTTCAGTTGTATTACAACGCCTTCCTTTTCGGTTCTTATAAATGGAGCTCATACGGAGCTTTTTGGTGCTTTGCGTGGCCTTCGACAAGGAGATCCGCTTTCACCATATTTGTTTATAATTATGGCCAAGGGGCTTGGGAGGCTCCTCAAATTTTGGGCCTCTCAGAATACTTTACAGGGATGGAATTGGGGAAATAGGATCACGACCTTGACTCATTTACAATTTGTTGATGACACCATTTTAGCTGGTAGAGCGTGGATCCGTGAAGCGGAGGCTTTCCGTCACACCCTTGATAATTACTTGGAGGCTTCGGGACAAAAGATCAATGAGCACAAGTCTTCTATTTTCTTCTTCAACACGCCAGATTCTATTCAGAGAAGAATAGATGCCATTCTGAGATTCCAAATTCATACACTACCAGTTACTTACTTAGGCATTCCCATTGTTGTGGGGAGGCAGCCCAGGCTTTTTTGGCAGAATGTCTTGGACAAGCTAAGACGAAAGATCAGCCATTGGACCCATAGATGGCTGTCCACTGCAAGTCGTGTGATTCTTCTGCAATCTGTTATTCAGGCGTTGCCAATTTACAGGTGCATGATTCAAACTACCCCAGCCTACTTTCTCAAAGAGTATGATGGCCTTTCCAGGAGATTTTTATGGAGCGGGAATCTCCAAAACACCAAGTGGAGCCTAATCAACTGGGAGACGGTGTGTAGACCAAAGCAGGGAGGAGGCCTGGGATTACGGTCAGCTATTTTGGGCAGCCAGGCCTTGGCTGCGAAGTTATATTGGAGATGGTGCTCTAATCAATCAGCTCTCTGGGCCAAAATTTTGACTGCTAAGTACTTTCCTGATACTGCGCCTCAAGACATTTCTAGATTTCCTCTTGAGGGCAGAGGCTCGATGGTTTGGAGTACCCTTAAGGCTGGTGCGCAGTTAGTGAAGCAGAATCTCTTCTGGGTGTGCAACAGTGGGTCTAAAGCTTTGTTCTAGGAAGACTCTTGGGATGGTAAGCCTCCCTTGCTGGACACACATCCTCACCTTTAGCCTTTTGCTGAAAGCTTTCTCGCAGCGGGTTGGAACACCGTGTGGCATTATAAGGAGACTATCAGCATGGGATTGGCTATTGGATATAGATGGAAAAATTCTTCTGACTGGCCACCGGGAGGATCTGTTGAGGATAGAAATGAGCTTCGCCATATCCTGGAGTTCAGAGGATGTAGTTCTGTTCAGGGGTGTGATGTCCTTGCCTGGGGAGGAGATGCGTCTAGACAATACTCTGTTTCGTCTGGATACACGCTCTTGGTTAAACAAATTTTCAATGTAGAGCAGGTTCTGTGGGGGAAAAAAGTATGGAATTCGATTTCTTGGCCCAAATGCAATTTTTTTCTATGGACCCTGACACACAACAAATGTCTCACCTGGGAAAATTTATGTAAACGTGGTTTCCAGGGGCCATCTGTCTGTATTTTCTGTTATAGCAGTGAGGAGACAGGGGAACATCTATTTTTCCAATGTCCCTTTGTTAAACAGGTTTGGCACCTGTGGTGGTCTACCTGGGGCGCCCCATGCCACCATGTGCATTCGCTGTGCGAATTCTGGAACAAAATCGGGCCTAGTTCTGCTAGGAGTTCGCTGCTGCAAAAGACATGGGAGGTTGGTCCTTTTATCTTATGGAATTTGTGGTTAGAAAGAAACAGGAGAATATTCAGGGGTGAGCGGCTTGAGTGGAGACAGCTGTGGTCAAAAATCTTAAATTCTTTGCAGGAGACTTTGCACGCCAAGTGTTTGAATGGAGCTGAGTTGGACGCTGAGGAGGGTAGTCAACTTCAATGGCTGGGCTTAGTTTTAAATCCTGGCAATGAATTAGCGCTGGCTGGTGGTGCGCAGCCAAGAAACAAACACAAGGCGCAGCCTGTTAATAGAGAAGGGCGTTGGCAGTGACCTGAGCCTGGGATTATCAAAGTTAACACGGATGGATCCTCCCGGGGTAACCCAGGCGTGGCTGGAATAGGAGGTGTTGCTCGGGATAGCTCCAGAAGAATCCAGTTTCTCTTTTCGATTTACAAAGGCTGTCATACTAACAATATTATGGAAGCCATGGCGGTTCTGGAAGCTTTGAAACTCTGTTGTCAATATGGATGCCACAATGTTATCTGCGAATCGGACTCGCAAGTTGTGGTAAATTTGCTGAACAACGATTTGGCAGGTAAAGTGGATTGGCATCTTAATCTCATTGTTCTTCAGATCAAACAGTTAAGTATTTCTTTGAATTCCATTGCTTTCAAACATATTCCGCATGAATGGAATGGCGTTGCTGACTGTCTTGCCAAATGGGCTTCGGAAAATGGATCCATGTGGAGCGTTAATGATCTGAGAATGCTCCCAACGAGTATGTATCAGGAGATGGTTCAGCTGGTGAACCAAGAAAATGATTTGTAATCCGGTTTTTCCATTTTTTTAATAAATTTTTACCCCTGTTAAGTTCAAAAAAGTGTATGAAACACCTTAAGATATCCTCCATTGTTTAAAATGTTGCACAACTCCTCACAATGCCTTACTAAAAACCAACCATTGTTCTCCACTAATAAACCTTCCATAGTGTAATGAAACTATGAGAATATCCATTCACAACTTTACCATCATTCCTACATATTGTATAATTTAAATGGGTTTCATGGGTAGTCTCCGTGCAAGCCTAAACAACCATCTCTACTTATGAAATCAATCTATAAAATATCCTAGGTAGCTAGTGCTTGTGTAACACTTACCCTGCACATGACTACCATTGCATAAATACATGAAATTTTGAGACATTTTAAAAATAATTAATACTTGTTTAACACTTTACATAAGGTACTAAAAATCCATCCTTTAGTATCTTTAGGTATCCAACCCCATCTCCTTCTAGCACCAATAAAATTTATCAACACTAACTACCTTAATTAATGAATCCACAACGTGTTCTTTTGTGTCCACTTTCATTTTCATTTTTATTTCTTCCACAATTTTTAAAATAAAATTATACCACACATCAATGTGTTTTGTACGAGAATGATACTTATGGTTCTTTTCTTGAAAGATTGCACTTTAACTATCATAATCTATTTTTATATTCTTCTATGTGAATCCACCCATAGAACACAAAATTTCAAGCCACACCACTTCCTTGCTTGAATTAGTATCAATGATAAATTCATCTTTGGTATTAAATAAAAAACACTAGTCTATCATTTTATCACCCAATTCACAACTCCACCAACAAATTTAACACACATGCATTGGTAAACCAATGACAATCAAGATCTCCAGCCCAATCAAAATCCATGTCGATTCAAATTCCTACTTTCACCAAGCTTAATTTGATAGGAAATCACATAGTCATAATTCCCATGTAAATACTTGTAGGTTACCTTATCTATTTACCAATGTTGCTTATCCAGATTGGACATTAGTATTCTCACTACAACTAATTTTTATGCACTGTTACTTCTTGTAGAGACCATTGCATACATCAAGTTTCTCATTACACTTGCATACGAAACTTGAACCATGTCCTCTAATTCCTACTTGTCTTTAGATAGTACATAGTTTATAGATTATAACAAACTTGAAAAGGTGTGTGCATAGGTCAATAGTCATACATCATGAACATTGCCAATACTTGTTCAACATTCTTCCTTTCGTCTAGATTTTTTGTTTTGTTTTCAAAATCATGCTTTATTTCTATGCCCAAAATGAATTTTCTAGAACTAAGATATTTCATATCAATTTGTGTAAATAGTTGATACTTTTCTTGATTGATCATGCACTTATTTCTAATCAAAAACATGTCATCCACATAGAGAACTATGATGAAAAAAATATCATCCCCTTCCTTGTAATAAACACAAGGGTCATAATTTTTATGTGCAAGCCCAAGTCCAACCACATAAACATCAAACTTGTGATTCCACATTCTAGGTGATTAATTCAATTTGTAGATGATTTCATCTTTCCCTTTTTCTTTGAAGCTTTCTAACTATGAGATGTATATTTCTTCTTCAATATATCCATGTATAAATGTTGTATTAACATTCATTTGATTTATCTCAAGATCAAATGTAAAAATAGTAGCTAAAGTTAACCTAATTTAATTCAATTTATCAACAAGATAAAATATATCACCAAATATAATTTCCTCTAATTATGAAAATATCATTGTTCCTAGGAAAACCTTATACTTCCCTAGCTTCCTTTGTATATTTTGTTTCTTCTCAAAAACCCATTTGTAGCCCACAAGGTTTTTTCCAAGTGGTAAATTTACTAAGTCACGAGTCTCATTTTTTTAGAGACTCCATTTCATCCTTCATTCACTTATTAAAATACTTTCACTCTAAGCAACCAATAAATTCCTTCACTATCTTGGGGGATTATCCATTGATCATTTATTATAGGAATGCAAAACAAACATTTGGCAGGTTATACCTTTCAATTATTCTATGCATCCATTATGATATCTTCATAATATGAATCATAAGTTACTCCTCTTATTATGAATACTTTGAAATTTCATTCTTCACACCATACTCTGATACCATCTTCTTAACATATATGTCAACCTACACCTTATATTTTTATTAATTTGGATGCTTCTTTGGTTTGTATTTCACAATGACCTTACACATCTCCTTGAAGACTTGATTATAACTATACACTATCTTATTTCTCTTGTGATTTAAAATATTGTACTATTTGACACCACTCCCATACTCAATAAATATGGACTTCCCAAACATAAATTAAAATTTTGATTTTTCCTTTGTAATGTGAGAGTAAGCTTCGAAACCAAAATTTTGTAGGTTTCACAAGAATTGCTTATTATTGGTCCATGTTTGTTTTATATCCTTATCAACTATCATAGATGTGGGTGATTTGAAATAATTATCCACTGCTTCATCCCAAAAATTATGATCCAAGTTTGCACCACTCAACATACTTTGGTCCTTGTCCATCAATGGCTTGTTCATCTGTTCTACAACCCTAATCTGATACGATATGTATGGAATTATATTTTTATTTTGAATACCAATTTATATAAAAAATAATATAATTCTTTGGATAAGTATTGACCTTCATTCTATGTTCACAACACTTTGATCCTAGTCTACATATGGTTCTCCATAGGGGCTTTGATCTCCTTGATTTTCTTGAGAACTTGAGATATATTTAGGATTAAGTGTATCTAAGTCTTACAAGAGTAGTAATATATGAAAGATACATAGAATATAGACATGTTCAGTGATGGGGCATCTACTAGTATTAAAACATCACTATGGATCACTTACAATATTCAACTTTCCTACATAACATTATTGGGAGTTTTACCTAACTTTGATTTCTATAGACATAATGTTAAAAATATTTGAAGTTAAAGGGATGATTTTCCATCCCTATAGCCATATATTTAGTTAACAACATGCTATTAGTTTTTTAACCTAAAAAACAACATGAACTACTAACTATAGTCACATCAATCCTAAATAAAAAACCCATGCATAAGCCTCTTTCCAATGCCATTGATCTACACATCATTTTTCACTCATCTCTTTTGAATGAGACTTGCAGACCAACATCACTCATTTTAATTGGTGAACTTAGATTCCTCACAAGGCTAGGAATGTCTAAAACCCAAAAGAGATTCTTGAAATTTAGATTCAATCATCCTCTACCTATGTCCATGTAGGTTGAGTTGTCTTCTATAAATACATCACCACCATCATGTTCATACAACCACTCCCTTTTAATAATAATATGATAGTAGGCTTAAAATTCAACAAGCTCCATGAATCATTGTATGCATGTGAGCTTGAGCCTACAAGGTATATATCTCCATACCCATCACCAGTGACCTTATCACTTTAGGATTGCACAACATCTAGTTATTTTGAATTTTCACATTTATCACTTTAAATTCATTATTTAAATTCCTTATCTTTATATATTTCTAACACTTCTTAGAATATCTATCTAGAGTCTTAGCTACCTCTATACTTCAAGAACGTATGCCTAGTCTTCTACTTTCCTCTTTATTTAAAGTGACCTCACACAACAAGACATACTTTTTCCTAATATATTTACATAGACTTGTGCCTCATATACTCTGATAATATATTTATGAATACATATTACACTTTTAGATCCAATGTAGTATTATTCATAACCATCACTAGATTGTCCTATGAGTCTAACAAAGAACACAATAGTATGATACACATTTATTCATCATTCATGTTACCATGTATGGATGAAAATTATCTTAGAATTTTTTTGAATGTGTTCACATGCTCTAAAATTTATTCACCATCATTCATTCACAATGCATACAAATTCTAATGTATGAATATTTTATTTACCAACGACTTCACCTAGTACAATGTTCCTAACTTATCCCAAAGAAGTTTTGAATTATTTTTAATAGAAACATTTAGTATCACTGAATTGTAAAAGCATAATCTAATATATATTCTATCCTTCCTATCAAATTTTTCCTTTTATTTTAGTTTCATTCCCATGGGTGTTGTGTCTATTACAATAATCAACTGATTTATATCTATCTCGAGATCTTCAATCTAGATTTTCCATAACTCAAAATATTAACCACTAACTTTATCAATATTTATCCTTGTGATTAGAGTCATTTTGTTTGCACAATATTTTACTAAAGAAATCCCACATCAAAGAAACTATTTATCACAAGTTATGACAAATTCTAAAAATTTTACAACCACAATTTGATACCAAATGTTTCAAAGAAACCTATGCACTATAAATTAATATAGAGAAGAGATATTCTATGTGAACCTTAAACATGAAAATATAAAGACAAGCACATAAATACACATGATTTTAATTGAGAAACCCCTTTTGGGTAAAAAATGTAACACAACAGCCTTCTTGAGTACAACATAAACTAATTTTTTTATAATGTTATACCAAGTATCAAGGTTTACTCACTTTCATATAATTATTTACTATATATTACAATGCACACGCTTGACCATGTGTATTCATCATTTAATTATCATGCATAATCCTAGGAAGAACCATGATTTTATATAGCGCCCACTTTGTAATGCCCATGAAATAGGGGAATCTACATTCACCAAATACTAAATTGATTGATCAATGTGTAATGATCCTTAATGACTTTGTGTCAAAGAGCCACCTAGACATTTAAAGAACTTATTTATTTTGATAGATAGAATCAAAATATTGTATGAAATGCCTTAATATATCTTTCATTGCTTGATATGTTGCACAAATAATCTTATCACCTTATGGAGACTCAGCCACCACACTCTTATTTGAAACCTTCCATAGTGTAATGAAATTGTGTAGAGAACCTTACACATATTTACCATCATTCCATCAAACTATAAACCTTGCATAGTTATCATCAGCAGTCTCCATACAATCTTACAAAACCAAATTTTATTGTGAAATCAATCTACACAACATCTTATGCAACTAGTGCTTACACAAATAAATAATTTAGAACATACCTTATGCATGGATACCATTGTGAAAATCCATGATGATTTGAAATATTTATCAACATGAATCCAATTTTAGGTGTAGTAACCATTTAAAAAAAAGAGATAGATGATAGAGAGACTTAGAGTGTCAACACAAGGGGCATAATAGATTAATAGATTTCAAAAATTTAGAAAAACTTTAACCCATATTTTCTATAAATGAGTTAATATTCTAGTGATTATTTGTTACATCCTATTTTTTTGTGTCGGGTTTTAGAGCACTTTTTAGTGATACCCTACTAATGAGCTATTGCTTCTTTTTTGATGATGTTGTACGTGTCATTCATGATACGTTGGTGTTGGGGATTGAAGGAGCCAAACATAGAATTAATTCATGCACAGAGAATTGAATACATAGAGATCAATTATTTTAAACACTCTGATATATTATTTCACTCTAATTCATATTATAAATACATTTGAGACATGTTACATATATATTGGAATAATGTCTCCTATAATATATCTAATATTCTATCACACCTAAATATAAACCTATTATGATATATTGTTATCAAAAATAACAATATATCACAACAATATATTCTAACTCACCGTATTAACCATATGGTTATAAACACTAACTATTTACTATTTACCATCCGCTAAATATCAACCTATTTACTATTTACCATCTCAATAAATATCCCATGTAAACATTAGCCATAACATTCACCTACCTAATGTTTACATGGTACAACATAACTCTTTTTTCTACTATAATGTGTTACACAAGCTTGCCTCATAATCTGGATCAAATAAAGGCATGTAAACTGCCAACTAGTTGATTGTCTTGTTGCACATGACCATAACTATGTGAAGGCATGCATCCTACATTTACTCCATGAAAATAACACACTCAACATTCCACTAGTGGATCATCTTCATAAAAAAGGAAGGTAGTTAGAGGACTGCTACACCATTAAAAGTTTATTTACCTTTTACATATGTGTTTTTCTAGATTGACCACCAACCCTTAGAGACACACTCTACAATGTTTTCTACTAGGATTTAAAACATTAGGATTTTGTTTACATCTTGTACACACCAAACTAGAACTAAAAAAACACACACACACTGAATGTCACAATTGACCTTGTAAGAAATCAACTTCTTACTTGTAACCATTGTGTACGATCATGGCACTCAATCTCACACAACAAAGAAGACTGTCACTGCCACTGGTAGTGTTCTTTGACTTTAGCCAATTTGGCTATATATGGAAAATAAAACATTGCTCTATGTTCTCCTCCTACAATGTGAACATTTCCAAAAAACAAACACACTAAAAAAACTAAAATCCACACCATGATGAAATGAAATACACACCACATAAAGGTACCACATCATTGGTGTGGCCCCATCGTTGGTTATCGATGAGAGGTCATTGAAATACCTCCTTCCTCCATGTATCCTCCAGGCTCTTGTTTTGGCTACTTAGTTGATGAAGCCTTGAAGAACAATTGGGGAACAAACTCCTCCCATAATCCAGATGTCACGTAGAAGCGAAAATGCATTCGTAAGGCAATTTTTTTTTATTTTACAAATTTGACTTAGAAATTTTGATAAAAAATTACTTTGATGATTTTTACAAATGGACACCTTGAATCTAAAAATTAACACTTTCAATATTTTGATAATAGACAATAAACTCAAAAAATTGACTCTTTTGACTCTAAATACCTGACCAATAAAAATGATTTAGTTTATGGACAATAAAAATGGATCTTTTTATTTAAGTCCATAAAAATGACAAAAGGTTTACTAAAAAGACTCAACAAAGACAATGAATCAAATTAAAACTACCATTTTAAAAAGATTTATATAAAAATCACGTAAACAAGCTATAAATAAAAAAAGACTTTTATAAAAACTCCTGACCTCTAAACCAAAATGACATGATTGAATAAATAAATAATTAATCACTACCAAATGACTTTGACAATCTAAAGGACAAAATTTTATTATGAAATCGTGGCACCTTTTTTGGGAGTAGTTGAAACTCAATCTTTAGAAGATATTATGCATAAAACAACTATGCAAAACCATTTTGACTATTGAAAATGGTGAGATAAATACCAAGGCTGATAACTCAATGGGGATGGCAGAGGTAACATGTTAATCTACTAATGTAATAGAGAATAATAATAGTCTGATCTGCTATTCTTTTGTCTTGAAATAATTGTGAGTTGGTAGGATTTACGCCATTAGCATTGGCTATATAGAGGGCGATGGTATTAGATGACACCTTGCATAAGTCAAAAGTAAAGGTGCATGAGAAAACATCAATGCAAAATAAGTGAGGCTATATAGATGTTCTACCAGACTGCCAATTTTAAAGTTGAGGAGTTTCCTTTAGAATGATGCCCAACACTAGAATTTGTCACTATACAAATAGAAATCTAAGATAATAAGATCCAAACAGATGCCACCAAATAGTCTCCTCATAATGGACACAATGTTTAGTAGAAGTCTTCATTGTAGTGAGAGTAGAAGCCATAATATCATAAATTTTATATTTAGACTTAAAAATAAACACTTGTGGAATCTCTAAACTACACAGTGAATCAAACATAAGAAGAGATCTTATCAAACTACCAAAAACAATAATCTGCATGAGTCAATAGATTAATCTTATATTATTTAAAGCTATAGTTGGCTTTTCATTTATAGGAGCAACATAGAGTATAATTTCCCCTTAGAAAATCAATATGCTTTCATACCAAAAAGGATCTAGCGTTGATCTGATACCACTATTGGGGATTGGAGGAGCCAAACACAAAATCAATTCATTGATAGAGAAGTGAATACAAAGAGATCAATTATTTCTAACACTCTGATATATTATTTCACTCTAATTCACATTGCAAATACATCTATGACATGTTACATATATATAGGAATAATGTTTCCTATAATATCTCTGATATTCTCTCACACCCAAATTTAAACCTATTACGATATATTGTTATAAAAAATAACAATATATCACAATAGTTTATAATCTATCTCACTGTATTAACCATACGATTATAACCACTAACTATTTACTATTTACCATCTAGTACATATTAACCTATTTACTATTTACCACCCTAGTAAATATCCCATGTAAACATTATCTGTAGTAGTTGGTTGTGGTACATGTGCATGCATTTTGAGCAAGATACCTTACTGGTGTTAATATAGTCTAATAAAGCCAAAGAACTATTGTTTAGAGTCATTGTTCACCTTGAGCTTATGTTCCTCTATAAACTTAAGTCGTATAGCTTTGTAGATGTTGATGCATAGATTTTATGACAAAATATATATTATTTTCTCTTTTTACCTAATAATCAAAAGATTAAAATTGAATTCTAAAGAGAATTCATCTGGGTGGTAATACCTTTGATGTTGTTATATCCTTAACACTTATGTAAATATTTTACATACCTCTCATTTATTCCCACAAATTTTAAATGAAGTAAGGTCAAGTTACTTAAATTAAATATAAATCAGTTCTTCATTTATTTAATAGATTTAACACAAATAATTACAATTGGAGGAATGTGGTGTGGTAGTAATCGACATGATTGAGATGTAGGGGTAGACAAATTAAATGACCCATCTACTATGCTACCCTTGGGGATAAAAAATAAGTTAGTATTAATTCCACCATTCACTAAAATTTATATTTTTATCATGTTCCATTTCCTCATCCATTGCACCACATGGGGGAATAGTGAAATAGAGGAAGTGGGTGAAATAATTGAATTATTGAATCTATTTATTTTCCTTTTAAATTCCATAATAAATGAGAAGAGATTGGTGAATGGAAGAGGAGACATTCATTCTTGGAGGAGGAGCTTTGGGAAGAGAGGAAGGCAAGGAGCAAAATGAGAAGATGGTCTGTGTTAATAAGTCTTGACCAGGCTAGTTACTTTATAGATTTATCTTTTCTATTCATACTTGAATGTGCCAAAGTTTTGTTATTAATTTATTTAATTAAAATTATTAATTACTTGGCATATCTATTTTACAACTAGCAACAATCAATAGATTTTGTTCTATGTTGTTATTTTCAGTCTTCTTATTTAGGAGAGAAAATGTTAGAGTGGATGTAGAATTCTATGAAATAAAAATCTGATGGAGAGATTATATCAAGCAAAATCTAGATTATTTTGTAACACTTAGGTATATAAAATAATTGAGCAATTTTGGAATAGCCAATTGGCATATTTGTGGTTGTGCAGGTTTGTTTGGAAGGCCTTTTAATGGTTGATAAATCACTAGTACAAAAAAACATTATATGATTTTAAAACCTACTAAAAATTGCATATAAATGACCAAACATGATCATGTGACCATTATTAGTTTATTTCAAGTCATTTATAATGTGACCAAATTGACGACTAAACCATTTTTAGTCATGTATTATTTGTTTTGATTGATCGATTTGGTAGTATATTTAGTCATTAATTTATTCATTGATTATTGTAATTTGGTCACTTATTTAGTCATTTTTTATTCACTGATATATTTATTCATTGATTATTGTTAACTAGTCACTTATTTAGTCATTTTTATTCACTAATTTTTATCCATTGGTAGTGTATTTAGTTATTAATTTTAATCATCATTTTGATCAATTTGGTAGTATATTTAGTTATTTTTATTCACTAATTTCACTAGTCATCATTGTGTCTTGATCACATTTTTTATGAGTATTTATACATCAAATAAAATGAATATCACACGAGGCAGCCTCAATCCTTTTAGGCATGTTCTCGAATGGTAAATCCTGGCAAGCTCTTTCACATGTGTAATCATTATAAGATCAGCTTACATTTCACTAAAGATTGGATGTGGGATTTGAAAGATTCAATATTTTTTTATTCAATTTTTGTTAATCCTTGGTGGTGATTCACTTTGGTCTGGGTCCCTTTTCAGTTGTGCAACAATTTAGTGAAGCTTTCAATCATGGGAAGAGAAAAAGTCAGAATTGAACCATTATCATGTGATGAAACCGAAGTGGATTCTATGCTCTGGATTATATGTTATGAAGGTGGAATTTCTCATTTTCTTGAATGTCTAAATGGATATGATGAGAACATCTCCATTCAATTTGCTTCGAGCTAAGATGGTGACCGTAAAGTTTAGGTTAAAGGTATAGAGTTTGTTGTTAGTGAGAATTCGATTTCTAAGGCCACAGTTTTATGATATGAGGGCATAAGATTGAAAATACTTTCCAAAGTTCAAGACCCAAAGGGGTCAAAAAAATTCTTCATTGAAGGAGAAGTGCCGATGAAGTTGCATGGAGGCTTTGATAGAGAGAGCTTGTTTAACCCTTGGGATAAGGTATGCTTCACCATCATAAAATATTTTACCCTTGAAGGTCATTTTAAGTGATTTTATCATTACCATTTCACTCTTTTGAATCACTTTCATCACAAGGTGTTGGTTAACTTCCCCTTCTTCCTCTTGTCATCCCTGGAGATGTCTGTTAAGTCTAACAAAAATTTATTGGAAAAAAACCTAACTACCTCCACCATTTCACTCTACCAATGTCTTATCTTTAGGATTTATCACTTTCACTTTGTGTTGTGTCCCTCTAAGCCTTTAAAAGTGTAGGTGTTAGATAGTTCTTATGACAGTGACCCTAATGAATATCACATTCCCTTGAGAGTCAAATTTGGTTCCCTGGGTCCTCATGGTTCCCTACCCTTTTCCAAGAACCTTGTTCCCCCTCTTCAAACCTATCCCATAAGTTTGAAAACTTTTACCCTCTTCATCTAGATGTGGGTGTCCCTCCTTGATAACTATGACTTCTAGATCCCCTGATCCTTCTCACTCTCTAGCTGTCGAAGGGCTATGAGAGCTAAAATAATAACCCTTCCTTTTTTGGTAATAAAAAGAGGAAATTGACTATTTGGATCAATATCAGGGAAAGAGTAATGACAAGAAAGTGGTGGGGGTGGAGCCTCAAAATTTAGCCAGTGACAAAGAGCACCTAGATGCCCAGGCACAAGGTGAGGAGGCTATGGAGAAAGGGTTTAGTTTTAAATATTAGAGTTGTAAGAAAAGAAAGATGAATATCAAGAGATCCAGGACATTGGCAGGGGGATATTTTTTTGGTAAAGACTATAGACAATCCCTCTACCTCGAATCTGGGGGAGGAAGAAGGTAAATTAAAAGATAAACCCAATCTTGATCAGTAATTGGAGAAGGAGGGAACCAATTCTTTTGAGGAGCAGAATGACTCCACTTATGATTCTGATAAGGAGGATTTCATGGATACTAGTGAAGAGGAGAATTAGATTGAAAGGGAGTTGAAGGAAGTGAAGAAGGGTTTGTGCTCCCTTCAAAATAAAATAAAGGTGCTAACCACTATTTTCTTGAAATTTATCCATCATATGGCTTCTTCCCTATTGATTCTACAAGACCTCCTAGAAGAAGATAAATATATAAAAGGAAAAATTACTAGAATGGAGGACCTTCTCAAGTTCATCATAGAAGATTGGAAAGATTTGATAAAAAAAACTAGTGTTTTTGTTATGGTTAATCCCTAGTTTGTTTGTTGTTGCCTATTTTGATTTTGTCTATTCATTATTTTTCAGTTGTTAGTGGCCTTTGGCCTATTTTATTTCCTCTTGGGATTTTTATACTTTGGATATTTACCCTCTTTAAAAACATATAATATCAAAAACATATAATCGGTGTAATTGTAAATTCTCACTTCTTGAAAGAAAAATTTAGAAAACCTTCAATATGGATTACAAATGATGATTATAGACACCCATTATACTATTTTACTTGTTACATTCTATAGTTGGGGTATCTTTTTGGCTTCCATTGGATGCATAAGTAGTAGTAGTACATATATTTTAAATATATCTATTTAAAAAATGTGGAGAGATGTCAAATTTTAGACTCCAATTTTAGATTTGTCACATACCATATTGATTAAGACTACATTAACTTATTCATTAATTTATAGCTGACAAGAGTATGAAAAAATTGAAGTCATAATATTAAGTATAAGAAAGGTAATTCCAATTAGGCTGTAGATTGCTTAAGTCACCTCCAATTAAGTCATAAGAGTACCTTAATATTAAGCACAAGAAAAGTAGCTCCAATTATGTTGGAAACTAATTATTTCACCGCTAATTACAACACTAATAATAGTCTTGGATTCATGTGGCCATGAGACTTTTAAATGGCTCATGTTGTATGGCAGTGGTCCTTCATTTTATTCACATACCACATAAAATGCATAAATAATATTTTTCTCAATATGTAGAGCATGACTATGATGAATCCATTAATATTTCTCATGAATCAACATTTACAACATTAGGGAATATAGTTTACTCTAATTTGAAACTCAAGATTAATTAATAAATGTTTGGTTATTAGATATAAGTGCCACCAAACATATGACATAATGATGAGACTTCAAAACATATGACATAAAACACATAAAAACATAATCAATCATTCATTTGCACAAATGAAACAAATATTAAGAAGGCAAAATATTGAAATTTTATTGAGAAAAGGTGTTCTTACAATAGATATAAAATAGAAATATGTGTCTTTGCTTTGAAAAATGTGTTAATACAAAGTGTGTTTCTCAGTGTTGTGACTGAGAAAATAGAGTTACAATGCCTTTTTTCTTATACAGCTCCAAAATAGATAAAAAACACTAAGAATATCCCTAAACAACACATTCAAACTATTTTCTAAAGCAGTGGACCAAGCTGTCTAACAACTAATACATGATAAACATCAACTATCTCATTTTTTTCAAATATTTTAGTGGCCACCGTGTGAAGGTCCCTTGTTTCTCTTTCGAATGGATAGCTCCATATATTTTGTCTTAATAATCAAGGGGTATATTACTTGTGACCTTTAAAATATTTACATTTGTATTTCATGTTCCTTTCAATTTGACTCCATGTACAATAGATAGTGAGTGAATCTTCCCAATGCCCACAACAACTGCATCAAATGGGTCCAACACCTGGAATTTATCCCCTTCTTTGAGTTTATCAATAAATGTCTGCAAAAATAAAAAAACACATTATATTCTAAAAATGGAGTGGTTAACAGTCACATATAGAGTTGCAGAGGAAATTTGAATCAATTATGGGTTCTTCAAGAAGAAAATGATGACTTGAGGAAAGGGGATTCACAAGGTGTTAATTTAAATTTAGGATATGGTAGAGTTGAAGTGAGTCAAAGGGAGAAGATTTTGGCTATCAATTCTCTTTTGAATGATGGAGGTGGTTACGCACAAAGCTAGGATGAAAGAGTGCCCTTCCCAATGTTATAAGTACTTTGTTTCAAAACTGGAACAATATCAAAAGACATTCTACTTATCATTGTTTATGGTTGATAAGTCCCACAATTATAATCTGGGAACTCTGGAATGAATGGAATAGAAGATTTTTCTAACACAAGGAAATGAGTCTCAAATCCATCCAAAACAAGATTGAAGCGAGTATTGTGGAAATAGTTAACAACAAATTAAACTCTATTACGTTAAAATAATATTTTAATCATGAAGAATGATAAAACATTGGGATAAATAACTGACAACTATTATATTACCTTAACTAATTTAACACAACTATGATGATTGTGCTACAAATTCTTGTCTAGTTCATCATGATCACTATCAATATCAGCAACTTTATTGACATCATGAAGGCATTTTTGTTATCCTACTACTTTGATAAAATTTATATGCATGTGATTTAACAATCATGCAAAAAATATACAAAGCATTAAATAGTCAAGTAAAGAATGCAAGCTATAAATTTTTCCAAAAGAACATTTTATGGATCACTCCAACAATAAAGAAACTGGGTTGGATTCTCCTATGCTCAAATTTTAATAATATACATATTAAGAGGCATTTTTATACATAATTTCCAAAAAAGAAGAAATGATATCAATAGAGCCTCTTACCTCAACTGAATCCATGGATTTATGGTCATTTCATGTAGAAATTATAGGGTTAATAGAGGAAACCAACTCTGAAACTTGCTGAGTGAGACTGAATATGCAACTCATTACCTATTGGTACCCTTCATTTGAGTTAACATGATCTAGAGAAGCTCCTACTAGGAATTTAACAAATGGTTGTGAAATCTCTATTGACAAACTAGATTTCCACTTCATCCCACTCTTAGATTTACTGTGTTGATCTAGTACAACCATATAATTAACAATATCTTCTGCACCTGATTCTCTATTACTATTTTCCACCTAAAATACAACGTTAATTTCAACATATAGTCAGTTCAATAAAAAATCAAAATAAATAACACAATGTTAATTGAACCAAAAATCCATATACTTACTGCAAATTTGTCCATTTTAGCCTACAACCCACCTCAGCTAAATGTATATCCAACCCACACATTATCTCTTACTCTCTTGCCTCTATTACACTTTTCCAAATATTATTTGGAATGCATACTTTATTTCAATGCCTTCCACTTTTTGGGAGATAGAGTGGAGTTTAACCTCTCTTTTCCTTCCATGATTATTTTCCTACAATTGTATCTAAAATTGTTCATCAAAATTTTCATCTTTTTCTTGTAATATTTTCTATAGATTTGTCCACCAGTAGTCTCAAAAGCATTTTCCATTTTTTAAATAACATTTTACATAGTCATGCTTTGCAAAACTTGATTTTCAAATATCTAAATGGGCCGTATATCTTACACCTAATTGGGAGGCCCACTTTGTAGCATTTGGCCTAATGGGCTCACCATCTCTCGATACCTCAACCAAGAATGGATTCTTGCCTTCTAATTTTATTTCTTTTGCATTCATCTCTATAGATTTATACAAATCTTGACTCAATCTTTGTCTTTTGATAAAATCAGACACATCTTTTATTAAACCACTACCAGTATTTTTGCTAATCCACTAGTTCCATCAAAAGTTTTAGATGTGATAGGTGCATTTTGAGGTACAATAGATGCAAGCGGTCTCTCTTCATGACTTTCATTAACTAGAACTTCATGCTTGTTGGCCACATCAGGTGTGGCATGAGTAGGTATATAAGTACAAGTCTCTATATATTTCACTTCAAACACATATTTTAATGTTGAATAAATCATCTACAAACCTATTATTTTTTTGCTCAATTTTTTTTCAATAATCTCTCTTAGACTTTGTGTTAAGAGATCATCACAATGTTACACATCACCATGTTCTATATCAGGCTATACATCACCATGTTCTATATCAGGTTATACATCACCATGTGCTATATCAGGCTGCACATCACCATATGTTATATCAAGCTGCACATCATCACAACTATTTTTTTCACCAACTGCATTTGTTGAATCACAAATGTGTTAGATTATATGAAATGGTAGCATTGTATCTTTTCTTTTCTTTTATTTTTTCTTGGCATTTTTTTGCAATATTTTTCTTGCCTATAAAACCAAAAAAAAATCATATTATGTCTTATATACATAAATTTATTGCCTATAAAATTTCATTAAATACTAATAAACAAATAATATACTACTTAGTGGACTTACAACTTACCTGTTTGTCAAACCAAGACACAATAAATATTCATTATTCTTGGCCACTTTTTCTCTATGAAAGCACTCATAATTTGTCAATAAAATTTTAGCATTATGATCATTATCATGGACTGATTTGTGCCTTACAGTCCTTTTCCTCATTTCCTAAAGTCCAAATAAACAATAATGTATAAATCAACAACTTGAATTAGTAAAACTTTATTGAGATCATAAGTTAAAGTGGAAATTTAAAATAGAATTTAGTTTATAGATTAATAATAATTTGTAGTCAAAAACCAAGAAGATGTTTATAATTATAGGTATCAGACTATCAATATGACTATCCCTTGTTTCAACTGGATATTGACACTTATGAATTCTAATCACTCCTATCTGTATCTACTTGATTTTCTTCCTCATCCTCATCTGTGGCATGCAATACATTCTCTCTCCCAATCTCTTCATTGATAATCAAAATATATACTTCAAACACTCCATCATCATCTTCATCCACTTATTTGAATGTTTCTTGTAAATTAACATATTACCCATTAGGCATTATATTGACAACTTTCATGAATTTTTGTTTGGAACAAGACTTTGTTTGAATGACATACGACCATCTTGGGATTCTTACATCATCAATTATAAATTATTGTTTCATTTGAAGAGGGGAAACATATGGCTCATTCATATCTAATAAATGTTTTCCTGTATTTGCATGTATAAATCCATACTCATCAAATTGTATTGGGGATGGTCAAATCCACTTACATTTTAATAATATGGGATTATTTTCACCAAAATACACTTTAATAATTTCTTGGATGAATCCAACATAAAATTTCTTCTCAGTTTCATGAAGAAATTTGGCACTAACAATATAATCACAATTTGTCTTTCCTTTGTCTTTTTCTTCCACTCTTAAATGACTACCATAGGCCCACATTCCACTAAAATGCATAGCGCATAAATGTGGAGATTTGGAATCTCACTTTCCTCTATTTTTATATCTTGACCTTCTTCTTTTTCATCATTGAATGCATTAGCAATCCATTCTTTAAATTTTGGAAAAGAATCACCTCCAATCAAATCAATACGTTTGCGCTTTTGAGGTTGATGTTGCATCCAAGCTTGATTCTCTTCTTCATAATTTATACATAGAATATTAATGTAAAAATAGTAAGATTAATAATATAAATGTGTAAATGTAATTGAATAAATAAATTATTGTGTAATTTTTTTTACCTATACCACTTATCGAATGAACACGTGCTTTGAAGAATATAGGCATGTATCACACTTATTTATTGATGTGATATATTAAAGTGAAATACATTTCCTTATAATACTTCACCTGCAACTCTTTCATCTTCATCATCATCCCATACATGTTGAATGATATTTTAAAAATCCTTCATATATTATGTGCAAAATCCCATGGCCTCTTGCATTGAATATCTTTTAGACATATTGCCTTCTGGATTTTCCCTAGTATGAACAATTTTTTTCAAAACCTTCATATATCATTCTATAGGATACCTCCATCTCATTCTTACTAGGCCACAATGCTTTACCTCATATTCTAGATGTATCAAAAGATGCATATAAATGTGAAAGATTATTGGTGAAAATTCCCATTTCAATAGACAAAGGAATTCAATAACCTCCTCCCTTAAATTATCAAAGTTTGAAGGATCTAATACATGTAAAATCATTATCTTTAATATTAGGCCCAACCTTATAATTTCCAATCTTGGCCCCTTTGCCAAACTTGATATATTTACCACAATAGGTCAAATATTTCGATTATGACATGATGGTCATGGGTCTTGAGGCCTCTTAAGCCATTAATGTTAGTTTGGATTCTAATACTACTACTTACATATCTAGTGGGAAAGAGAGTCTTAGACATCAACTGTAATAATTGTGCATGTTGTTCCTTTGTCCAGACATAAGGAGCACTAGGTTTTCTATATTTTTCATCATAACATTTTTCAACCCAAATATTTTGATGAATCTTTAGTTGTCGAAAGTCTTCACATGATGAAATAGTATCAAAATCACCAAAAAAATTTTGTATAATAGTATATGCTATATTTTTATAAGTATGCATAAAGTCAATAGTTTGCCTAATGGCTATATCGTTAAAGTATGGCAACTTATAAAATATGCACAATCATTTTACACTACTTTCATTGCATTGATCATATCTACTACCATCGATCCCATCATTTTCAATAAATGAAATTATTTTTTTTCCATTCTCAATAATGTAATCACCCGTTATTAGCAATGGTGCTTCACGATTCTCCTTTTAATCATTGAAATGCATTTTTTTTATCAATATGGATGATCCATTTTAAGGTAATCATAATGTCCATAATAAATACACTTATACAAACTTATTGAGTGCCTCAAACAATCTTTAAAGTTACAAGCAGGACATCCATGGTATCCATGAACACTGAGACCAGATAATGTGCCATATATAGGAAGATCATGAATCATAAATAATAAGGAATCTCTTAAATTGAATTTGATTGAATGACCATCCCTTAAAGATTGAATTACTTCAATTCCTTTCCAAAATTCCATTAGCTCATCATATAATGGCTCTAGATAAGCATCAATTATATCTGAAGTCAAACTTTTCTTTATTGGTATAATCAATGATAGCATTAATAAAAATGGTTTAGTTTCTAATCATGGAGACAAGTTATAATTTATTAAAAACACTAGCTAAGTTGAACATTTAGTACTTTGATCTTAGAATGGGTTCACCCCATCTAGAGTCAAACCCAACCTTATATTATGAGGATCTTGAGAAAAATTAGGGTATCTATTATCAAATTCCATCCATGTCTTATAATTAGGCACATGCCATTATTTTCCATTAGTGCTCTTATTTTGGGCATGCCATTGCATAAGTTTAGCAATGTCTCTACACCTATACATTCAAAGTAATCGTGGGATTATCAAAAAGTGGTGAATAACCTTTCTAGGAACCATAGCTAATTTCAACCCTTGTCTATACCTTGCTTCATGAAATTTCAGACATTCACTTTCACTTGCAATATTATTGAAAAATAATACACAACCATTCACACATCTATGGATGTTTTCATACCCTAAGCCTAGCTTAGTGATTTGATTTTTACATTGACTTTATTTTGTTGCCAATGTGGAGTTAGGTGGTAACAATGAATTTAATGATGGCAATAACTGATCTACACTCTCATTTGTCCAACCAAACACCACTTGTAAGTTAAGAATTTGAAATATTGTTGTCAAATGACTTAAATTGCAATTATCATACACATGATTTAAAGCATCTCCCATTAACTTGGTCCAATCATCATTTAGACACTCATTCAACATTTTATCAACTTTAAACCCTTCTTATAACATTGTTGCCTCTTCATCTATGTTTGGTGCCACTTCATCTATCTTTGTTGCCTCTTCATCTCTCACACTTTGTAATTCTATCATATCTTCATAATAATTTTAATCCCAAAAGCTTATACACTATACCCATATCTTATCATATGTTGATAAATCATATTTTTTTTTCTCACCTTTCTACTAAGACAATCATGACATGGACATGGATATTTGTCCATGTCCCTCTCATCAACTACTCTCTCATCAAATGCATGGTATTTATCCATAGTCAACCTTCAAAATTGATCCATTTGTAATGTTCTACACATAAAAATAAAAATCTTTTGGGGAAAAAATCAGCAAACTAAAAATATCAAGAAAAAATTAGATTTTTAAAAAAATGTAAAAAATTGTAGACTAAGAGACAAACTATTTTTTTAAAAAAAATTGAAAGGCATTTCCATATCAATAGAGTTATAGAGAGTAAATAAAATAGAGAGTTTTAGCTATGAATTGTAAAAAATAGTTTTTTATAGTTTATATTCAAATTATTGATTACATTATATTGCACATCTCTCAAACTTAAAGCATTACTTCACATTGCATAACTAATAACTAGATGTTTATAGATGACAAATTTCAATTATAATATAGTTTTTACAAAATCAACCTACGCAGTTATGTAATTACTTCACATTGCATAACTAATTACTAGGAGCAGATACCAATTGCATTTGCTTGTCATGGCATTCCATGAGACCACATTTCTTTGAGTCATTTTTTCAAACAATTCACTGCCTTATCTATGCTACCACATTTTTCATACATGTCTACCAAGTTATTTTATCAAACAATTAACTACCTTGTTTCTATGGCTAAAAGCCTAAAACAAGTGCTTTCGAACAAGCTATGGATGCTTGGAAAAAATATATCAAAGCATAATAGTAAGCAATAGCATAGACAAGGCAATGAATTGGTTGAAAAAATGCCTCAAAGAAATGTGGTCTCATGGTGATGGAATGCCATGACAATCCATAATAATTTGATTATCATTGAATTCTTCATGGCATTCCATCACCACGAGACCACATTTCTTTGAGGCATTTTTTTTCTAAAATTCATAAAATTCATCCTAGGAGTCCATATTATTTTTACAATTATTCTAGGAGTCATTCATAAGAATCCCATATCATGTCCATGTGAAAGAGATTTGTATTTTGATCATTGATGTGTTTTTTGTCTCTTATGGCAGCCTTGCAATACATTCAAATAGATTTGGCAGGTGTGTGGGAACCAAAAGAAATGAAAAGATAGTTACCACTTTCGTACAACATGAAAGAACTTCACTTGCGGTGTTATGGTATATAGAGACTAGTTACCATGGCCATGTGGAGGTCTCAAAAGTAATTGGCGAGCTAGCCATAAGAGTTTGAGTAGCATATAATATTTGAATGAAACCCCATGATAAACAAAATGTTGACCTATGGTGATGCAGTAAGAGCAAACAATAAAGGTTCACCATAGCCCTATGGCAAAAAAAAAGATAAATGGTGATATGGTAGTAAGGGTAGACTATTATTTTGATAAATATGATGTATGTATGGTAAGGTGACTTAATGTTACTATAAATCTATATGAGTTGGATGGATGACCTTTGATTGGACTTTTATGAAATGAACTTGGAAACTATATTTAATTGGTGATTGGTAGATTGGGTGGGGTCGATTTAGGGTATTTTAAAATGGTTCCCTAAGTCTTATTTATATTTCTATATGTATAATTAATTTTTTAAATTGAATGATATTAGTATTGTGGTTGATTTTTAAATGTGGATACCACCTTTTTAAAGTTTCATAACAATCATTATGTTATTTTATGTTTTTGGTATAATAACGTATAATCTCATAACATTTTGTGACCTTATTTTATGATCATTTATCATCTATTAAAATTATCAAATTTTAATTCAAAATCACTTATAAATAGCTAAGTGTTGTAACTCATTTCACACATAAGCATTATCAATTACACACTTAACTTTGAACATATTCATAATATATGAGACACATATTTTGTTATTTCAATATTCTCATCAATTTTATTATTCTATCACATAGTGTCTCACTGTAAAAGGGCCAGTCAATAGACATTAGCCACCCAAACCCAAATATACATAGTTAGAGATATTAACTCTCTAAAGTTCATAATCTAGATTTTCATATATTTTCCTTGACACTCTAGGTCAAAGTTTTAACTATAGAAGGTACATATGAATTGTAACAAATGAATTATCTTCTCAAGAAACCTATTAGGAGAATTTTGTATGATCATGGAAACCATCTCCTACCAAATCCAAATGTTAGAGCAAAAATAATCACAACTGTAATTGCACATTTCTAGGGTCATATTTTTTACATAAATTTTATGTAACACTCTATATAGTATATGTTATATCTATCTATTTGCATATTTTAGAGGTCTTGTGGGCTAGCGATACATGTTAAAATTTATATAAAGTATGTCATGCGCTCCCACCATAGTCAAATCCAATGCTTGCAATGATATAATAAACAAAGAAAGGATGCCAAAGGATCCTGTAGTTCCATGATGGTCAGATCAAAGGTTGGTGGTAACATGGTATGAGGTATAAGGGGTAACATGTATCCTGTCATCACATAATGATGTGTATCAAGGTTTATGGTGTGGAGGTAAGTGGTGAAAGATGTGGTATAACCATCCAAAAGCTCCCACAGTCCCATTATAGATCTAAATACATCTTACAGTGATGTGGTAAAGTATTAAATGTTGAAATGAATATATCATCACCCTACAGTGGTTATCTTTGATTCCTATGATTTAAGTGCCCACCCAGCTATTAGATTGGACCAAATCAATGACATGTGTTTGAAAGACTTAAATTCTAAGATGTGTTGATTTCATGGCATGAGCCAAAATAATGGTGATAAGACTGGCTTTGTAGAAGAATAAAATTTTGAATTTCTTTGTATTTAATCACTCAAGTAAATTTAGTGTTGATTGTAGACAATGAATTCAAGCTCTGTGTGCATACTCCATCCATCTTCCAATTGGTTAAGTCTATCTCATCACTATCTTCATAAAATTTGGCATTTATTTTGTGCTTTGTTTTCAACTAGTTTGGTAAAGCAAGTGACTATAAAAACCCTAGTTCATAAAAGAATCAAACTATGGCACCTAAGAAATCTAAGTCTACAAGTAAGAGCAATGAACCCCTTATTCCCAAGAAGAAATCCCTTCAACAGTCATTGTTGGACATTTTGTTAAATTCAATTGACAAAGGGTATAAAAAACTATTCAAGGATGTAGTAGAGGGGTGTCAGGATGCTAGAGTCCCTATCTCAGGATGAAAACTTTTTTGGTATTTTTGTGCAAATCAAGATGGATAAGGACTAGTTGCAAACACATGAAATTTGAATTTGGCTAATCTTGTAGTGCCAAATGTATTCATTGATGTGGATTTTATCAAGATATTGGCACAACACTATTATTTAGCCACCAAAATTTTTAGGTTGTCAAATGGGTCACCATTAGTGGTTGTGGATAGAAATGCAATCATTGATTGCTTCATGCTCAACAAGCAAGCCCTCACAAAAGTTGACTTAAAGAAGAGTGAACAAGAATATACTAGTCTGATAAATACAAATAAGAGTGATGAGTTGCCCATGTACATGAGGAAAGGGGCCAATAATAGAAGGATTTTAGTCACAACCACTGCAATTGAGCCTTTTCCAGTTGATGACTTTGTTATGTATTTGAAAAGGACATATTTTTCTTTGTGCCAAGTGTTGGAATTGATGCCCAAGATAGAATTCTAGTTGGGATCATGATGATGGCCATGATAATACAGAACCCATAGGTTAATGTTGAGTATGATTTTGCATCATTTATTGAGAAGAAATTTCATGACAAATTTTTGCAAATAAGGGAGAGTAAGACACCTATTGAGTTCAAATATTATTCTTTGTTGTATCATTTAATTTTGTATCAAAATAAAAGGAATTGGTCTAGCAGGATGGACTTAAGCATGATTGATTACAAAAGATAGAGATTACCTACATAGTGTTGGTGTTACAAATAGGAAACTCATTGTTAGAACTGTAACTATGTTGTGTTCCATGATAATTTCTCAGTCATAATAATGAATTCCCTTGGTAGCCTTTTTCCTAGATTGACCAAAGAGGTCAGAGAAATGTTGAGGCCTCTTGCTCATAGGCCAGAATAGGATCATAAACATAACTTTGTTGATTATTATTTATTTCCTGACCATACTATAATCATACTATATGGGTGTACTCATCCACCCCATGTGTTTCCAAAATTTGTGCCAAACATAATTGCTTTTCTTGAATTCATGTGGCAGATGCTGTAGATGGAGAAATATGTGATGAAAAAACAAAATAAAGGCATATTTATTCTAGATTCCACTATGTTTGGTGAATGGTACATTGGTTTAGATACCTTGGAGGATTTTCAAGCCTATTTGAAGGCTAAATATTTTTTGAAATCAGGGACATAAAGGGTTTGTGATTCAGAGGGTCACATGAAATTTTTTAGATAGTCATCCTTACTAGGATGGGAATATCCCATCAAATTAATTTTGATGAGGATGTGATCATAAATTTTGTCACTTTTCAAGAGGTATATAATAGGAAAATAAAATGGAAAATTTTGAAGAAGATTGAAGATGACAAAAGAAAACAAAACCCTAATTTTTCAAGATTTTTTGTTGAAGAGAAGCCTTTGAAAATAATATATTTGATAATTGATAATTTTGAAAAAATACATGGCAAGTTTGAGAAGTAGCCTACAAAGGCTACCAACCTCCCTATCAAAAAGACAATAGGATTTGTGATTCAAAAACCTGGTCTAGATTCAATGTCAGTGTAATATCTAGTTGTTCCTGATTCAACATCTACCAAAAGGCAAAAGACTGATGATGTTTCTCCAATGGTTCTATATGAAATGACTGAAGGAGTTGGTGACTCTAAGGAGGTGGCCATTATTTTGAGGGATATGGGAGAGGTAGAGGAAGTTAATCAACCCCTTGTTGATCAAGAAATAGAATCACATAAACCAGAAGCAAGAATGGATGAACAGGTACAAGGTGACTTTGAACTACAAGAAGATGAAAGGGTTGTGGCTTCTATGAGCTTCATTGAGGATTATGATTTCATCAATACCCTAGAATTCAAAGATTTTTGGCTCAGAATGAAGATGAAATTTTTTGAAGAAAAGGTGGAAATAGATAAAATGGGTATTGATGAATCTCAACATGATCAAATTATGACATAGACTTTCAAGGATTTAAAAATTGATGAAATAAATGTCAGTCTTGATGAGGCTAGAAAAATGGTTTTGAAGAGAAATATGTTGATCATCCCTGGCCTTGAATTGAAAAAAATGTTTTTTTGGATCAAGTGAGAAATAAAGATGACCCCATGATGGTTTTTGAGTTTGATTATGAGGATGGTGTTAGTGCTTGTGGATTTAACCCAAAGACAGAGACTTTAACAATATGGGCCACACAAAAGAACACCAATAAGCCAAGATTACTTGATGTAGTCTAGGAAGTGAGGGGAATAACTATGGTGAAAACATTTTAGGATACATCAGTGCTTGAAGCTACCACCCTTACTGTGCACTCTACAATGTTCACATAAGTTATTGTCAAGAAAATGGAGAAAATATTGTTGGACTATGAAAAAATCAAATTGAGATGAATGATGAAGTAAATAGGTTGTATCTAGAAAATGTCAAACTAAAGCAGTAGTTGAAGTGTGTTGATTCTCAAATCCAATCAATTGTTTCATACTATGCCCCTATGCCATAAATAACTAGTGATAATATAGTCCTAATTGATCAGCTAAATGCATTAAAGTTGAAGTTGGAGAAAGAATAGAAGTTTTGAAAAAGAAAAATGAGAAGACAAAGGATGAGGCAAAATTGTAAACCTTTGAGGTGTTTGAGAATATTTTGGAATACAGAGTAAAATTGGTTGTTGACAAGTTGGGAGATGTGCATGAATGTTATTCTTCCTTATCTCTAGCCATTGATCAGTTAAAGGTCAATCTTTCTATTTTGGATCCAATATACAAGAAATGGCAACCTGCACACCATACATTACTAACCTTATGCAAAGTTATACAAAGATATCTATGTGCTCTGACCTCACTCAAGCCAATAGAGAAGATAGTGAAAATGATCTTGGATGAATTTTAGTATGTGAATGGTGAGAGCCAGAAAATATAAGCAAAGATTGATTCTTTTCCTACCTTCAAACAACATTTTATTCCTTCCAATTTGATAGAGGATAAAACATATCAAAGGTTTTGATGAATGGAAAAATGAATATGGTCAAACAATTTCTCAAGTCATTGATTTCTTGAAAAAAGTTCAAAACATAAATATTCTCAGTTTCAATGTCATTTTGGATAGAGTAATTTCTCTAGATGTTGGATATGCAAAGTTCATCATTAATTACAAAGTGTTATTGGAAAAAAGATGGAAAAATCACCAGGCCAACCTACTCTAGATCTAGTAATATAAGTGGCCTAATGATTTCATAGTGTACCAGTGGGAGAATCAGTATTTGACAATTGAAGAATAAGAAGGCCAAGTATGTAGAGGAGTAATGAGCATCAAGTTGGCATCAACATGGCACCAAAAAATCTTGGACACCCTCTTATTTTGTATTTTTCTTATTTTGATGCTTTCCAATATGTATTCAAAATATATTTGGTGGTATTTTTAAGACTTGTCAAAAAGTATATGTTGTAATAGGCAATATTAAGGGGTGGGTATATGAAAAGTCATTTTTTAGAATATGAAAGGTCTGAAGTTTGTAGCTTCCTTCACCTCTAAAGAAGGAAACCAAGACCTTGAGAAATCTCTTTGGGAGTTTTATTTTGGAAAAATACATTGTAAGGCCTGCTCTTCAAAGATATATAAATAAAGAAAACCACATTTCTCTAGTGCCATATATCTAGTTCTCACTTTCTTCTTGAATATTCATGTTATACTTTATCTAGTTGTCTCCAATTTTGTTTCTCCTTGTTATTTGAATTAAGATATCAAGTATATGTTTAGTTATTCAAAACACATTTTTTGTTTTTGGGTGGTTTATCTAATTGGGTTTCCTCGAGTAGGGATTAAATTCCATTGAATAGATCACTGTAACTTGGAGGATTAAATTTGGATAATTAAGAAGAGTCAGGTAATAATAATCTTGCATGTCTATGTCAGTCATAAACAATCCCATGCTAAGTAATTCGAGTTGTGGCTAGATAGAAAGCATAAATATTTCTATGAACAAACTCTGTTACCCAATTATTGAGAAAGGAATTGATCAATTCTTGTCTAGAATCATTTCCTTGTATCATATTCAAAAATTTCAATTTTAATTTTCTATTGTGTATGAGTAGGATTAATAGTAGAATAAAAAATTAAAAAAATCTAATTCAAATCATATGCCAGTTTGGATTAGGGTGAATTGGATTATTCAATTGACAAAATTACATAAATACCTTAATCTGCTTTGAAGTCACCAACAAATTTGAGTAATTAATCATTGGTGAATATAAGGTTAGACCCACCTGGGCAAAGTAGAGCCTAAAGTGTAGATAATCCTAACCACTTGGGTTGATTCTGTTAGTTGGCCAAATTGGTTGCATAACCTAATCATAAAGCTTGGCATCCTTTTAAGGTTTTTCATACTGCTAATTTGAGAACCAACAAAAGGATTTGGAAATTTCAAGAAAGGCAACTCACATAGATTCACGTAATGCCCATGCATTTATCAAGATGGGTAAGTTATTAATATCATCAAAACCCAATGCAGCCTTAGATTCTCTTAAGATGCCAAAGTCTCTTCTGAAGAAGAGTAGAGAATAAGAACCCATTGAATTGTTAAACAACATTGGGGTTCTTCATTTTGAGCATGATGAACTAGATTTGGCTTAACAAACTTTTATGAAGGCATTAGGAAATGATGTTACACCTCTACATAAATATATGTGGTTAGTTTTGTGCATTTTTTATTTGTAGGATTCTCACAATTAGTGAAAAAGGTAGTGTTCATGAAGGAATGGAAAAGATGCATAGAGCCTTTGAATTATACCTGTACTATATAATGGTATTTAATCATTTAGAAAACTATTTTTTCTTAACAGGGAAGCATTTTCTTGTGGAACTGTTGATTGATATAGCTCTTTTTTCAACTAACCACCCTCTCATAAAATCTCATTCATATTAAAATCTTGCATGATCTTATCATAGTAAAGGTGATTATGACACCATTAGCAGCTACTACATGGCATCAGTCAAGGGAATCGAGAGGCCACAGGATTTTATGAATAGGTTCAATTGAAGCCGGGAAATCTTAAGAGTTATCTCTCAAATTTTGAAAAGGTTCTGGAGGTACACCTTGAGAATTGTGATAGATTAAAATTTTTAGGCCATATATATGCTCAACAAGGGTAGGCAAAGAAGGATTTGTAAATTTTAAGGAAGGTAACTAACATAGATCCACTTGATTCCCATGTATTTATCAAGCTGGGTAAGTTATTAATATCGTCAGACCCTAGTGCAACCTTAGATTCTCTTAAGATAACAAAGTCTCTTCTAAAGAAGAGCAGAGAAGAAGTACCCATAAAATTTTTAAAAAATAGTGGGGTTCTTCATGTTGAGTGTGATGAAATAGAGTTGGCTCAATAAACTTTTATGGAGGCATTATGAAATGGCATTTGGGTTGAATTCATAAATAAAATCCCCAGTGCCAATTTTGTAGTTTTTTTATGCGCTTTAAGGATATGGAATTATTCCAATGACTAGAAGAAGTTGGTGTTTGACTTGAGTTAAAATTTTAATTCCCATATACTCCAAATTCATAGATGAAACTAATAAAAAAATAGTGCCCTAAACCCTAAATTGCCTATATGGTTCTGGTACTCAGTTGCCTACGTAACTACTGCAAGTTGCCAATCAGAAAGCTATAGATTTTATGTTTAATGTAATGAGGGTTTTGAATTACATTTGAATTCACTACAGAGAGCATCCCCAAATATAACTTCACTACAGAGGGCATCATTGACTTCAAATTCTTTACAACAAACTCCAAATTCCTTACCTGCCTTTTCATAAGTCTTTGGGTCCTCTCCAAACAAGCTTTATTACCCATGCAAGTAGTTGTTATAACCCAAAATGTCTTAGTTCTAAGCTAATTACCAACTAAAAAAATGAGGAAATACTCAATGAATAATGAATTGCATGAAATACACTCTGCCAAAAATATTTTTTCAAATTTCATCTAATTTATATTTGCATAACTATTTAGTCATTTTTTATTTATACGACTAAATAATTTTTTAGTCAATGACCAAATTAGTCATTTATTTACTCATTTATAGTTGAGTTGCAAAAAATTAGCAAAATTTAAACATTTTTAGTTGTTGTGTCTAAATGTTTTAGTCATGTAGTCATTTATTTGCCAAATTTTACCAGTGAATTAATCTTAGTTATATGTTTATGTTCTCTTACCTTGGTAGTAGCACCAACATTATTTGAGATTGTGGAAAACTTGAAATACCAGGAGCTTTAATAAGTAGTAGTGATGACATAATACTTTCTTTATATATATATATATATATATATATATATATATATATATATATATATATATATATATATATATATATAACTTGGTAAGGAAATAACATTTTGGGAGCAAATCTGCTCATAAACCTGGGTCGATTTGGTGTTCCTTTGTATATAAATACCTTTGTTTAGGATATAAGATCTCATGCATTATTATATTATTAGAAAGTAAACTCATATACTAATTTTACCATATATCTAGGCACAACTCTTGGATATACGCAAAAATGATGCCACAATAAACTATCATCTAATTGTTAGGTATGGATTGGATTATGATACTCAAGCATTTGTGTATGATAGTTTTTTATGCTTATGTGGATATTTTTGTGCATTTACTATATTATTTTTTCTCTACTTTGTAATTTATTGTATTCTTAGATGTATCTTGTATGCATTTTGGGTTTATATCTCATTGTGAATTTGTGTAACTTGCCTATGTAGCTGTATAGGCTTTAGACCGATAATATTATGACTTCATTACTTGGCTTCCTTACAACCTTGGGAAAGCCAAGTCTCAGAGATAATATTTGCATGTAAAAAATTTTATAGAGTAGGTTTTTTTAGTCTGGGGTGACGTATTGGCTTGTATTGGTGTCTAATTTGAAGATAAAATGTAAGGCATTCAGCCATGTTTGTAAAAAGATGAAATCCTAGCAAGATGTGATAGGTGTTGATTAAGTGGTATATAAAGATGTATAATTTAATATTCTTGTGGAATTGGTGAGTAGGAGGTCTAATCTCATCCATAGAATTCTTTATTTTATTCATACTACCTAATTTTTGTAAATGGGCAAGCATACTTATCTTTTTGGCAAGCTTGACATCCTTTATCAGTGAATAATTGGTTCATAGTTTAGATATGTTGGTATAAAATGGGTAAGTGAAAAAATATGAAAATGTCTTGGAGACCAACATACACTCAAGTGGGGGGAGGTCTTGATAAAATCCTAATTATTGTGCCATATCCTTGATATGTATGAATTGAGACCCACTCTCTCAACTGAGACAAAACACACATATATGTGTGTACATCTTTGATTATGGTGTTTCATCTGATTTTATATATTTATATTATAGATCGGTAGTGAATTGACAATAATACATTAAATATATATGTAAAACAAGCTCTTTTGGTTGAAACGCCTAGTGTGGCTTTTGGTTTAAAAATTAAATTATCTGGTCTTAATAAGAAAAAATTAGCAGACATTATGTTGGAGCTTACATTTTGGAAGTAGTCTTATTCTATTATGTAATGATTTTAACTTCATTATATTTCTATATTAAATGTAATAATAATTTATACATATATTATAATTCAATATAAATATTTCAAAATCCATTGGAACAAACCTTATTTAAGTCTAGTTTTATTCCTACCTAGGAAATAACCAAATTCTTCCTTCTTTCAATAAAATATTCCTCTTTCAATAAAATATTCAAAAGATAAGAAAGTTGTTTAATTATGTGATTGTCTCAATGGTTGAATAAATGAAATATTTTATTAACTTCCATGAGAACAAGCAATCTATGGACTAAGAAAGATAGCAATCACCTATTATCCAAGTTGAAATAGTTTGGACTAAAATTCAATTTAACGAAAAACTTTCCTATAAAGAAAGTATCATGTCTATGTGACAAATCTAAATATCCTAACATATTAAAATCTCAATTTTAATTGTCTTGGAATTCAATGCACAATATCAAATGTGGTTATATGATTTGACCAATCTGAAAGCAATTCCTGTGTCGGTTACACTATCAAAGAATATGTTTAACTTGAACACATTGTAATTAAATTCTGAGAATGGATCAAGTAAAAAATTTAAATCTCTATACAATTTAGAAGTAATGTTTGAGTTGGATAATGTTAATATAAAACAACAAAGTAGACCAATCCAACATGGTATTTTGTTTGAATGAAACAGATCATGGTAGGCCTACTTGAAGTCTTTAGGAAATTTTTATACTCAAGTAGATGGGATTATGAAGATGACTTGAGTGATAGGTGTCAAAGATTTAATTATAAGTATTATATAAATCATGTTATCACTTCTATAAATTTATTATGTTACTGAGTATAATATTCTCTCTCCCAAAGAAGAAGGACCTCTTCCATGATGAGACAAATTGCATAAATCTTGAAGGAAGTTTATAAGATGAATCTAATATCATAATATATATTTGACTAGGAAGATGATCTATTTATTCAAAAAGGGAAATAAACATGCTATAACTGAATAGTTCTGATAGTAGACACATTCATTATTTTATTATTGAAGGTGAATGTTCATTATAATATATTTATGTCAAATACCCTGATTTGTTGTACTCATATATAATGAATTTTTGAGTTGGAACTCTTAAGGTTCAAAAAACTCTATTTGATTGTGAATATGCCTTATGTGCTTCTGGTGATAGTAGATCAAATAATATTCCCTTGTACTTCATTGATAGTGCATTGATTGAAATGGTCTTTTCATTTATTAAATGATATAACAATTTATGTTTGATTGATTAGAATACTATAAATCTTGGTAAAGACTTATTATAATGAGGATAACATATTTTCATTTAATTACTCATCGATTGTATTGTTTTTAAGATAAAAAACAACTTTTATTTTTGGTTAGATAAATTCATATATAGGCCATTATAGTTATAGGATTGGTAATGGATAAGGACACGATAATGATGATGGCCATCATTATTTCTAGCTTATACACATTTTGATGTGAGTGACATGGTTGTAAAGACTATTGAGACTTATCTTTGAAATTAAGGAATGTGTTTATCCTTACCTCCTCGCATGCACTCTTATGCGATAATGATTTTGTGTAAGCACACATACCTTTAGTAATTTTGGAGAATGATATTTGGTCTTGATTATGCAAATGTAGATGACATTGTAGATATGTATGGCAATTCAGTTTGTGAGCGCAGGCATAGGAAACTAACCTTACTATGTTTTCCTTGGTGTGACATTTATTATTATCTAAGTGAATTCATGGATCACATGTATAATCATTTAAATCCTATAAAACTTATCCATATTGTGAATGTCTAGTGTTTTATCCATGTATTGATAACCACAAAAGATTGTTGAGGCAATTTTTTGTGGGTCAAGGATGGTATATTTCCTTCATCACTACTATTATCTGGGTTTATATGTGAGATTACTTGGGTAAGCACACAAGAATTGATTAGTAAGGTGTTATGTTATAAGCAACTTGAGTGTGTAATATAGCCATGAGATTGATGACTAGATCTTTAGAATCGCATTTGTGTCACAAGTAGTTTATTCCCTATTTGTCTTAGAGTGCCAACCTCTTTGATGATGTTGTCTCATGGAGGAGACCATCATAAGCGAAAGGAGAACTACATTAGACCCTGATTCCAAAGAGTGGATATGTAGGCTACCTAAGTTATGGTGTGGGCATTAGGTCTAGGTCCTTAGGCTAGGTTAGGGTTGGCTTGATTACATAGAAATCCTTGGGACCATTTGAATTCATTATTATGCTTATCATGTAATTTGCATATTATGATAATGTCACTAGTTATTATTGGCCATTTTTGGCCTACATATAGAGTTTTCAAGGATTGAGCAATGTTTTGGATTGAGAGAAGGGTATATAGAGTAAATGGATGGTCCAAATAAGATTTCATAGGTAATCTTGTAGTACAAGTCATGTACAAGTTGGCTTATGCCTCAAAAGTTCATTCGAGCTTCTAATGTTCAAGCAAAAGCTCAAAAGAACAAGTCTAGGAGCTAGACCGTCATCAAGATGTCATTAAAAAATGGATTGGTTAGCTTGTTTTCACACTTGATAAGTATGTTCAAAAAGCCTTGAAATCCCTTAGGTCAAATGGGTTCATCCCTTTCAGTCTCAAGAATATCTCCAACAATTTTTATGCCTCCATGAATTTTGCACTTCAAGTTATAACCCTTCAAATTTGGATCAACAACATAAGACAATCGTGTTAATGTCAAAATGAAGCTAAAAAAAATCTAACTCTGCTTAAAATTGATAGTTTTTAAGATGTAAAATACGTTTGAATAGACGTCAAATGATGTTCACACAAATGTCAATTTTAATCAATTCAAGTAATCATTTGGGTTCAAAAAGTTCTTAAAAGGTTTAAACTTGGTCGAGATATAATGGTCCATGGGATCCCTCATACTAACACATCTTGATTGGATGGAGCAAAGTGGAGTAAACTAAGTCAATAGGTCCTGAAGTTAAAGTCATTAAATATCTATAAGTTGGACATGATCCAATGGTTTGAAATGATCAAGTCTTGATCAGAAAGAGTGAAATTAATGATAAAAGGATAAGTCCCAAGCAAATCTAAGCGATCATGTTCAATCATACCAATGATCTAACAGAGTGTAAGAATTGAAAATAAAGTGGGACCAAGGAGATCAATGGTGCATGTGAACTCATACATCTTGATTGGATAGTGTGCATGATTCAAACTGGTCAAGGAATCCAAAGAGTAAATGAGTCAAGGATAAGTGACATAAGTGCATTCATTTTGCAGAAGATAAATGGTTTATGGGCATCCATGCACAAACATATCAATAGAGTGAGGTGGAGTTAATAAGTCATTGTATCTATGAAGTCAATAAACATAAATATAGTTGGACATGATCTAGATGAGCCTAACTAATTTTTGACAACCAATAAGTAAAGGCAAGCTCGAGACATTTTATATAAAAGTTGAAGAGGTTATTTTGAACCTAAGAAAAGTAAATATAAAAGATTCGAGCTTGAAGGTGAACCAGAGTTAAACCAGGGCCATAGTTTAGAAACTAAGCATCATCAACAAAACTTCATATAGGTAAGTTAGATCCTTTGGGTCTAATATAGAATTTGAGGATAGACTAGTGACTATGTGAAAACCAATGGTCTAAGATTGGTTTTTGCATATAGTGGACCTATGTTTTACTTCATCATGGTTCATATTTTCAAGTTCAGATGGCCACCTAATGTAGATGTGGCACATTTCTGCTAGTTTCAAGACATGATCTTTGTTAGAAGACCAAGTAAATAATGACATGATTCCAAGAAAAGATCCAACAATTGGATAAAGGCAATGGACATTTAATTCTTTTACAAAGTTGGTTCTTTATTGATAAGATTTGAGTCAACATCCTCAAGAGTGTTAATCCATCGAAATTGGTTGGGACTTTTTCAATGCATGGCTCTCTTTATCTTTCTCTTTGTTATAAATACAAGCTTATAATCCTTGATATTAATCAATCTATCCCTCTCTTTTGGTATGACCAAACTATGCCAAAATTTGTATTGTGACACCTTTTTGATACAATAAAGATTGAATTCCATCATTTTCTAAGCTAGATCAAAGTGTGTTCTATGAATTCATGCACTATAGCTAAGTGAATGTATGTTCCTTGCTTATGTCTAGAGTTTTTCTCACCTTCAAGAAGTGCTTAATAGTTTCATAGGTCATTATAAGCAAACTTTACAGTTTATTACCTAGTTTGAAAGTGGATATTTTCCCTCTCTTACTAATTTGATAATTGATTAATACCTTATTCTAAAATATTTATGTGAAATTGATGTTCTTTGGTCTGAAAAGGGTTTCATAGTGTGTTTTTGTGAGTTGGAGTGATCAGATCATTGGTGCATGACCACTTTTTACATGCTTTTTATAAGTTTTATCAATTCTCTCTCCCTTTTCCAAGAAAGTGCTACTTTAGGTTTAGTGTAGGTGATGGATCCATAAGGAATTTGGCCTTCTCCAAAGGTTTGATCCACTTTTAAAATACCCATAGACTAGGATTAGTCCCATGTTGGTCTAGACTCAAGCAGAGGACCCGAACAATCCCCTTCTTGGCTAGGGTACAATATAGAACCCATATAGTTTGGCATGCCTGGTGCGACCATGAGTGTCTTTGGTATAATTGAATTTTAAAGATTGAGAATAAAAATTCATAGTAGTAGGAGAGATCTACCATCATTAAAATTTGAATATACTTTAGGTTGTAGAGCTCATAACATATTTTAGATAAAGCTTTCATGCCAAAGGCTAAAACAAGAACATCATGTAAAGGTACTTCTTTTGAACATATTGAATTGCCTCCTACTTATTATAAAAGATCAATATTCAATAGTACAAGGCCTTATCCTCCAAAGTATTATTTATCTTCTGGCCAATCTATTGTTTTAGTCCAATCTATTGTCCCCATAAGTCAAATCCTTTTTACCCAAATGGTTATCAAGAATCAAGTGTTTATCCCATTTAACAAGGGTAGTCCCCTGAATTTAGCCCAATATGATGACATTCATGTGTATGCTCTAAAAAGCATCCCTTTCTTCTCTAGAGAATGGGATAAAATTAATATTATTGATCATATCCAAGATGTTTCCAATATATGTTTTGTTCATAATATTAATTAAGATAATGTGGCTATCAGATTACTTGTTGCCATTTTTAATGGAAAAATATTGCAATGTTATAAGAATCTTCCTTTGACCTCCATTTCTACTTGGAATGAGTTAGCTGCAGCTTTAGTTAATCAATTTGAAGAAAAGTCTAATCATTTGTCTTTAGTTGAAAAATTAACTACCATACAAAGGTATCCCCATGAATTCATGTCAGACTTTAACCTCAGATTCCAAAAAACATGGATTACAATCCTTGTATTAGCTAGACCATCCCTAGAGTATGCATTTTTGTACTTCCTTAAGGCCCTTAATTCTAATATAAGAGTCATGATGCAGTCCATGGGTGGTAATAACTTGTCAACTGCCTATGAGATTTCTATAAGAGTCGAGAACAACTTGATTCAGGATGGTAAACTTTATCCAAGGCCTCTAATACCCTTTTCCCATAATTTCAACTTGTTCCTCCCCATCAAGTTCCCTAGATTCCATTTATAGCCCCTATTCCATCTCCAAAATTCCAAGTTGTAGCCCCTCTTACTCAATCTAGTGAGATTGGTGATTTGAAAATCATGCTACAAGATTTTGGAAATGAAATTGTTTCACTCAAGAAACAATAGTACCAAGGTAGACCTTATCAATAACATAACTAGAGTACCTATTAGTTTTTCAATAACCAAAGACCATCTTATCAAGATTTCAAGGACAATACACAACCTTATAAAAAATAGGGAGCTATAACCCAAACTAAGTCATAGGCAACCCTTGATCCCAATGTGCCTTCCATTTCAAAATTTATTGTTCCCCAAAATAACTTAATTCAAGATCTACGTTGGCAGCCTTCCAACCTAAATGACATTCATAATCAAGATTTGGTATCACAAGAGATTATCATGCCACAAATGACACAAGAAGAATTCCCTCTTCAAGGTGGTCAATATCAAGACATGAGTATGGAAATCCAAGGAGAAGCTCAACAATTTTTAGGGCAGCCTGATGCTATCAATGTTAATTGGCATTTGGAAGATCACATTGCATTCAACCATGTTGGTGAAACTATCAACACAAAGGGTCAAGTGGCAGCTCTAACTAAAACTAAAAAGAGTAGTTGAAGAAGCTCAAGATTTTATAAATAATTTTAGTGTACCTAATTTTGTGTCAAATAACGTCAAAGATCAAGTTGTTCCTATAGCATAAAAAATTTAGAACATAGAGATAGTGAAAGTTCCCTAAATGCCCCTAATTAGAGAACAATTAGTGGTTTAAAAGTTGCATCCAAAGGTTAGTGGAACATATTTTAACATTATTGATCAAATTAAGAAATAAAATTTTAGTATTAGTATGTGGGATTCTCTTGCAATACCAGGGAAAAAATATATGCTAATTCAACAACTTTTAGATTTCACAGCATATAAAGAACCAGTTGAGAAACAAGAAGCTATCTTGGCCAATTTAGACCAGCAAATCAAGTAACCTGATCATAAGATACATAACATGACAAAAGTGGATAAATACAATGTTAAATCAATCAAGACCCCTCCTTTTTATCTCTCTTTGATAGTAGGTGACTGTTTAATCCATAATTGTATGGTAGATAGTAGAGCTAGTACCATTATCATGCCCAAACAAATTGCAGACAAGTTTGGTCTTGTCTATAAGCCAAATACCAAAAGATTATTATAATTAGATGGATTACCAATGAAAATAGTAGGCATGATAAAATACCTAAAGCTAACATTACATGATTTCCAGAATGTTATTATTTTAAGATGTAGTTGTAGTAGCCCTACCTCCCTATTTTGTCATATGTCTGCTAAGAGATTTTACTTTAAAAATTGGAGGATATTTGTTAGCTAATTAGACCTATCTAATGTTCAAAACTAGGTATGGAACTAATGTGACAATACTTTATGAACCTTTTTTAGGATGTCATTTGGAGCCATGTATGCCAAGCATGGTGAGCACTAATTGTGTTATCTCAAAAAATGTGTAAGAAAATAGTGAGGTTAAATTTGAATCACCTCTAGATGGAGTCTTAGATATTTTCCTTGATGAATGGGCCTCTGATTTACATGAGAATGATCCCTACAATTCAATTAAATAAAAATTACTTGGTGTCTATTGCATTCATGAAAATGATGCACCAATTCAAATATTGATGAAAGATGAACAACCTAGTGATGGACTGTGGTAGCTATTTTTTGATGGATCCAGGGACAAACATGGCACTGGAGATAGAATGATGTTAATTTCTATAGATAATCAAATATATTTATATTCTCTCAAGTTTTAGTTTGGTTGTTCCAATAATGTCACTGAATATGAAGCACTAGTGCATGGTTTTCAATGGGCAAGAAAGATGAAGATTAATTCTTTACAAGTCTTTAGAGATAGTGAGCTAGTAGTTCACCAAGTAAAGGTACTTAATATATCCAAGAACCCACTATTTAGTTATTATAGGAAATAGGGTATGGGACCTAGTTGAATAGTTTCAAGCCTTCAATATTTAGGCCATACCAAGAAATCAAAATAAGCATGCAGACATGATGGCTACTATTGGATCACAATTTAGTATCCTAGATAATATAAAAAGAGACAAAATCCAATCATATATCAAGGTAGTTGTGAGAACTTTTGATGTATACAACCATGATAATTGATAATTATTTAGAGATGACAGCCAATTGGTAGATTCTAGAGGATGTTGAATTATCCTCAAGGAACCAAGACAAGCATTCACAGTAGTATGATGACCAGATTGTACAATTAAAAACAAAAAAGATGATTAAAGGAATGGTTACCCTAGAAAATATATTTATCATAAATGATGAATTAAGAAAAGAAAAGTTTGATTTATCAACCATGGCAAAATACTACTAAAATGTAGAGATTGTAACTAGTAAAAATTTAAAGCTAGGTAAAGTTTGCACATCTTTAGAGAAAGAAGCTTTTATTAAGTTATGTTCAAAATTGCAGATGTCTTTGCATGGAAGTAAATTTACCTTAAGGGTTTTGATCCAAGTATAACTCAACATACCATTGAGTTAGAAGATGAGACTAGGCTAGTCAGACAAAGGCAAAAGCCAATCAATCCAAAGCTTGAACCTCTAATGAAAGCTAAACTTCATAAGCTCATTGAGTCATCCGTAATATTTCTAATTAAGTACTCATCTTGGGTAGCAAACCTCATTCTTGTGTGGAAAATGAATGGTGAAATAAGGCTATGTTTTGACTTCCATGACTTGAACAAGGCTTCTCTCAAAGATCACTACCCATTGCCATCAATGGAATAGATTTTACAACTAGTTACAGGTTCAAAAAGGTTCTCTTTATTGGATGGTTACAATGGATATAACCAAATTTTGGTTAAAGAAGAAGACCAATACAAAACAACCTTCACCACAAAGTGTGGGACATTTGTATATAGAAAGATGCCTTTTGGTTTATCTAATGTTGGAGCCACTTTTCATAAGGCTATGGACATGGTATTTCAGGGTTTTCTCAATAAGTTTATTCTTATTTATCTAAATGAAATAATAGTATTATCTAACAACACAAATGAGAATATGATTCATCTCAGATAGGTGTTTGAAAGGTGAAGAGAATTTGGAGTGTCTTTGAACCCAAAAAAGTGTGTTTTCTTTGTTCATGAAGGTAGGCTTCTTGGATAATTCATTTCAAATAAAGGTACAAGCATAGACCTTGATAGGATAGAATCAATTCTTGTACTGTTGATCAGAAATTGGGAGTTCGTAGATTTGAAATCAAAGTCCATAGAAATCCCACAAAAAGAGGGATAATTTTTTGGTAATATGATACTTACCATGCCCCAACCACATGGGAGAAACCAACGACTTTACCGAGCCACATAGCTCATGATCCATCTGCCACATCCTAGAATAGGATAAACATGAGAATAGGCATGCCAAGTCAAAGCTCAAAATTTGGTTCTGATAATGGTTTCAAATCAGAGTTTTAGTGGTGCCACACTATAGAGCTCTTTGAGAGATTTTTGATGCATTTTTAGGAATGTAAATTTGAGTTCAAGAGCTCCTATTATGGCCATATGAAGATTGGTCAAAAAATGTCTCTTGCGACATGTTGCACGTGTTTCAAGGTGGTTTCAAATTTTGGACCTATAGGAGGTTGACACTTGGCAAATGCTAAGGTTTGAAAAAAAAATTGGTTTGATGACATGTCACGTCATCAACATGCCATGTGGAGTCAAGTGTGAGATCAAATCATTGAGCAAGGTGGCGAGTTTGAAGGAAAGACCAAGTTTGAATGTGCATGTTTGGTGCATTTACCAATGTGCATGCCTGCACTTAGCACCAAGTCTCCCACAAAGGGGGCGTTGACATGTTCAAATAGGTGTTTAAGCTATTTTAAGCATGCAACTACCTTCCACATAGTCCATGTGGGACAAAAGAATAAGTCAAAGTGCCAAAAAAGGAGGGAGAAAATTTCAAAACTCATGTTAAGTGCCTAAAAAAAAGGGCTAGTGATTTTGAACCCCTAACCTATTGCCCAAAAGGGATAGGCCTTGACCACTTTAGCTATGGAGGTCGAAGTGTTATATAAGGCACTAATTTCTATTTGAAATCATCAAATTCTGGACTGTGTTTTTATTTTTAAGAGGCTGAGACTTTGTAAAAGCTGTGAGAAATCTTATGTAATGGATTTTAATCCATTTTCTAGCCATAATACATAGTATTAATACTCCTTTTATCCAATTTTCATATTGGAGGAATACATTTTCAACCCATAGAGGAGATTTTAGGGAGTTTTGAAGCAATTTTATCGGTATTATGAAGACTCATATAATTCAAAGGTGCCGGGCTTGATTTCAGTCATGGTGAAGGTGAATTCTTGCATTGAGATATCATCTTGCAGATGAATTGTTTATTTTTTCTAGGTGTTTGAAGTGCCCTTAATGGATATGGTCCATTCCTTTGGAGAACCCAGAGATGTAGGCATCAATTGTTGAGCCAAACTCCGTTATCATGTTTCATGTTTGGTAATTGTCATTTTGATGCATGATTTTGTTTTAGTTTGCTGATTTGTTTTTAATTAAACTCATGCAAGTAATTTACAATTTGAAAATTATAACACAATGTTATTAAAAATTGGTTTAATTGGTAAATGAAAGTAACAAGTCTTTTAACAATTCCAATCCAACTCAACAATCGAGAACATTTTTGCCAAACATTTTACAAGCTCTTTTGAGTTTTTTAAGAATTTGTTAAGTTTTGAGAATTTCAGTATTCATACTTAAAACTTCACTTTGAGTTTATCATTGGAGTTTAGAGATCAAGTTGGTATCAGAGCAGTTAGAAAGTCGAGTTAGCTTTTGATTATGTTTTGACAGTTTCTTTCAATTTATTGGTTATCCATATCACTTGATTAGATTGCAGTGTGCAGTTGTGGAATCAGTGTGTTTGCAAAAAACCATGGGAAAGTTGTCACACAAAGCCAAGATGGAAGAGCTTGAAAGCATCAATAGCTAGATTCAGGATGAGAATACATTCTTGAGATGCAATCTCTATTCCCTTGAAGAACAAATTTCAAGATTGAAATCAGAGCTTGAATCCAAAGATGAGCTCTTGATTAGATTGCAATGTGGTGAGCGTGAAAAGGTAAAGCCTTCAACTTTAGATGCATAGACTATGATTGAATGCAATGTAAGTTTTTCACCACATGAATCTTCTACTTCTTTTTTTCATTCAGATTCGAAATCAAGTAATGATTCTTTTGGTAGTGTTGAACAACACACTAAGGGTATAGGATCCAAATTGTTAATGAAAATGGGATTTAATGGAAGAGGTATTGATCGAGATGGCCAAGGAATTACTAACCTAATACAATTAGAGCATAGATCTCTTCATAGAAGTTTGGGTTACACTAGTGAGCAAGTGGAAATTGGAGAAACTTCCTCCATGGCTAAAGGAAGACAAGATTATAATAGCAAAGGACTGAGGCCCCTAGTAGAGCATTTGCAGTGTAAGAAGGAAGGTAGAAGAGGTATTGAGATTCCACCTCCTAGTTCCTACACTAGAGTTAGCACTAAATCTTTTGATCCACTTTTTATGTTTAATAAATTTGGATTTAACATTTAGAAGATAATGCAATCACTTCCATGCAATTTTTTGGGATGAATAACCATAGTGATAAGAATTGTTGGAAATGAAATGCTTTGTTGAAGCAGATTGCATGTTTGAAGGACTAGTCTCATGATAAGATGGGAATTGACAAAAGGGGATCCTCACCTAAGAAGGATGTTTGCACTCATTGTAAAGTGAGTGGACATAGGATTGATAGATGTTTTAAGCTTCATTCATCTTCACATTCAAGTAATGTTAGAACTAAGATGATTTACAAACCTCTCACTAAGGTTAATGAAGCTAATTCAATCCATAATGATGCTAAGAAATCCACTAAGACAATCAATTTCACTAGGAAGAAAGAAATGGTTAAGTGGATTATCACTACATTCTTTTTGCAAAGCATGGTCAAGAATTCATCTAAGGGAATGAACAAGCTTTGATAAGATGTAGATTAGAGTTGGTGGGAAAACTTCAAGACAGGTTTATCATATGATTTTTTTCAATTCTCACTTTTTGATAACTCTAAGTTTTGAATCTCCTATTTATACTATGTGAGTTGTCTAGAGGACTTAAACTCATTTGATCAGTTGGAGATAATAACAGAATGCATGTTGTAGGTTGAGTTAATTCCTTAAAACACTTATTTGACTACTATTTTGAATGTATCTATTTTTGGCACATGGATGTATAGATGCATTGTTAAGACCCTATGGGCATGTTTAGATGTTAGGTAACATACACTTTTGGTTGTTTGCATTTGCTTAGCATATAAGTCCCATACTAGGGCATTGTATTGCAAAATGTCCACAACATTTATTGTATGTTTTCAGCATTATAAACTTTTCTTACAGTCACATTGGGAGTTGTTTCAATTTTTGGCAATTCATCGCTTTACAGGATGTGACATTTGGGTAGGCAGTTTTGGTATGTTGTAATCACTTTTGCAGTTGCAGATTCACTTACGCATGCCTTTGGATTAGGAATTTTTACAGTTTGATTGTGAATCATTTTAATGCAATTGTTTATACCTCTTGCTATGATTGGATTCTATTTTCATGGATGCAGTAGACTAGTTTGAAGTTTTAGGGGATATTGGACTTTTGGTGACCAAAAGCCCTCCATTGGGGAGATGTGATCAGAAATTGAGAGTTCGTACATTTGAAATCAAAGTCCATAGAAATCCCACAAAAAGAGGGATAATTTTTTGGTAATATCATACTTACCATGCCCCAACCACATGGGAGAAACCAACCACTTTATCGAGCCACATAGCTTGTGATCCATCTACCACATCCTAGAATATGATAAATGTGAGAATATACATGCCAAGTCAAAGATCAAAATTTGGTTCTAATAATGGTTTCAAATTAGATTTTCAGTGGTGCCACATTGTAGAGCTCTTTGAGAGCTTTTTGATGCATTTATTAGAATGTAAATCTGAGTTCGAGAGCTCTTGTTATGGCCATATGAAGATTGGTCAAAAAATGTATCTTGTGACGACATGTTGCATGTGTTTTGACATTTGGACCTATCGGAGGTCGACACTTGGAAAATTCTGAGGTTTGCAAAAAAAATTGGTTCGATGACATGTCATGTCATCAACATGCCACATGGAGTCAAGCGTGAGATCAACTCATTGAGCAAGGTGGCGAGTTCGAAGGAAAGACCAAGTTTGAAGGTGCATGTTTGGCACATTTACCAATGTGCATGCCTACACTTAGCCCCAAGTCTCCCACAAAGGGGGCTTTGACATGTTCAAAGAGGTGATTAAGCTATTTTAAGCATGCAACTACCTTCCATGCAGTCCATGTGGGACAAAAGAATAAGTCAAAGCACCAAAAATAGAGGAATTAAATTTCAAAACTCATGCTAAGTGCCCAAAAGAAGGGCTGGCAATTTTGAACCCCTAACCTGCCACCCAAAAGGGATAGGCCTTGACCACTTCAGCTATGGAGGTTGAAGTGTTATATAAGGCACTAATTTCTATTTGAAATCATCAAATTTTGGACTGTGTTTTAATTTTTAAGAGGCTGAGACTTTGTAAAAGCTTTGAGAAAGCTTATGTAATGGATTTTTATCCATTTTTTGGGCATACTACATAGTATTAATACTCTTTTTATCTAATTTGCATATTGGAAGAATATATTTTCAACCCATAGAGGATATTTTAGGGACTTTTGAAGCAACTTTGTAGGTATTATGAAGACTCACGGAATTCAAAGGTGTCAGGCTCGATTTCAGTCACGGTGAAGGTGAATTCTTGCATTGAGCTATTAGCTTGCAGGAAAGTTGTTTATTGTTTCTAGGTGTTTGAATTTACCTTAATGGAAAAGGTCCACTCCTTTGGAGAACCCAGAGATGTAGGCATCAGTTATTGAGCTAAACTCCGTTATCATGTTTTGTGTTTGGTAATTGTCATTTTGATGAATGATTTTGTTTCATTTATCTAATTTGTTTTTAATTAAACTCATGCAAGTAATTTACAATTTGACAATTATAACACAACGTTATTAAAAACCGGTTTAATTGGTAAATGGAAGTAATAAGTCTTTTGACAATTCCAATCCAACTCAACAACCCAGAATGTTTTTTCCAAACATTTTACGAGTTCTTTTGAGTTTTTTGAGAATTTGTTAAGTTTTGAGAATTTCAGTATTCATACTTAAAACTTCACTTTGAGTTTATCAGTGGAGTTTACAGACCAACTATCATTGCCTAAGCATAAGAAATCCTTACAAATATTTTTAGGCAAGATTAACTTCATAAGGAGATACAATTTAAATTTTGATACTTTAGCTACACCACTTACAGCCATGTTAAATAAAGGTTAGAGTTTCAGTTTTTCTAAAGGATTGAAAAGTTTTGAAGAAATCAAGAAAGCTATAGCTAGTGATCCTACACTCTTGATCCCTGATTTTACAAAATATTTCTTCTTATATAGCTATGCTAACCTCAACACAATATCAAGTATTCTCATACATCATAATAAAGAGACTTTAGATCAGCCAATAGCCTTTTTCAATCAAGGCTTAGAAGAATATGAAACAAGGTATTATTTTGTTGAGAAGCACATTCTTTCAGTTATAAGGTCTCTTAAAAAGTTTAGGTTCTTGAAGTTCAATAATAAGATACATTTGATGGTTGCACATCTAAGTGTCAAAGACTTTCTTCTAAACAAAGATATTAGTGATAAAAGAACTAGTTGGATAACCAAGGTCATGCAATATGACATTTAGATCAAAGTTACAAAGCTGGTTAGAGGCAAAGGACTCTGTGAACATCTAGCCCAAGACTTGAAAGAGTCTAATGAGCAGGTTAAGGTGTCAAATGATCAAGAGCTTGCATATAATTAGGCCTCAACTTCTAGCTAGTTCCAAGATATGTTAAAATACCTACAAGACGCTATTTATCCTTCTCATCTCAGTCCATCAAAGAGAAGATATTTCATATTACAGTCAATTCCTTTATCCTTGTTGATAATGTTTTATTTAAATAGGATATCAATGGTATACTACTAATATGCATAGAACTAGGTCAAACATAGAAGTTACTTGAGAAATTTCATGATGGACATGGTGGGGGACATTACTTAACCAATATTATAGTTCACAAGATCATGAGAGGTGGGCATTATTGGCCAAGTTTATTTAGTGATTGCCATGCATGGGTCAGAAAATGTAGGTAGTGTTCCATGTTTGTTGGAAAGGTGAGACTTGCAGCCTTACCTCTCCAACCAATTTTGCTTAATCAACCCTTTGTCCAATGAGGATTGTATTTTATTTATGTTATAAACCCCCCATCAAGCTCGGGACATAAGTGGATCCTGATTTCCATAGATTATTTTACTAGATGGACAGAGGTAGTAGCATTAAAAGAAGCCAATGAAACCAATGTTCTAGACTTATATGAAGGTTTACTTATCATATTTTGGGTCCCTTCAACTATAATCTCTGATAATTCTATCGCTTTTCTAGGATCTAAGATCATCTAGTGGGTAGTTCAACATAGTATGTTTCTCAATACATCATCAAACTATTATCCATAAGGAAATGGACTTGTTGAGTCTACCAACAAGAATTTGTTGAAGATCATCATGAGGACTGTAGAATAAAATCAAAGATCATGGCATATCAAATTAAAGTCAGCTCTGTGGGCTGATAGGATTACCTATAAAATATCAATTGTGAATTCTCTATACAAACTAGTATATGGTAAGGATGCAAGAGTGCCTATTTATCTTGAATTCCTTACTTTGGAATTAATGCATCAGCATGAGATTTTGGAGACTGAGCCAATGGAATTAATATATGTTGAGCTCATGGAGCTAGAGGAAGCTAGGCATCAGGCCATGTCAGCTATGGAAGCCCATCAAGCAATGACAAAGAGATCTTTTGACAAAGGAACTTTTTCAAGAAGTTTTCAAGAAGGTGATTTGGTCCTCAAGTGGGATGAGGATAGAGCCAAACTAGAAAAACACACAAAATTTGACTCTCTCTAGAGTGGACCATAAACAGTTTCTAGTTGCAAATCTCATAATGCTTTCTAGATCACAATGATGAATGGTGAAGAAATTTCTATCCCAGTCAATGGGATACATCTCAAATGCTGCTATTAAGGAAAGATAAGTCCCCTGTACATAGTTTTTTTTCTTATTTTTCTCCAAGTGTTTTCTAACACATTAGTTAGTTTCTTTTATTTTTAAATAAGTTCTTTTTTGCACAATCTTTCAATAGTTTAGTTGCCTTTGTTTTTAGGTTAATTTTCATACTTTGTTTTATTTTCTTTCCCTGTTGTTGGTATTTTTTTGTCTTTTCAAGTTAAAAGGTTGTCTTAAAATCATGAAATGATCCATGTATTATCTATTATGAGTCAAATAACTATAAATATGGTATGAGTTTGAGCATAGCAGGCATGCTTCCCAACTAAGTCACCAAAGATGTTGGCTATTTTTGGCCTACATACAGAGCTTTCAAGGATTGAGAAATGATCTTGATTGAGCGAAGGGTCTACAGAGTAAATGGAGGATCTAGATAAGCTTGCATAGGTAATCTTGTAGTACAGGTCATGGACAAGTTTGCTTATGACTCATAAGTTCATTCAAGCTTCTAAAGATAAATAAAAAGCTCAAAAGAACAAGTCTAGGATCTAGACCGTCATCAGGATGTCACTCAAAAATGGACTGGTCAACTTATTTACACACTTGATAAGTATGCTCAGAAAGCCTTGCAATCCCTTAGGTCAAATGGGTTCATCCCTTTCAATCTCAAGAACATCTCCAACAAGTTTTGTGCCTGCATGACTTTTTCACTTCAAGTTATAGCCCTTAAAAGTCGGATCTTCAACATAAGACATTCATGCTAACGTCAAAATAAAGCTAAAAAAATATCTATATGTGCTTAAAATTGACATTTTATAGGATGTCAAATACATCTGTGTGGACGTCAAATGATGTTTGTGCAAATTTCAATTTTAATCAAGTCAATTAGCCATTTGGGTTCAAAAGGTCCTTAAAAGGTTTGAACTTGGTCGAGATCCAATGGTCCATGGGAGCCTTCATACTGACACATCTTGATCAGACAGAGTGAAGCGGGGTCAACTAAGTCAAAAGGTCCCTAGGTTAAAGACATTAAAGATCTACAAGTTGGACATGATCCAATGGTACAAAAAATGATCAAGTCTTGATTAGATATAGAGAAATCATTGACAAAAGGATGGGTCCCAAATAGATCTAAGTGCTCCTGCTCAATCATACTAATGATCTACTAGAGTGAAAAAATAGATAGGAAAGTGGGACCAAGGAGATCAATGGTGCTTTTGAATTAATACATATTGATTAGATGGTGTGTGTGATTCAAATTGGTTAGTGAATCCAAAGAGTAAATGAGTCAAGGACAAGTGGCACAACTACATTTAGTTGGCAGAAGGTCAATGGCTCATAGGCATTCATGCAAAAATAGATCAATGAAGTAAGGTAGAGTCATTAAGTCATTGTGTCTATGGAACCAATGAACATAAATATAGTTGGACATGATGTAGATGATCTTAGTTGGTTTTTGATAGCTAATAAGCAAAGGCAAGCTCAGGACTTTTTTGAAGAAAGTCAAAGAGGTTATTTTGAACCTAGGCAAAGTAAATATAGAAGAGCCAAGTTTGAAGGTGAACCAAAGTTGAAATAGGGCCATAGTTCAGAAACCAATCATCATCATCAAATCTTCATATAGGTGAGATAGATCTTTTGGGTCTAATACATAAGTTGAGGATAGACCAGTGACTGTGTGAAAATCAATGGTCTAAGATTGGTTTTTACATATAGTGGACCTGTGTCTCACCTCATCATGGTTTACATTTTCAGGTTTAGATGGACACCTAATGCAAATGTGGCACATTTATTCCATTTCCAAGACATGATCCTCATCAATAGATCAAGTAAATAATGGCATGATTCCAATTAAAGATCTTCCAGTTGGGTAAGGGTCATGTACATTTAATTCTTTTATAGAGTTGGTTCTTTATTGATAAGATCTAAGTCAACATCCTTGAGAGTGTTAATCCATTGAAATTGGTTGGGCCTTTTTCAATGCATGGCTCTCTCTCTCTCTCTCTCTCTCTCTCTCTCTCTCTCTCTCTCTCTCTCTCTCTCTCTCTCTCTCTCTCTCTCTCTCTCTCTCTCTCTCTCTCTCTCTCTCTCTCTCTCTATGTGTGTGTGTGTGTCTGTGTGTGTGTCTGTGTTATAAATATAGACTTCTAAGCCTTGATATTGATCAATTTATCCCTTTCTTTTGGTATGACCAAACTCTGCCAAAATTTGTACTGTGACACCTCTTTAATACAATAAAGACTGAATTTCATCATTTTCTAAGCTAGATCAAAGTGTGTCTATGAATTCATGCATTATAGTTAAGTGAATGTATGTTCCTTGCTTATGTCTAGAGTTTTTCTCACCTTCAGGGAGTGCTTAATAGTTTCATAGGTAATTATAAGCATAATTTATAGTTTATTGCCTAGTCTGAAAGTGGATATTTTTCCTCTCTTGCTAATTTGATAATTGATTAATGCCTTGTTCTAAAATATTTATGTGAGATTGATGTTCTTTGGTCTGAAAAGTGTCTCATAGTGTGTTTTGTGTGAGTTGGATTGATCAAATCATTGGTGCATCACTGCTTTTTACATGATTTTTATATGTTTTGTCAATTCTCTCTCCCTTTTCCAAGCAAGTGTTAGTTTAGGTTTAGTGTAGTGATAGATCCATAAATAAGATGGCCTTCTTTGGAGGTTTGATCCACTTTTAGGATACCCACAGCCTAGGATCAGTCCCATGTTGGTCTAGATTTGAGCAGAGGACCTAAACGATCCCCTTCTCGTCTAGGGTGCAATCTAGAACCCCAACAGTTATATAGTGAACATTAAGTGTTGTACATTATTCTAAGGTTTGTTGTTGTGTTTTATGTAAACACTGACTTAGTGAATCATGATGGCTCACAGTTTGTTGAATTAAGGAAGGATAAGTAAGAATACCTTTTCGGGTAAATTAAAAAAAAAATTAGTACATTTTTTTGGTACCTGACTAGAAGAGTTCTTACATAATTTAGATAATACACTTGAATGTGTTGATTAGAGAGTAAGTGGTATCCAAACCATGGTTATACCAATAAAATAGGGTCTCATTAGGCAAGTTCCAGTCTGGCCACCACCTAGAGGGTGATTGGATTCTAATCTTATGGATATGGTCCTATAGAATAGTTGTAAGTTAGGTCCTTCTAGATTATCCCCATTGATCTCCTTATTAGGGCCATGGCCATGGAGCTGATGGTTGGCATCGTTCAAGGAGAAGGTGGTGAATTCCTTTGATTTATTGGCATCATACTTCACAAAAATCATGGCGGTGGGAATGGTTATAATTCAATAGAAACTAGTGGATATAAAACTCAGCACTAAGGAAAATTCCATCACAAAACCCTAGAAATTCCCCTGAATTCAAGTTGAGAAGGTCCATTTGGAGGTTGAACACATTTATTTTTTGTTGGACTGTCTAGTAATAAATCATATGCCATTAGTCAGGTTCATATAGACTCACCCCACTAATAGTCTCTTTCTTATGGATCTAGCTATAGAGCTTGCGGTGGGCACTATTAAAGGATTAGGGGACTAAGTCCTTTTCCACATTCATGACATCCTTTGCCCAGTCATAAATCTTATGAAGGTTGGTCTAGTTATGCATTTCAAAACACTAGTAGATATACTACTACAAAATAATGAGAATCACATTGCCTAAACTTACAGATTTCCCCATCCAGATACGATCCATAGGATGATGTAAAAAATTGAAGATAATGATGGGTGGGATCCAATATTTGATATGATGGATTTTCCTACTACTAGTGACTAGGGTGACAAGCTAGATGGTCCATGGCCTATGCCATCTACTATGATTGTTCCCATGTCCTTTATATGTTCATGTGCCTTGGTATTTGGTGTCTTGATGGGCTATTTATTTTGTTGCATGATATGCTTAATGTTTTTTATTGAAAAGTTGTATTTACTTGTATTTATTTAATCTTTTTTGGTTAAATTAATTTGTTTAACACTCTTTCAATCCTTGTGATGGATATGATTTTTTTTTCCTGAGTGATTCCATTCAACTCATTTTATTTGTACAATTAACAATATATAATCTTGTATGAAATTAATGGAAAATGCTAATGTATATTCTAGGCTTAATTTTAACGTTCAAGTGAATAAATTAGAAGATGTGTAAAAAATAGACCCCTACGATTTTTTAGTTAAGAATTAAAAAATGTAAATAAATCTAGACAATATTTCTCTTAAAGGGGACTTTCGTTGTAAACTCATGTTTACTTAAGCAAACATAATCTTCTACTGAGAGAGCTCTGTGAACCCAAATAAATTAAAATGAGTTCCTGCTTCCTCCAAATTTTATAATGGATTCATATACGAAATCAAAAATATACATTTTCCCAAAAAATCATTGGATCTCTCTCTTTCTTAAAAAAATGACCCTTTACAAAGGATAATTTTTTTGGCCCTTGCAACAACAAATAACCAAAATATAGGGATTTTAAAATAATTTACAAACACTTATCTCGAATACAATGTGAGATTAATGACACAGAGCTATAATTGAATAAATATAAAACTCCACAAGCATAGAGTAAAACATAAATATGTGGTAGCGTCAATAAAAACTCAAAAAAAAATTACTTAATAACGAACGCTTCAATAGATGGGAGACACTGTCTCTATTTTTTTTTATCAATAAAAAAAATAATAGTAGAATGACCTATAATAAAGCACTAACCCAAAATACATACAAATGTGTAAATTACAAATTGACCTACACATAATTTATGGTATATTACAAATATCAATAACTCAAAGGGACTCGTTGAGATGGGTTTTACACTAACAATTCCAACACCTTGAAGAAAATTGTTTGAAACTAAAATATTGAAACACCTAAGACAAGAAAAATATAGATGTTACGCATTAGGGAGAAACACAAATAGAATTATAAGGCAAGCATTATGAGAAGATGAAAGAAACAAAAGGAAAATATATTGAGAAAAAAAAATGTAAAAACATACAAAACACATTTGATGACAATGCAGCTATATTTAGGAGCCACAAATGAAAAACAAGGTCGAGAATCAAAATTCATAGGCTCTAAATATGAGTTATTTGAGCTAAATTTAAAGATATTATCGAGGGATGGTTATATTAATCCATCGTATTATGATGATATCAAAAATCATTGAGAGGAATATGCATGACCTAAGGGTGAAAGGCCTCTCTTTTTCTATTTTTCAATATCATGTAATTTAGGCTAACTCTTTTATCTTTTCAACATTTTCCTAACCTTAAGAAATTATAGCCAAGTGTTTTTAATGAAGATGTGTTATACTAGATTGGTGGTTTGTAATGACAAACGATCTTAGATTAGATGTTCTCTCTCTCTCTATATATATATATGAAAAATGTCGGCATCTCTTATTCCAAAATTTCAGTAAAAAGATACAACTAGTATCAGCCTCAAAGATATTGGGGTATCAAGAAAGAGCCACAAGTTCGAAAAGGGAAATGTAGGCCTTCGGGAAGCAATACTACTTCAACCGAGAAAAAACATACAATAATACGAGAAAGAAGCATACATATATGCCTTGAAAAAACTAGAAGTTTAATGGGAGTTATGTCCCATGCAATCTTCTAGTTTGCCTTTCGTACCTTCCTTTCTTTTGGCATCTTGCCAACACCCTTGGAGAGGGCTCAATCGTGACCTTCTATAGATCTGAAACTTGATCAAGAAGTGTATTATAAATAAAAGGTTCCATAATTGAATTGGTCATTAGTTCTTTATTTGAGTTTGAATTCTCTAATTCATGGCCTCTCTTCACTCCCCCCAACGGAGTTTCCTTGGAAACAATTCTCATAGTATTACCTTGATCTTCTTCTCCTCCTATATCATGGACCAAATCCTCTAGCTGAGTATCTATTTCTCCATGGTCATTTTTTCTGATTATGTTGGCCGTTGTTTTCCTTCATTTTGTGTCTCATCTTCTACCACTTCCTCTTGACCTGGAAAACTCCATCTTTTGTATGTATTTGTTTACCCCTTTTTTTTTATGGATGAGATCTTATCAGAAAACATGTAGCATGTAGGTGTCCAAGAAGCTTACAGATACAACATTGGAATGCAGTATTTTTATAATCCAAACTCTGAATGTGTTGTAGCTTCCCATATCTGATAATTACTTTGTCTGGTAGACCTTTGCTAAAGTCTATCTCCACACAAATGTGGGCAAATGTGCATAATCCTAATGCTATTCTCTCTATATCAGCGTTGATATAGACACCCAAGGAATTCCCTATCGCTATTAAAGTACTACCAAGATGTAGTGGAAGATTGGGGACCCACACCCAAATTGGTATTGTGGTAACTATGTGTGAATTTGGGTTAAAATATGTAAACCAAGGAGTGTGATAGAGCCCTGCATTTCCCCATAACCAAGGCCCCTCCGCAAAGACTCGTTGATAGGCTTCTTCGTCAAAAGAAGGCATGATGAAAAAACCCTTGGAGCATAAAGAGATGTCACCCTGCGTTGTCCATGTTGTATGGATCCATTGTGTTAGGGCCGAAGTAGTTGGCCAAAAACCATTGAATCTATTAGATAATTGCCTCTATTTCTAACTCGGCCTTGTATTTCATCTCATCTTCCCCTGTAGTCTTCACAATCGGTATATCTTCTGAATGCTCCACAATATAGGCAGCAGGTGTGGATGCCTGCTTGGAAATATTTGGTTTTGAAGCAGATTTTTTTACTGCTTCCTTGAAAAACCCAATTTTTTAGGAAGGAGGCATCGCTATGCTCGCAGCTCCTCCACGTAATCTCAGCATAAAAAACAGAGTAGAATCCTTTTCTATATCATATTCCGACAGTAGTGAGTGATCCTCAAGTTGTTTTCCTGCAAATATGAGATGTTGTTGAACTGCAGGTATTCCTTGTGAAAGTTCTAGTTTCCGCTTAATGTCTCCCACATAATCTGTTGATTGCACCCATATACACGAGGTTTTCCCAGAGTAGGAACGTATCATTATTTGGCATCGATTCTGCCCTGCTGTAAATGACTTGACTGCAGTATTTTTGACAGTTTTTTTTGTTCCTTCATTTTGTCAAACAATGCCCAGTCTATCTCTATTTATTGGTTTTGTAGCTGTGAATAAATGACAAGTTTTTTCTCCCATCTAAATATGTCCTGCACATGGACCATCTTTGTAATAAAAGAGAGCTGCTCATTTAATTGATCATACTGGGCATTTATTATAAACATAGCTTTCCAGTACACTGCTTCTTGTTCAGACAGAAAGTCAAAAACTTGTCCTGCTACCTTTAAATCCGCGCAGAAGAGGTCTGTCTTAGGTATTTGCAGATAGAGAGCATGTTTTGAAACTTTTGCATGTGGTTCCAGTGATTCGAGCGGCAGATTGCCTAGCCACTTAGCGAAAGCCGACTCAGAAGTAACGCTGTGCTTTTTCTTGTCTCGGGCTATATTTGCGTCCCACATTTTGCACAGAGTCATTTTGTCATACAGATTGCAGACGTCCACTGTCCCTTGGCGCTGGACATGTCAGGCGTCTAGTTTCATAGAAGCACGGACCTGGGTATCAATCCTTGCCATGTCGACAAGAATAGCAATGCCGTGCTGTGTACTCGCCATAGTATCGACATTTGATACCTTGGAAACCAATATCAAGTACCCTATTTCGACATGTAAATCCACATTTTCAATGTTAACTCCGGCATCCATGCAGGGGTTCACATACAACATGATTTATTTTGTATTCAGCTGGGGTAATAGGTATATAATAAACGGTAGCCCTCATGATAGTCGACCTTCAATCGATCTTGATACACAGCCCTTGGCAGAAAGCATAAAGGATAATCTTCACCATTAGACTGTCGCTCCATTTCATTCCGTCTCAGCTTGTTGCATGGTCTGCTCTCATCCCAAAATTTCAAATATCTATAATATAAAAAATTTCAAAATAAATTTAATATATTTTTAATGATTTATAATAATATTTTTCATCATATTTTTTAATTTTATATATATATATATATTAATTTAGAAAAAACCTATTATAGATAACATAAATTTTCTTGATTATTTTATATTTTTAAATATTTTTTCTTTCATATTTATATATTTTTTATTTCTCTTTCCTTATTTTAAGTTTTTGGTCTCTCTTAGTTGGAATGAAATCTTACATCTTATTTAGAATTTTGTTTTTATTTATTCTTTAAAATTATATTGATTGTTTTTTCTAGATAATTAAAAAATTATATGATTGAAATATTAGTGAAGGTATGAATTTCAATAATTACAAAATTGACTTTCCTATAAAAAAATATAATGCCCTATTAATTATGGAATAGAAGAATGTAATGTGTGAGAGTTTTTAGTATTATTATGTGTATTTAGATTTTATCATCATTTTGAATGCAATGAAGCCCTTAAATAATCTTTAAAATTTATTATTAGGTATGAAAATGAGTATGGGAGTTTAATATCTAAATGGAGTAGCTCCACTGTTAACTCTGATTGTCCATGTATAGAATTTTATTGACATTATAGATTTTTTTTAGTTTTTAAGTATAATTGGCAAAATTTAAGGTATTTGAAGATTGATTTCCATATATATGAATTTATACATTTGATCTATATGTGTATTGATAGAACCATAGAAGTTAAGTTGCATTGTTGAATCTAGTTCAGTCTTTGAGGTGAAAAAGGTGCATTTTATGTTTGTGTTGATCTTAGGGTTTCTTTGGCTTTGCTATTGTACAACCTCTCAACTTTCACTGAACATTATGCTTGGATTGGCTTCAACATAGCAAATGTTCAACGAATGCTTCTATCTTAACATTGAAGACTTGGCCTACATCGCTTGTATAAATGTCTCTCAAGATTATCACCTATCGAGAACTATATGATATAAGTGTGAACTCAACATTTGACTCGCCATCTTTAAATTGTACCTACATATTTGAATTTTTCCTACATCTAAATGTTTTGATATTATTATCTACCTCGTCCCTAACTTGCATCAGTTCTCCACATGGTTTACATCAGAAGTTGACACCATTTCAAAAACTGTGATTAAAGTTCTTAAATCATAAAGTCACTTATCTTTTTCAATGAAGAACATAAATTTTGTTTTTATTTAAAGTCTATAGTTATTTTGTGTGTCATTTATAAGTGAAAGGTAAAATTTTGTATTTTTTAGATGTAAAAAATCTCCGAAGTGTCAAAGTAGTTTTATTTTGTATTTTGTCCCAGACATTTTCTAAGGATCTACAGTCTTTTTCACAAGCTCATGGGATGGGATGAAGCAATGACAGATGAGTATTTTTCTTTGATGGAGAATCATATTTGGGATGTGGTCTCTCTTCTTAATAAAATAAATTTGATTAGATTCAAGTGGATATATCACACCAATTATGTAGTTGATGGGTTCACTGAGAAGTATAAGGCATGTCTTGTAGTAAAAGGTTTCTCATAAGTTGAAGGCATTAATTACTCTAAGACTTTTGCTCCTACAACCAAGATGGATTTTATGTGCCTTACACTTTCTCTTTCTACATCATAGGGTTGATTAGTGTACCAAAAAGACGTAAATAATGCCTTCTCACATGGATATTTTCATGAGTAAATCTACATGGAGCAAACTGCTAGTTTATTTATGATTCTTCTCTTATTTATCAACTATGAAGGTCTATCTACAGTCTCAAACAAGCTCCTCAGGGTTGGTATGAGAAGATGGATTATTTGATTCTATCTACTCACTTTGTTCGTTGCCACTCAAATCCTACTGTATATATACATCATGTTGGAGAGGATATTGTTTGTTGATGATTTGTTTATTACAGATAATTTTTCTACCCATATTTAGGTTATTCAATAAGCTCTTTTAGTGCAGTTTGATATGACAAATCTTGATCTCCTTGGTTTATAAATTTCATTGTTAGCTTTAGGGATTCATCTGAGTCAACGTAAGTACACCCTTGATCTTATTTAGCATTTTGGCTTGTTTAATTGTAATTCAAGTCCCTCTCCTTTCCAGTTTGGGATCACTCTTACTTCCACCTACACTATTCTTTTTTGTGATCCTACATTCTATAGGTAGTTGGTTGGAAGTCTCATGTAATTAAACCATACTCACCCTGATATATATTTTATTTTTGATCTTATATCTTAGTTTTCCCATGATCCTCATCATAGTCACTAGCATGCTGTTAAAATGATTTTGAAATATCCACAAGGCACTTCCCATTTTGGATTACAATGCACCAGAGGTTATATTTAGTTGGTTGGCTATATTGATTCAAATTTTATAGGTTTTATTGATGACATGCATTCCACTTCTAGATACCTTTTTATCTTGGTTCTTCTTCAATTTCTTGGGCATAAAAGAAGCAACAGGCTATTGCAATTTCATCTCTTGAGGTAGAGTAGAGGGAAACGGTCATAATAAGTCAACAAGTTCTTTGGCTCTGAAAAATTATTGATAGAGTTTGGTTTCACACAGGATTTACCTATTGTACTTTGATGTGACAACCAAAGTGAAATTCACATTTACCGCAACCCTATTGAGCACTAGCAAACCAAACATATTGATATTCATGTGCACTTCATTCATCAACACATTTAGGATGGAGTTATTTGTTTGGAGTACATTTTGACTTGATAGCAGGTTGCTGACATCTTTATAAATCTTTTTGCACCACCTTATTACATTGAGTTACATGGCATGCTTGGGGTTTCAAAAGTTGTCATTGGTGGGTGTTCTTGAGGACATCTTATTTATTTATTTCTTCATGAATATATTGTAAATAAGTACCTAATCAAACCTTATTTTTAGGACTCATATTATAGATATGCCACATTATTTTTTCCCCCTAGCTTCACTTGAGGGGGGTGTTAGAGTAGGTTGTTTAACTTAGCTCATGTTCACCTAGGTTCTTTATTTTTATTTTATTTAGTTATTCTTATCCACTTATGTGTGGATATTTCATTTATGTTATTTTAGATATTATGAGATATTACATATGTGTGGATATTTGCCTATATATGAAAGAAATATTCATTGTATTTAAAAATCTTTGGAGATATAATATATGATATTGTTGCTCTTTGTTTTACATATCTATCTATATGTCTATGTTCTTAAATTGATTTCATATTTTTTTTTATGAATTTGATATTATACTAACACCAAAGATCTTTGTGGTTTAAAACAATCTAATTTTCATTTCTTTCAAAAACTACATAATAAAACACAAGAAATTAAGCACAATCCATTGCACCAGAAGGAGGAGGTAGAGGATCATCTTTTGGTGGTTGAGCACTCTAATAAGAATGCACATTAGAGGGAGGATCAGGGGCCATCCATCCATCCATGGGGTCCATAGGATCCAATGAAACTATAATACCCAACCTATAAGGAGGTTGCACAACACTACTAATAGGGTCAAGTCCACTTGGTGAATCCCACCAATATGGACTAGTGGCATATTCCCCATAAGGATGTGGTAGAATCCAAGCACCCCATCTCTCCCCCTTCCCATTGAGGAGGATGGGTGGATAGATAAATATAATTATGTAAGTGGATCTACTGACATCTGGGTTTTGGTGGTGGATAACCATGTGGTGGATGATCTAAGGGGATGTAACTCATAGCACATGGAATACTCTCTATATGGTCAAACACCTCCTGTGAATTCTTAATTTCCATGCCGACCATCTTTGGTTGGGTTTGAATCTACATAAAGGACCAAATATATCATAGATACCTTATCATTAATATAGAAATCAAAAGAGGTTTATTTATTGTTAAACAAAGTAGAGTTTAAATATATTCTATAATTGGAAAAAAAGAACAACTCTAAAAAATTCCATAAAAAACCTATATATACCTACCAATTAGTAGAATTACCAAAGAGAGCTAAACACCAAGAGAAAGGCTTAGGATGAAAAGGTTGAAAGAGATTGTGTATCCAATGATAATTAAATTGAGCTTTCAAAAATGTACAAAATATATGCTTGAATGAATCTAATCTAAAGTAGGCTAGACACTTGGTTTGAGAAAATATAAGATGATAAAGATGCTCTCTAAGTGGAAGGCCTTGATAAACTAGACACTTTAGAAAATGAGCAAGCTTGGGTTCTAGCTTAGCAGTTAATATTATATTGAGTCGGGAATACTAAGTCCTATGTGAAGATTTAAGAATCCAATGCTTATTGAGATTACCTAAACCTGAAGAGATTGGGATCATGAATTAATATAGGAGGCTTGGAGAGTATGTATTAAAATGAGTATCACATTTTCACCTCCAATATTTACACCAAACACATGGAGATTGTAAACTCAATTTTAAAACCATGACATATAGCATTAACTCATGAATATGATGAACAACTGGTAAGTCTAAATTATATAAATTTAATTTAATTTTAAAAAAATGCAAAGGATCCCAATCATGAGTTGAGACCAATTATTTCATTATTTGAATTCCTCTTTTGAAAAGCCTCAAATCTTTCATACCAAGCAACTTTGTTAGAAGGAGACTATTATTTTTCACAAGAGGAGACCACCAGAGGTTATGGTCATTGAAGGAAATACAAGTACAAAATCCATTTCCAACCCATTTTAAGTAGGGTTTGATAGATTACAAATATTTCAAAATACTTTTAGTGAAAAATGATCCCTCAAATTTAATTAGGATAGGCGTGATTAGCAAAGTGTCGAAATAATTTCTTTTCCAACTAGACTTACCTTAGGGAGATTGATAAGAGACACAATGATGTAGGATAATTTTCCAAGATTCATTACCTTTAATAGCTTTAACAACCCATTCATCACAAAGGGTAATGCTTTTCTTGAAAATATCAATAATCCCCATATCTCCTTTATTGCGAGGAAGACAAAAAAAATCCCAAGACTCTGTGGAAACCTCAAGTTTGTTTGGATTTAGCCTAAAGAAAGTCTCTAGTAATATTTTCCAACTTTTCACAGGATGATTTAGAGGATTCCAAATAGAAATAGTATTAGACATGACTAACATCTAAAAACATTAGCATGTACACTTAGAACTTCCATACTAAATAAAGGGTTTTTTGACCTAATACTCAACCTTTTTCTCCACTCTATTTATGACATATTGCCATAAATTTGTAGGTGAAGTATATAAGGAAAATGGAATGCCCAATAGTTTTAATCTATGGCAATATGTCATAAATAGAGTGGAGAAAAAGGTTGAGTATTAGGTCAACAAACCCTTTATTGAGTATGGAAGTTCCAAGTGTACATACTAATGTTTTTGGATGTTACTCGAATTATATAAGGAAAATGGAATGCCTAATAGTCTTAATTTATCCCATCAATGAATCCATTTCCACTTGTAGTGGACTAACAAATCTAGCATCAGCATCATACTTTTTCTAAAGCATTGGGTTTTATTCCACAATAAGTAGAGCCAAAATATTTGCAAAAAATATCCATGTAAATCAAAGCCTCCATAAAATATTTTTAGTTCTCTTAAAGACAAGAAATTATAATCAATGAAATGGTTGTTGATTATTTGAGAGTATTTTTCAAGAAGTAAAATTCCCCTAATGAGACCTCACTTAGATCTATGAGACAAAAGATATCCAAGAGCTTTAACAAACAAAACATATAATGCTGCCACAAGAGGACAAACTTTACGAATAGAATGGAAGAGGCCAAAACTGTAAAAATTGGACCCATTGATAGTGAGATTGGCAAAGGCATATGAGAATATAGTTTTGACAGTTGAAATAAAGAATATGGTAAAGTGAAGAGCTTAAAGTATAGAAAAAATAAAAGGCCACTTGATCCTATCATAAGATTTTCAAAATATGATTTGAAAAAGATGTTTCTCTAATGAGAGGCTCTCACCCACTCCATTCATTCTCAAACAAAAATAGTATTGTATTAGATACATATTTTGATAAATACCATTTGGTATGGTTTGACATTGGTAGGAGGAAGGAGTGAAAGATGGTTATCAAGAGCTTTAGCAAGGATTATATATGACACATTGAGGATGGTGATGGTGAACCAACTAGTGATAGGCTCATGATAAATTACCTCGAGGATAAATTTGATGTTCCTTTTTTAATAAGGGATCCCAAATATTATTTTGTAGCGATTATTTTTATATTTGAAGCCAATATAGCCCGAAAAATTCCTAAATAGCTTTATAAAATTCATAAGGGAACCCATTAATACCTACAACTTTGTATTTAATCATGCATTACAGAGCATGAAAGACAACGTCAAGAGATAGAGGTGCATCAAATAATTTTTGTTTATTAATATAAATATTTCAAGGAACAACATCAAAAAATTATTTCAAATCTTGATCTCTCTCCATCATTTTTTCTTGGGCTTAGAACATTAATTTATAGTGGTCTAGAAAATAAATTGAGATGTCAGTGAGATTAATAAGTCTTACTTAATCTAAATTTATGGCCTTGATTTGGTATCAAGCTTGCTTATCTTTGATATATTTAAACAAATATTTGGAGGTCTTATCTCTAATTTTGGGCTAATGGAGGCGACCATGAATTTTCACCCCTCTAGCCATATGGGTATATACAAATTTAATTTGGTGTTTAAGAGAGGTGGCCAAGGTCTACATTTGTGAGTCAAATGGATTATGCTCAAGGAGAGAAGATATTCTATGGTATTATTTGTGCACAACACTGTTAGTCTAATTTTGAACACACACTATTTGTTTACCATAATGGGAGAGAAAGGTGGTGGCACATAGGATGGCCTCATCCCACCACTCAATATAATTGGTGGTGTAGTAGTTATGGTGCAAGAATACACACATTGTATATAATTAATAATAACATGACATTTGAATTGATTTCCACTCTAGTCAAATTTTAAAGTGATGGGATTATGGTTTGATTGAACATATTCAAAATGCACAAAGACATGTTATCCATCATAAAGAGAAAAATAGAAGATTTGTGGTTCTGAAATCATAAAACTATCCAATATCTTGAGGACCTTATTGGTGTTAGTTGGAAAGTTCATCCACTTAAATAAAGGAGTGTTACTTAATGATCACTACCAAAGGAGATGATCCATAAGACCCCATAGTTTTTAAAATAAAACCATGGCTCACATTCTCCCATGCACCATTACATTAGAAGGGAACTAACCTTGCTTTTAGGGATTTCAGTCATTAAAGTATGTGTAAATGAGCCAAGTGGTGAGGGGTGGGTTTTAAATCAAATATCACTATAAATCTATTTTTTTGGGACTATCATTTGTGGCATAAATATTGATGACCCCAAATTAATGACCATTAGTACCAAGGAGAAGGAAAATAACTTGATGTGATGGATCTTACCTTGAGGCAACAATTAAAAGGGAAATCAGTTGGGAAACCAAGATACTGGAACTACCACAACCATCCTCATTCAAAGTGGAGAAGTGAGATGAATTAGACCAAATAAATTTTGAAGAGGATTATAGAATAAACCTTGATATTTTAACTTCTTGTAGGAAAACAAAATCTAGAGATCTGAACTGTTGACACAAAATACACACACAAATAATTTTCAAGAAAAATCTATGAGACCTCAGACATTCTAAGATAAAGCAATCATTGAAGAGTATCATCCATGAGGATTCCCCCATGACCATCTTCAATGTCTTCAAGAGCCACAAAACCATTTCCTAAATTTTTTTGTTGGTTTGGTAAAATGAAATTCTCAAGTGAGATGGAGTGGTGTTTATCCCCATTGTCCTCTCGAGGAAAGTCTCCACCATCATTGGGTGGGTTGCATGACTACTTGGAGGTAGGAATTTTTTTGAGGAAGTCTTATTAGGAGATGAGCTTGTGTGTGGCTAAGGAAATTGTGAAATTGTCTTTGAGAGGTCATTGGAACACTAAGAGGATCAATGGGAGCATTGTCCTTGTGCACATCAAAAGAGGTATTTTGGCACAACAGGGTTATTTATGGGTAAGTAAATTTTGTTACTTGTGGCAGAGTTTTTGTTAGCCACCATCATCGAGCTATTATTATTTTCCACCACCTTGGGATTATCAGAGGGTATTTATTATACATAGGGTTTCTTCTGCACCATGAAGGGACAATCCTTAATCCAATGGTTAGGAAAATGGAAACACAAACAAGTGTTGGGAAGATAAAAATATATGAATTTTTTGCACTCCAAATTTTGAACTAACTTGATTATCGATGGATTATTTCAAATCCTTAGTCAAGTAAATCTTGGTACATACATGCTTATTGAGGCATTATATATATATATATATATATATATATATATATATATATATATATATATATATATATATATATATATATATATATATATATCATGAATTAAAAAATGCAATATGGGCTAGAAAATATGCTCGAGAGGATGGGTGGTTGAAACCATACGAACACCCAAAGGGGATGGGTGGTTGAAACCATACGAACACCCAAAGGGATAACTAGTCAGAAGCTTGAAGGTATGGGTCTATGAGGAAATAATCATAAGAGTGTCCTTGAGGAACCAAAATCTTGATTTATCAAAAAATACCTAGAATTCAGATGAGTCCTTAAAATAGAAAAAATAACCCTTTGTAAGGTTTCAAAGGTTATTGATATGAACATCTGAGGGTTCCTACTAGTATCAAAACTAGGCATTGAAGGACTCCTTAAATAGGATGCAACCAACATATTAAATAATAACACAAAAATTATAATACCACTTATATAATTTATCAAAGACATCAAATCGTAAACAAACATTATGATGAGAGGGAGAGTAGAAAGATATACCTCCTCATAAACTTTTATGACAAATTTTATGGCTTGATTTAGCACCATCTTTCCTGCTTTTGATAACATTAATTGCAAAAAAATGATACAAAGCTATTATATATTTAAAAAAAGTATAAATATAAATTGAAAATGTACAGTAAATAAATACGAAGTTAATTTTAGAACTCCTAAAAGGATAATATACAAAACAAGGAAGACACTAAATTATAAAAAATCAACACTCACATGAAACCTTAGAAAAACAAACTTTCACATGGTGGATTTATTCACTCCACTTGAATAACAACTTAACTATTCATTTATTCAAACATATATGAAGTATATTCTTCCAACATTTTCTAAATAATGCCAACGCTTTGTAGTCACATATTATTACTTACTCTTTCAAATACAAGAGTTTTGAAATCGATATTATATTTAAAAAAAAAAAAATTATAGAAAATTTTCAATTTATATATAAATTAATATTTTAATTTTAATTTATATGTTAAAAATATTACTATTTTTTAAAAAATCATCATCTTTAAAAAAAATATATATATTATTATCTTAATGTTCTTTAACAATTTATTGATATTACAATTTTAAACTCATCATTAATATTAAAAAATAAAATAATAACAATTAAATTTAAAAATGGGTTGTATCCTTCCAAATTTATATGAAAAAGTACAAACTTATAAATATTTAGGACTTTAGATCATTTTTAAAAAAGTGAAACCATAACGTTGAAAATAAAACCATGGATGATTTGAAAGTTTTTATGGTCTTATAAATACATAGAAATAAAGATATAAATGGATATCAATTATAGTACATATATTCGTAAAATTTTAATTAAAAATAAATATATAAAAAATTAAATTAATTTAAAAAAAATAAAATTTCTATTTAGAAGATATCAAATTTATTTAGTTTTTTGATGAAGGTATTTTATATTGATATATTTTTTTATAAATTTATATGGAAGAGTATTATTGACCTCCTTTGTTATTTATTTCCTTTTGGTGGGTCATTATCTCTATTGAGTTTTTATTGTGTTGTTTAGTTTTTTAAATTTGTTTTTAATTTGATGATAATACTTATTGTAATATGTTTTGATTTTTTATAAATTTCAGTATTATTTTATTAAAATTATAATATCAAAAAAATTATTTTATAAATATATTTTAATTCTCTTTCATCTTTTAAATTTCTTAAATTTTTTCTTCATATATAATTTTGTCATATTTTACAATCTGGAAAACCATTTTTGATTGAAAAATATTTATATTAAATTATTAAAAAGTACAGCTAATCATACTAAAAAAGGGTGAAGAGGTCACACCCACAAATTAAACGATGCCTAATGATCATGAAAATAAATTTTAAAAAAAGAAAGATGAAAAAAAACTATTATAATATAACTTTACTCCAAAATAATCTCAAGAACACCTAATACAATATATTTATAACTTACTATGAAATAAAATTATAAATACAAATTATACTATTTTATGTCAAGGAGTATAAAATTAAAGTGCTAATTTATAATTATGTTTTATAATGATTAATGCATGACTCGTTTCCAAAGTAACATGATTTATCGCCATGGATAATGTATGCATGATTTTAAATCAATGTAAATATTATAAATTTTCGAGGGTACATGCAATGTAAAATGCATGTGAGAGACATGAATTATTTCTAAGTATGAAATGCGACTTACAATAAACTTGACTTACAATAAACTTGATGAGTATGATTCAAAATTGAAGTACTATAATATACATAGGGTATGAAAATTTCCCTTGACTCATGATACTTCCTGCATCTCATTTGAAAATTTTGAAAATATATGATCCCAATCTCAATTACCTAAAGTTAGTAATGTGTAAAATAATGACGGTGGATTCTTCTTAATGGGTAATAAAATTATATATATATATATATATATATATATATATATATATCAGTTAATTTGTTTTGGGATTATATAATTAAATGAATTTTCTTTTTATTTTCATTAAAGAGTAATAATTATGCATTTCTATTAAATTATGTGATTCTATAACATTTTATGATTAATTAAAGTTTTATATCATCCATTTAAGTAATAAGACATCAAAAAAGGGAGGTTATATTGGACATAACTTTAAAAATATTAACAATGTATATGTCAAACTTAAAAAAATAGAAATAATTATATTAATTTTCTTCTTGAGATGTATCTCATCATTGAAGAAATTTGTTTTACAAGTAATCATAGTCAAATGGAATAGGGAATGTATGGTATACAAAGTTATGTTTTTGGCCTTCCCCCTTAACTCAACCCTTTGGGAAGAATATATGGAGATAAAAATACCATATGCAAACCTCAGATGCTAAAAACAAATATCAAATAATATTACTATATTTTTTCTTATAATCATTAACAAATCTTTTGACTAGTAAAAAAATTCCTCCAACTGATATAAAAAACCTTCACAAAAAAATAGAAAGATTTTAATTATATCAACATAAAATTAATCTGATATTAATAACTTAAGTTAATCTAACAAATCCTTGACTCAATAACTTTCTGAAACAACTTGTTTAATATATCCATCATTTTCTTTAAAGTTTTGCACTTCTTAATATAAGAACTAAGCTTAGATGAAATGTGATTCAACATAATCTCAATCCCATAATCCTCTCAATTTTTAAATGCATTTCACTTCTTCTTGTGAAAAGGAAATGTTTCATCCCCACAAATAATTTATTACAAATTCCCAATCTTCAAAGAAATCTCAATGGATAACTCTAATGCACGACAATTACAATTGTGCTAACACAACACTAGGACACCTATAATAATATCCAATCTTCACCACCATTACGAAAACAATATACTCCTTAAAATATATAAAAATTAGAAAAAAATGTGAAGATCTTAAAAAATATTTTCCAAAAGTTTTAAAACTAACCTTAAATTGAGTTCAAATGATAACTATAATATTTTAAGTTATAGAGTTAAATCGGTCAAAAATATAAAAAATATATATATATATATATTTTTCAATATAAAATTTTGAAATTCGGTAGGAAATCACCTATCACTCCATTTCATACTCAAAAATATAATTAATGATAAAATTTATTCTCTTTGACTCTAAACTCACAATGTGCTTTCTAAATTGCACTATCGATATAGTACTACCACTTTCGACTTTTGAATTCATTGGAAATCTAACTAGAAAAAAAGTTATAAATAGACCAAAATTAAACTCCAATGAGACCCAAGCATAAGTTATCCAAATCAAATCAAATTTCAAGAAATATTCAATTTTATGAAAATTATACATCATTCATATGATATATATGAATCCGATCACAATGTGCTCTACTTTACAAATAAAATTTAAGATGTCAAGTCACAAAATTTTTCATACAAATTGCTAACAATCGTGACCAAACCGCCACTGCCATCGTGACTATCACAACAACTAAACCACAACTAAAATATGATCTTGAAAGCACCTATAAAGTTTCCTAATGGGATAGGTGGAAAGTTTGAACCATAGTTTCTCCTGTAATAGAATCATTACATTAAGTTATATTTCCAAATGTTCTACCCTCATATACTATTTATGATATTTTATACCCGAGTTTGATTAAACAAGGTTGAAAATCTCCCTCCACATGTGTTATTTATCCCTTGGCCATGTGATCTATTCTCGCATAACCTACCCCATATATGACCACCGTGACGAAGCTCTAAGTTAAAATTCCATCCCTCATGTGACATGTCACTTCCGTTAAACCCCAAACACTAAAGAGCTTAAATATTTTAATTTATCACATCCACTTTACCATCAAGAAAAAAAAACTATCAAGTAGTTGCATTATTCCTTTCTTTCCATAATAAAAAATAATTATATTGTGTAAGTAACATGTTTGAATCTTTAAGACAACTATTTTCAATAAAAATGAGTGTGAAGTTTTTGGAATGAGTCTAAGCATGATAAATTAATACATAAGATAAATATGATATATTAAACCTAAACATAAAAGGATAAAGATAAGCAAAAAATATATGCATTATTTCACTTGGGAAACCCCTATCGAGTAAAAAACCTAGCACAATGATCTTCTTTATTATAACATAAACTTAATTGTTTTAAAATTATATACCAAGTTACAAGGTTCTATTCACTTTCATATAATGATTTATTGTATATTATAATTTACACACTTGACCATGTGTATTCAATTTTCAACTACCACATATAATTTTATGGAAAATCATACCTTTATTTGGCACCCACTTTGTAATACCTAAAGATCAAGGAAATATGTATTCACAATATATTAATAGATATGATCAAAGTGTAACACTCCTCAACATCTCCATGCCAAATCAACACCAATATGTTTCTATAATTTATTCAATCTAATATATATAATCATAAAAGTGTATGAAACACTTTAAGATATCCTCCATTACTTAAAATGTTGCACAATGGCTCACAGTGCCTTACTACAAATAAACCATTGTGAGCCATTAAGAAACCTTACATAGTTTAATAAAACTATGTAAATATCAATGCAAAACTTTACCATCATTCCCACACATTATAAACCTCGTGTGGGTTTCATGTGCAGTCTCCATGCAAGTCTGCACAACCATCTATACATATGAAATTGATCTATATAACATTTTGGATAACTAGTGCTTGCGTAACACCTACCCTACGCATGACTACCATTGCATAGATACATGAAATGTTGAGACATTTTACAAAAATTTAATACTGGTTAAACACTTTACATAAGTGACTAAAAATCCATCCTTTAGTGTCTTTAGGTATCTAGGACCATCTCCTTCTAGCACCAATAAAACTTTTCAACACTCACTACCTTAATTAATGAATCCACAACATGTTCTTTCATGTCCACTTTCATATTATTTTTATTTCTTGTACCATTTTTATAATAAAATTATACCACACATCAATGTGATTTGTATGTCAATGATACTTAGGGTTCTTTTTCAAAAATATTGTACTTTAACTATCATTTATCCTTATATCCTTCTATGTGAACCCACCCATAGAACATAAACTTTCAATCCACACCACTTCCTTGCTCGTGTTAGTAGAAATAGTATATTTAGCTTGGGTAGTAAATATTAAAATGCTAGCTTATCATTTTATCATCTCATTCATAGTACCACCAACAAGTTTAACACACATGCACTAGTAGACATATGAAAATCAAGATCTCCAACCCAATTAAAATCCATAAATCCATGTAGATCCAAAGTCCTACTTTCACCAAGCTTAATCTGATAGGAAATCACATAGTCATAAGTCCCACATAAATACTTGTATATTATCTTCTCTATTTCCCAATATCACTTAGCTAGATTAGACATGAATATTCTCATTACCACTAATTTTTACTCACTATCACTTCTTGTAGAGACCACTCCATACATCAGGTTTCCCATTACACTTGCATACGAAACATGAACCATGTCTGCTAACTCATCCTATGTCTTTAGATAGTACGTAGTTTATATCTTCTGAAAAACTTAAAAAGGTGTGTGCATAGGTTAGTAGTCACACATCATGAAGCTTTCCAATACTATTTCAACATTATTTCTTTGGTCTAGCAATATTTTTTTGTTTGCACACTCATGTTTGATTTCTATACCCAAGATTGAATCTTGCAACACTAAGATATTTCATATCAAATTGTGAAAATAGTTGATACTTTGCCTAATTGATCATGCACTTGTTTTTTTTTATCATAAACATGTAATCCACATAGAGAACTATGGTTACAAAATTATCAACCTCTTCCTTGTAATAAAAACAAGGTTCATAACTTTCTATGTGCAAGCCTAAGTCCAACCACATAACCATTTAACTTACGATTCCATATTCTAGATGATTAATTAAATCCATACAATAACTTATTCAATCTATAGATGAATTCATCTTTCTCTTTTTCTTTGAAGCTTTCTGATTGTGAGATGTAGATTTCTTCTTCAATATATCCATGCATAAATGTTGTCTTAATATCCATTTGATCTATCTCAAGATAAAATGTAATGATAACAGATAAAATAAAACTAATTTAATTCAAATTCACAACAAGATAAAATATCTCACCAAACTTAATTTCCTCTAATTGTGAAAATATCTTTGTAACTAGGCAAGCCTTATACTTCCCTACCTTCCCTTGTGCATTTTGTTTCTTATCAAAAACCCACTTGTATCCCACAAGATTTTTTCCAAGTGGTAACTTTACTAAGTCCCAAGTTTCTTTTTGAGGGACTCTATTTCATCCTTTGTGCCCTTCTTACAAGACTTTCAGTCTAATCAACAAATAAATTCCTTCACTATCTTGGGGGATTATCTATCAATCTTTGATTATAGGAATGTAGAACAAACATTTGGTGGTTCATACATTTCAATCATTCTCTGCATCCATTCTGATATTCTAATAATTTGATTCTTAGGTTATTCCTCTTCTTATGACTCTTTCAATTTTTCATTCATCACACCATACTTTGATACTATCTCCTTAACATCTATGTGAACTTACACATTATGTTTTTATTCATTTGAATGCTTCGTTGGTTTTTCTTTCACAACAACCTTACCCATCTCCTTGAGGACTAGATGTTGGATATAAATTGCCTTCTTTGTCTTGGGATTTCAAAACTTGTACAATTTGACACCACTCCCATACTAAATAAATTTGTACTTCCCAGACTTAAATTGAAATTTTGATTTTTCCTTTGTAATGTGAGAGTAGGCTACGCGACCTGAATTATGTAAGTTTCACAAGAATGTCTTATTATCAATCCATGTTTGTTTTATACTCTTATCAAATAGCACTAATGTGGGTGATTTGTTAACAGGTAACAAGAACTAGCCACTACTTCATCCAAAAATTAATGATCCAAGTGTGCACCAATCAACATACTCTGGTCATTGTCCATCAATGCCTTGTTCATCTAGTTTGTAACTGTATTCGAATATGGTATGCATGGAATTATAATTTTATTTTGAATACCAATTTATATAAAAAATATTAATATAATTCTATGTTCAAAACACTTTGATCATATTCTACACATGGTTCTCCACAAGGGCTTTGAACTCCTTGATTTTCTTGAGATGTTTAAATTTATTTAGGATTAAGTATATATAGGTATTGAGAGAATAGTCATCTATGAAAGATATAAATAATATAAACATATTCAGTGATGGGACTTCTACTAGTATTAAAACATCACTATGGATCACTTGTAAGATTCAACTTGCCTACATAATATTATTGGGAATTTTGATTGACTTTGATTTCCATAGGCATAATGTCTACAAGATTTGAAGTTAAAGAGATGATTTTCCATCCCTATCACGATATATTTATTTCAAAACATGTGCAAAACATTTTCCCTAATATTGCCCAATTTCTAATACTAGATAATTTTCTTCTCCACTAAAAGCAATGCACAAATTCCCAATTTATTATTTTTTCCTCAGAAACAACATGCTATTTAGAAATGAGATTTCAAGTTCCTCCATATACAGATTTAATAGGTCCAACATTTTAGAAACAATAGTTGTATCCATCACCCTTGCCACAAGAATGAAGTTCTAAACTCTTTAGCAACTAGAGCATTAAGGATCTCAGATTCTAAACACCATTTACAAGAAAAAGAACATTTCTTAGAATTTCTTACAAAGAATGGATAAAAAAGATGAGAAATTGAAAAACCATTTCGCAAAGAATCTCATAATAATTAAAGGATCAATAATAAAGAAACAGAAAACCCTAGAATCACCATTCCATATATTAGAGGCATGTTTGAAAAGCTTCCAAAGATAGTTAGAAATGTCAGGTGTCAAACAAAATTCAAACCTTTCAATGTTTTTTGCACTAATATGGATCCATTAAAAGATCCTTTAGATTATAATAAAAATAAATGAGTTTATCTTGTTTCATGCTCTTGTGGGAAGTCGTATGTGGAAGAAATAGGGAGATCACTTCAAACTAGACTTAAAGAACATTCTAGAGACATTCTTCATTCTTGCATTAAAACATCTACATTGTTTGAACACTCTCATGTCACCAAATACTCTATATATATAGTCAGAGAAGATAATTATTTAAAGAGAAAAATTAGAGAAACTATTGAAATATAAAAAAGACCCACATATATGAAAAGAGACGGGGACATGACATTGGATGCTCATGGAGACCTATTTTGAACTTTATAAAATTTAAAGCACGAGTGTTATTTATTAATTCATGTTGGCTTGTTATATTTATTGGGCCGACCACCTTGGATAATATATGGAGTTGAATATTTATGGTGATTGGTAAGCTAATTTATCATTGCAGTTTTCAAGACCTACTTCTCCCCTGAAGATGGATACACTTCTTGTATCCGAAACATTGGACCTATTAAATTTGTACACGACAGAACCATAAATATCATTTCTGAACAATTTACCCCATGGAAACATAAAAGATCTTATTATAAACCTGTATGAAGGGTGTACATACAAAGAGGTTACGCTCTTTCAAAAGTTGAAATTGAAGATGTGAAGAGGTATCTCAGCTCTTACTTTTCTTAAACATTACCGAGATTCTAGCATTATTCTGAATTTTGAAGCAATTAACCACCAGTTACGATGCAAAAGCAAATATTTATTTCAAAAAATGAGCATAAGCACGATCATAAAAGAAATATTATTTATCAGAAAAAATTTAGCCAGTCTCTCATTAAAGGTGTTTAAGCTTCATTTAAAACTTGCATGGGTTCTTAGATCTAATATCTAGGTGCAGCTTGAAGGTAGCCTAGCCATGAAAGCTATTTTAGAAATGACTAGATCAATAGAGAAGCTGATTAAGAAATTTGATAATTTGGCACAGACTCAGTATACTTCTCACTTTGTTTCAATTGGTTCTAGAACCTTAATTGAACGGGTTTCTGAGCCTGCTATAAATTTTGAACTAGTCGAGTTGCTTCCTAAGGCTAGTGTCTCCCCATTGGATGTAGATGGAATTAGTGTGACTATGGTGCCAAATAATAACAGCATTACTAGTTCAATTTTTTAGTATATTTTTTCTAACTCTAGTGCCATTATCGCCCTTCCTTCCTATAATCTTAGACCCAGACCAAGCCTCAAGCTACCTTTGGTTCTAAAGAGCAATAATCTTAATTAGGACCAGATAAATTTCATGATTATTAATAACGTACTCAATCTATCAAGTGTTAGTTTATATCAACCAATCTTAAAGCTCTTAGAATAGGCAGAGCTTAATCAGTACATGCTAATTCCCAGTGCGGATTGGTTATTGCCAATCATCAGGAGCTGGTCACTAGCGGTCATCGGGGGGTTGGTCTCCACTTATGACTAACTATAGTTAAACTGGTTAAAACCATAGTTAAATTGATGTTAATGCCTTCATTTCATTTTAACCATCCCCACCATAGTCACCACCAACTTTACCGTCAATCGACAATCACCGTCGAGCAACCACGAACCGTGACTATGTAGGTGTCACTAAACTTGTCATGTGGATGGACGTAGCATGGCATGCAAATCATTCGATGGTAATGTCGGATTATCATGCCCTAACATGATGATAATCATGTCATCTTCGCATTGCCTTAATTTCTTATGGCTTAGTGTTAACTGAGTAATGCCAACCCTAAAGGCCAAACAAATACCCTTCACTATTTTCTCGTTGTTGGATCCAAGGTGGAGGGGGATAGCTCAAGCAGAGGTGGTCCGAACAAGAGTAAAGGATTCGGTGTTTATTCTTAGGTTTTGTACCAATCAAACGTCGAGGTAAATTGTGGAAGGTTTTTCATTTTCATAGAGTCAAGTGACTATTTCATCTGTCTAAGGGTTTTGTATGCCCCTGTTCAAGGTTACCCTTGATTTTCTATAAATTGTGTCTTAACACACAATGGTCTGCATGATTGTGAGCTATGTTTATGAACTCGACACAATTTCAAACACGTAAATCTTTTCAAATACCTTAGAGAATGGGAAATATGTTTATAATTAGTATTCTTGAGTTTCCACATAATTTACAAGTTGTTCTTCTCATAAAAGACACATACTCAGTCATTCTTTTTGCAGGAAATAGAGTTGTATTGTTGAAACACATAATATCCTTTAATAGACGGTCATTTTAAAGGACAAAAGAAAGCAAAGCTCAATGTTACCTTATTAAAACAATAGTGTATATAACCCTACATAAAATCAAACCCCTAACTTATTTAGGACATATTCGTTCATATTTGTGATCATAGAAGGGCAAGTGGTCATTGAATAAGCTGAACAAGGAAAAAAATCCCAGAGTTTTTTATAAAGGCGAAAAAAATTGAATCCATAACTTATTAACATAGACACAATCCAAAACATAGGAAGCAAGAATAGGTACGGGGAAAAAAGGAAAACGCTTTAGATAAGCACATTCATAGTGTGTTCATAAGCCTCCTTTGCATAAATTATTTAGATGAAAATGCAAAGAAAAGCATCGAAGATTGTAATAAATCCTTTAAAAGGACATTTGCCTTCAATTTACCTATACCTATTATTTCTCGGGCCCTATTTCTCCTTCCAAAAATCCCACTATACATAGGGTTAAGCTCACCCAAGATTTTATCTTTGTTAATAAGTTATTTTTATACATAAGGACAAGCTCTTATATGCAGGGTCATATGCACTATGAATTTAGAGGAAGAGAGCTATTCAATAGGGTAGAACAGGGTGTATAGGAGCCTCTCTAGTATTTTCCAAGCTTTAATATCTTCACCTCTATTTTTAATTCATGTGTTTTTATTCACCATTTCATGTGTATTTATGCTTGCAATTGCCTAAATGCACTCTATTCTTTGTGATGGGGTCATCATGTATGTGTGCTTTTAAGTACATTAAAAGTGTTACTCTTATCATATTTCATGTGTTTGTGTAGACTTCCACAAAGTAAGAGTGTGTGAATCCATGTTTGTTGTTCTCCCATTGTAGGGTGTATAAGAGCCTGTATAGTATTTTATAATCTTTAATTTATTAAGTTTTATTTTTAATTATTGTGTGTTTATTCACCATTTCCTATGTATTTATGCTTTCAAGTGCCTAGATGTACTCTATTATTTGTGTTGGGGTCATCATGTATGGGTGATTTTAAGACATCGAAAGTGTTATTCTTATCATATTTCATGTGTTTGTGAAGAGTTACACAAAGTAAGAGTGTGCGAATCCATGTTTGTGTTTGTAGTACTCCCATTGTACTATGCAATGTCTACTTATTATTGTTGACTTCTTCATTTAGAATGTTCAGTGAGCTTATTAAATATTTCCATCAACATCTTTCATAGAAGTTGCAACTGAACATAATTTTTTTTCATACAATCTCCATGGACTTCATATTTTAGGCTTCAAAAATATTATTGCTAACCTTTGAAATTTACAATAGGTATGTTTTGGTTCTTTTCAAGTTTTCAAAATGTAATGTATCCATTACATTTTATCTATCTCATCTAGTAAATACAAAGGTTCGTTTAGCTTTTCCTTGAATCACCACATGAGACATTGCCATATTATATAGATTTTTTACAAATGAATTGGTATGTTAAGTTTTTATAATTTGAAAATATAATCTCTACTTTAGAATGTTCCACTATCTACAAAAAATGTAATGCCTTCTCATATGTACAATTCCTTATTGGAGGCTTGTAATATATTCATTCAATATAAGGTGTTATTTTCATGAACAGTGGTTGGCCTAATTTTTTTGTGACTGCTACATTACATTGTCAACTACTTAGATTACCATGGCGGCCAACACACTATTGTACTTTCGTGGTGACCTTTACGGTGATTTCTATAAGCATTTCATTAGTAAGGGTTAGTGTTGTAAAGCATATTCTTAACTTTTTTGAATGCAAGTTATTGTTTGTTGGCAACAAATACTATGAATGTTAACTACTGCAGATTTAAGATGGATGAGTGGGAATTAGATGACTGTCTCAAAGAAATTTATGCTAAGACTGAACAAATGGTATGCATTTTCAGCTATTGTACTAAACCATGAATTTGAGTTGTATTTTTTTTGTTGATGCTAATTTGTTATGACATGCATTATGTTAGGAGGAAGAAGTTGATTAGAAGTCCTCATTACATGCAAGTGCTCGGTTTGGACATTCCCCTCACCCCTTGAAGATCGAAGGAGGAAGCTATATGGAGGATCAATAATTGGGGATGGTATTCCCACTATTATGATATAGCCATCCCCTACCCGTGAATAACCTAGGGTGAAATCCCAGTGCAAGATGGAATATTTACCAAATAAATATGCAAACAAGGGGATAACACAGGTAATTTTATTAATGGTCCATGCATTCACAATGCCTGATTTAATATTCTTATTTCATATTAAAATTCTCAATAATTGTGAACCATGCATCCCTCTTTTGATTTGTTACATTTCCCTTTTTAATACTACAGGATGAGGGGGTGGAGTAGACCGAAGGAGAAAAGGGTGTCCCCAAAGTGCCCAATGACTATTTATCAAGAGATGTATGGGAACCTTTGGTTGCCCTTAGTGTTTGATTGCTCCTCCTGTTAAATAATGTTTATTTATTCCCTCTTACAACAATCAAAATTAAAATACTTTTGATTGACACACCATATGTTTTTCTATGTTGTTTTTGTTTTATGTTTTAGTTGGGAGGGGTGGAGTGGAGCCATGTGGACGTGGTTGATAGTCACCTGCAAAATGACTTTGTCTCTAAAACTGTGCATATTTTTTGTACTCTCTTTCATTTTCCATGCTCAATAATTGTGAACCATGCATCCCTATTTTTATATGTTATATATTTTATAATACTACACGAGGAAGGGGTAGAGTAGATTGAAGGTGAAGAAGGTGTCCCCAAAGTGTCGAATGACTATTTCTCAAGAGATGTATGGGAACTTTTGGATGCTCTTAATGCTTTATTTCTCCTCATATTAAATAATGTTTCTTTCTTCCCTCTTACAACAATCAATATTAAAATTCTCTTGACACACCATGCATTTTTCTATGTTGTTTTTGTTTTGTGTTTTGGGTGGAAGGTTGGAGCAGATCCATGTGGACATAGTTGATAATCACCTACATAATGACTCTTTCCCTACAAATGTGCATATTTTTTCTATTCTCTCTTTCATTTGACATGCTCATAGCCTCGTGTTTGTTGGTCCATATATGTTTGGGGTTGGACTCACATATATATGTCCACCTATGTGGTAGGAGGAGGTGGAGTCATATGACCTTTATGATAATGATGATGAGGATGTTATTGATGATGACAATGGTGATTAGCTTTCAGACACCTCACAATCTAAAATGGAGGAGGAAACAAATACTTTAAGAACATTTGATTGTCTTTGATGACGTTATCTTATGTTTATTATTTTATGCTTTTAACATTATATTATATTTGATGAAGTTATATTTTATTTATTGCTTTATGATTTTAAAATCACATCTCTTCCTTGTTGAATGATAGTATGCAGGTGACTGTAGAATTGAGGATTGGGGTATTGTGAGGTAGAATGTGCACCTTTGCTTATTGAGGCCATGTGACAAATTTAGATCTAATGGTGTCCATCCATTTTGGTCACAAGATAGACTCAACAATCACTATTGTAAGATTCATGGTTAGAAACCAATTCCAAGGAGGCCCCCTAGGCATGCTAGAAGTGGGAAATGTATGCCTAAGGGAAGAGAGAAAAAAAAAGGCAAACAGAAAGGAGGATAATAGATTAACTCATGAAAATTAGATCATCATCAAGAGAGATAGGATGGAAATATCATGGATGGCTATAGAGGATGTGTCTGAGTTATGTTATCTCAGTGAGACAACCTTGAATCATATCAAAGATGAGATGGTTGCATATGATTCAAGTGAAAACTTGGCATAAAAAATAGAAGCATGCATTCAATAAAGAGAATATTGTTGACAAATGAAGCAAGAAAGAAAATGGGTGGAGCAACAACAAGGTACATGCAACAATGGACCTTAGGGTAAATTCATTATGTTCATTGGTTTTCATTAAGTTAATGTTAAGTTCAATTTAGCTTACTCAATATTAACATTGATATTTCTGTAACAATCACCATTCGAATTATAGAGGGATGACCCTCAAGCCCATTATAGTGATGAGGATCACATTCCTTTGAGAGAAATACATTTGTAGAATGGTAGATATGTTTGTTAGGGGGTGTAACAAAAGAAAGTGCACATGATAGGTTGTCTCACAAATTGATATTGTACTTCTTATGATGACTACATATTATATGCACTCTTCTTTATTCCCTGTACCTTTCTTTCAAACCTGCCATTACATATTTTGATAGTGATGTATTTTTTATTACATATATGTTTTTGGTGGAGATGAGTTGGCTCAGTCATAGGCATGGATGGACCATGTTTAGGAGGTATGATAGTTACTTCTTATTTACTAAAACCAACAAGTTTATTCTTCATGTTGGTGTCTTATTCTTTCATTTTGTCAAGATTTCTAAACTACACATTTTCAAATGTAGGTGTCCAGGGTGACATGCATATGCATGCATTCATGTTGTTGACCGCTTCGACTTTTTTGTCCATTTATAGAGGCCTAAAGGCCACAACATGAACATTGATTTTTGGATATTGCATTGGGCATTATATATATATATATATATATATATATATATATATATATTGGCATAATATGTATGACATGTTTGATGTGTGGTCAAACATATTATTTGGAAAGGAGATTTGAATACAAGTGTTTCATTTTTGGTTTGTGCTTGATACATAGTTTTTTGTTTATGTACGATTCAAGCAATGGTTTGGTGGTTAATTTGCATTTAGCAATGTATTGCACAATCATGCATGGTTCAATGATGCAATGTTTTTACCATGTACTCATTGTATATTTTTTACGTGTATAGTATGTGATGTTTTCGACTGGTGATCTATCATCTTCACATGTATACTTTATATCCTTTCATTATTTCACATGTTGGCGAAAAAGTTCACATGTTGGTAACAAAGTTCACATGTTTACATGTCTCTATGTCTATATAAATATAACTGTGGTGGGCAAGAGTACAATATAAGATTTGTATGCATGGCTTGTCTCTCTTACATTCTTTTGTATCATATCATGTGGTTGTTTCTTTAGGCAATCAACACAACAACTGTTGATGACTATGGCTTGTGGTTTGAGGTAGGGGAGGAGGGGTGACAAGGAATGAGGCAACACTCTAGTACATTCGAATGACCATGCCGCAAGTAAATATTTCATACTTCAATATAATGATTTCATTGTTTCCATTTAAGTTAGAAAAATCTTTGTGTGTAAGAAAACTATTTTTAATTATAAAAAATTAGATGTTCTGAGCTTTTTAATATTCTCTTGGACTCTCATTTATTTATACCTTTTTCTAACTTTTCAATGCTAAAAATATTGAATGTTATCATTGAATTTCATGTGTATCATATTTTTTGTAGATGAAGTCCTAAATCTAGAAGAGAATGTGGCTACCTAGTTGCCCGATGACATAGAATAACTTCTCATGAGGATGAGATGCTAAAATGCAATGGATGTAGAAGAACATCTTGGTTTGCAACTATCACTAGTAGCTAAAAAAAATAATCATTCGAGAGGGGAAACTAGTTTTTGATTGAGCTTCTTGATGGTACAAAGGCAAATGTTATCAAGTTGGAAACTACATTAGCTGACAAGACCAGAGAGGTCGATAAATTGCACCATACACTTCTCACACTAAGGGATGAAAAGATGGATGCTAAAATAAAGATTGTCAATCTACAAGATGCCAATGCCTATGCAAAAGCACTCCATGATGCAAGGGTAGAGACTATGTGGGCCATGCATATAAAGCATGAAGGAATAGTTGCCATATACGAGTAGTAGTTGTAGATTCTAAAGGCGGAGTTCGATATTTTGTTTGCACAAGCCAATGGGAAGTCTCCCAATAGATGTGGTATTCCACACATGAAAAATGATAATTAGTTATGTGCAATGACTCATGTGTCTGGTATTTCATGATGTATGCTTATGACATTGGATGGAAATCAATTGAAACACATGCTTATTCACATTTTAATCTAAAAAATTGATGTTTATTTACCACCATTTTCTTAATTCATCTTGTGTATTTAAGTCATTTATGAACAAATGAATGACTATGTTTAGAAATTGTTTAACCAAAAAAATACAAATTTACTTATAAAAATCTGCTATGTCATCTTATTGATAAACATATGGGCTATGTCATCATGGCTATTAAAACCCCTCGAGTGGCTTCCTGACCTATTTTTATAACTTATTCTAATCGTGTGGCTTTGTTTTTAATTTTTAAATGTAAACTGAGAAAAAATGACTGGTAATTACAAAGTTTATAGGTGTTTTTGAAGCCATGACATTTTTCTCTTAATTGTAAACTTGCTTGATCCTGTAACATATAGCTGGATTATTTATGATTGTTCATAAAAGATGGTATGTATGTGATGAATGCATAAAGATGGACTTACCCTAATGCAACTCCTCCAACCTTTGAAAACCAAAATCGAATCCTCTATTCACATGTTCTAAATTAATTTCCCTTAAATTGTGCAGATTACAAGGGTTTCCTATAGGACTGTGTCCCTATTAGACAACCAACAATAATGTTTCAACCAAATAGAGATTATAAATTACTTCAAGCTTCCATAGTGAACTTACCAACATGTTTTAGAAGCCAAGAACTCATTGATCATATGTATTCTCTCAAAGATCAGTCCTTGTAGTCATAAAACAACAATGCAAGTATATAAACATGGCCTATATATTGTCAACTTCCATTCTAGGGTCTATTTCTTTCACTAATTATCAGTAAGATCTTCTCTCTTGGTTATTCACATTAACAAATCTCTAGCATAATTATCTTACCTCTCTCCCAATGTATATCCATTCCAACATCTACCAAAATAGGGGTTATGGACTGTGTAACATAATTGATCCTTTTGTGAACTATGAATAGAAGCTCACTACCTCTCTTGTATTCAAACAAAAAATATTCCCCTCTATAGGAGCCACACATTTATATCTCAATCATCACCTCATCACATAGTTTATTGATATCTTAAAGTTGAAGGATTACCTCATTCTATGATGAAGACAATAATCTATAGGGCCTTAAGGATTCAATGGTCCAATTTACTCTTAGTCTCACCTTGTTACTTATATTATCACAATTATTTGAAGGTTTGTACTTTCTTGACCTATACAATGATGTTTGACACAGTAAACTCCAAACCTGATCTATAACCAACATTCCAATATCTTCCTCTTATAATTGTAACCTACAACCCTAAATTGGTTGTCTCCACCAATCATTCAATAACCTATAACTCCACATAAATATGAATAAATACATGGCCTCAAGGGCCTTCAAGCGAAATATACATGATTCACAACAACTCTATACAGTTGAAGAACATCAACTTACATGGCTAAGTTCATTCTTTATTCATTACATTAACTAACATCACAAATAAATATCAACTAACATCAACATAAACTAACATCAAATGATTTGGAAATCATAAAAATTACATCATAGACACATTTAAACATATGCATAGGTCACTTGTATTGATAATCAACCATGAAACTTGTGCCAAGGTGCCAAATGTCTTATAAATGACCATTGATAGGTACTTTAGATAGTTACATTTATTTCAAAAATAATTCATTTTTGGTTTGTGATCAATTTTTAATGTGTACTCAAAAAAATAAGGGCTCAAGACTCAATACATATGAATGGTGACTTTAAGTTTTAACAACAGGTTTGTAACCCTATTTTTTATACATGGAAATAAAGACTGGTTGCTTAGTGTTTGCTCAAGGGGAAAATATTCACAATATATTGTTTTTTGAAATTTAGTTTGAATCGAGTGAGTCCTTTTTTATGTTATTAGATGTATGTGAGACCATTCCTATTGTTACTTTTTATGTTAACTAGTTTGAGGATGACATAGTGCTTTTATAAAGAGCATACTCAAGCTGTGAGTATATAAATTGTAGTAAAAGAGGTTAAGTGAGATATCAAAGGAGTTGGGAACTATTTTGAAAGATGTCAGAAAGTGTATATGGAACTATCACCTTTAGACAAAGTTGGTAAATCCCTTCAGTGATCTAAAAATTGAGGAGAACACTTACAGACCTGTAGTTGGTCATTGTGCAAATATAGGAGTCCATGAAGTTATCAAGAGGAGTATAGGAGCATTCTAGTGAAGATCAAGTGTTTCAAAAAGTTGTTTGATATTGGAACCAAGCCTAGAGATCCTTCATAGGCTTAAGAAACTAATGATATTCAAAAAACCATAAATATAACTCGCAAGAAGTCACTTGTAGATTTAGTAACTGGAGACTATGTACATAGAAGAGGCAATAACGTGGATAGTGTTGTGGAAAATGAGATTAATAAATGGAATAAAAAATTTATAAAGGTATAAGTATTTTATTCAAAGGATTTGCAAAATTTTACAATGTTTATAAACATTTATGTGAAGTTAAAACCTTGAGATAGAGCATGTAAACCCTGTTGATAGAGTCTAAATATACGAAGCAAAGATATTGATAAAAAAGTTGAATGGAAGCTCAAGTGTGGAAATCTAATGGATTGAAGAGGTGTCTTGTAACCATATAGAGCTTATGAAACTTGAAAATCCTTTTGAAACCCTACATGAAGAGAGTAAGAGTAATTTGAATGCCCTTGAGTCCTAAAAACATAGTCAAAGAGCATGTTTAGACACCTTGAACCTAAAGATATGTTGAAGAACCATAAACCACATAGTGAGAAATGAATTAGTCAAATTTTAAAAAGAAATGCAATCAATAACAAGGCAAAGTGTGAGATAATTAGCTTATTATCTGCATCAATCAACATCAACAACAAAAATAAATGTGTAATACACAAATATGCACTTTATTTAGCAATAAATTAAACTATTTATCAATATTGAAACATATTTTTATAAAACTATTCTATTGACTTTCAGGTCTATCATTTTTATTTGATGGATTGTAGTCACCATTGATTTCATCCTATATAACATGTGTGTAAAAAATAGTTGTTCCATTCTCGAAATACTTCAGCCTAGTTGGATGAGAGGAAAATTTGTGTTATTGTAGATTGTGTATCTCTTCCAAAATGCTACATATGGCTATGATAAACAAAGATTAGAGGCTTGAAAGAGGTTATTAAAATTCAAAATACACTCTAAATTTTAATTTGGCACTAATGAATATGTTATGTACTTGATCCAAATGCACATAGACATTTAGATCATTATACACCTTCATTATGTAGAAATCTTCCAAGAAGGGACTCAGATACATTGGAATGGCACTATGAGTACCCCATACATTAGGTAAAATAGCATCATCATGTGGCCATTCATATGACCATTGTATGTAAAAATCATGAGCATGCATATCTATGAATGTTGTGTACTCATAGCTTGCCATCAGAATGTGGTAGGTAAGATATGCCATTGTGTGATGCAGGAGAACATTCACCCATTGCAATCCATTAGGCTACCTAATTTTTTTTTGGTTCCAAGCCTCCTCCAATTGATGGAATTAGCCACCACACATGAGATTTCGTGCAATGTTTGTTGTTCTACATTGAGCTACTCTAGTACATTTGATTTCTTCCATATGAATTTATCGAATTCCTCTCGTGTTTCTAAAACACTCCCCATTTAGTATTAATGTCACCTGCCACACAATTAAAAAAATTAATTAGCGATAATTTACAAAAATAATTGACAAACTATAGTTAATCATTCTACTTAACTATTGAATAAAGAGAAGATAAACTATTGAATAAAGAAATTTGTATGAGTTTTGTTACCCCATTCTTTATTTAATATTACTTCAGATTGATTATGAATTTTATTGAGGGATCTATGAATCCATATGCAGGTTTATAATGTGTTTGTTATAGGTTTGAGTGTAAATAATATATGTTTTAGAGTGAGAAAAAATGGGGAGAGAGATCTCTAATAATGGAGAAGAGAGAAAGTCTGAGAATATGAATGAAAAACAAACTCCTCAAGAAGTACATCAAGTCCAAGATAGGACTATATTGTAATAGAGAATCATGCTATGAATATAGAAATATGTCTTGATATATGATTTATTCTTTCAATGTATATGATTGAACCAGTTTCTTGTTACTTTGAACAAGCCCTTGAGGCCATGACCATATTCATGTTGGTGTGTAATCTGTAGGTTAACGACTGTTGAGTATAGTCAAGAAAGCATGATTTGATTAAACCATTGTTTGAGAGTGAGTAAATCCTTTGTGGTTTATGATATTTAAAGGTTTCAAGAGCCTTATAGGTCTCTCAATTTATTGGTGAATGTCTCAAATAAGGAAACTTAGAGAGAGCATTCTATTATTACACCCCTATTCATAGTATTGATCATCCAAGGTATGCAAGCAACAATTTTTCTAGTGAGGTAACTATGATTGTAATGGAGATGAAATATGGTGACATTAAATAATGTGTATATGGTTAATACCAATCATGTGTTGCTCAGTTCCTTGCTAGATGGATCAAATTGTGTTGCATAGTCATCACCTTGTTCACAATAAAAGAATCTTTGAGCATATTATATGAACCCTATTTGGAAGGGATTGAAAGGATAAATTATTTGAAAGAGGTAAGAGAGGGTAATGTTAAAGAGTATTTAATGTGTTGAGACAATGAGAAATATTTTATAAGAGTCCATGAGAAGGATGTGTTTGAAGATAAATGACATACATATACAACTGTGTATGCCCTATTTTGGGTTATACAACCCAACCAAGAAGTATTTGAAGAATAAAGAGAGATATCAATAAGTGTTAAGGAGTTGTAATATTGTTTGAGAAATATGAATAATGAATGATATAACGCTTTATATACCTTGAAATGCTTCTATGTGTGAATTGTTAGTCTAAACTTATAGATAGTCAAACAAAACATGCACAATTGACTATAATTTGATTAATGTAGCCATAAAATGGATTGTATAAGAGATATATCCTATTAAGAGAGTTAGTGGAGTTGAAAACAGACCATAAAATGGAATTTTCATCCTTTGAAGTGATATGTAACTTGAGATAATGAATTTCAAGACCCCTCGAGCTTGTGCAAGGCATGAAAACTATAGGATTAGGGTTTGGGGTTTAGAATGAGTTTCAACCATCAAAACTTGGTGAAATTTTCTAATATTAATAGATTAAAGGTAATATAACTATTTAACCTAGTTTCATACCTGTATAGTCTCCATAAGGATGGATTTTGAGGACCGTGTTGTGTTGAGGGCTTATGAGACCTAATGGAGTAAGGCTAGTGAAGGAAAAGTAAATTTGTTTAAAGAAGTAGGGTAAGAAATGATTGATTAAGATGGGGGAGATAAAAGGGTATCCAAAAATGTCAATATTTTGAATTGGCTATGTGTACATTACCCAAACCTAGGAGCTTTTTTAATTTGGAGGGTTAGTTGAGGGGTGACTTAAAGAAGGAAGTATATTGTGTCTTGGGAGTTATGTCAGGAAACACAAGTATAAGTTGTATGGCCAAAAAGGGTCCTTGAATATGTCGTAAATTCTTTGATAATGTATATCAAATACTCCAAACAAGGGGAAATGTCCAAAAAAAGTCTATAGGCCTTGTGAAGACAAAGTAAGGATTATGTGTAGAATACAAAGGTAAGGGATGATCCAAGACTTGAAATGGGTATATACAAGTATATTATAATCCTTAAAGACCATCCATGCTTTGATAATTTTTATTTAGAGCCTAAGTCTAATTTTGGTCCTTGAAACCTAATAAGGTTGCCTAAGAAAGAACTAGTGTGTGAGTTGTAACCAATGAAATTGAAGAAGGACTGAAAATGACATGAAATAGTTTTTGTAAAATCATAAAGAAGAATAATCCATTATAAGGAAAGGTTTATAAGATAAAAAAAACAATATATGAAATGGTCTTGATTCCAATAGATAGATGGGACTTTGCAGGGCAAACTAAACAGGAATGTGAACTTATAAAAAGGAAAGGTTTATAAGCTAAAACAAACATTGTAAGTGAGTCAAGAAAGGAAAAGTACCCTCAAACCTCATTATAACTCAGGAATAAGAGCTAACTCTATCCTTATACCTATTTCACTTATGATAGTCAATTTGAAAGTGGAAGGTTGTTTCTCACAATGTGGTTTATGGTTTAGATGAAAGGAATGATGTAAAGACTAAGAGTGGTCATTAAAGGAGTAGATTAGCTATTATTTAAATAGAAGGTAATGGAAAAGTGATAATATACAGCCATATTAAAAAAATTAACCTTGTTTACACATCCTAGCACCATGTTGCATGTTTCAAGACAAAATGAATACATGAGTGTGAAAAGGGATAAAGACATTGAATTGTTTATGTCTTATCAACATTTAAAAGAGATTACGATCTTGAGAGTATCTTTGAAAAAGTTCTCACAACCTCATGAATGCATATTGGATTCTTGGAAACATTTGACACAATCAAACCCAACCTTACCCTATTTACATGATATACCTTTGATTGACTATTTTTGTATGACTGTTAACCCCATAAATGAAAATAAGTGTTAATGGTGATGTTCCTTATTCAAAATAAATGGATTTTTATTTATATATGTATATATTATTTAGCAAGCCTTCAAGGAAATCTATGTGTGCTTTAATTTTGTGTACATATACAAGGTTGGTAGGATTGTGATTATAGTCAAGAAAGAAAGCTTTGGGCAAACTATTTTAAGTGAAAGAAACAAGTAAGATTCATTGTGAAGATAATTCATATCCCTAAGTAAATGAGTAAGATGATTCCAAATGCAATATACTTGTGAGAAAGGAAAATTGGGTGAATAGGTTTATATGTTAATGAAAATATACTTGGGTGAATAGAATCCCTAATGAAGTGGTGGCATGACAAATTATAGAAGTTAGTAAAATACATTTCTTATTTACAATCAACGGACCTTGAACACAGTCCTAGATCAGGGAGAAACATTTCAACATGGAGAATAGAATTAGAGGAAAGAATGAGCACCATCATAATTAATCTTTGTTTTGATTGAATATATAGTAATGTTTGGTAAAGACTTAGAATAATAGAGGATATTATTTGAAGACAATTAGGTTACAAAACCTGTAACAAGGTGTACTATATCTTGAGGACACAGTCCCATTATGAGGAAGATAAAGCTTCAATTGTTTTCTTGTCTAGGTGAACATTTAAATCAAGGTTTTAGGATATTATTCCAATAAAAAACAAGATTATGAACCCATTGGATGAATTATAAGAGGTTTGAAAGGAAGTAAACGATCTCTATGGTAGTTACAGACCTGTAGGTCATAATTTTATGCACAGTGAATAGATAAAACAAGGTGTAAAGGATTATTGGAGGTGAATGATTCACATGTAAGGTGAGTTATAGGATATATAAATGTGAGTTAACCTTATGTTATAACCTAACTAGGGTTTATAAGACATTTGAATGTGGAAACCCTCTCATAACAATTCTACCCTATTTTACATAGACAGTCAACTGAGTTTCTATAGTTTCATGCAATAAATGGATAAAACAAACAATATAACCTATTTGGAAATGTTAAGGGGATGAAAAAAGACCCAAAGAAGTGGAATTGATCCTTTTAAGTGTTTTATTACTTAATATATTGATTTTATATACTGTTGGCCTGTATAGTGGGCTTAAAAACCCTAGATCAGGGTTTAGCCATTTTAGAGAGTTTAATCATTGCAACAAGGTAAAAATTTGTAGTTTGGATTTATAAAACATGATTAAGATGATTAAAGTTTTTTTGAGTAAAAAGGGGTATGGATTGTAAAGATTCTAGCACTGAGTTAAGAAAAAAGGGCTAATTAGGCCCTTAAAAAGGTATTTTCAAAAAAAAGTGCTAGCTAGAGAAGGAATTAGGTCATGAAACCTTATACACACCTTAAAGGGGATACATGGAGCCTATAAGAATGATTAAATCTTGGAAAAAATTCTTATATATGATTATTTAAGTGGAAACCTTAGGAAAAGGGCTACAAGCCTTTTAAGGCCACAGGGAGCTTAGATAGTGGAAAGGGATGTATAATTGTGTTGGATTCCTTAAAGGAGGTATGGATAGGTATGTTTCGATCATTTAAGATCATTAAAGTTTTGATATTGAACTCCTAAAATCTAAATCAATATTTAGTGCTTGGATTCCAAAGGGTAGTGCATAGTAACAAGCTAGTGTAAGCATAAGAACACGGTTCTCAAAGAAATGACTTTTAAAGATAGAGAATGAGTTATCAACCACCAAAAAGAGGATAATGATATCAATAAATGATTTGAGGATAACAAGACACATGCAAATATGCAAAGAGACCATTTAGACCTCATCAAAAAGAGAAATATTTGAAATAGAGATAGAATCATGAAGATTAAATCATTAAATATATTGTAACCAGTTAGGTTTGAAATCAAAAAATGATGCCATTGGAGATTTCTCCCCATTCCTCTCCATCAGCTAGAATATCAAATTATTTTTATAAATTGAGCTGTGGAGTGTCCCAGGCAAGGAGGTTTATCCAAAAAAAGGCTACAAGCCTTGTGTAATCTTTGTGAACTTGGGGTATAAAATGGAATGATGAGTTAGGATGAAACACCTGAAAGGATCTAAGACAAGTTAAATAGGGTAATATGAGATTGTTCATGACAATAGGACACATTCATAGGAGTTACCTCAAATATTGATGTTTGAAACCTATGAGATACATGTAATGGAGAGCTAGTAGAGATAATTGAATGGTATGGAGAGAGTATTTTAAGAATTGAGTCAAGAGTGGATGTTAGTGACATGATAAATTCCTACTGAGTCAAAGAAGTGTATCTAAAATGTATAAGGGATAGGTATATCAAGAAGAAGGCCACTAGCCCAAGAACCAAGGAAATATCGTGAGAAGATGAAACCTTCAAGGACAAAGATAGCATTGAATGAGCTCTCAAATAAGAGCAAAGCCAATTAAGGGAATATTTGGTGATTTCTCCACTTTACCTCTACATCACTCATGGGAACATGATTGGTTGGTTCCCTATCAAGGTAACTCATGGCATAATTGGTTAAATTCTAAATTAGGTGACTCATAATAACATGATTGATTTGATCTTGGTGAAGGTACCTCATAGCGGAAATGATTTATTGGATCCCATTATAGGTAACTCAATGTAAAATGTATGGATTGAAAACTTTATATGGAAAAATGTGTGATATGGATTAGATGTATTTTATATTACATAGGCTATACTCAAATTACTGGTTCTTTACAACACTAAATGTACATAACTTGGTGTCAGTCTTATTTTTCCCTACACCTATTGGGTTTTTATTACCATGTTTTGTGATTTACGTGAAAGTACAAGTAAACACAAAATTATTGTCTTGTATTTTGTCATCTTGAGTAGCTATCCTGATGGAACAATCCATAATAAAAGATAATTTTCAGAGTGAAGGATTGGCTACATAAACCTTCCAAATCCATTCAAAATGACCAACACAATGCCAAAAGTGTATCAAAAAAATTTAAATGACAAGTATTGTGTGTTAAGAGAAAAGGTGATTCACCTCTTCATAATCAATGAGTGGTTTTTTTCTTTTTTATATATATATTTTTCACTTTTTTCCTAAATCTTTGTAGGATACAATTCAAATTTTGTAATAGCCATATCCAATAAATTTTCCCACCTTACCTAGGCCATATCAAAATATTGTTACCTATCTAAGGTGCATTTGGGTTATTTCCAACAAGGGAAAATGTGATGAAGAGAGCATAAGAGTATCTATTAACATAGTTTACATGCCCTAGAGGAATTTCCTTAAATCGATCATTGACTCTCCTATATGGAAACAAGGTTAAATTGGTGATCCTGAAATACATTTTTTTTTGATTATTGTAGGTGATTTATGATTTTTATATACTAGTATGAGACACATATTTTGTTCCATTTGTATGGACACTCTCATAATGGTAAAGGTTATGTTACCACAAGAGTGGTTGGTGATGATATACATTATATTATTATTTCTGGGCATTTATTAAATTCTTTCATGATCCTCCAATGGGTAATATTTTTTTACATTTGATCATCTTAGTTCATCCTAGTCCCCTAAGTGGTACTCTCATTTTATTTACATGATGAGACGATGGAATCATAGAGAGCTTGAGTAAAAAGAATATTCCAACTAAGGGATAAAGGATGACCACCATCTGAAAAGTAATATAATTAAAGATGACCACCATCGCAAAAGTAGTTGTCAAAAGGTAGTTGATGTAAAAATTAGTTGTAAAAAGAGGACTGAAGAGACTCTTCTAAGCGTGAACCAGGTACTAAATATACTAACCAATCAAATGGACCTTAAAACTATTTCATTATTTTTTAATACAATTTTAGTAACATTATTTGTTTATATAATATTTATAAGTTTGATTTACGTTTAAAATAATGAATAGATTTAATAAATTCCTTGGGTTAGGGTTCAAATATCATTCATAAAATACTTTAAGAGATAGTACAGTTATGCAATATGTTACAACATGTGGGTAGTCTAAGAGAACTATTCACCTTAAAAAAATGTATTTATTTTTTGTTACATGCATTTATTGTTGTTGTGTTATCACTGAAACCTATAAAGGGCTGAAATCAAGATGAATTATCTCTATTATGTCCACCCATATCTTGATCCACTACCCTATTAAGCTCATCATCCCATAATTTCCATTTTGGATTGTTATGAGATGGGGTTGGAAAACATGTGGTCTTCTATGACATGCTCTGATATCTACGTCTATTCATATTTTCTAAGAAGTCTCTCTATCTATGAGTGGAATTTCCATGCCCATCCTACACTTTTTGGAATGAATGAGGCATTAGGTGTTGTGCATTTGATATCTCCCTACTCTGTACCTTATTGTAAACCTATGCCATATAGTTTTTGAAGAATGCCATAGTTTCTATGCTTCTATCCACTGCACAACATCTATCAAATATCTCTCGTGCTATACATATCAGGGCCTCAACATCATCAAATCTGGTAGCATAAGAGATATATTAATAAAGTGAAAAGCATGTAGTTAGAAATGCCAAAAAATATGAAAAACATATGACTTCAACTAGTTACTAGACTTACAATATCATCCACCCTCAGCTGGTCTTCAGTGTCATCTAACAGATTTACTGCAACACCTATTTCATGGCTTGATCCTTGCATATCCATATCTAATACATCATGCATTTTGGTGCGCAAATCTCCAACATCCATGCCTTCTCCCTCATTTTCAATTCAAACTCTATTGTCATTGACCTAGGCAATGAAAATGTATTACACAAACTTTAATCAATTTGAAGTTATCACTGCATACAATATGTGGGGGAAACAAAACTTACATGGTACTCAACATTGATGTTGTTGATGATCTCATTAACACCATGCATTGTGGATGCATACTCTACAACTACTTGATTTCTCATCTTTCTCATCAGGTCTACCTTGACCACATGCTTGCAAGTATATCTTTGGATTGAAAATGTGCAATTGCACATTGACATGAAGGCATTACATTGAATATGTGATAATATAATGTCTCATCTTTCATAATTTTCACCCATGCCATATGAGGGTCACTATTATCTAAGTTAACATGAGAATATGGAATGTTCAAAGCCCGTACCCATTAAATATTTTCATGTCTTTCCACTTTGAAGTTCCTATGGAAGCCAGTGTCTTTGCATAGCTGTAGCCACCAATAATGTATGTAAAATGATGTTGTTAGTTGGTGAACCAATCAATCCACCCTATGATGTGCATAAATCCTTACTATGCTTATGAAATGACATTTCAAATGGGAATGGTAAGATTCAATAGATGCATTAGTGTCTTGCCTAGCATGTGGAATTATCTGACAACATCATGATCACATTCCAACCCTATATGCCTAGTGTTATTCCTAGTATTTGAAAAAGGTGGGATGAGAGGAGAAATATATTTATACATACTTTATAGACTCCCTTATAGCCATGTCCTCATCGGTACAACTATGAATTATGTACCCCAAGTCATAAAACATCACACTTCTGACATCATCATCTTTCACCTTTACAATCAAATTCTTCAACCACGTGTGATGAACATACCAAATGCATAAGTAGACCTCACATTCAAAGGTTTCCCTAAATAACACAATAGTTTTGCATAATTAAATGGAATAAGGTGGAGATGGTGTCTATGAACATATAAATATGAAGTCTATGATGTATGTAGGAATAATGTTGACGTACCTAATACATTTTATCTTCAAACCGACATCCTCAAACATGAAGGCACTAATTGTCCATTCAATGTCTTTTAAATGCACTCTTTGAAGAAGAATTTGCATCCATTGTCTTATGTCTATAGTACATGACCGAGACATAATGACCCATGCAATGAGAACACCTTTGAGTTTGGAATCAAACACCGATAGTGTGTACAATTGGAACCATACAAAATAATAATAAAACATTAGAATAACTAATATTATTACAGACATCAAAACAACTAATATTATCAACTACTCTTACAAATATTGGAACCATACCTTCATTTAATTCATCCCAAATGTTGCATCCATCACCAATAAGCTATGATTCCTAAATCTCAACTACCATTCTAGCTATTGTGGGAGTTGGATGCCCAAGATGAAGGGGATTTACCCATCCCCATCAAGCTCTCCCCCATTGTATCCTTTATAAAAAACCACTTATTGAGATTTACCAACACCCACTCCCAAAAACTTGGTACATCATCATCATTATACACATATTTTACCTCCTTGGTCAATCTCTCTCTATTGTATATGTCATCCTTGGTTAAGAAATCATCTTAATCTATTTCAACACTAAACAATAATTTTTTTTCATGCACCATCTCGTAGTGTTTAAGGTGGATAGCATCAATATCCATTACCAATAATAGTATCCTATGAACCCATTCATTAAGTTGGGAGCTAATGTGAGGAGCAAAAAACATTTCTTGCCCTTGAATTATTCATATTAGTGGTCATGGTAATAGTTGTACTCATTTTTCATGTGTTCTACTTGATTGTATGTGAGAAACACATGATCAGGTCTATAGACCATGCATCATGTGCTAAAATGACAAAAAAAAAATTGCACCTTATATGCCTTTGACCTGGTTGGCTACCCTTTCTAGACTTGGGCATTAAAGACTTGTATTTTGGCATGGTATCAATTTCCTAAAAGTCATTAGGGCCATATGAAAACCAATACCTACATGATTATGGTGAACAAATAAATAGTCATGCAAGATGAGAAAAATTGTAAATGAATGGAACATAATAACATCTGAACAAACACCATCTTACAATCTATAGTCTAAGGTGACTCACATGACATATTCAAAGGTTGTGGTGCTATTAATATCCTTTCCATTAAAATCTAAATTTCTCTTGTGATGTGAAACACAAAAATTTGTAGGGAACAATGCCTATCTTGATTCTCCTTTGATGAAGTTGTCAACCCTGTCTTGCTCAACCTAGGCAAAACACAAGTCTTTCTCATTAATGTCAAGAGAATTGGCCCAATTGATACAACTAAAATTAAATGAAACCTTGTATGGCTTCCATAGTTCAAGGTAAATTATGTTTTTCCCACCTTTTTCCCATCTATTGCAAACTATAAGGATAAAATTCATTAAACAAATTAGAAATGGACTTTTTGTATCAAGTGAATGCAAGTTTCCATGTATTGCAAACTGCTTTTTCTTTTCGATTGAATGCCATACCACAAATAAAAGCCATGAAATAAACATATAATTTAAAATTTGAGAACTCAAACCACTTAATAAAAATATGACAAAAATTATGAACAAAAAGGTTATAAGAATGTACAAAACCTCATTGAAATCAATATAAAACCCTTCATAAAACATATCAAAATCAATGCATCAAAACATAGAAATAGATAAAATAGTGCATGCATGAGGTAGTTACATTTATAAATGATCATAAGTAGCACATACTAATTGTATGCATGTGGGACAAGCACATGAATGCAATTTTTCTCTGAATCCCATACCTTCAGGAAAGGGTTAAAAAAAGAAAAATTGATTGGAAGCCCATAAAATGAAGATAGGGCTTTAAAAATAGGGAATTTGATACGAAGCCCATAGAATTAGGGGAAGGTAAAAAAATTGAAATTGCTAATAATCCCATGTGATATTCTTATTTTCCATCAACTAATAATTTGATATATTGAATTAGAGGCATGGACATACTGGTATTTATGGATAGCATGTGAAAGGAAATGCTAGTAGGGAACACAAGAAAAATTTGTATGACATGTGTGCATTACAAATTATATGAGCCTGTATGGGATGCAATTTATCCCATTCAATTTTAATGCTAGGTTACCTTATCACCCACAACAAAGTCAGGGCATAAACCATATTGAGTTATTATAGGTTTAGTGTAGCATAATAGGCTACCAGATTTATTTAAATGATTTCCTTATACACCACCACTACTATAATTCCCATGTAATGGACCACAAATTTTATCCCCTAAATTTAGGGAGGCCCATGAGATGACATAACATAATTATGAAACTAATTGAAAGTTTTTTCTTTATTACATGTACAAAATTATACAAAAAGTTGGCATGATAAAAAAGCTTCTTCTTCATTACATGTATAAAATTATATCACTGTCTAATGTCAGTTATTTATAACTAGTCTGAGTAGTACCCATCATGATCATGGGAATTTATATCATCCTTAGATTCTTCTGATGGTGTTGGAAAATGACTTCTTCACCACATTGTTTCTTGGTATGTAAGGTCATCTAGCACGTGTTCAAGATCTAATTTAGGATTTGAATCTAGAGAATTCCAAAATTGTACACAATTATCATGAAGACTATCCCAAATTAAAAGTTGAAATCTAATCACAAGGTGATATGTATGAAATAATCTCTCTAGAAAGAATGTTGCATAACTGATTTTATCAAAGTACATGTCAAACTTGCTTTTCATCATGGGATTCAAAGATATTCCATGCTACAGAATAATTAATTTTGATAAGAGATTAGACTTAAAAATTATATCCAACATTTCCATTTGTCAACGTGAGAAATTGCCTTTTAATAGCTCCAAAGTAAAATCATTATTAGTATTTCACCAAATCCTAGTAATCTGATTTGCATGAGTAGTCGAAGAAGGTGGTGGCCAACTAAAAAAATTAATTCAATTTGAATACAACTTAATCTAACTCTCTTCTTGTTACATATATGAATTAGATTAAGTAACTCCATAATTGATTAGAATTCCAACTGGAGAGGGGTTTTGAAAACAACAACATACTACAAACAAACACACAAACCACATTGGATGAGAATATAAATGATGAAATGACCAAGCATTGTGTTTGTGTGTGCATGCACATTTATGTACATTCACACTCCTCAAGGGCATATATACATGTGGGTTGACCTTATAATATAGTAAAAGGTGAAAATTAAGGCACAAAGGACCCAAAAATTAAGGGGAGAGTCATATGGGCTAACCAAGGAAAAGATACTAAATTAATATTTTGGACATTTTGAGAGCATTTGGAGTTGCATAAAGGAAAACAAATAGTCGATATTTAGGTTTTCATACATTTTTCATATAATGGATATATTAATATATGAAAATAGTTTTCACAAAAATTCAAATTATGAGGAAGACCTAAGTTAGGGGATGATGACATAAGGCCCCCAAAAAAGAAAGTCTACTAAAAATATCTAAATGTATGCACATAGACCATATGTGATCAAACATGAAACATACCTAATGTAAAAGGGTCTTTTACTAGAATTAGGTATCTACAATAACACACAAATATAAAAGGAGAGATGTGTCATCAATTTTAAATCATATCATTTATAAATTATATAAACTAACTAATAGAATTCATATGATCATATATGCTGATTTTATTTTAACGTCACCATATCGTTGTTGCTATGTGTTAAAAATATGAATATAAATATTGTATATTAGCAACCATAATGTAGGTTAAAATGAATTAATTCAAAATTACATTTCAAATAAGACATGGTAATATAAAAAGGGGATATTTAACATAAAATACAAGAGTTCAGTTTTTAAGATATTTCTCCTAACAACTTATGATTGTTAAGTAGAATAATGGGTATGTTTGTGCCTCTAAAATTGAGATTGGAGAAAATAGTCTAAATCTAAAAAATGAAATAAAGAGTTGTGTTGATGAATCTTAAGGAGGCCAACTCTATGTTGGGTTATATATCTAATGAATATATCTACACATCTTTGACCTTTATATTGGATAAGATCTCATATAGAGTAATCATTTCCTCTAAAGAGGTAATAAACCCTTCCATGAATGTCATAATAAATTGAAAACATATATACATAATGTTCTTTTGACATTATTTATTTATTAAAAAATTAAAAAATATATTGATGTGTGGAATAAAGCGATTTGACTTCATGAAACATTGATGAGAGAATAATAGTGATTGCCCCAAAACAAATCTCAATCCAAAAAGAAGAATGGTGTATTTGGGATTTTTAATAAGTCCATCTTCTATTTGAGGATAATGAAGAAAGTAGTGATGAATTTTTTTATAATAGTTTTAATGGTTTTTTTAAAATTGATAGGAGAGTTATAATTGAAATCTTGATGTAGGATGAATCGAACGTGAATATTTCATTAACATAAACATATACTAAATTGACTCCTTGACTCAATAATTAGCAGAATATTCAAGATTTATAAAAATGAGTGAAGTACATATTTATCACATATAAATTTAGTGTCCATTAGTTTTATCACTTGGACTATTCTAATCTATATAATTATGATGAAATTATACAAGTGACATTAGAAGAACCTTACTCATTTATATATTGCAAATATAATTAATATTGTTGACAAAACAAAACAAGAATAATTTTCTAATTATGGAAGAAACATTTGTAGGGAATTATAAATTGGGAAAAAGGTAATGGATGGTGGCTAGTCAGAATAAGAGAAAATAAATGGCATCTTAATCATTTACATCATTTTGTTTAGGAAGGTGCTATGGATGAGAGAGACATACATAGAGCTTGTTGTCATTGATTTAGATGATGTGAAATTGAGTCAGGACAAAACCTCATGGGTATTCATGTTACACATCTATCCCTATTATATATTTGGTATAAAAATAAAATAAAATATCAAATTTTACCTCATCCCATTTATTTTAAATCTTTGCTCAAATTTTTATAACAATTGTAATATACGGTTATCATCAATAATTGCAATATAACCTCTAATCCAAATATTTGACTGGGTATTGCCCTTATTATAATTTTTTAATTGTTTTATTTAAGATCTTTCTCCTAACAACTTATGATTGTTAAGTAGAAAAATGGGTATGTTTGTGCCTCTAAAATTGAGATTGGAGAAAAGATTCTAAATCTGAAAAATGAAATAAAGAGTTGTGTTGACGAATCTTAAGGAGGCCAACTCTATGTTGGGTTATATCTCTAATGAATAGATCTACACATATTTGACCTTCATAATGAATAATATCTCATATAGAGTAATGATTTACTCTAAAGAGGAAATAAACCCTTCCATGAATGTCATAATCTATTGAAAACATATATACATAATTTTCCTTTGACTTTGGTTATTTATTAAAAAATTTACAAATACATTGATGTGTGGAATAAAGTGATTTGACTTCATGAAATGTTGATGAGAGCATACTAGTGATTTCCCCAAAACAAATCTCAATCCAAAAAGAAGAATGGTGTGTTTGGGATTTCTAATAAGTCCATCTTCTATTTGAGGATAATGAAGTAAGTAGTGATGAATTTTTTTTATAATAGTTTTAATGATTTTTTTAAAAATTGATAGGAGAGTTATAATTGAAATCTTGATTTAGGATGAATTGAACATGAATATCTCATTAACATAAACATATACTAAATCAAATCCTTGACTCAATAATTAGTAGAATATTCAGGATTTATAAGAATGAGTGCAGTACATCTTTATCACATATAAATTTAGTGTCCATTAATTTTATAACTTGGACTATTCTAATCTATATAATTATGATGAAATTATATAGGTGAAATTAGAATAACCTTAATCATTTATATATTGAAAATATAATTAATATTGTTGACAAAACAAAACAAGAAATTTTTTCTGATTGTGTACGAAAATTTTTCAGGAAATTATAAATTGGGAAAAAGGTAATGGATGGTGGCTAGTCAAAATAAGAGAAAATATATGACATATTACTCATTTACATACTTTTTTTTAGGCAGGTGCTATGGATGAGAGAGACATACATAGAGCTTGTTGTCATTGATTTAGATGATGTGAAATTGAGTCAGGATAAAACCTCATGGGTATTCATGTTACACATATATCCCTATTATATATTTGGTATAAAAATAAAATAAAATATCAAATTTTACCTCATCCCATTTATTTTAAATCTCTACTCAAATTTTTATAACAATTTTAATATATGGTTATCATCAATAATAGCAATATAACTCCTAATCCAAAAATTTGACGGGGTATTGCCTTGATTTTAATGTTTTAATTGTTCTATTTAATAGATTAGTTAAAATACATAGAATAGGCTTATGGTATGTTGTATCCTTAACATCATCAACAATAAAAGACAAATTACCAAAAATTTCATAGTTTTTACCGTGTTTGTAGAAACCATACATTTAACAAGAGATTTAAGGAATTTTCTTGAATTTACAATAACATTATATTTTAAAAAATATTCATAGTTTTTTCCATGTATTTACAGAGATTGTACATATTTAATAGAATATTTTGAAATCCGCTACCCTTTATGTATAGAAATGAAACATTTGACTAAATCTTTTGAAGTGGTTTACCTCATATTTATAAGGACTGTATATTGGATGATATATTTATAAATTGCACCCAATATGGTATATGTTTTAGAAATTTTCAAACTTATTTATTTTAGATTGGGAGATTAACCCACACATTTGAGGAATTAAAGAGTTAATTGAAGAATTAAAGAGTAAGAGGACAACCTTAAGGCAAAAGTGTGAAATTGGAAAATGTTGGAAATAATAGTGTCTTAGTAGGGAAATAACATAAGATAGGTTCTAAGCTCCATTAGAAGCTCTAGAAACAATGATGTAGTTTATTTACAGTCAGAGAATGGTATATTGAGGGCTTTTTGGAAAAAAATCTCATTGAAAACCATAAAAAACCAATCATAAAAGGGATGTGGAAACATTATGCAAGCTTAGCGATACGAGCATTTAAGTATTATTATAATTTAGTGCAGTCAGAGATTGAAAGGGAAATTTTAACACAACATTTTTCAGAAGAATAGAATAAAATCAACATAGCATAGGAATAAATAGAATAGAACATTTAATAGCCTCTTTCCTAAACAATAAAATGCACAACATTTTATAGATTTTAAGATAAGAAGTTAGAACAGATGTGAGAATAAAAAGTCAATTTCTACTAGGTAGCAATGAACTCAATATTGGTATAGTTTACAATGGATTTGTGAAATTTATCATTATATATAGGACTACCTCATTTGTTTTAGTAAAATTTTCTTGCAAGTTTCAATGATTTTGTATGATCAATTTTTTATTTTTCTTTTTTATTCATACCTTTCCTTTCAGTAGAAATTTGATTATTTGCAGGTCATGGGCCATGGCCATTTCAATTTTCATGTGAGTGTAGTATTATCTGGCACCCTATCCATGGTGTCCCAGCTAGTTGTAGCATTGTGGTGCTTCTAGGGTCACATATCCCTTGGGAACCTAAAATAGGGTGAATTCATTTATCTGCCAATGAATTTTATAGATATTCTCGATTAATTAAATTGATTTTTATTGTAAGTCCCATTTTTTACTTCTAGTACATGGTTTTATAATAACTCAATTGATTTATGTGACAAGTCCCATTTTTTTCTTATAGTATATGGTTACATAGCTCATAAAATCATTGGACTGAAATAATTGTTTTTCTCATAAAAAACACATACTCAATCCTCCTTTTCATAGGAAACAAAGTTGTATTGTTCAAACACTAAATATCCTTTAACAAATGGTCATTTTAAAGGAAAAAAGAAATAAAATATCAATTCTACCTTATTAAAATGGTAGTGCATATGACCTTGCATAAAACTAAATCCCTAACTTATTTAGGATAGATTCACTCATATTTGTGATCATGGAAGGCCAAACATGAGGCTTGGTTTGAAGAATGACACATTCTTTTTGTATTTACATATTTGCACAATTATTCTAGAGTAAGGAATATTTTTCTTACATCCCAACCTCCCACCATTGATTATTATATTCATAAGGTAATGCTTATATGATTTTGTTACTAGAAAAGTGCCCTTCAGATTCCATGAGTTTGTCAAAAATTTCCAAATAACTATTGTCCATTTTCAAGATTATGAATGATGGAAATCTAATAAAAATCCTTATATTTTTATAAAGTTATCTAGTCCCTACAAAGCAATGGTATTATGATTACATAGTTAAGGTTTTGAACTAACTGAATCAATGGCAAGAAAGCTTAGTAGTCATTTAAAAAAAAAAACATTTAGGTGTTCTATTTGAGAAATATGCATCACTTCTATCCATGTTGAGGGATGTAGATGGACTTGGTATTGATGTCAACCACATAATTATTAACTTATTCAATGGGTTCAAACTCAATATTTTTTAAGAAGAGGTATTAAAAGTTTACTCCCCTGAGCCCTGTAGCCCTTGTTAGCAAGGATGAAGAGAGACAAGAGATATTGAGCTAGATAATGATGCATATGGACTTGCATAAAACTAAATCCCTAACTTATTTATGATATATTCATTCACATTTGTGATCATATAAGGGCAAGTGGACATTGAATAAGCTGAAAAAAGATTGAAATCCTAGAGTTTTTTTTAAATGTGAAAAAATCAAATCCATAACTTATTAATACAGACAAAATCCCCAATATACGAAGCAAGAATAGGTATGGGAAAAAAATAAAATGATTCAGATATCCATAATCTAATTAAAAATAAATCAAAAACAATGTAATGGTGTTAGCAAGGATGAAGAGAGCCCTGATATGTTTGTTAGCAAGGATGAATGATCATTGAAAAATCACTATGTAGAAAGATCATTGAGAAATATTATTGCTTGTTGTCTATCAAAGATACCTGATATGCTAGTTAAATACTACTAGATGGAAATGGGTGGAAGGGTTGGATGAAGACAAGATATGGGAATTAATTTATCTTGTAGGGAAGGCTAGGGGAATGATGGAATCTTGGAGGTTACAACTACAACTACAATGGAGCTCCAACTCATGGGTAGTGGAATGGAGGTAATCTTGAACCAGGTCACCACAAAATGAAATAGACACAGGTCATAATGGGCAGAGGAATGAAATTCCAAATGAAGTGGGCTAAATTCAATATTCCTTCCTAGTCGTAGTTTCTTACCCAGGTAACTGCTTATGACTATGTAAGTTAGTTAAACTAGTTACCATGACTAGGAAATTAATTAAAATGGTCAACATGAATATGCAGGTTAACTAAAGGTAAGTGGCAATCATCAAGAATGCATGATAGTGTTTATGTTGATGACTCTATTCAATGGCAATGGTAACAACTATTCGCTAGTGACCAACATGTGTTGGGAATTGGCACATGTTGGTTAAGCTCATCGCTTAGAACATCATCTGGGTCTTTTGTGTCGCCAACCCTCATTCCTTATGAATACTTTATTTCCAGCATAGAGGCAGGGATCAATAATTTGGAAATTGATGTGGTAGAAGAAGTTAGAGTAGAGTGATCCTTAGTGCTAAATAAAGCTAGACAGCCTAAGAGAAATATTACCAAAGGGGAATGTTATAATTTTAAATGCCTCAAGAATAACAAAGATTTAGTAATTATCAACATTAATAAGGGTAAACCAATCTATTTGTCAATAGGATGGAGTATGACATGAATATGCTTGAGCATTTAAATTCCAACATAAACTATAGAAATGTCATGAGTAATCCTTTAAATAAAGTAGTGAACAAAGTCTCCAAAGTGATTAAGAATTATTCTTTGAGTGATGTAGACAAATTTTGATTGATCCTCATGACCCAGTTACTCCATGAATTTATGGATCTCCTAAAATTCATAAAGGCGATGTCCTCCTTAGACATATTGTCAATACTAGAAACTCTCCAACCTATTCTCTTATGAAGCATTTGGTTGGAAAATTGAAACATTTAGTGGGAAACTCCTCTTTTATAAAAAACTCAGAACATCATTTTTGCAAAATAAAAAATCATAGTGTTAATGATGGTGACATCTTGGTCAACTTTGATGTGGTTTAACTTTTTACCAAAATTATTCTTAATGAAGTAATAAATGTTATTTGTGGCATTATGGACCCACAAACTACTGATTTGGTAGAATTATGCCTAAGATCAACATTTTTTTCCTTTAAAGCAGATATTTTTGAGCAAACTAATGGTGTAGCAATGGGGTCTCCATTATCACCCATTGTAGCAAACCTATTTATGGAACATTTTGAAGATGAATCCCCTACTCCATACTCTCTGAAACCAAAATGGTGGGATAGATTTGTGGATGACACTAATTCCAAATAGTCTCATGGACATCGAGAACTTGATAATTTTTTTATCTCATTTAAATGGGAGATCAAACCAAATCCAATTCACTATGGAAAAAGAGGAAAATAATTCACTACCTTTCCTTGATTTTCTCCTTTCAAAGAATTCATATGAATCTTTAGCTCATGGAGTGTATAAAAACAAGATGCATATAGACCTTTACTTACAAGCTGATTCACACCATCATCCTTACCATAAGAATGTAGTTCTAAACTCTTTATTAACTAGAGCACTAAGAATCTCAGATTTTGAACATATTTTTTAAGAAAAAGAATGTCTCTTAAATGTTTTTACAAAGAATGGCTACAAAAGATGGGAAATTGAAAAAATGTTTCGCAAAGCATCTCATAATAATCAAAGGATCAATAATGAAGAAACAAAAAACTTGAGAACCACCATTCCATATATTAGAGGCATGTCTAAAAATCTTGTAAGGATAGTTAGAAAACTTGGGTGTCAAATAACATTCAAACCTTTCAATGTACTTCATACTAATCTAGATTCAACAAAACATTATTTAGATCCTAATAAACATAAAGGAGTTTATCCTATTTCATGCTCTTTTGGGAAGTTGTATGTGGGAGAAACATGGGGATAACTTAAAACTAGAATTAAAGAACATTCTCAAGACATTTTTCAGTCTTGCATTGATTCACCCATACTAGTTGAACACTCGCATGTCACCAAACACCATACATGTATGGATGAAGCAAAAATTATTGTTAGAGAAGATAATTATTTAAAGATAAAAATTAGAGAAACTATTGAGACATAAAAAAAACCCATAAATATGAATATATATGGGGGATGTGACATTGGATGCTCATGGATACCTATTTTGAATTTTATAAAAGATAAAATGTGAGTGTTATTTATTAATGCAGGTTGGCTAGTTATACTTATTGGGCCAACCACCTTGGATAATATATGGAGTTGAATATTTATGGTGGTTGGTAAGCTGATTTATCATTGTAGTTTTCAAGGCATTATTCTCCCATGAAGATGGATACACATATTGTATCTAAAACATTCGACCTATTAAATCTATACATGGAGGAGCCAAAAATTTCATTTTTAAATAGCATACTTTTACATGTACTGCTTACTATAGTCACATCAATCCCAAATCAAAACCCATGGACAAATCTATTTCCAAAATCATGGATATACACACCATTTTTAACCCATTTCTTTTGAACGAGACATGGATACCAACACCATTCATTTTAATCAATGAGCTCATATTCCTCACAAGGCTAGGAATGTCTACAACCACAAGGAGATTCTTAAAATTTATATTCAATCATCCTCTACCAATGGCCATGTAGGTTTAATTATATTCTATAAATACTTCACCACCATCATGTTTTCATGTTCATATAACCACTCCCTTAAAATAATCATATGATAGTAGGCTCAAAATTCAACTAACTCCATGAATCATTTCATGTATGCTAGTTTTAGGCTATGATATATATGTCTCTATATCCATCACTAGTGACCTTATCACTTGAGGATTACACAACATATAGTGTTTTATTTTCACATTTATCATTTTAAATTCATTATCTTTATATATTTATAACACTTCTTAAAATATCTATCTAAGGTCTTAGATCTACCAATAGACATCAATAACTTATGCTCAGTCTTCTATTTTCATCTTTATTGAAAGTGACTTCACAAGTACAAGCAGGGTAAATTTTAGTGGTGAATACTCATTAATTCACAAATATTCCAATTTTTAGATTTTGGTTTTGGTAATTTATTAGGGTCAACAGATGGGATCAGATCATCAAACTTTTAAGGATATAAATTATTTTAGGAGTCAACTCACCAACCCTTTACAACATTATCTTTGAAAATAGTTTAATTCACCACACACACACACACACACACACACACACACACACACACACACACACACACACACACACACACACACACACACACACACACACACACACACAACTCGATCTTGATATCAAACAAGACAACACCTCTGAACCTTGATATCACTGAACAAAAGTGCTAAATGACAGTGTTCAATGATAATGTCAAATGACACTACTGAATGGTAGACCAGATGATAGTGACAAATAGAACTTCAAAAACCTTCACCATGGTCAAACCTTAAGGGCATGGGAAGAAGAAAGGAAAATAAAAAAATCAAGGACTGTATTCCCAAATCCTATTAGGATCAGGTGGAAAAGAATAAGGAAACCAAAATTTAAAACCTTAAATGATAACCATTAAATTTACCTCACATGTTAGAGGATACCGAAGTGACTTTCAATAGAATTTTCAAACAAAAAATTGCATGTGCACCTTTACATTTGTCTGGCTATCTTGTAGAAACAGGGAGCTCAAATTTTGTTAAAGGATAGTTTTTTGAATATGAAGAGAAATCAAATTTATAAGGGGTTTATAAGGGGAATTTAGATTCCATGTGTCATCAGTAATAAAAAAATGATGGTGCATCTTCTTTAAGTATTACTTTTATTTTAAAAACCAAATGATACAAAAAGGATTAAATTAAGAATTGGTGAAGCTATCTCTGGTAACCATGTCATGGATCCATCGAATAGCTTTAGAATGCATCTAGAATCATATGAACTAGCTAAAAAAATGGTTGATAATGTCTATTGTGAAGATGCAAGGCATGATTTAGATGACAGGGATAATGAACAATAGGAGATGGTAGTTGAACAATGATCAAACAATTAAAAAGATGAAACTTTTGGTGACATAAAGATTGAATTATTGCATGGAATTCATGATTAGGATCAGTCTAATCTTGAATTCCATACAATAGTTCAATCTTTATGTCACCAAGGTTTTCATCTTTTTTATTGACTGATCATTGTTCAACTACTATCTCTTGTTGTTCATTATCTTTGTCATCTAAATCATGCCAGACAAATTCACAAAAGAGATTTTTCACCATTTTTTAGCGAGCCCATATGATTTAGGATGGATTTTTGAGGTACCTAATGAATTCATAATATTGGTTACCAGAGGCAATTTGATTAGTTCCTAATTTAATTTTTTTCATATCAAGTGGTTTAAAACAATGGCAATACTTACAGAGGTGCACCATCATTTTTTATAACTTTTGACATATGGAATATGAATTCCACTTATGAGCCCCTTGTAAATTTGATTTCTCCTCATATTCAGAAAGCTCTCCTTCGACAATGTGAACTTATTATTTCCATAGGATATAGATAGATAAATCTACAAGATATTCCTCCAATCATTATACTAGTTATGTATCTATAAATGGTTATTGTATGGTCTTCAAAATGTACAGGCTTGGCATTGGTCAATGGTGAATTGTGGTAGGTGGGGTCGAGGGGGGACATGAAATCAAATGAGGGTTGAGGCCATAAATTATAGGACCATGTGGAGGTGACTTAGCAACCTAGCAATAGACTGGTTACACCTGTAACCCTTCGATCTAGCCATAGGCATCTAATAGAATTGTTTAGTTCAACATCTTGGTAGAACCATTTAGTTGAGTTACCCAATAGAGCCATTCAACTCATCTAACTAGTATATCTATTTGGTATAACTGCTTAATAGAACCATTTAGTCTAGCCATTCGGTAGAGTCATTCAACCCAACTGAAAGGGTTTTACTAAAAAACACAACAAATGATATATCCCAACCAAAGGGGCTCTATTAAAGGGTTCAACTTGGTCATTTAATAGAGCCATTTGGTAGAGCAAGATGATTATGTCATTAATAGAATTGGATAAATCTACTATCAGTAAAATCATCTAGATCTATTGACAACACAACCAAATGGATATACCGTAGGTAGATCCAAATGGATCTACCATGGGTAGATCCAAATTGATCTCCCATTACTAGAGTTGATAAGACTATCATGGGTAGAGTTGATTAGTGTAGCCATCATCTCTACCTATGGTTGAACTGTTTATTTGGCCTACTAATTCATTTGATCAATTGAAAAAAGTCTCTATAACAAGATGAAAACTTGAAATACTTTACCTCTTAGATGGAACTTATTGACATAAAATGTAGTTGGGTAAATGGGCAAAACTTTTGGACCTGTTGATTTGCCAAGGCTACAAATCAAATTTGCCTAAATGAATCTACGGGGATTTCAGATATGGGATCTTAAAATTTACCTGATGTACAATGCATATTTTTTTATAATATGTTTTCATATACTTGTACCTCATCTCCTTTGATAATATATTTGTGGCTACATCTTACACTCTTAGATCTACTTCAATACTAATCATAGTTGTCACCAGATTATCCCACAAGTCTGGTAAAGAGCAAAATAGTGTGATACAATTTCTTCATCATTAATGTTAATATATATGGATGAAAATGAACTTATAAAAGTGAACAATAGTGTGATACACATTTATTCATCATTCATGTTAACATATATGGATGAAAATGGACTTAAAAAAGTTTTGAATTTGTTCACATGCTCTACAACTGATTCACCATCATTCATTCATAACGCATACAACTTATAATATATGAATATTTTGTTTACCAATGACTTCACCTAGTATAATGTTCCTAACTTATCCCAAAGAAGCTTTGCATTATTTTCAATAGAAACATTTAGTAACACTAAATTAGAAAAATATAATCTGATAGAGCTTCTATCCTTCCTATCAACTTTTTCCTTTTATTTTAGTTTCATTCCCATGGGTGTTGTGTCTATTATAGTAATCAACTAATTTATATCTATTTGGATATCTTCCATCTATATTTTCCATAACACAAAATATTAACCACTAATTTTATCAATATTTATCCTAGTGATTCGAGCCATTTTATTTGCATAAGATTTTTCTAAAGAAATACCACATCAAGGAAACTATTTATCATAAGTAATGCCAAATTATACAAAGATTACAGCCAAAATTTGATACCAAATGTTTTGAATAAGCCTATGCACAATAAATTAATATAAAGAAGAGATATGCTATGTGAAACTTAAACATGCAAATATAAATAAAAGCACATAGATACACATTACTTCAATTGGGAAACCCCTTTTGGGTAAAAAATACAACACAATAACCAAGTACCAAGGTTATATTCACTTTCATAAAATGATTTACTATATATTATAATGCACACACTTGACCATATTTATTCATCATACATAATCCTAGGAAGAACAATGTGATTTTATATAGCACCCAATTTGTAATACCCACGAAATAGGGGAATCTGCATTCACCAGCTACTAAACCAATTGATCAACATGTAATGATCCTTAATGACTCTATGTCATAGAAACACCTATACATTTAAAAAAATTATCTAATCTGATAGATACAATCATAAGAGTGTATGAAACGCATTAATATATCCTTCATTGCTTGATATGTTATGCTACTCCTCCTATCACCTTATTTAGACTCAACCACTACACTCCACTTTGCAATCTTCCATAGTGTAATGAAAATATACAAATAACCCTACACATATTTACCATCATTCCATCACACTGTAAACCTTACAAAACTGTCATAAGTAGTCTCCGCTTACACAACCAAATTTTTTTGTTCAATTAATCTACACAACATCTTATGCAATTAGTGATTACACAAATAACTTATGTAGAATCTACCATATGCATGGATACCATTACGAAAATCCATGAAATTTTAAAATATTTATCAACATGACTCCACTTCTAGGTGGACTAATCATGTTTGTAAAAAAAGATATGGTTGAGAGACTTAGAGTGTCATCACAAGGGGCATAACAAATTAATAACTTTCAACAAATTAGAAAAGCTTTAACCTAATTTTTTTACAAATGAGTTAATATTCTAGTGATAATTTAGATATTTCACTTGAATGTATTCATTAGACAGTAAGTGGTAGCCAAGCCATGGTTATACAAGTAAAATAGGGTCTCCATAGGCATCTTTCAGTCTACCCACCTACCTAGAGGGTGATTGGACTCCAATATTATGGATATGTCCCTTTAGGATAGTTGTAATTTGGGTCCTTCTAGATTCTCCCCAATGATATCCTTATTAGGCTCATGGCTATGGAGCTAATGGTTGACATTGTTCAAAGAGAAGGTGGTGGATTCCTTCACTTTATTTGCAACATACTTCAAAAAAATCATGAAGGTGGGAATGGTTATACTTCAATATAAATTAGTGGATATAAGACTCCAACAAGGGAAATTACATCACAAGACCTTAGAAATTTCCTTAAATTCAAGCTAAAAATGTTTATCTGGAGGTTGAACACCTTTATTGTTTGTTGGATCATTTAGAAATAAATCATATGCCATTAGTCAGGTCCCTGTAGACTCTCTCCACTAGCAGTCTCCTTTTTATGGATGTAGCTATGGAACTTATGGTGGGAAGTGTTAAAGGATTAGGGGACTAAGTCCTTCTCAATGTCCCTGACATCTTTTTCCCAATTATAAAGCTTATGAAGGTTGGTCTAGTTATGTATTCCCAGACACTGGTAGATATATTAATACAAAATAATGAGAATCCCATCACCTCAACTTATAAATTTCCACATCCAAATAGGATCTATATGATGATCTAAAAATAAATAAAGATAGTGATGGGTGGGAGCTAGTATTTGATATGATGGAATTACTTGTACTAGTGACTGGAGTGACAAAGTAGATGATCCTTTGCCTCTGCCATCTAATCTGATTGTTCCCATGGCCTTTATATGTTCATGTGCCTTGTTATTTAGTGTCTTGATGGGTTATTTATTTTGTTTCATGATATGTTTAATTTTTTTTATTACAAATTTGTATTTAAGCCTTTATTTAACTTTTTTTGGTTAAATAAATTTGCTAATCCTTGTGATGAATATGATGTTTTATTTCTAAGTGATTCCATTCAACTCAATTTTTTTGTACAATTAACAATATATAATCTTGCATGAAATTATTAGAAAATGGTAATGTATATTCTAGGCTTAATTTGAAGCTCAAGTGAATAAATCAAAAGATGTATAAAAAATAAATACTTATTAATTTTCAGTTAAGAATTAAATAATGTAATTAAATTTAGATAATATTTATTTTAAAGGGGACTTTTGTTATAAAAGATAGATACCTATTAATTTTCAGTTAAGAATTAAAAAAGTTAATTAAATTTAGATAATATTTATCTTAAAGGGGACTTTTGTTATAAACCCACATTTTTTTAAGCAAACATAATTTTCTACCAAGAGAGCTATGTGAACCCAAATCACTTAAAATGAGTTCCTACTACCTCCAAATTTTGTAATGGATTCATTTATAAAATCAAATATATACATTTTCTCACAAAATCATTGGATCTCTCTATTTTTAAAAAATTGAACTTTTATAAAGAATTTTTTTTTTGCCATTGCAACAACAAATAACTAAAATATAGGGATTAAAATAATTTACAAACCCTTATCTCTAATACAATGTGAGATTAATGACATAGGTCCATAATTAGATGAATATATGACTCCACAAGCATAGAGTAAAACATAAGTATATGGTAGTGTCAATAAAAATCCCAAAAAAATCACTCAATAGAGAATGCTTTAATAGATGGGAGACATACTTTATTTTTTTAAATCAATAAATGAAATAATAGTAGGATGACTTATAATAAGGCACTAATCCAAATTTTTTATAAATATATAATTTGTAAATTGACTTATACATAGCCTAATGATATACCAAAAATATCGATAACTCAAAGAAACCTATTAAAATGAGGTTTACAATAACAATTCCAACACCTAAAAGAAAATTGTTTGAAACTAAAATATTGAAACACCTAAGATTAGGAGATTATAGATGTTATACATTAGGTAGAAACAAAAATGAAATTATAAGGCAATCATTATGAGAAGATGAAAGGAACAAAAAGGAAGATATATTTAGAAAAAAAAAGAATGTAAAAGCATACAAAACACATTTGATGACGATGAAGGTATTTTGGAAGCTACAAATAAAAACAAGACCAAGAATCAAATTTTTTAAGGCTATAAATAAGTATTATTCGACTTAAATTTAAAGACATTATCAAGGGATGGTTATATTAATGCATCATATTATGATGATAATAATAATGTTGATATCAAAAACCATTGAGAAGAATATGTATGACCTAAGGCTCAAAGGCCTCTCTTTTTCTATTTTTGCATATCATGTAATTTAGGCTAACTCTTTTATATTTTCAATAGTATATTTTTAATGAATATTTGGTATACTAGATTGGTGATATGTAATGATAAATGATCTTAAACTAATGTGTTTTATATATAATATCAATTAAGCATAATAATTTATTTATTATCTTTAATATCAATTTTCAAATAAATTATTATTTGAATAAATGTGTTATTACATATAAACTTGAAATACTATTATATTATTTAATTTTTATTCAAATAGTGTGTAAATAATTGAAAATACACCAATGTGTATTATAAGTTCTTATAAATATATTAATCAACTATTTCAATTGTTTGGTTGCTTTATAATTATTTTTATAATTTATAATATTATTTTCATCATTTATAATAATATTTTTATTATTTATAATAATATTTTCATGAGAATTTTTAATTAAATAATTAATTTAAAAATATAATAATTTAAAAACATTTATAACATAAAAAGTACCAAAATAAATTCAATAGATTTTTTAATAATTTATAATAATATTTTTCATCACATTTTTTAATTAAATAAAATTAATAATTTATTTTATATATAACAAATCTAAGAGACCTATTATGCAGTCATAACATAAGATTTCTTCGTTATTTTATATTTTATATTTTTTAAATATTTATACATCTTTTATTTTTCTCTCATTTTTATTCTTATTTTAAGTTTTAAGGTTTTCCCTCTTAATTAGAATCATATCTTGTATTTTATTTGAAGTTTGGTTTTTATTTCTTCTCTAGAAATGTAATTCTAGTGATGATTATTTTTAAATAATTGAAAGGTTATATGGTTGAAATGTTGGTAGAGGTATAAATCTTTATAAATATAAGAATGATTTTCTTATAAAAGTATAATATAGGGATTAATTATAGAGTAGAAGAACGTAATGTATGTAAATTTTTAGTATTATTGTGGATTTAGATTTTATCATCATTTTGAATGCATTAAATCCCTTGAATAATCTCCTTGATTATTACTAACATTGGTATTAGAGTGGGTATGGGAGTTTGATATTAGAATGGGCAGATCCATTGTTAGTCTTGATTGCCCCTATGTATAGAATTTTATTGACATGAGAATATTTTAGTTTTTTAAGTATTGTTACCAAAAATTAAGGTATTTTCATATTGATTTCCATATATATGAGTTTACACATTTAACCTCTAGATTTATTGATAGAACCATAGAAGTTAAAGTGTGTTGTTGAATCTAGTTCAGTATTTGAGGTGAAAAAGGTGCATTTTATGTTTGTGTTGATCTAAGGGTTGTGGTTCATCACATTGGTTTCTTTGACTTCGATATTGTACAACATCTCAACTTTCACTAAACATTCTACCTAGATTGGCTTCAACATATCAAATGCTCAATGAATGCTTCTATCTTAACATTGAAGACTTGACCTACATATCTTGTATAACTGCACGCCAAGATTATTACCTATCAATAAGAATATGATATAAGTGTGAACTCAACATTTGACTCACCATCTTTAAGCTACACCTATAGATTTAAATTTGTCTTGCACCTAAATGTTTTGATATTGTTATCTACCTCATCCCTGACTTGCATCAGTTCTTCATGTGGTTTACATTAGAAGTTGACACCATTTCAAAAGGTGTGCTTAATTTTTAAATTGTTTAGTCACTTGTATCCTTCAATGAAGCACACAAATTTTGTCTTTATTTAGAGACTATAGTTATTTTGTGTGTCATTTATAAGTCAAAGGTTTTTTTGTTGTTTTTTTTATTTTTATTTTTATTTTTATTTATTTTATTTTTATATGTAAAAAATCTCAAAAGTGTTAAAGTAGTTTTATTGAGTCATTAGTCATGATTTGTCATTTGTAAGAATTTATTTTTATTGTTTGGTCTTTAAAGTCAAATATATACTTTTAATTGTGATAGATGTATTTTCAGGGAAACCCAATATCCATGCTTAATGAATGTCAAAATTATGGAGGGAGACATGTATTTTTTATTAAAAAATGATATGCGATTGAGCTTTAACATCATACTTGATAAGTAAAATAACTTATAGTGAAGAAGGGTGAAGGCATTGGAGGAAGAAGGATTTCTACGCCTCTCATTAACCACTAATGATGGGGTCGCTTCTACTATAATGGAAAATAAGATGTGTACAATAATGAGGGTGATCACCAATGGTAGTGATGACTTCTATGTTGTACAATATTAAGTGGCAACAATCACATTCAAAGGCTAAAAAATTAATAATGAGGATTTAATCTGTATTTTTAGTATTTTTTTTTTATGTATTTTAAATTTTATATTATGCTTGTTATGTGGGACAAATAAGAGGTGTATTTCCTATTTTCTCACATGATGTACTACATTAAAAAAATGTTTAGGAGATGTAGGATTGCAGGTAGAACAAATGGTTCTTGCATGTAGTTTCAACACTAACTAGGTTGATGTATTCCCTGTAGTGAATGGTTGATGGAAAATGATTTTCATTCAAAATTCCCACAGTATTTTGGTAGATGTGTTCCCAATGGTGAATGGTAGATAAGAATTTGATGTGTTCCCTCTCTACTTTTATTAAATCCTATGAAACACAAATTACCATGTAAGTACTAATGGGGAAATATTAAGAATATTAGGCCTTTATTGATTTTTTAACATAAGATTTGTTAATAATGTATTTGCAGTATATTATAATTTGGTGAGTTGTTAATATAGCTCATGAAACCTATGAAATATTCTAAGTAGTTAGGAGGTTGTATGGTTGATATATTGGTGGAGATATTAATTTCTATGATTATAAGAATGATTTTTTATAAAAATGTAATGCTCCATTAATTATGAAATAGAAGAATATAATGTATGTAAGTTTTTAATATTATTGTATAGTTGAATTTATCATTATTTTAAATATATTGAAACCCTTATATAACCTTCTCTGATTACTAATAATGAGTTGGTTGAGATTGCTCCCCCAAAAAAGGAAAAGGAGTGACATGTCCTTTATATCCTATATAATTAAATTGACCTATGAATGTAAATTTGTACATTTATTTGATTTATAAATTATAATTGGTAATATTTTTATACAAACCTTTACTATTTTTACAAAAATGTAAAAATAAAGAGACATACAAATGCATATTAAATGATATTAAATTTAATAAAACATTTTAAAAAATGCATAATAAAATAAATGAATTTCAAAATTTGTATTGAAAACAAACATATATAATTTATATTAAATTATCCAAAATAATTCAAATAAGTTTGAACATTAAAAACAAAATATGAAAAGTAAGGAAACTTCTTAAGTTGAAAAATAAGGGGGTTGATAAAAATGCTTTCTTTAATAATAGTTTAATAATATAAAAAAATGTTGTAAGGCATATCTCTTTTCTTATTAAGTTGGAGGATTTATATAGTGGGGAGCCCCTACAGATTCATCTCACAAGAGACAAGATAGGTGAATATGTTATTCTCAATGCATGATGGTGGCATGGATGAATGAGGATCGATCATCATTTAAATTTTGAAGACATCCAAGTTGTCAGGTCTCATGGCTATCTTATGGGGCAAAATCATTTTAAAGAGATTACTGATGTTGTGTATGTGTATGATCACATTGTCCATAGCATTGGATGGTGGGGCATATTGGAGGATTTTGTTTACTCTGGTGAAAGAGGAGTCTCTTGATCTAAAATTTCACAATGGCCCTCTACTCACCACTAGGATTGTCCTCAAAATTCATCTCATTTGGTATGGAAAATTCATAGCTACACAACATGATATTGCGGTAGATTTAATGTAGTCATTAGGCCCAATGAGAAATAAAAAGATGGGATCTCCCTTTATGTCTACCTGGTGGAAAAAAATAGGGTTACAAAGGCTCTGCCCACTCTAACACCAATGCTAAACCAGTGTTATCCTTAGGGAAACATAATCTAGATGAAGGATATTCCATGGGCATGTCCTTGAAAATAAGTGACATTGTTGCATTGGTGAAGGGTGGTATCCAATCCAGAGCTCTACCAATAAGCAATGACAATGGATATGGCAATGTTAGAGTAGATTTGTATTTGGTTTTGACATCAGAGGATGTTATGGTAGAGAAATTTTGTAGGAATTCATGTCGATTTCATGCCAGTGCTAGTGTAAAGGGTGTCCCATATGTGTACGCATATGTGGGAAACTCAGCAAGTCAATGCATGGATTAATGCACATGGCCATTTCATCATCTTGTGTATGGTCCCTAGACCCCTCCTCTGTTCCCACCCAATAGTGATTTGGGCATCGATGGGATGGTCATCAACATTACAATGAGAATTTCAAGAGCAATAACCAACATGTTTAACATAGGCTAATTCCAAGGAGAGGTACGTGTTCTGTTGGAGGTGGTGTTAGCATGTCCTACCATGTATGGAAAAGGGGATTATCCATGATTCCCTGGCCAAGTCTTGATGGGCAAAAATAACAGCCCAATATTAGGTTTATGGATTCATTTTGTAGATGTTTGTGTCCATGATGCTTTAGTTTCAACTATCTTAAACTTTTTATAATTAGTGATAGTTCTACAATTTTGTTTGCATGTTATTCAAATTGTGCCAAGAATCCTCTCAAACTTTTTATTTTGTTTGTTTTGTTATTTTTCTTTCATCAGTTTATTATACATTGATCCTCCTAATTTTTTAGAAAAATATTATTTCTATTTAACTGACCAACACTACAATTGTGGGAGGGTAGGAATAGTTGTGAAGGTCACCTATTGGTTACATCATATGAGGAAACCCATCTCATATCTTTGGTTGTATTATATGAGGGTCAGGGCCACCATTGCATGGATAGTTCAAGCTCCCTATCAACATAATCATTGCATAGTCTATATGTCCATGTTTTTGAAAGATGTGACAATATCTCCAAAGGAATCTTATTTATCTGTATATTTCAATCATAAATTATGGTAGAGAATTAGTGAATATTAAAATCTAGTGCTTATTTTGTTTGTTCAAGGCTCTAATAGATTGAATAGTTTAGGAAGCTTTGAAAAGGTGTGAGGAGTCTTATTTGGATGCAATGGAAGCATTATAAGAGGCATTTGCAATGGAGACAATCCTTAGGATTGCAAGGTGTGTTTCAACTAAAAATTAAACTAGACTCTGCATTTTGTATATTGGTTTCTTTTTTATATAGATGTTACAAAAATGAACAATGGGAAAGTTTGTTGAGTTGGAAGTTCTTAAAATTGATTTTTATAATATTAACTTACATGCTAGAGGAGGTTTGAGTGTGGTAAGGGTCTTAAATTTTGGGATTTGGGGAATTAGTAGTATACATAGCTACAGGTATATGTAAAAAATAAAAATATTATATTATAAATGTACATGTAACTTTGGAAACCATAGTAAAAATTGTGTTGGAGTGTGGGAGTTTGTACCAGGATGATTTGGTAACATAGATTATATTCAATAGACTAAATATAGCATCTACAAGACTTATGATAAAGAGTTCCATTTTTGAATCCTAAGCATGTGTGAGTGTGTGTGTGTGTGTGTGTGTGTGTGTGTGTGTGTGTGTGTGTGTGTGTGTGTGTGTGTGTGTGTGTGTGTGTGTGTGTGTGTGTGTGTGTGTGTGTGTGTGTGTGTGTGTGTGTGTGTAGGTTGTAATGATTTTATGTACTTATATCTGTTTACTAATAAAATGTTTGTGCAGAGATTCACTAAAAACTTTATGAATCCAATGCAGGGAGCTTACCAAACTATGTTCCTCAGTAAAGCCTAAAGATCTCGAGGCTTTTTGATGCTACAAGGAAATTAGGTAATTCCATAACCTTTACTCCTAGAAGAATGGCCTCCATAATGACATCCATAGGAGGTAAAAATAACAGTGACAATGCAATTCCTAAAATATGAACTACGGTGAATTTGGATTCAAACATAGTGAGATAAACCAAATTGTCAAATCAGAGCTATAACAATGAGCCCCTAATACCATCAAAAGTACAACTTGTTGATGCACCAGAGTTGAGGAGAAAGAATGACTTGTATCACATAATAACATTAGGAAAATAGGTTAAAATTGAAGCATAAAACTAGTTTACAAAGTTCTTGGAGAAGGCCTTTGATTTGGGTTGGAAAAATGTCAGCTCATCAGAAAATTCAAAGAAAACTAGATGAGATTGCAATGGGATTTAAAAATGGAATTTTAGCGAGCAGACTCTACCAAATAAAGTTATCCAATGGGTGGAGCAGTCAAATAGTAGCAATATGTGGTTAAATACAGAGGCTATAGAAGAAATAAAAAGGTTGAAACTAAGGTTTAAAAATACTTAGTGTTCACTACTTTTCATGAAGCTTGATCAAAGATAAAATCTTTAAATAAAATATACAACACTAAGACTTTTTAGTTGGAGTGTATCTAAAAATTAACAATTTTTTTTTCTTTAAGTCAGATGCTTATGCAGTGAGGTACTCACCTCGGATTCATCTCACCTGAGAAAAGAAAGGGAATATGTTGTTCTTCGTGCATGGTGGTGGCATGGACACATGAGGATTGGTCACCGTTTAAACTATGAAGGTGACCAAGTTATCAGGTCTTGTGGTAGTCAATTGTTATAGCCGATGAGATGAGATGTGTGTTATTATTACGATGAGCAAGGAAATGAAATGAAATCAGTTCAGATAACTTCATTTTTATTCTCCTCTTCAAACATGTAATGCAATTTCTACAATATGGGTTAGAGTTTTCCATAGTAACTACTAACAAACTAAGCAATATAAATGCTATGAAATGCACTATTTTGAATACACATTTATTGAAAGAATGTTGAAGATTTAAAAGAGTTAGATTGAATCTCTCTGGTATGATTTTGTATTTTGCATACAAGGCAACTAAAAAATGTTTGACATTATTAATTTGAACAGGGTCTGTATTGTTTCTAATTTTTATATTATTTCTAATTTTTATTTATTTTATTTTTTGTCATGGATACCCTTTATTTCCTTCATTCAGTTACCTTTTTTTCCTTTTTTCCTTGCCCAGATGTTTTGTTTTCAGTTATTACTACAATGAAATAAGCAAAAGATGAATTGCTTTAGTCTATTTTAAAATCTTTGCTTTAAAATTTGGTAGTGATTTAATGCCAAAAAAACTTCTGACTTTCGTAAGTTTTATTATTAATAATTAAGAATTGTCAAGTATAATTGAGTTATAAAATTACAGAGAGAAAACATATGTAGCTTTGCAGACCAAAAATATATGCAGCGTTAGTGTATAACAAAATATTTTTGGCATTCTTGTTTCTTGATCCCACACATAATAGGACTTGATGGAACCCCTGATAAGACCTATGATTTCTCTGTCTTACCCATATTCTACAACTTGTTAACCAACTAAAATCAATGTGTATAATATAGCTGCTTTGTGAGAAAAAAAAATATTACACTGAGATAAAAAATGATAGATTGTGTAATAAGAAGGTACCAACATTGTATAAACAGGACTATGGTAGATCCTACAATGGGGTTGCCCATGATATCTGTTCATCTCTACAAGGAGTGGGAGTAGCTTAACGCATGTTTATGATGTGATATTTGGGAATTAATCTATTTCTGCATGGCCATTATGATTCTCAATACATAGGTGTATGGTTCACCTTGTTTTTTACTATAGTTATGTGACCTCACATACCTGACATCTATTTTTAAGATTATATATATATATATATATATATATATATATATATATATATATATATATATATATATATATATATATATATTACAACTAAAAAATATAATATTAAAATAAAAATATATAATATAATCTATTAAAATAAAACACTTATTAAAAATGATTGGGAAGAAAAATAATTCTTCCAATTCCTCTGGGTTCCTTTGCCCCTTCGGGGCATCTGCTAGTTTGTATGTCATCTCTTTTATATAAACATATGTTTTTGTTTGTTATTTTTATCATTTTACAATTGATATGGATAATATATTGATAAGTTTTAATATAATATATTAATATTTCTATAATAAACCATTTTATATGAATATGAATCATTTTAATTTTTTTAATAAGAAATTTCATTAAGTTTTTTATTTCATTTTATATAAATTTTAAAATTAAAATTTAAGCTCTGTTATATAATTTATAAGTGAATCTAATATTTTTTTTATAAAATTAAAATTAAAGTTTTTATAGGCTCCCAAAACTTGGTATAACTTAAAAAAAAATAAAACATTGAAATTCAAAAGAGACAAATAAAAAACGTGTCCACTTAATAATAGACTACAAATAAAAACACGATAAAACATCAGCTAAACTTAAATGAAACATTATCTAACTGAAAGAATTTATACCCATGCTAATTCAACCTACAAATATGGGATAGCCTTTAAGCCTCTTTTTTTTCCTCTTGTTTTTTCTCTATCCTTTTATCCTCCTTTTAGGTTCTACTAAATCTTTATAGTTGACTTGGATCTCTTCAGTGTTACTTTTTTCACTTTCCTAATAATGAATTTCATTTTTTGAATTTAGAGGAGAACATGCTTATTAGTACCTGTTGGTACTATATGTTTCGGTTGTGGTGATTATTTTTTGTTGACAGCCAATGTCAATGTGCCGGGGCTAAAAATTAAAATAGATTTCTAAAGTTTTGGAATATTTTATTATTTTGTTAGTTGTCCATAAACCGTGATTAATTTGTGATGAATAACCTAGATCTAACCAAAACAAAGAAAATTAAAAATTAATAATAGATCTAGTGTATTATAGTACAAATGTGTGATTGAATTTTCTAAATATATCAAAAATAGAGGGGAAGTTATAAAAGAAAACAAAGTTAGATGATAATTCATTTATTTTTTGCTGAATAAAATGAAAAATAAGATCTAATGCAACAAAAATATTAATTATTAATTTCAATATGCACTTGACATCAAATAAATATAATGCAAGACTCAATGGATTTCAATCACCACGATTTAATTCTCATAGCATGATTTGAGAAGATGATCTATTATAAAAATAAAAAAAATCTCACTCAACAATAGAGAATCATAATTTAACACAAAAATGATAAAATAAAAAAAGTTGAAAAAACTTATAAAAAACGTATTTATCTTATCACAAAGAAGTTTAAAACTAAGAAACAATAAAAACCATCATCCAATTGAGAAAATAAAAAAAAACAAACTTAGAAGTACCATTGTATATATCTCATAAATTTCTATTTATAAAAGAGTATACTCTTGTTAAAAGCTTCTACTTATAAATCAAGACGTGTTCAATACAAAGTATTTACAAAAAAGGGTGGGATCCATCTACACTGACACAACACTTGCATAAAATAAATCTAGATTAAACTATTTGTAGGCACCCAAATTTGGTTAAACAACACAAGTGATCTAATTTTTTTGTGACTTTAAATCTAAAAGCTCCTAATAATGAATAAGGCTCTATTGGCGCATCTTCTATCATTCCTATATCTTTTCCTCTTTTCTTTGGATTGATGTTTTCATTTGGATTTCACAAATGTTATCCTGTTATTAAAATTATTATGCATTTCATAAGGACCCCTTGTATATTTTTCTTTTCATAGATGAAACTACTCTAAAGTTATAGACAAACACACCTTGTGTGGTTGTTCATAAACTTTAGTCTTGTCCTAGTGTCTTTTGTGATCCTTATTTCAACTCATGTTTCATTTGCATCTCTTTTACGACCATTTTTATCCCATTTGAGTCATTTTCATGTGGCATTAATTTTTCAAATTAAAATTAAAAGTCTTATATTTATAAATCCCTCAAAGGAGTTATACATCTAGCACTTACTATTAGCCAAATTGGCCACCATAGGTCATTACATTTCAAAACTTTCTAGCCAAGATTATTTAACTTTGTTGATAGCCTTTTGAAGGGTCATGCCTTGATGTCATAGCATATCCTATGGTGAGGTCTTGCAATTATGTCTTAAGGTCTTATGTAAGGTCTAGTTAAAGTGTGAATTCAAGACATCGAGTTGATTAACCAATCTCCATAACTTGATCATTTATAAGGTGTTTATCATAGATTAAGTTAACTTTGGAAATGTTAAGGTTTGTTGTGAAATTCAAGGTAAATATTAAACCATGATGAAGATAATAAGATGATGACCATCCAAGAAGACAATGTGTTCCAAGATGAGAAAGTGGACCAAGGAGCAAAGCTAGTAAGTTGGCAACATTACACTTTCAAACATTTTGGAGAAATTAAGGTACTTTTAGAGAGTTTAAGTTTTCCTTTGCTTTGTCATATATTACTTATTACAATATTGTAATATAACTCTTTTAAAGAATATAAAATGTGAGGGCCTAATGTCATGTCTAAAGGTGAAAGGGGTCTTTTATGTCATTTAACACTTCTTGAATAACATATTACATTTACCTTATCTGTACATATATCTAAGATGTTATAAAATTCCCTTTCTAATGTTGGAGTACATTTATAACTGCCTCTCATAATTTCTAACGTTAAAACAAGACATAATGAAGAATTTGTAGGGAAAGAAAGGTGGGAGATGATTTTGTACATTCCTCCACCACTATACAAGTCAAGAGAGACTCCATATCCACCTGGTTCATAACTCCAATAGTGTAGAAGGCAAGATAAATAATTTTATTGAAGGAAAAAGGCTTGCAGAGGTCTTAGAACAAATGGTTTTCACTGAATATCAACTCCTAATCCTATCCAAGGATCTTTTCAATCCCCTCAGACTCAAATACATGCTTAATAAGAATTTGTAGGTTTAGGAAAGATAAAAAACATCTCAGCGCCTTTATCAGGTTCTTGGCAACTATAAGAAGGTTAAGGGTTTGGTGTTAGTACACACAGGAAAGAGAATGTTAAGGTCAATGATATTAGGGTAAGAACAATACCATGATATCCTTAAAATTCATAAAAAGAGTTTAGATATTAACAAGATAAAGTGTCTAAAAACCTCTCAAAACCCCAAAAGATTAGTTTTGGGTATTTTTAGGGCATTTATGAACTCATTTTTGAAAATGGAATTTTTTGTGAGACCTTTCAAGGTCCTAACAGTCCTTTCATGTTGTCTCCAATTATCCATTTGGCACATGCATGTAATATAAGAGTAAAACCTCCATATTAAACAAGTTATAGGCATATGCAAAAGGTTACAAACATGGTTCTTAGTAGGATTGAATTATTTCTCCCCTTAAGTGTCCCTCAATAAATATATATCAACCTCACACTCATTATATCAATCTTATTAATCCTACTTACCCCTCCAAAGAAGTCCTCTTGTGTTAAGTCCAACATACAGACCTCAAATGGGAGAGGCATAACCATGAAGACAAGAAAATATCATGCTTAATGGAAATGTAATTTAATTAAAGTTTATATTAATCATTAAAATTTTTATCAGAATAAAATTAATCCTATAATGATATATTAAAGGTTCCTTATCATTCTTGATATTAATATTGGTTAGTGTCTTTAAATAAGGTTCCAAGTGTTGAGAAATGAAATGATAGACTTATGACCAAGATAAAGACTCATAATGCATCTTTGAGGTATCTATCATGATGATCACACCTCAAAAATTTTTCTCAAATCCATTCAATATCATGTAAGTTTAGAAAGAGCAAGGAGATAGCTAATGCATACAATTATTAATGGATTGTCAAGTTGTAAAATAAAAGAGTTTCTTGGAAATTTCTGTTTATTTACTTAGTTGAAAAGGATTATAAAAAATTTCAATATTATTCACCTTTTTATCAAGATTAATATATATTATCATAAGAGGAAAATATGATCCAAAACATGGTAGTAAGGTTCAAACCCAAAATGCTCACACATAGGCAATTCACAGGTAGAATGAGGGGGAAACACATAAGTTGTGTTGGATGAAGTGTTAATAAGTTTATGTTAAGTAAAATATACTATTAATAAATTTCATTCCCTTTATTATAATCATTTATAGTGCTAAAAATATCTAAATAAGATTCATTCTCAAGGTCTAGTAGAGTATTAGGCCTAAAAGAGACATACATGCCTACACATAGAATATGAAGAAAACATACATGTTTTGGGTGAGTTTTAGATATGAACTCCCTTTTGAGGTTAATAAAACATTGATATATATTTATACAAAGTTTGGACTCATTGTAATGAATATAAACTACCAAATAATAGTCGTTATGGTCATTTCTATAAGACTACTTACAAACCCTAACAATGGGTTAATATAGGTTCCAATGAGTTTAAGGAGCCAAATCACTGAGAAGAACACCTAAAAAAATCCTAGGTAATAATACATACCTCCATAATGTGTTTCAAATCAAAATCAAACATCTTCATGACCCACTTTTTCCAAATTATCCCTTTCGAGTGCAACTACAAGCCTACATTATCTGAGAAGGTAGATTTCACTACGTGTGAACTTAGATTAATATTTTAATGGGTACCAATGACTATTATAGATTTTAATAGGGTCATCCTTATCCTTTTTTGTGGCATTAGTCATAAGATCAAGGATTTTATCTTTATGGACAATCCTTAATAAGTTTGATACCTTGAAACACTACTAGAACCCCAAAAGGAGCATGATGAAGTGAATTTGATTTTTAAGAGAATCAAACAAATTGAAATGGATCTAAAATCACTAGGATGATCTCTACGTACCTATTTAGCATCTTTTGAATTTTTTTTTTAGCATGTGTGGATTGAAACCCCAAGGAAAATAACCTAAAAATTATACTTTTAGGGATGCTTGTAAGGTTTTGAATGATTAGAGATTTATTAACCATTTTTAGAGGATCCTCAAGCCTTGAAAAAAATATTATGGTCCATTATAAGTCATTAAATAAGTCTATATGATTCTAATATAGGTTACAAATAATTAGACTAGGCCTAAATGAAGACTGTGCCTTCTTATTTACATAGAAAACTAAGTTACAAACCTTATTTAGATCATTTGAGGTGTGAAAACCCTCACGTCATTATTATTAACATCTCATGATATTATTGAGACTATATTCAAACCATATATAAGCTCATTTATAACTATTATAAGTACAATTGAAGAGGTTATACATAGGCAACTTGATGTCAAGAATATTCAAGACAAATATAGATTCTTATCAAATTGTCAAGCCTTTCTCAAATTGGAAGCTATTTTGAAAGATAATTAGAAGACTTGGAACACCTTCCATATCAATTTTGAGATCATGAAACATGAATGAAGTCTTAGGGTAGTCCTCAGTCCTACTTGAGACTTTTGTTGCAGGAATTTAGAAGCTTCTCTAAGACTTTTGCTAGTGGGTTGTGAATAATTCATTTAGGATGGTTGATGAGTTCAGAAAAAGATGATGTATTCCTCTCCAAGGTCTACATAGTTTTGACAACATTTGCAACAACCCCACTGGGTTAGACACAGAAATACATGATATTTTTTATTACATAAACACATAAACCAAATATAAGATACACCACAAGAATTTATAGAGACCATAAAAAATACACAAGGTGTGATAATAGAAACAAGAATAATATATCAGATGATACTCATCTCTAATATCATGAGAGTACATGTCACAATGTGAGTATAGAATGTAATCACATTAACTCAACTACAATTGAAACAAGTTTACCTACCATTGTTAAAGTAAAGTAATAAGTAATTACCACTCTTCATTGTAATATTTAAAGATAAATACAATACAATACAATGTATATATAGATACATAACTCCCCTAGAGCATAGTTCTTAAACTCAATTATCTGTGATAATATCAAGTGTTGTCTCTATAAGTAGTATTATTATGGAGAGGAAGAACATCATTTGAGTGATTTTTCACACCAATCACGTACCAATTATACCTTGCACTAATCCCATTAGGAAATGGCCCTCCCTTCTTGGATGAGTAGATAGTAATGTCACAAAAATCTAGAGAGATAAATAAATACCTGTGTGTTGTATGATTCTAAACTAAACATGTAGTGTATAATAGAAATCCATTCTATTTAAAAATATCACAAAAACATGTGAATCACACTCATGAAATGGTAATGTCTCACTAAACATACTTTGATCCAAAGTTTCACAAATAATAAATAATAATAGTCTAGCTCAATCAAATTCATATGCATCACTTGATCAGACTACCTTCATTTGTCATTGTGATACTAGTAATCTAGTGAAGTCCATCTCACTCCTTACTCTATTTAATAATGCATATTGGTCAAATAAAATTCAACCAAAAGATTTATTTAATATTACATCCTTCTAGCAACACAATCATACAACATGTCAAACATATGATTAACTAAGCATATATTTATTTTGTCAAATGTATGAATAAATATGATATTATTTTCTATTCCATATTAGAAATAATGACTATAGTTTATACCACCTAGGTAAAATAAATATAATTGTAGATTTTAACTACCATAATTTGTTTCCAAACATACTACATCTATGATAATCCATATTACCATAGTCTAGTATTCTAAGACATTTGTACTAGTTTTTCTCAAAAATTGTCATATAAAATAGTCTTAAAATCATGGAAACATAAGCATTTATATAAGTAACCATATATAACTAAGCAAGTCATAGTTTTTTCTAAACACAATAACATACCAACACAACAATCATTAAAATCTCGAAGATTGCATGCATGCATACACAAAATTTTACCAATTATTACAAAACATGCTATCCACAACAATAACTAACATGTATACACTAAATCAGTGAAATGTAGATATAATTTTAGACAAAATAATTATAGTATGTACCATCTAGATACAACACTCTCTGTAGTACCCTATAATATTCCATACTATCATATTTCACAACTAAATAAATACACATAATCAAACTTATGATTTTTCTGAATCAAATGATCCACATACATGATAACAATCAAGCCATTATAGAATTATACCACCTAGGTATTCTCTAAGTTTAGATTGCATACTAAAATTCAAAGAAATATAACTTATAAGCATGCACATCACAATGGACTATTACATGTTATGAATGGCTAATCACTTTCTCAAGTATACTCACAATAGGTACAACACCTAAGTATTCACTACCATATATAAAAATATTTCAACAGTTCAGTTATAGAATTTTAACGTTTCCAAAGACTGTATTCAATGGTATATAGGTTAATACTCTCGAGTTCCTTGACTTATATTTAACATTCACCAAAGCTATAGTTATAGGCACTCGAGCCATTACTAGTATAAATTATATCCATATGAACAATATGTTCCTAGACATAGATGCAAATTCATATACACCTGCATTTGTACATATTATGTATCGCATAAAAGTATTTAATATTATATCAAAATGGTAATCATCTCCAGTCATCTAAAATTCCAGTCAATGATCTAAAGGACTTTCAAAAACTATTATAATTTTTCTATTGACAATTTATATTGAAATATTAATATAAATGAATCAAATCTCATAGTCTAAAAACTATACATATGTTCACATTTTACTCTTCTTATATTAAATTGACATCCAATTCTAATATATGAAAACTCACATTGTACGAATTTATAAAATTCATGATCCAATAGGTGTATTCACAGAATCAAGTAATCATCCATTTATCTGTCATGTTGGGAGCCAAAAATTTTAGTCTTGACTTTCCCCGAATCAATATTAGTGTCCCTACACTTGTTAACATTCTTATTTCCAATTGAATAACCTCTTTAATAATGTAGATTTACCTATGTAAAGCTTATGCCAAAATACCTCTCGGGCCTTCTTCATCTAAAGTTATTTTATCAGGGAATATTACCATCTCAGAGATATTATTTAGTGAATACATTTCAACCAATAATGAATATCTAAGTTAATAAATATATAAGAACCATATGTGATATAATTTAGAGTACATATAACTTAGAGTGTATAGTGATTACTTCATGAATGAATTGATGTACCTTTGCCTAAGTCAAATAGTCAATTGGCACTATTATGGTACCAATTATACCCTAAAGCCAATAATTAAAGAATACAATTATTGAGTAAAAGTTTATTGATGTACTTAGATTTATCTGAAATATGCTTAAATATAACAAGTATAATCCTATTAGAAATTATAATTCAGGTTTCCAAGTTTAAAAGTATCAAGTGTAGCTTTCCTGGTAAACATTAATAAGAGGAGTTCTACTAATACTTCCTCCATTTCGTGGACTGTGCGTGGACATAAAATAAATTTTCCCTCAAATGGGTCAGATAACTAGTAATTACTATGTTAGGATACACCGAGTACAATTGATTACCTTTATATAAGCAACTAAACACGGAATTGAACCAGAAGTAATAAGTAACTAGAAATCAGAAATAGCAAATAAGAGGAGATATGAGAAACAACCAATCTCTATTAAACTCTTCCAGAATACAATGAATAAATCTTACTCTTCCACACCTCTTGGGTGTACAGTATTTCTCTCAAGAGTTCTCTCTCTCTCAATCAATTAGAATCAACTCAATAATCGAGTTGTTATTCCCTTGCTTCAGCTGATCTTCTTGATCTTGCACCTTGCAGATCTAATTGACCTTGCTTACTTGCAACTTAATTACAATACATGCCCCCATGGGTTTCTTAAATAGGATCCAAGGCATACAATAATTAGAAACACAGACTCAAGACTAAAATTAGTCTTTACATGCAAACACTTTGTCCTCCTAAAATTAGACCAAATCTAATTCTAAAAATGCATGCAAACACGCACGCACACAGGTGACTGACACTGGTGGTTGTCGGTCTGCATATGACCAACGTGAGCCGATCCCTGACCGATGTTAGTTAGTTTTGATCCATGCCTAAGCGATATCGGTGATATTGCTGATGTCGGTTAGTGGTTAAGCCCAACAACCTCCATATTTGCATAATAGTGAAGCTTTTAGCTCCACAACTTAGCAATCTTCCACTTGGAGATAAACAGATGCACCTGTACCTGTACAACAACATCTTCTATCTTGTTTTTTTGGCTTGTTTCTCCATCTTCAAGTTCAATCTTGAAGACCAACAAAAGTTGAATGAAGATTGAACTTCTCCTTTGTTACCGGCTTTGTTAACATATCTGTAGGGTTCTTATCCGTATGGATCTTTTCCATCTTCAATTGTCCATCCTCCAATACCTATCTAATGAAGTGGTACCTAAGCTGTATATGTTTGGTTCTTGAATGAAAGGCTGAATTCTTTGCCAAATGAATTGCACTTTGACTATCACTGTACAATTTGCAACTCTCTTGCTCTTTTTCCAGCTCTTCCATGAACCGAGTCATCCATATCATTTCCTTGCTAACTTTTGTGACTGCAATGTATTATGCCTCTGTAGTAGACAGGGCAACAACCTTCTGTAACTTTGAAATCTAGCTAACTATCGTTCCACCAATAGTGAACACATATCTTGTGGTGTTTCTCCTGCCATCCAAGTCACCTGCCATATCCGAATCTACATACCCATGTAGAGAAGTGTTTGACCCTCCATAGCATAAATGCCTACTGCTGGTCCCTCTCAGATATCTGAAAATCCACTGAACTGCTTTCCAATGTTCCTTTCCTAGATTGGCCAAAAACTTGATGACAACTCCCACTGCTTAAGCAATATCAGTTTTAGTACATACCATTGCATACATCAAGCTCCCAACTGCTGAAGCATATGGAACTTTGCTCATGTAATCAACCTCATCATGTGATTTAGGACACTGTTCTTTGCTCAACTTAAAGTGTCCAGCCATAAGTGTGCATACCGATTTTACATCTTGCATATTGAACCTCTCCAACACCTTATTCACATAATCCTCTTGAGACAAAATCAGCCTGTGATTTTTTTTGTCTCTCTTAATACTCATGCCAAGAATTTTCTTTGCTACTCCTAAATCTTTCATGGCAAATGTGTGAGCTAACTTTATCTTTAGCTCAGTAATTTCTTGCATGTGTGAACCTGCAACAAGCATATCATCTACATACAACAACAGGATAACATAACTACCATTATCCAATCTGGTAAAATAAATACAATGGTCAAATTGATATTTACTAAAGCCATGCTCTGTTATAAACCTGTCAAATCTTAAATACCATTGTCTTGAAACTTGCTTAAAACCATATAAGCTTTTCTTCAATCTGCACACAAGTTTTTCCTTACCTTTGACTTCAAAACCTTCTGGTTGATCCATATATATCTCTTCATCCAAATCTCCATGAAGAAATGTTGTCTTAACATCAAGCTGCTCAAGGTGCAAATCCTCAATAGCAACTAAAGACAATACAATCTGAATAGAAGTCATCTTTACCATAGGATAATTTTTTTTACCAAATTCAATACCTGGTTTCTGTGTAAATCCCTTTACTACCAACCTGGCCTTATGTCTCATTTGTCCATTCTCTCTTTCCTTTAACTTACATACCCATTTGTTTTTTAGTTCTTTCTTTCTGGTTGGCAACTCAACCAAATCCCACGTTTGGTTCTTTTCCAAAGAATCAATTTCCTCATTCATCCCATGCTCCCACTATTTCTTAGATTCTACCTGTATTGCCTCATCAAAATATTTTGGTTCTCCACCATCAGTGAGTAACATGTAGTATAAAGAAGGGGACTAACAAATTGGAGGTTTGCTTACCCTTAAAATCTTCCTTATGGGCATTTGAGACTCATTTACAGCTTGCTATCTACCTAAATTCTCTGAAAGTGACCGATCTCGGTCAACTCTTGATCTGCACCTGACTGACGTCGGTTCCACCTGATTGACCTGATCGATGTTGATTGCTGCCTGACCGACATCGGTTTCCACTTGATCACTGACATCGGTTACCTGACTGATGTCAGTCTCTGTGTTTTCTTGTGAGTGATGAGTTTTACCTGCGAGCTCATTTTGGATCAAAACTTCATCCAAATCAAGATTGCCCTGCTCAAAATTATTCAGCCTCTTGAGCTGATCACTGTAAATCACCTTCGCATTGAAAACTACATCACGGCTTATAATAATTTTGTTAGTTTCTAAATTCCACAACCAAAATCTAAAATCTCCAAAACCATAACCAATGAAAGTGCATCGCATAGATTTAGCATCCAGCTTCTTTCTATTTTCTTTATCAATGTGTACAAAAGCTTTAGAATCAAAAACTATGAGAAATAAAAGATCTACCTTTTTACCTATCCACACCTCTTCTGGAATTTCACCATCCAGTGTAGTAGAAGGTCCTCTGTTAATCAGGTAAACTACAGTATCTACAGCTTCTACTCAAAACTTTAAGGGCAAACCAGCATGCAACCTCATACTCCGTGCACGCTCCATTATTGTTCTATTCATCCTTTCAACAACTCTATTTTACTGAGGTGTCCTTAGAACTATCCTTTCCCTGTGTATTTCACTTATAGAATAGTAACTATTAAATTTATTACTGTAGTACTCACCACCATTGTCAGATCTAAGGCACTTCAATCTCAAACATGTTTCATTCTCAACCAAAGCTTTTCATTTCTTAAATGTGTCAAAAACAGCAAATTTCCTCTTTATGCAATAAACCCATACCTTTCTTGTAGCATCATCAATGAAAGAAACATAATACTGTGATCCTCCAATAAAAGCTACCTGAGCTGGTCCCTACACGTCTGTGTGAACAAGCTCCAACTTGTGCTCTTTCTTTGTTGACCCAGTTTTGAGAAACCTTACTTTCTTCTGTTTCCCAAAAATACAATGCTCATAGAAATCTAGATCTATGCTTTTCAAATCTGAAAGATTAACTTTTGACTTAAGAACATTCATTCCCTTCTCACTCATGTGACCAAGCCTATAGTGCCACATTTTTGCATCTACATCTGAAGTAGATAAAACAAAAAGAGAATAATCAGTAACACAAATAGATAGATAAAGTGTACCTACTCTCTTACCTCTGACTAATACAAGTGCACCCTTGAAAACTTTTTAAGATTCAGATGTGAGAGTTACTATGCAACCCTCATCACCCAACTTTTTTGCAAAAATCAGATTCCTCTTCAGGATGGGTACATGCATGACATCCTTCAATACCCATGTGTTGCCATTTTATAATTTCAGTTGCACTTTTCTTTTGCCAACAATTTGACAAGGCTCATCATCTCCTAAATAAACTTTTCCAAAATCTCTATGGACATAATCATTAAAAAAAAATTTATTTGGGGTTGCATGGAAAGAAGCACCAAAATCTAAAACCCATGATTCTACTTGACTATCCAAGGAAAATATAAGAGCATCCTGTGCAACAATACTTGCAACGTTTGCTTCCTTATTACCTTCATGCTAATTTTTTTTGTTATCCTTCAACCAACAGTCTTTCTTTGCATGCCCTTTCTTTCCACAATTCCAGCAAGTTATACCTCTATTTTTGGATTTAGATCTCCTTCCCATCTTTGACCTTGATTTCTTTTGCTTGCCCTTCTCTCTTTGCCTTCCCCTGCTTTCAATACTTAAAGCATTACTTGATGTTTCACCTATGCTTTTCTTGCGAATATCTTCATTCAAGATTACACTAACAACATCATCAACTTTCAAGATATTTGAAGCAGATGCAGTATTGCTAACTGCCATTACCAAGCTGTGCCAGCTTTCAGGTAAAGAGCATAAGATTAAGAGATCCTTAATTTTATCATCAAAAGCTATTTTGATTGAATTTAACTAATTTAAAATTTCATGGAAATCATTAAGATAACTATATACAAATCCACCTTCCTGCATTTGTAAACTAAATAATTGCTTCATAAGATATACTTTATTCGAAGCTGAGGGTTTTTCATATAAGTTTGCCAGAGTATCTATTAACTCTATCGTTGTCTTTTCCTGTGATAAGTTGGATATCACAGAAGATGCCAGGCTCAACCTTATAGATCCAAGAGCATTTCTATCAAGAACATTCTATTTTTCATCTTGCATATTTGTGGGCTTGCTTGAAACCCCACCCAATGGTAAGTACAGATCTTTTTGATACAGATAATTTTCTATCTACATCTTCCATAATTGATAATTCTTGCCATTGAATTTCTCCATTCTTAGCTTACTTTCTTCTGTCATTGCTTTACTCCCACTCAAACAAAAACCCCTGTGAGTGAACCTGTAATCAACAAACACTAACCTCGCTCTGATACCACTTGTTAAGATACACCGAGTACAATTGATTACCTTTATATAAGCAACTAAACATGGAATTGAACCAGAAGTAATAAGTAACTAGAAATCAGAAATAACAAATAAGAGGAGATATGAGAAACAACCAATCTCTATTAAACTCTTCCAGAATACAATGAATAAATCTCACTCTTCCACACCTCTTGGGTGTACAGTATTTCTCTCAAGAGTTCTCTATCTCTCAATCAATTACAATCAACTCAATAACTGAGTTGTTATTCCATTACTTTAGCTGATCTTCTTGATCTTGCACCTTGCAGATATAATTGACTTTGTTTACTTGCAACTTAATTACAATACATGCCCCCATGGGTTTCTTAAATAGGATCCAAGGCATACCATAATTAGAAACACAGACTCAAGACTAAAATTAGTCTTTTCATGCAAACACTCTGTCCTCCTAAAATTAGACCAAATCTAATTCTGGAAACGCATGCAAACATGCACGCACACAGGTGACCAACGTTGGTGGCTGTCGGTCTGCATATGATCGACGTTGGCCGATCCCTAATCGATGTCGGTCGGTTCTGATCCACGCCTGACCGATGTCGGCGATACTGCTGATCTCGGTTACAGGGTAAGCCCAACAACCTCCATATTTGCATAACAGTAAAGCTTTTAGCTCCACAACTTAACATACTAATTGTTTTTTTCTATGCCCATGGACATTTCTAAAAGGCAGTAGCCCCTTTGCATCCTATGCTTGCTTGAGTTCTATACCCAGCCATTATTACATTCTATAAAAATGAATGTCTATACCAATTATCTCTCTTGTTCGACTATACATATGTTATGGTTAGTAATTCTAACTCAATATATATTCTATTACATTAGTAGTCCATGCCCTACACAATTTTTGTCTTTAGCATTTTATTAATAACACTCTAAACCATTTGAACTTCCAGCCTACATAGGAAGGAAAATCAATTAACAACGAACAAGATTGAAGCATACACCAAGGATAAATTTTCATAAAGTTTCTTATGCGAATCCAAACTTATGGAAAGATTTATATTTCATATTCTGTATAGTTATCAACAAACTAATCTCATAAATCTACAGTTTAAATTGATAGTAGTTAGTTGTTAAATCAACTTGTAGGATGACTTATTAATTCATTTAATAGCGATTTAATACCCTCAGTTATGTGGGTTATCCTTAAAAGATATATACTCAAATCTATTGCTAAAATATAGTTTATACCCTGTTGGGATATTATTCAACGATTTAAAATTACAGTCTTGTAATTGTTTCATTCTTTACACCACAGTGTAAGAATCTGGCTGTATAATTTAAATGAATCTCTAAACATTGCACGAATTAAACTCTAAAAAAAAGGTTGCCTATTTCAATACTATACAGACTAATCAGCGATGCCTCAGGTATTTATTTACTATAATAATAATATTTAAATAGTTACAATCATATGTTGAAATCACTGTCTATAGAAACACATCACTACGATGATTGCACCAGCTTATTAGATCAAATCAATGACCTACAGAGCTACCGATTTGACCAATGATTTTAGTTATTACAAATTTTCACTAAACATATAGGCTATATTCATGCTCAGAAATAATCATTGGTAATAATATATTGTTGTAGCACTATTATAACTACACATTATCTAGTCACATAATCTGGCTAATCATACATAGCTAATTTCTTAGGTTAAGTACAATGGTATATAATGAGTTTTCTACTATACGGATCGATAGAATATGGTAGGATACCAAACAGTTTATTAGCTATTTGTTATAGGAATCTTATACCATGATCAATAATAGTAAATCAGATGCAAATTTAGAATTTTCCAGAGTTCAAACTAGAATTCATACCACCTACCTCAAAGCTTGACTCATATATTATTGGAAGAGTCTCCTTCCTACTCTCCATTCTTTCCTCTATGCCTTGCTCGGTGCCTTTTCATCCTCTTTTTTTAAACATGAGGCACTGCGTTTCTCTCAACTTTATTCCTTTTTGGTTTTCTTCTTCTTTTTTAAAGATATTTTAATATTCTTTTCTTTTAAAGAAAGATTTCCTTTTATTTTCTATTATTCTTATTCATTTCTAATTTTTTTTAGATTTCATCAGATGATTTATAACATTGATTATAAAAATTAGTATATTTACTAATTAAATTAATATTTTCAAATGTCATGACGGATTAATGATACATCATTAATCAACTACTCCAATTTTGTTTAATTAAGCATAACACGTTTACTAACTGTCTTAAATGGGCATATTTGCAAGTCACGCTAGGGAAATTTCATGGAACCTTTAAACTATGCTAGCAAATCAAGTGTAAATAACTATTTAATGCAAATGACATTAAACACACTTTGTTAACCATTCAATTATGTACTCTAACATGTGTTGACTATTGTGGTGTGTACAGTGTATCGATAAATTTCTCTATCATCCTCCAACATTTCAATCAATTATACTCTCCCTTTATCACACTCTGAGGGATGGATTGCCCTGCATCAATCTCACAACAAAATAAGTAGTTAGACTATAACAATCATGATATACATTCATCATAAATATCGCTAAAATGATAAATCAACATTATCATAAAGTAAACATATACTTATAGTGAACTCATCGAAGTGCGATCATGTAGCCTAAGAAATATCTTACTATTCTATAATAGCATATATCTCATAGCTTAGTTAACAATAGCCAAATCTAAATTTATTAACTACAGTTATTCATAGATAATGCAATAATTTTACCTAATAAGGAATCGAGATGTAATATCTTTCCCCCCTAAAACTTGTCATCATCACCGATGACTCTTGTTCAAACATAAAAAAATTATTCAACAAAGCAGTAATTTAGTATGCAATATCAAATTAAGCAAATAATTAAGAAATTACTTGTAGAACTCATCATAGTTTCTTCAAGTTACACCATTACTGGAGTAATGGTCCTACAAGACCCCTCTTTTTGACATCTTCCTCTTTTGCAAACAAAATTTGTGAGTATTACATACTCTAATTGATTCTATCATGACCACCCCAAGGTCCAGAATCATCAAAATATGCCTACATACTGTAAGACTGACCACTTCTGTTACTTTGAAAGTTCCCACATATCATAATGAAAGTTTCATTGACTATCCAAAAATACATGAGACCATCATACAATCTAAAACAAATGATCAAGGGGAGTTCCAAAAAACCTTCCAACCTTTTTGTACATCTCTCTAATCCTACAAAGTTTTTTTTTAATTTGAAGAAATGTAATTAAGGAACTTGGGAAGAATAATGTGTATATGTTAATACTATCATTACTCCACAAAGCTCTTGAGAAATACGATGATGAATAAGAACTAAAAATACTATATTTCTAATATATACAAAATCATGGAATACCCATCCATAGTATACATATGTATATTCATATAAATGACTCTGATATGTTCATCTGTCAAATCTCAAGTTTGATAAGTCCATTTAACGAATCTAACTCAGTAACAACTGAGTCAATATGAAGCTAAGTAGGATACCGTCCTATCAATTAAAACTCACATTTTTAATTCACCACTCTTCCCTTAGGTCTCCTCATCCTAATGATCCCCAAAAATTGCACAATATTTAATAAATCATAATTATATGCTAACAAATCATATAAACAATAACATATGTTAAATGGTTCCAGATGTATCGACATAGATGCTAGTGAAATCATACAATCAATCTATAATTATATTAAGTTGCCACTAGCTAAACATAACTACCATCCTATTCACAACTTAACCTATATTTTTATATTCATGGTTAAGAAAAAATAATGTTAAAATTAATCATAACATACATAGATTAAGGATCACACTATCCCTTCAACCTTATAAAGGAACAAGTGAGAAATGTCTCCCTACTTAGTTAAAATTCAAAAAATTAAAATTTTATATCAACCATTAGATTGACAAGGTGTTACGAACATCTTATACCTTACTCACTTCCCATGAAAGGTACAAAAATAAATCTTCAAAACAACATGATAAAATTTAAAAGAGAAACAATAACAATCTAATCAACGGTGAATAGTAACATAATAGTTATAGTCAACTTATAGTTCTTAATATAGAATTTAATATATAATTCAAGGTTTACCACTTCACGAGGTTTAAAATCACAAGTTAGCTAAAGTGGTGACCTTAAAGAGTCATAAATGAAAAATAGAGAACTTTTATCTCAAAAAATCCTACATACCCTCATAAGGTAAAAGAAAACACCGTAACTCTATGTTTCCCAAACACTACCTACTTTTCAAATTTGTAAGTATAGTTTCACAATCTATTTTCAAAATTAGGAGAAATAAAATACTAACCACAAAGATGCATCAATTCCTCAAATCCTATAACTTCTCTCTCAAAAAGAGTATAAGAATTTTATCCCATGACTCCAAGGAATATGGTCAAAACAATATTTAAAAAAAAAAGTTCCCATTTAAGAGAACACTAAATCAATATTATGCAAATAAGATTCCTCACAGAAGTATTATAATAATGTCAAAGGAGAATGAGATAATAAAAACTCACCTCTAACTACTATTATAGATGACACTTCTTCATAACCACCTATCTTAAGAGTGAAAATTCCATAGAAGAACTCCTAACACAAAGGAATTATCAATCAAAACAAAAACACTCTAATAAGAAGATTCCCACTGACCTAGATGGTACTAAAATAAAAATTGTCTTATAGATTTTTCATTCCAAAGATTTATATAAATAAGACACAAAAATAAAAGAACATGTATTTAAGTGAGAAGCATCCCATTATTAATAAACACTTTCAACATAAAACACCAATGGCAAAGGTGACTTGATAATCAAGGAAGGATATAATCCTACTTGAGAGGTTTGATCTAAGTGATCAAACTATGGTAGAAATATTTTGTTCATAACTCATGAGATATGTTATGTATTCACCTACCCAAACCTCATATACAACCATCACTATTATAGCACTCGTTATACCAAGCCTTTAAACAAATCAAAAGGGTACAAGTTCTCTTGAGGGCACACACTCAATGTTCCCCACACACATTCATAAATGTCACAAAACTCTAATCATGGTGTAATATAGTTATGCACTGAGGCACTACAAGTCCAAAACATCATTGTAATACTTTATGTCACTAGGTTCACACCAATGAATGAAAAGACATAAAAATGCTAATGGACTCATTAGGTCTTAGAGTTCGAGCCACAACTCTGATACCACATGGAATAACCCCATTGGATTAAACATAGAAATATGTAATTTTTTTATTATATAAACATATAAACTAAATATAAGTTACACTATTAGAATATACATAAAGCATAATAAATACACCAGGTGTGATAATAACAAGCATAATACATCATATAATATTTATCTTTAATATCATGAAAATACACGTCACAATGTGAATATAAAAAGTAATCACATTAACTCAGCTATAACTGAAACAAGTCTAAAATCACCACTATTAAAGTACAATAATAAGTGTTACCACTCTTCATGACATTATTCAAATATAATTATAATACAACACAATGTACGTATAGATACATAGCTCCCTTAGAGTATAGTCCTCGAACTCAAGTATTTATGAAAATCTCAAATGTTGTCTCAATAAGTAGTATTGTTGTGGAAAGGGAGAGCATCATCTGAGCACTTTTATACACCAACCATGAACCAATGATCTTTCATACTAATCACATCATGAAATGACCATCTCTTCATGGATGAGTATATAGTGACGGTATGAGAATCTAGAGAGACAAGAAAGTACCCATGTGTTATATGATTCTAAACTAAACATGTAGTGTATAATATAAATCTGTTCTATTAAAAGATATCATATAAACATGTGAATCACATTCATGAAATGGTAATGTCTCACTAAACATACTCTATCTCAAAATTTTACAAATAATAAATAATAATAAAATATAGTTCATACATACCACTTGATCAGACTACCTTCATCTATTATTGTGATACTAATAAGCCAGTGAAGTCCATCTCACTCCTTAATTTGTATCAACAATGTAGATTAGTCAAATATAATTTAACCACAAAATTCATTTAATTTTACATACTTCTAACAACACAATTATACATGTTAAACATAAGATTAACTAAACATATATTTATACCATCAATCGTATCAATGAATCGAACATTATTTTATATCTTATACTAAAAATAATGACTACATTTTATACCACCTAGATAAAATATACATAACTTTATATTTAAACTACCAAAATTTGTTTTCAAACATACTACACCTATGATAATTCATATACCATAGTCTAGCATTTTAAGACATTTCTACTAGTTTTTTCCAAAAAATGTCATATAACATAGTCTTAAAATCAATGAAACATAAAATTTTATACAAGTAACTATATATATCATATCAAGTTATAGTTCCTTTGAAACACAATAATATACCAACACAACATTCATTAAACTCTCAAATATTTCATGTATGTATACACAAAATCTTATCAATTGTTACAAAATACGTTATCCACAGTAATAACCAATATGTATATAGTAAATTAGTCAAATTTGGTTATGATTTTATACATAATAATTATAGTATGTACCATTAGAATACAACATATTCTCTATAGTACTCTATGATATTTTATACTATCATAGTTCACAACTACATAAACACACACAATCAAACTTATGATTTTCAAGAATCAAACGATCCACATACATGATAACAATCAAGTAATTACAAAATTACACCACCTATATATTCTCTAAGTTTAGACGTATACTAATATTCAAAGAAATATAACTTATTAGCATACACATCATGATGCACTGTTACATGTTATGAATGTATAATCACTTGCTCAAGTATACTCACAATAGGTACAACACCCAAGTATTCACTACCATATGTAAAAATATTTTAACAATTAAGTTATAGTCTTTTTACATTTTTGGAGATTTTATTCATATGGTATATAGTTTTATGACCCCTGAGTTCCTTTGACTTATATTTACAGTCACTAAAGCTATAATTATAGGCACTTGAGCCATTACCAATATAAATTATATTCATATGAATACTCATGTTCTAATACATAAATGCAAATTCCTATACACCTACATTTGTACATATTATGTATCGCATACAAGTATTTAATAATATATCAAAATAATAATAATCTCAAATCATCTAAAATTCTAATCAATGACCCAAAGGACTTTCAACAATTATTATAATTTCTCTATTAACAATTTATATTAACATATTAATATAAATGAATCGAATGTCATAGTCTAAAAACTATACATGTGTTCACATTCTACTTTTCTTATGTTAAATTGACATCCAATTCTAATATATGAAAACTCACATTGTACGTATTTGTAAAATCCATGGTTCAATTGGTGAATTTACAGACTTAAATAATCACCCATTTATCTTTCATGTTGGGAGATGGGACTTTTAGTCTTGACTTTTCCCGAGTCAATATTAATGTCCCTACACTTTTTAACATTCTTATTTCCAATTAAATAACCTTTTTAATAATGTGGATTTACCTATGTAAATCTTCCACCAAAATACCTCTTAAGTCTTCTTTGTCCATAGTTATTATATCAGGGAATATTACCATCTCAGAGATATTATTTAGTGAATAAATTTCAGCCAATAATGAATATCTAAGTTAATAAATATATAAGAGCCATATGTGATATAATTTAGAGTACATAGCGATTACTCCATGAATGAATTGTTGTAACTTCTCCTAAGTCAGATAGTTAGTTGGCATTATTATGGTACCAATTATACCCTAATGCCAATAATTAGGGAATACAATTGTTGAGTAAAAGTTTATTGATGTACTTAGATTTAGGGAATACAATTGTTGAGTACAAGTTTATTGATGTACTTAGATTTACCCAAAATCTGCTTAAATATAACAAGTATAATCCTATTAGAAATTATACTTCAGGGTTCCAAGTGTAATAGTATCAAGTGTAGTTCTCCTAGTAAACATTAATAAGCGGTGTTCTACTAATACTTTCTCCATTTCACGGACTGTGCATAGATAACTAGTAAAATATAATTGTTTTCTTCTTTGCCCATCGGCATTTCTAAAAGGCATAGCCCCTTTGCATCTCATGCTCGTTTGAGTTCTATACCTAGCCATTATTACATTCTAGGAAAACTACTGTCTACAATTATCTCTTCTGTTAGACTATACATTCGATACGATTAGTAATTCTAACTCAATATATATTGTATTACATTATCAGTCCACACCCTACACAATTTCCATCTTTAGCATTTTATTAATAACACGCTAAACCATTTGAACTTCTAGCCTACACACGACATCCAATAACCCACAGTTAGGCAAATCAATTAACAATGAATAAGCTTTGTTGCATATGCCAAAAAAAAAAAAAAATCATAAAGTTTCTTATGCGAACCCAAATTTATGGAAAGATTTATATTCCATATTCGGTATAGTTATCAACAAACTCATCTCATAAATCTATAGTTTAAATTGATACTAGTTCACTGTTAAATCAGCTTGTAGAATGACTTATTAATTCATTTAATAGTGATTTAATACCCTCAGTTATATGGATTATCCTTAAAAGATATATACTCAAATTTGATGGTAAAATATAGTTTATAACCTGATGGAATATTGTTCAACGATTTAAAATGGTAGTCTTGTAATTATTTTATTCTTTACACCATGGTGTAAGAACCTGGCTACATAATTTAAATGAATATCTAAATGCTACACGCATTAAACTCTTAAAAAAACTCACCTATTTTAATACTATACAAACTAATCAACAACGCCTCAGGTATTTATTTACTATAATAATAATATAATAATATTTAAATAGCTACAATCATGTGTTGAAATCACTGTCTATAAAAACGGATCATTGCAATGTTTGCACCAGCCCAGCAATTTTAGTCATTACAAAATTTCACTAAACATTTAGGTTATATTCATGCTCGACAATAATCATTGGTAACAATATATTACTATAGCGCTATTATAACTTCACATTATCTAGTCATATAATATGGGTAATCATAAATAGCTAATTTCTTGAGTTAAGTACAATGGTAAAGAATGATTTTCCTACTATGCGGATTGGTATAATACGATAGGATACCAAATAATTTATTATCTATTTGTTATATGAATTTTATACCCTGATCAATAATAGTAAATCAGACGTAAATTTGGATTTCTTTAGAGTTCAAACTAGAATTCATACCACCTACCTCTCAAAGTTTAATCATTAATAGCTAATTTCTTGAGTTAAGTACAATGGTAAAGAATGATTTTCCTACTATGCGGATTGGTATAATACAATAGGATACCAAATAATTTATTATCTATTTGTTATATGAATTTTATACCATGATTAATAATAGTAAATCAGACGTAAATTTGGATTTCTTTAGAGTTCAAACTAGAATTCATACCACCTACCTCTCAAAGTTTGACTCAGATTTTCTTGGAAGAGTCTCCTTCCTGCTCTCCATTCTTTCCTCATATGCCTCACTCAGCGTCTTTCTTTTCATCCTCCTTTCCATCTCCTCTTTTTTACTTCTTTCTTTATTTTTAAACATGAGGCACTACTTTTCTCACAACTTTATTACTTTTTTCTTAAAGATATTTTAATATTCTTTTATTTTTAAATCAAGATTCCCCTCTTTTTTTTTTCTATTATTTTTATTCCTTTCCTTTTTTTTTTTTGGGATGCCATCACATAATTTCTAACATTGATTATAAAAATTATTATGTTTACTAATTAAATTATTATTTCTAAATGTCATGACAAATTAATGATACATCATTAATCAATTATTCTAATTTAGTCTAAATAAGCATAACATGTTTACTAATAGTTTTAAATGGGCATATTTACAAGTCACACCAGACAAATTTCATATAACAATTAAACTATGCTAGAAAATCAAGTGTAAATAATTATGTAATGCAAATGGCACTAAACACACTTTCCTAACCATTCAATTACACATTCTAACATGTGATGACTATTGTAGTGTGTGTAGGGTATCAATCATTTCTCTATCATCCTATGACATCTCGATATACATCACCCTTTTTGATGATCCTGTCCCTCCATCACACTTTAAGGGATGGATTGTCCTACATCAACCTTACAATAAAATAGATAGACTGTAATAGTGATGACATACATTCATCATAAATATAGCTAAAATGACAAATCAACATGATCATAAAGTAAACATATACTTATAGCTAACTCATTATAGTATGATCATGTAGCCTAAGCAATATCCTTTTACTCCATAATATCATATATATCATATCTTAGTTAAAAATATCCAAATATAAATTTGTTAACTATAGTTATCCATAGGTAATCTAGCAAGTCTACCTAGCGATAAATCGGGATGTAACAACATTGTCATGAAAAACTTCAAGTAAAAGGTTGGTTTATATCACCTTACTTGGATAGGGAAACTTTGACATGAAATTTAGACCCTAATGTTAAAGATTATATCATTAGAGAGGTTTAGAATATGAATCTCCTACCAACGGTGGAGAAACATTACAAGAGCCAAGACTAGTGTAGAAGGTTTCTAAGTAGGCCATGTGTCAAAGGAATAACTTGTAACCTCCCTTTAAATAATTAGATGTGTAACTCCAAGGAGATGGAGTTAGATTCAAGAAATATCAAACTTACCAGGATGATCTTCCATGCCACTCTTCATTTAGAACTCCATCAACACTTGGCCTAAAGTATTGAGAACAAGAAGACAACACATTCCTTTTAGACTTGGTGTTAATTTCTTTCTATTTTAAAACTGATTTGATGATGAGTGATAGTTGATGGACTTTCTCCTTGTCCTACCTCTCTCTCCCCTTATTTATTCTATAAATAAAGCCTTGAAAAGCATTGTATAGATCCTCAATCTAAGTATGGTAAGGCCCTGCTCAAATAAACATTTGTACTTTGCCTATGAAGTAAATATATGATGATTTTTTTTTATGTTAGTTGATGAATACTAGTGGTAGTGTCTTAATTCCCTCTCATTTTTCCTCTCCTTATTACCTCTTTGCAGGTTTCTAGTCTCTTTGCAGGTCATATGAAGTGTGCTACACAATCTTACAATGGCTAACTATGGAGATTGCTTCACTAGTGTCTCCTATGAGACATGTTGATCATCCCTCTTTTTTAGTGTCTTGACCATAACCTCCATATTGAAACATTGATGATTGAATACTCTTGTTGAGCTGTGAAATAGGATTCAGTCCTAGTTCATATTCTTAGTGTAGTATAGGTAAGTGGAGGGCATCAAAATTTGGTGCATCACCCTTTGTTTAATTCCATGTTTGTCTCTCTCCCTTTTCCTTGTCAATTGAATAGGTTTAGTAGTAGTTTAGGTGAATCATCAAGGGAGTTGGCCCTAACTTAGAGATTGACCTCAATAATTAGGCCACCCACATCCTAAAGGTGTCTCCATTGTATCCACTAAATGAGGAAGGCTTGAAAAACCTCCTCAAGGGTGAAATTTAGATTGACAACACTTACTTACTTAACATGCACAATTGAATAAAATCAAATCACAACAAGGTCAACACATGTATTTTATTTATTTAAAGTTTATATATTGTTAAATCTAAATTGCATGCTTAGACCAAAGGAGGACATAGGTGAAATATCATTTAGATTCATAGTATATGTGATCCAGTCATACATAGAGAGTAAAGGGAGAACTACATGTAATATGAGGTCCTCTTCTTATTATTTCCTATGTAAGCATCAATCAGTTACAAGGGGTTTATGAGGCTATCTTAGCTCAACCGTTTTCATGTTGTCCCAATTTTATGTCTTGTCTCTATGTGTAAAACTTTGTTAGGGTTTTTGGAAGAAGAGAATAGAAACATAGACTAAAACACATGATTGCATGTTTTGGTAAATATTAATACATAAATAGACAGTTTAGCACAACTCATCAATTCATGGATTTATCTAACAGACAACCCAAATAAGAACATGACTTATGGATAAGGCCACAGGCCGTAGTAGTCCAAATCTTCTATTTTCATCCTAGTTAGTATAATAATCATTCATTTGGATCCAAGGACATCTTATTTATTGTCATAGTTAGTTATAGTTAGCTACAAACCTATATATTTATATTACAAATAAATTTTCTTCTCTTTTCATGTCATTTGGTTAAAACATTAATTATTAATATGCTTACTGTTGACTAATTTGACCACAAGTCAAATTGGGTCAACCCCATATATATTCAGACTTGTTATAGGATTCCACTAGGGTTGAAAATGTGTATCATGGTCTTAATAAGGTCACTTAATGTGTTTTTAGCCTTGGCCATATTTGTTATTTACCCTTAGTGGCATTTTATGTCATCTTAGGCCATTTTTGGGTCATTTATTGAAGTGGTGCAGTTTCCATAGGAGGACAAGTGTTTCAAGGTGTTTTTAAACATGTATGATGTCAAAAAGTGTCAGTTTTCAGTTTTGTAATTGAATTTGGTAGGTTTAAACAATGAAAACAAGATCTCTTGAAAAAAGAAGAATTTATGAAGGTTGTATGGATTTTAAGAGAGGTTTAACATGTGTGTAAGATTCATCAGTGTCCCTTCATATTCCCACAAATCATATCCATTTTTAGTTTTCTTTGATAGTCTCCAAATTGATTAAAACTGACCTATCTTTCCTATTACTCTCCTTTACAAGAAAAAATGGTCAAATGGTTTTAATCTAGTATGAAAAGGTGAGTTTGAGGAAGTTATTTTTAGGGATGATTCTACTCTTTATGTACATCAAATTCATGGTAAGAGTTGTAGGATTGGTTGCATGTGCTTCATGAACCATGGTTAAGAAGGTTTACTCCTCTCTTATGCCTTCACATCCTCATAGCCTTCAAGTTTTGTCTTTGTTTGTATTGGTATTTGAAAACCAAGTGTTTTACATGTTTTGGAAGGGCATGAACACCCTTTTTACATGGTTCCTTTTATATTTTGCATGTGTGGTGTGAAGGAGTTGGCATGATCACTCTAATCTTGCTAGGAGGACTCTATTGACATTATATAGACAATGTTTTCACTCTTGCAAAGCTTACCTTCATGTAATGGCTTCAGAATAAAGATGGAATATTGTTTCCACTCTCACATTACATGGTGACCAATTATCCTTTGAATGTTTTGGTCTCAAGATTTTTCTATGTGGAGTGAAGAGACCAATATATAAACACAATCAATTTTATTTATGACTATCACCTACCAATAGTTGAAAAGAAGCCTTGACTAGTCATGTTGAATAAGTGACGAGGTTTCAATGTTTTGATAAGTTTCCCAAGGTGGAAAGAATAATTTTGGACTATTAAAATAGGTTTAAGATTGGTTATAGTACCAATTCATCACACACTGTCTTATACCCTATAGTAACATCTACAAGAAGCTCTATCAATGGCTTGAGTGAAATCAACAAAGGACAGGGGAATATTGAAATAAAAGAGTTTGAATTCATGTGAGACACCATTGAGGTTTAAGAGCATAGAAAACATCAAAGTGATGATGGTGAGACTGCCATATGCATACAAACCTAGAAACATGCTCACAAATTTAAAATGTTGAAATTGAGACACTTTATCTTAGTTTATCTGAATCATGTCTTGCCCATATATTTGGTCTTCTCATAGTAGAGTGTCTTGAGTAACAGATAGGTCTAGTAGTTTTCACCTTGTATCTAAAGCATAGGGGCAAGGTCTTGACATAAGAAGATGGTTGACTGATCAATAAAGGATGATGGTGGAATGTTACATAACTTAGACATTTTTGACCTGAAAGACTCAGTAAATATTATGGTAAGATGACCAAAAGTGACAAATTTTAGTGAATTATGATAGTGAATGATACTATGGTATCTAAACATGATATGATCTCACATAAATGGAAGATGAACTAATGAAACACAAGTAATGCATAGATCAGAACTTACAGGAGTTATCAACTTCTATCTAATACACATCTATAGTATCTATAGTAAGTATGTAGACCCACTAAATATTGATGTGAGAGGATGAGAGCATGGTATTGTTAGGAATAAGTTATTAATTATGAAATAACATGCAACATAGAATTCATTCCTTAAAATCGTAGCAGTAGAGACATATGAAAAAAAATTAGATCTAAGCAAATACACACTTAATACCAATACAATGTGCTTCACCCAATGTAGGCTATATCCACCAACAAGATCTCTATAATATTATAAACAAGAGCACAAGATAACTCTCAACAAGAAATCTCTCACAGAGATAATTTTCTGCAACCTGAATTCACACCAAAATTCTTGAGATGCTAAGCTACACCTCAAACCTGATCACACTAACTAAAGAGAGAATATAGAGCTAAAAAAGGAGAGGCAAAATTCAATGCATAATGTTTCCCCCCTCACCCCTATTTATACTTTCCAAAAAACCCTTAAAAAATGTGCTATACCTTGGAGATAAGCATATCCCCATCAAAATGGAAACAAGGGAGGTTACAACCAATTGGGATAAAGATAATCCCCTGCTTATTTCAACCACCTTAAATCATGCCCACTTCTCCATAAAATGTGCCGTAAATGTGAGAAGTGGTTGGCACACTCAAAAATGTTCCCCATCATTTGTGAAAGTAAAAATTACATGTTGAAAATACCCCATTAATTTTATTTTAACCTTAAGGGTGTTGAAATGGGCTTCACATTCAATAGGTATGCATGGTATAGATGTTCAATTAAGTTGTATATGACCCAATGACCCTTAGGATGGAACCAAAGGAGAGAGAGAGAGAGACAGTACTTAGGCCTTGACAAGCACCTACAAGGGTCTCATTTTCTTGAAATGAGTGTCTAAATTCAACACAATCCTTAGAGCAGCCTAGATAAATGAAAGAGATGTGGGATGGAAAGGTTTTCATAGATGTATGGTTAATTGATCATCTCATATAGGTAATATAAAGTTATAATGTGTTCCCAAGAAGCAAGGATCCCAATCTATAGTCTTAGCTCAAGGTTCTTAGGTCTAAGCAGAATTTTGTATATAATAATTAGACTTAATAGCTAGTCATAGGTTTTTGAAGTATTGAAAACCCAAAAAGAGTGATATAACCATGGTATTTTGGAAAAAGAATATTCAATAACTATTTAATATTTATATGGCCTCATTTTGGCTAGAAAAATAGGGTAAGTGCTCTTTATTTTGTCTCAAATAGAGGGCACTCCCATTTAAGACCACCCTATAGGTTTAGTATGTAAATGGTAAAAGCATGTTATGAGGAGCATTGAAACATTATATAAATGTATGTTGATTTCAGGACAAAGGTGAACAAGTGTGAATCCTCACTCATAGCCATTAAGACTACTCAGAGCTGCTCATGAGTGCAGAGACACAAGTCAGGCCTATTAGGCCTAGAACTAGGCTTATACCCTAATGGCCTCTATTTTTATTCAAATGGCCACATAAACTTCCTAAATAACTTTATAGATTTAAATTGGAGATATAAGGTTAATCAAAACCATCAGTTTGTAGGGAGTTTCACCAAATTGGTCATTTTGACCCAATTCTAGGATAGAGGTATATAAAATGCAAAGGAAGAGATCAATAGGACAAATTCAAACACTCATACCTATATGGAAACATTGTATGGTTACCTAAGGATATGGGTATTTGAGTAGGGTCCTACATTTGGTCTCAGTGAAATTATTTTAGCAGTTGAACGTTTGGTTTTTATGAACCATTGCTAATAAGCAAAACAATTCAAAACCCTCCTTAAGACCCTTGTTTAAGACACAATGGAGAAAATATGCAAGAGATTCATTCAAGAGGGTTAGTTTGGTCAAGAAATTTTTTTTGCAATTGTGGAGGACTCTCCCATTATCCTTCCCACCCAATTGGTCTGTACCCTACTTGTATGAACAAGCCTAAAATAGGGGTTTTGTAATGATTTGACTTGTTTTACAAGTGTAGAGGAGTTTTGATAGATGAAAAATATTGAATAAAGTCTATAGAAACTTATTATAAATATATATTCTTACCTCTCACCTTATTTAGGTCCAAAGGTTCTTTTGTTACATGGTTCACTTCAGGTATTCTTGGACAGGTATTGAAAAGACAAAGTCATTGCCAAGTGAGAAGATGAGAAGTCTAATTTTGTATCTTTTTAAGGTTTATCTAAGGGAATGGAAGGAAAATAGGTCATATATAGGTTTCATAACACCTCTTCTATGGATTTTTTTGATCAATTGAAGGCCACTTGGATGATAAATGTGAAGAATGAGGCTTAGAAGACCAATGAATGACTGTAAACGGTGAATACAAGTGTCCAAAAGATGGCTAGTAATTAGGTGAACATCTGATGAATATCATAGCATGTTTCCAACCTCCCTAATGTATTTAATATGTTTCAACTCTCCCTATTCTTGTTTCAATCACTCAAAATATGCTTCATGATAAAGGCAATTTTAAGAAGGCTGTTGAAGATCTCTATGCCAGTTTTGGAGAGTTTGTCATGTTTCAAATAGATACTTGTCAAATAAGACTTTCATGGTATATTTCACACTTTATTCACCTATAATGTATCTAGTTTTCATTCTTTGACACTTGTTCTTATGACCCTTGAGCTTTATTTCTTATCTCTCCTCTCAAATGCCTTATAAATAGAAGCCATTTTGGCTCTTTTAATGGAATCCACACCTACTATGGCGAAGCCTAGTTTGATACTATATTTTTCCTTTTAAATAATATTTATAATTTGGTTTCTATTTCATAATCTATCTTTTCTAAGTGTGTGAATTGGTGTATAGTGAAAGGTCAAGTGATTAGTATATGTCCTTGCTTTCTCTCAACCCTTTCATGTTTGATGCAAGTGGTTCTCACTCTAACAGGTCACATGAAGTATATTCAAGTGAATTTTTTAATATTTAATTTTAAGGAATAGCCTTAGTGTTTATAAATTGACCTCTATTTCAATCTCCTTGAGTAGTGTAATGCATATCTCTTCCATGTTTGAAATATTAATGTTAGAGCAATTCAGGATTTTGAGGCTAGTTTTGTGAGTCATATATCTTAGTGAAAGTGTATGGTAGTATAGTGAACATATTTATGGTGTATCACCTCATTAAATTATCTTACTTTCCATGTTAATTCTATCCCTTTTCATCTAAGCAATCAATTAGTGTAGGTGATAAGCAAGCAAAGAGAAATCTAGGGAGCTAGGCCTTAAACATAGAGGTCTACCTCTACTACAGGCAACCCATAGACCTAGAGGTATTCTAATGTCACCCAAATCTTAGAGTATTCTTGAAAAACCAACTCTAGGGTGCAATATTTAGTGACAAAACTTAACACTTAGATTTTCATGTGAATGCTTATTGATTTACAATCTATTTTACTCAATAGTTTTTCTTAATTAGGTTAACCTATCTCTTTAATCCAAATTTAGATAAAACAATATTCTACCAATCTATTGAAAATTTATTAAAAAAAAAGATAACTCTTTTCCAATCTATCACCAAATCCACTGAATTATCACTTATAATGCATTATGTTATAAATATGGAAAACAATAATGATCTAACTACAAGACTTTATTGCATGGCAAAAAATCTATAGTCCCAATGGTTTATTTCCATTTAATGTATCCATGTAGATTACATAGTCTATTTCCACATGTGTAATATCAATTATAAAAATCCTCTTAAATTATAGTTTAACATCTTACACTCATTTCACATTCTCATGTATTTCATCATTGAGGTAATCATCCATGGATTTCATGCTATATAATTTTATCATTGTGTCTATGAAAAATTCTAATGTCTATTGATTTCATTTTCTTTATATCATGGTCACTTATTTCTTACATTCAATTATTAAAGTGTTCACAATTTTTATGAATTAATCTAGGATCACAAAACTATCATATACATTTTACAATGGTGGTAATCCTATGTTAATAAACAAATATAAATATTATTTTAAAAGACAATCATTTGTGACATAGTCTCAGTAAGGCCTCATGATGATTCCTCAAACCAATATTTTTTATTCATGGAGAATTAATGCGCAACTCTATATTTGAAGGATGCATGAGATGCACATTTGAGAAAATATGTTACATGAGGGATTTTTATATAGTGGTTATATTTATCTCCAACTATGAGATCTCTTGAAGTCGATCTTAAATTTGATCCTATGTTTGTTTTCTCCCATTTTGGATTCACCAATTTAAATAAATAAATTATAGACCAATTTGATTGCAGTTTCCATGTCACTAGTCACATTTTTAGGTAATCCACCCTTAGTTCTTTTTTCAAACATTTTAACCTCTCTTTTATCCTATGAAAAATTTTATGTACACATTTTCCCATAGATTTAATCATCAATTATGGTTTCTCTTGGTCAATATCTTCATCACTTGAATGATAATCACCTTCCATAAACTTTATGCTTGTTCATTTTATTTTATGGATATAATGAAAAAGTCCTCCTATGTGTTTATAATGGGCCATTGACCTTTATTTACACTTTCCTTTTGGTGATCCTCTTATATTTTCCAACGAACTTCTCAAAAATTATTTTTATTTTTGGTTGGTAAAAAATTACCATATGTATATTTCATTTCTAATATCTTGATAATTGCATTATTTTTATCTAGTTGGGTTATAAAGAGCTATATGGAATGGTTTTGAGGATCCAAACATAGGATGATGGAGAAGGAATTATGCCAACCATTTTCACTATATTTAATAATCCTTGGTTGATTAATGGAAGTGAAATGGGATGTTTATAATAGTAACCATGATCAAGGGTAAAATTGAAGAAGAAATGATAATAATGGATTATGGGTTGATGAAGGTGTTATCCAATGAGATTGAGCTAGAGGAGAGTGACATAATATAATTGATCAATGTTGTATTCATATCTATAGAGTATGCACTAAGAGTAATCATAGTCCTAAAGATGGACCTCAATGGTGATAATATAAATATTAGTGTGGGTGGAACTCTAATTAGTGGCATAATAATATCAAGGATGATAGTGGGAATTATGATGGATGTGGATTATTGTGAAATGGGCATCCCTAATTGAGCTACTATTACTATGGATGGAGGTGTGGTGGAAATATATTTGTCTGATGGTTGCACTAATTACATTTGTGGTAAAGATAAAATATGAGGCAATATGTTTCCAAGAACAATGGTGATCCAGAGAAATTAAAATACTTGAGACACTAGGGTATGCATGGCCAAAAATAAATCATAATCACTTAGAACAACTAAGACAACATAGATAGTGCTATTATTTACAACATTAATGCTTGAAAAATCAATAGTGGTGAGGATAAATGAGATTCGTGGCATAAGATAATCACACTAAAATAATTGAAACATATGGGATACTATGAAAAAAAAAGGATATTAAAACCATAGTATAAATAGGAGCCCTAGAAAGACTATGAAATGATACAAATGAAGGATTGGATAAAACAATATGGGTAATGAACATATAAATTTTTACTTGGGACAATGTTACCAATTGGGAAACAAATTTTGGTGATGACATTATGGGTGTCCCACCTAATATCCCTCTCATCATTTTTGGAGTTTTTCCTAGTGTGTAAACTTAATCCTCCTCTTGTTGGCGATATATAGGCTTGTTGCCTTTGGCATGTCTTTCACTTTTATATTATCTGCAATATTGAGATGATATAAATCATCTATAGTAACTTTATGTGAATATTCATAACTAATCCTTCCATCATGCGCCTTCAAATGAGGGGAAATTATCCCTTTTGGATATCAATTATTCATTGTGCCCTTTTCAAACTTAGTGAATCCATACATCTATTATGAAAATTTTATTGATCCATGGTATTAATACCAAATTTGAACTCCGAATTGCATTTCTATTGAACATATGGGAGCCAAATTTATATTATTCAACACCCTTGCCACACCATTCACATATCAAGAATATATTTTTAAAGCAACAATTTTTTATTGCACATAGTATGGTTGCGTATTTAGCATTTACATAAACCCCTTTGATCTCAGTATAGTTTGGTGTGCATAGTAACAATAGACTCATATTTTTTTGGTATTCTTTCTCATATCCTTTTAAATACAAGGCATGGGTTATTCCTTGATGGATTTTTATATTGCATGGTAGAAATAATTTCATATCTCTATGAAGTGTTCTTGATATTTATAGGTATATATTATATTATAGAGAACATGAATTGGGATTTATATGTGATGAGGCCAATATGGAAAATAAGAATGTTTAAATTATACTACAACATATCAAGAATCCAAAAAATAAGACATTATTTATAGAAAATATTTCCTTCCTACACTATTAAAAATTGCTTGTTAAAATTAAAAAAATATATAATTTCTCCCAATGTATGGATATCATCATCGTTAATGTTCATAGACAATGAGGAGGCAAACATATATTAACAACATCAATACTAGATACACAATATAAATTTTTGAGGATTAAAATACTTGTTATAATCCTAGGCCTTAGAAAATTGTATATTGATCAATATTTTCTTTGTTTCTCCACCTCTATGAATGTCCATTAGAAAACTTTCAAAATATCATAAATATTGGTTCTTCTCATCCACTTGTTGGAACTTACCTATTCATAGTTCAACTTTGGTTCAAGAAAGTTATAAAAATATAAAAACACCAAACCAACACAACTTTATATTATGTTCCCCAATGGAGAATATAATGTCTCATATCTGATTAGGAAATTTGTGAATACATTACCAAAAATGTCAATAAATAAATACCTTTGGCTTTTTGACTACTCCATGAAGTCCCACATTCTTGAGTGATTATAAGTCTAAATTAGTATCCTATTGAGCTTGATTTGGGTGTATTGTAGTGAAACTTCAAGCTCATTTAAATACTCATGGTTATTCCTCTAGGCCATAATATTAAGAGAACTTGTGGTGTCCCTGAATTCATGATTTTAATTAGATGAGGAATCCTGAGACTTTAACTTGAGTGCCATATTTTTGAATAATGATCGAGTATTTTGTTTGAAAAAATTATGAACTAAGTGAACACTTAGCTCTATTTAAATTTTAGAATAAATTATCTCTTGATTTTAAACAAGTGTCTTCTCTCTTTATGAAATTATATGATCCTTTTATCAAAAATAATACTCAATAAATAGGGTCATTACCACTCCACATTTAATGAAAATAAAAAACATACCATTCCTATAACTCCAAATTCAATTTAAGAAGTCGTTGTATTACTTATCATATCTTATCAATCATTACTTTGCCTTTGTTTTATGGAAGGTAGATGTACTCATTATGAGTGTCTCTATGGTATTATTTTGCTTTATATCTTTAGCTATTTGGATTATAGTGAATCATGAACTATCTAATTAATTTATGTTCACAATTGAGTTTTTTTACATCTTTTCTTTATGTGCATGTAATGATTTTAATATTGGGTTAATATTTCATCATGTATTGTATTTTAAGTACCTTTTCCCTTTAACTGAAACTAATCATAGTGATCCATGTGATAAAATATCACACTATCACTTTTCATTTTCTTATAATAAATGATGTAAGTGGGCAGTCTCAATGTGATGGGGAATGATGAGGCCAAGAAATGTCATTCTTATTTCCAATTAGTATTTACTAAACAACTATTTTTATATATATACTATTTTGGCACATACTATGTTGATATATGCACATATTATATGAATAATGTGCATGCGTATTTTTTTGGTCAAAACTAGTTATCTCTATATAAATTAGTATGATTTAATGGATTGATTTTTTTTAATATTAATAATGGTATATTAATAATGAAAGGTGTTCATGATAATATGTTTTATTGAATTATTTTTTACACCTGTAGCTATTAAGGAGGAAAAAACCATAGCCACCCACTATATATACATTATTTCAACAAAAATGCACAACTCACATTCAACCACTAGTTATTCTAACATGTAGCATCTGACTATGTTCACTCATAGAAACTAATTTCATCCACTTATTGAAATGTTTTAAGGTGAATATCTAACAAAATACATGTAGTTAAGACTAAAATTTCATTATTTATGGTTCCAACTACTTCAACAGACTCAATGAGTACGGAGAAATATTTTATGGGTTGGGGGACATTGTAACTACCCTCATGGCATTGAACCAATGCTCATTTTTCTTAATTATGCATATGGAATTATTATTCTTGTTGGCCTTTATTTTATTTTTACTTTCTTTATTTCATCTTAGTATTTTATTATTGTTTTAACCACTAAGATTATGAATAATCTAATAATAGCATTGCCTCCTCTATATAAAAAATAAAGTTTTAGGTTTTAGAGGAAGTTACAATAAAATTATATTAATCTTTTATATTGGAGGAAAATTTAATCATTTCTCATCTGACCCTATTCTTCCTATATCGCATATGCGCTCATCATGAATACTACCATAACTATGAGTTCTATTTTATCCTACCCAAACACTTGGAGAGATCCCCATTCCATTGTGCACATATTTGGACCATCCCCACACTCTATCAGAGCTCCTACACCCTATAAGATCCTTTTTGTACATCCTAGAGGCCCTTCAGGAGGTTGGACATCCTAGGCCACTGATTTTGGAAAAATCTTGTGGCCTAGGCCACACAATTTTGCCAAAATTATGCAACTTGTGACACAAATCTTATAGATTATGGATTTTTGTGTTATGTGCATTGTTAAATGGTAAAAAAAACACTTTTTTGGAGATTTGAGCCTTAGGATTCCCTATTTTACTTGTAAACATTTCTTCCAACTTGACCCCTTCACCCTTTTTGGCTCTAATGATCTTATAGTCTATCTCTTGATACTTTCTTTATAATTGAGCTTCCATTATGGATTTATACTCTTCCTTGGATAGAGGATTACATACACACTTGCTTACTGAGTTGGATACACCATTGTTGCTACCAGTTATTCTTTCTTCACTGTTACTTTTTCTTAGCTCCTTTAGTTGATATTTCACCTAATTTATGCACTTGGATTGGCTTTCACACTGTTCACTTATTTTTACTTCACCTTCTCTCCTTGTTTATGGACATTGGATTGGACAAGGATCTAAATTACAACTCATCTTCTTAGATTTTGGATCAAAATTGGACTCATGTTTGGTAAATTACTTGCATTGTGTTTGAGCATGATCTAACGGAACCTTTCTTGCAAGGTGAAACCATTTAGTTAGTGAAGTGTAGTATATTTTCTAGCATTGGTGATTATATGCTAGATTAGCTTCATTTAAACACGTATTAGCACATGTTTTTGAATTTTTATGCATTCTCTCTCTCCTTTAAAGTGTCTTTCACTTTTAAATCATTCTTCATTCATTATAGTATCATGATTTTTAAATGTTTTCTTTCCTTGGTAGTGTTCAATTATTTAGATATCATAGCTCATTTTATTAAAACACATTGTTTTCACCCCTTATCTACTTTCCATTTTGTGGTTAGAATAGTTAAATATACCTATGTCCTTTATTCACTTGATCAATCTAACCCTAACCTAATTTGTAAGTCCATATTTGGTCTAGTGCAAGTTGGAAGATCAGATAACTACCTTAGATTTATAATGGCTTCCTACACCCCTTAGCCTAGTAGGCATATGCTTAGTACCCTTGGTACCCCATCTATCAAGCCTTAGTGTCTTATTTAAATTATTAAAGGTAAATTATGGCACAATTGGTGGGACCTTATACAATATTTCAGACTAATTGTAGCCTATTTATAGCTTTCCTATCCCATTTACCACTTATAGCCATGAGGCTTTGTTTTGGATCCCTTTTAGGTTTTTTGACCTTAATTTGGTTTTTCATCCTCCTCCCTATTGGTTATTCATCATCATTCCTCTTTTTTTTCTTTCTTATTTAATCTTGTTTTGTTGTCTCCATGGCTAGCCTCCCACCTTTGGGATGCCATTCCCATTGGATTCATGGTCTTGTCCTTGAGCTCACTCATGACTAGGCTAAGTATGCAATGGAATGTCATAAACACCCTAGAATCTAGGAAGTAACCTTACCATAGCATAGTGATCTTGACCCTCCCACATTCTTCATGGAATAAGACTATCAAATCTACAACCAATGAGCTCACTCACCTTTTTAGTAACTTGAGCTTTACTTGTCTGAGGATACTGTTAACTATTTTTACCATAGTCAAATGGGTCAACCCCCCTATAGTCAAAAACTTATAGAGTGGTTTGATATAATGTCATAGGGTGTTTTGTAATTCATATGATGTCATTTCATATCCCATTCTAGTTTTGGTCATTGCTTAGTTTAGTATTTATGTAAATTCATATCTTAGAGGTAATTTTAGGTTCATTTATGAAAGTGATAGGTCTTTATGGTGTCCAAATAATTCAAGGATTAATGAAAAAGTTTGTATGGGCTTCAGGAGTTCATTTGAGCTTCAAAGATCAAGCATACATTTACTTGCATGAGCTCAATGGAAGTAGACTATCACTAGGACATCATCCAAAAATGAATGAACTAACTCACTTATGAAAGTTTTATCTTCACTCAAGAAGACCCCACAAACCAATGGATTATGTATAATTGTAGCTTTTTGTCCCATGAACATGCTCTAAATATTTCATGCTCATGCGAGATCTCTAGCTTAATTTATAAAGATTCAAAGCTGGACTTGCAGAGTAGAACATTCACACAAGCACCAATTTTAAGCTCCATAAAGTAGCTATTTATATTTAAAAGTCCCTTAAAGAGTTTAAAGTTGATCAAGATCAATGGCCCATGCTTCATCATATGTAGACAATCTAATGGAGCATAATGAAGTAAAATTGTCAAAAGGAGCTCTGAGTGAGCATGCAAGTGATAAGTGTCACATTCACGAAGATTTTTAGATAGAGACCCAATGAGCATAACCTAGTAAAGTTTAATGATCGAGCTTTTTAAAATATCTAATAGATCATACTTGTTAGGGTGTGGAGATACAAGCTTCAACTGTTTGCAGACACAAGAAGAGGATGCTAAAGAACCAGAAGCACCGGCATCGACAGCATGACCGACATCGATAAGATGCAGTGTAGAAGGAAACCAGCGATGGCAGGACGTCGGTCGACGTCGGTAGCACCAGGCAAGCAGGGACTGATGTCGGTAGCCTGTGTATTTATAGAACTGCTGTTGATGAATAGTCAGTTAAGTGAAGCAAGTATTTGCATGTCAAATGACTAATTATAGTCACGAGCTGCGTGTCTAATTATTGTAGTTAGATTTCTATTTTTGTAACCATGGGATTCTATTTAAAGACCCATGAGGCATGTATTGTAATCATTAAAAGAAGGCAAGTAAAAGCATTGAAGCAAGCAAGGTCAAGGAGATCTACAGGTGTAAGGTCAAGGAGATCAGCTGAAGCATTCAAGGAGGGATAGCAACTCAGGTTGTAGAGTTAGTTTTGTGTTGAGCAAGAGAGAGAGGGAAGAAGGTCTTGAGGTGTGGCAAGCCTTTGAGGTGGAGGAAGAAGTGGCATCTTCCTTATTGTATTTTCTTCTAGTAATATTTAATACGAGAGTGTGTATTGTCTCTCAAATTCTTTGCTGTCTCAAGTTTCTAGTTACTTTATCATTCTGGTATAATTTTGTGTTTAATTGCCTATAAGAAAGTAATCAATTATGCTTCCGTTGGATAACGGGTCTCCTAACAGTTGGTATCAGAGCATATTGATTGTTGTAGGTATCCTAATAGTTGGTATCAGAGCATATTGATTGTTGTAGGTTTCCTAACAATTGGTATCAGAGCTACAGTTTGCAGGAAGCAGGGTATTGTTTTTGATTACAGGTCATTCACAAGGTTTTTTGATTGAGTGGGAGTTCAGCAATGGTAGAAGAAAGTAAGCTACGAATGGAGAAGTTTAACGGCAAGAATTATCAACATTGGAGGATGCAAATTGAGGACTATCTGTATCAGAAGGATTTGTACTTACCATTGGGTGGGGTTGCATGCAAGCCCACAGATATGAAGGATGAAGAATGGAGTGTTCTTGATCGGAAGGCTCTCAGTTCCATAAGGTTGAGCCTTGCATCGTCTGTGATTTTCAGCTTATCACAGTGCAAGACAACGAAAGAGTTGATAAAGTCCTTGGCGAATTTATACAAAAAGCCCTCGGCTTCTAATAAGGTATATCTTATGAAGCAGCTATTTACTTTGCAAATGCAGGAAGGTGGATCGGTACATACTCATCTCAGTGATTTCCATGGTTTGGTAAACCAATTATCTTCAGTCAATATTGTTTTTGATGATGAGGTAAAGGCTCTCTTGATTTTATGTTCTTTGCCTGAAAGTTGGGACGGTTTGGTTATGGCAGTAAGTAATTTTGCATCTGCTTCTAAAATCTTAAAAGTTGATGATGTTGTGAGTGTGATATTGAATGAAGAAATACACAAGAGAAGCACAGGTGAATCATCAGGGAATGCTCTAAGTGCAGAAAGCAGGGGAAGGCAAAGGAAGAAGGTTGAGCAAGGGAAATCAAGGTCGGGAAGGAGATCCGAGTCCAAAGGTATTACCTACTAGTTTTGTGGAAAGAAAGGACATACAAAGGAGTGTTGGTTGAGAGATAAAGAGAATCAACATGCAGGTATTGAAGAAGCAAAGGATGCAAATATTGTGGTACAGGATGCTCTCATACTTTCTTTGGATAGTCAGGTAGGATCATGGATTTTAGATTCTAGTTCATCTTTTCATGCATCCCCAAATAGAGATTTGTTTCATGAGTATGAACAGGGAGACTTTGGAGTGCTCTATTTAGGGGATGGTATGCCTTGTCAGATAATTGGCAAAGGGAAAGTGCAACTGAGATTGCAGATTGACAACACATGGGTGTTGAAAGAGGTCATGCATGTTCCAATTCTGAAGTAGAGTTTGATTTTTGTAGGAAGGTTGGGAGATGAGGGATGCACAATAACCCTCACAGCGGACTCTTGGAAAGTTACCAAGGGAGCACTTGTTCTAGCAAGAGGTAAGAAAGTAGGTACTCTTTATCTACCTACTTGTATTACTGATTCTACTTCTAGTGTAGATTCAAAGATGTGGTCTAATAGGCTTGGTCACGTGAATAAGAAGGGAATGGACGTTCTTGATTCAAAAGCTATGTGTTCAAATTTAGAAAGCACAGATAGAGTTCATTGTAGAAAAAGGAAATTTGATGCTTTTGATAGGAACAAAGAAGCCTTGGTGTTTATGGAGGAGATGAAGGATAGAGATCAGTCACAGGGGCTGAATAAATCTAAGCAGGGCAGCATGGACAGAGGTTTGATCCAAGAAGAGCTCGTGGATGAAAATTTCATCACTTATAGGAACACACAGACACCGATGTCGGTCACATGGGACCGACGTCGGTCATCCAGATACCGGCATCGGTCATGTGCAGACCAGCAGGGTTGGTAGGTCGGGTAGGATAAGTCTGACGTCGATCATCAAGACCGACGTCGGTAGGGGGACATCGGCATCGGCCAGGGAAACAACATCGGCAGTCAGGGTCAGTGCAAGGAACTGACATCGGTCGGGAGCAGATTGGGAGATGGCCGAGATCGGTCACTAGAACGGATGATGGGTGAACATGAGTCTCAAACACCCATATGGAGGTCAGAAAAGGTATGTGAACCTCATATTCATTGTTCACCTTCTTTATATTTCTTACTGATAGTCAAGAACTAGGAAGATGAAAGAAGCAATGCAGGTAGAATCCATAAATAGTGGGAGCTTGGCATGGATGAGGAGTGTGAGTCCTTGGAGAAGAACCAAACAGGTATTTGTTGGTAGAGTTGTCAGCTGGAAGGAAGCACTAGATAGAGGGATGGATTCCCATCTTAGAGAAGAGAGTGGATGGACACATGAGACAGAAGGCTATGGTATATGGTCTTGATTAGGCTGCAGGACAATGGAGGTTTGACCATTGTATTTTATCTTTACCAGGTTGGATAATATTAGCTACATTATCCTGTTACTGTATTGTGTTACTTGTTGCAGGGTTTCATATATAGGGAGCTTTCTGAGCTAAGGGTAGAGTTGGTTCAGAAGTATGTCATGAAGAATTTGGGAGCAGCAAAATTCTTTTGGCATAAGTGATAGGTTTAGCATCACAGGTTTCAATGGTGGTTGGTCTTCAAGAGTGACTTTGAAGAGGGATACAGAGCCTAAGGAACAAAATAGATGGTGTACAAGTACAGGTACAAGTTGCAGCTATTTATCTCCAAGTGGGAGATTGTTAGGGTGTGGAGCTAAAAGCTTCAACTGTTTGTAGACACAAGAAGAGGATGCTGAAGAACCAGAAGCACCGGCATCAGCAGCATGACCGACGTCGGTAAGATGCAGTGCAGAAGAAAACCGGCGACGGCAGGACATCGGCAACACCAGGCAAGCAGGGACCGACGTCGGTAGTCTATGTATTTCTAGAATTGTTGTTGACAAACAGTCAGTTAAGTGAAGCGAGTGTTTGCATGTCAAATGACTAATTATAGTCACGAGCTGCGTGTCTAATTATTGTAGTTAGATTTCTATTTTTGTAACCATGGGATTCTATTTAAAGACCCATGAGGCATGTATTTTAATCATTAAAAGAAGGCAAGTAAAAGCATTGAAGCAAGCAAGGTCAAGGAGATGTACAAGTGTAAGGTCAAGGAGATCAGCTGAAGCATTCAAGGAGGGATAGCAACTCAGGTTGTAGAGTTGGTTTTGTGTTGAGCAAGAGAGAGAGGGAAGAAGGTCTTGAGGTGTGGCAAGCCTTTGAGGTGGAGGAAGAAGTGGCATCTTCCTTATTATATTTTATTCTATTAATATTTAATACGAGAGTGTGTATTGTCTCTCAAATTCTTTGCAGTCTCAAGTTTCTAGTTACTTTATCATTCTGGTATAATTCCGTGTTTAATTGCTTATAAGAAAGTAATCAATTGTGCTTCCGTTGGATAACGGGTCTCCTAACATTTGGTATCAGAGCATATTCATTGTTTTAGGTATCCTAACAGTTGGTATCAGAGGATATTGATTGTTGTAGGTTTCCTAACAATACTCAATCATGAAAATGAGATCCAATAGAGTGAATAGAATCAAATGCTATAAATTACTTGAGGTTTATCAACACATTTATGAGTCAAAGATCAAGTAAGTCTAAGGAGATCGATAGAGTGAAAGTAATCCAAAGACATAGAAAGCAACAAGATGAGTTCAAAGTGTTAAAGTTTTATGACCAAGTCAAGTTAAAGTTAGTTCAAATATACAATGACACAAGGCAGCTAGGATATGGAAATCCAACTGTGCAAGATGAGTCAAACAATTAGAGAGCTCCTGGGGATGAATTACAATCAAGTGACTAAATCATGATCTAAGACTCATGACCCTTTATACATATTGATCCTAAGGTGTGAAAGAGGTCAAAAATTCAATATTTGATAGTGAAGATCTATGAAATGAATAAGAATAAATGTGATTGGTCTGAATCAGCTTTGATGGATAAATGTCAAACCAAAGAGTCATTTTTTACCAGAGCAAGAAAATATCGTAGACATAGTTTAGAAAGGGATGAACATCATGGTAAGGTAATTCCACATGATAAAATATGTAATACTAAATATCTTTTATCAAATCATCCTCTTCGAACTCATATGCCACCATGAAATCCCAGTTGAGGTCCAAGATGAATAGTGACTACCAAATGTAAAGAGTAAAGTCCATGAAATCAAAAAATGATTATAGATGGCAAACACAAGTTTCTAAAAGATATTTAATAGTTAGGAGAGCATACCATAACTTTGATATCATTTTTTAACCCACTTGAATAGTGCTTATGTGTTGACTCTCTTGGTTCAGTTTCAAATGCTCGAAGGATGGTCCATGATGGAAATAGTATGACAAAGGTTGGTGGAAGAGTCATTGCACCATTTTGGAAAGAATTTGTCATGGTTTATGTGAACATTTGGATTGGAAGGCATTCATTATCTATTTCAAACTTATTTTTACCTACAATGTAACTGGTTCTCATGCGTGGACATGTGTTATAGTGACCCTTAAACTTATTTCTTTTCTTCTCTCTTAGAATTTTTATAAGTAGCTACCATTTTGGATTTGTAAGATATACCAAATCCATGTATGGTGAAGCTATACTGGGCTGATGTCTTATTTTTCCTTTGAATATTAATGCAAGTTTATTTTTGAGATCTCAAATAATTGTCTAAGTGTGTAAGTGATCTATATTGATAATAAGTGATAATCTTATATCCTTCTTTCCTTTTTCCTTTCATATCTAAGCAAGAGTTCTTAGTCTAATAGGTCATATAGAGTGCATTGAAATGTGTCAAACTCTTTCAAGTGTATAATTATCCTTGTAATATGCAACATGCCTTCTAGTTCATTTTCCTTATGTTATTTCACATATCTCACCTCTATATTGAAATACTCATGTTAGAACCTTTTAGGACTTTGAGACTAGTTTTTATGCCTTGTTCCATAGTGCTTGGAATAATATGGTCATGTGGAGATAATATTGGTGCATCACCTCTATAGACTAGGTTCATTCATGTTATTTCTAACTCTTTCCTCTACATGTAGATACTAGTTTAGGTGATAAACTTTGCAAATATATATTCAGGGAATTATCCCTTTAAATTTAGAGGCTCATTTCCACAATAGGTACACCCACATGCTTGTAAATTTTCCCATGTTACCCAAATTTGGAAGAGGCTTGAACACCCTTTTCTAGGTGTAAAATTTGGTGACAAATGTTCTAACACACTAGGTGGGACCTTGTCTTTAGGATAATTTGTCAAGATAAATTCTGGTCTTGACAACATCAAATTAAAATTGGTGTGCTTCTCAGCATTTGGTGACTCCATGAACATAAATATAGTTCAATACCACTATTTTGTTCTAAACCTACTCTCATTATTCATGGTTCTCACTAGGTTAGTCTCTGAAAGAGTTCTCAATCCCATCGATTCACCTTTTTAGCCTGAAATTCCCCTTAGAGTTCAATATCCTCCTAATCTTCATTTTTGAGAACTAGTAGATTTTGCTAGAGGGGAAGAGGTTGAAGATTTTTCTAGTCAGGGAAGTCAAGAGAGTGAACAAGTTGAATAAATCAAAGATTTAAAGAAGAAATAACTAGACCTCATGCTTTTCTTGCATTTGATACAAAAAATCATATTTTCCATCAAGCATATGATGTTATTCCTCCCAATGCTACAAAAGGTGTCCCTCAATTCAATGGTGAAATCCATGTTACACCTAGTGAGCATATGAAATATTTCTCTAACTTTTGTAACTTTAAAAATATCATTTAAGAGAACATTGCTATCAAAATTATTGCCATGTCCCTTAGAGGGAATGATCTTGATTGGTATAGGACTCTAAAAGGTGGATGCATCACATCATGGGATGAATTTGAAATGTTGTTGACTACAAGATTTGAAAATGAGAGTGACCATGCCTCTCTTATATACCAGATTAATGTAATAAAAAAGGACCTAAAGAAACAATAAATGATTTTAATCAGAGATTCCAAAAGACTTGAATAGATTACATCCTCTTATGAGGCCACCTCCCAACTTTATATTCTTGACCTATTTGAGATCTATTAGCACTGAAATCATTGTCATGATTCAGTCCATGGGTGGCTCCACCCTCCCTGAATCATATGAAATTAATATCAGAGCAAAAAATAATCTCATCCAAGCCTAAAGATTTCCACCTAAAGTGTTTATGCCTCCATTATCTCATAATTCTATTGATGTTCTAGCTATGGCTCAAACTCCTAGTGCTAATACCAAGTCTAAGGCTCCCTCTAGTCAGGTAGAAAACAATATTGATTGGGAGTAAAAGTTCTTAGCCTTGGAAGATCAAAATAGGCAAGCTAATGTGCAACAAGGTGCCAATAAAAATTCATATCCTTATAAACAATAATATTGAAGAGGAATATGCCAATGGTATCCTAATCCTAATAGGCTTGCTAATGCATACAATCCTAATTCTACCACCAATGTAAGAGATATGGTACCCATTCATAGTAATTTGGTACAAGGTGAAAACTGGAAGCAAGGAAAATTTATATATGTTAGTGAATGTGGAGAGTAGGCTCTTATTACTCAAGGATAATTTAATCCTCTCCTATCCACTGAGGATGAGGTTATGATGCAGATAAGTGAAGGTAGACACCTTCAAGAAGAGGTCTTCACTAACTTCCTAGTTGAGGATGCTTTTATGCTTAATCAAGGAACCTCGTTACAAATAAAACTAGAGCCAAAATAAATGTTTTACGCGATGATAGCAAGGTTCCTGTTGTCTCATCCAATCCTCCTACAAGACAGCTAGGCATAGCTGCAAGTGGGATAGTTCCAAAAGCTCGTACACTTCCATCAAATCAGAATGCTAGAAGGACTATTCAAAGCACTCCAACTCCTCAAGATCCAAGACCTTACTTGAATCTAATAATGTACGATAAAGTATTTATGGCTTATTTAAACATTTTACATTCATTTAAAAGTACTAAAACTTTCATTTCCCTTTGAGATGTTTTGCATATGCCTGATTAGAAAGAGCTCCTACAAAATCAATTAACTGCTATCCCTACTAGTGTTCCTCCTTCAAATCAAGGTCAAATTCATGTTTTCCTTGAAAGTGTCCCCAACACCATTATTTAACCATCCACCAAATCTTATAAACCTCCACCATTCTACCTCACCCTCATAGTGGGTGACAAGCTCATCCATAATTACATAGTTGATAGTGGAGCTTCAACTTTGATCATGCCCAAGGTGGTAGCTAATATATTGGGTTTGAAGTACAAACCCCATAGTAAAGGATTTATCCAATTAGATGGTATATCTTTCAAGATGATAGGAATGATAAGAAACTTGAAAGTCTTCTTACATGATTGTCCTAGTTTTCCTATCTTGTAAGATATAGTTATTGTTGATCTCCCAGCCCACTTTGGAATTTGAATCTCAAGGGAATTCACTACCAATATTGATGGTTATATTTTAGATGATTTTTATTTCTTGGCCTTTTCAACAAGTTATGGGACTAAGGTGATAATTAGGACACAACCTCTTGCAAGGTTTCATATAGAACCTTACATTGAGACAAGTTATAATCTAAACTGTGTAGTTTATGAAGAGAAGGATTCTATTGTAGATGATGGCACTTATTCCAAACTTAAGAGAATTCCATATTTGTTTCTTGATGAATATGTTACTAACACTCATGATCATTATCCTTATGCTCTCATGAAGTAAATTGATCTAGGAGTATATTGCATACATGAAGGAGGAATACCATCATCTCTAATTGTCAAGGAAGAAGGTGAAGAAGATGAGATGTGGAAAATGTTTTTTAATTGTTCAAGAAGTAAAATTGGTGAAAGAGCTAGTTTCATGATAGCCTTCCCATATAAATAAAAATAATATGCTTCATATAGATTTCATTTGAGTTGTACTTGTAATGTAGCTGAGTATGAAGGTTTAATTCATGGCCTTCAATGGGCAAGGAGAAAAGGAATCAAGAACTTACAAGTGTATGGAGACAGTGAATTGGTTGTTCACTAGGTTAAGAATGTGGTTAATACCAAGAACCCTTTGATTAAGGCCTACAAGCATAGGGTATGTTATTTTATTTAATATTTTAATGCATTCAACATATAGTCAATCCCAAGTGAGAAGAATAATTATGTTGATAGACTAGCTGTCATAGGAGTTAATTTTATATTCCAACTACCATAAAATAAGATGGGAAACAATCTCACATTAAGATAATGAGGTGTATTTTCAAGTGTTTTATAGTAACAAGCACATTGCATGTTTCTTGCATAATGAAGCTGAGTTCTCCTCAAGGAATTAGAAGAGATTCCAAGAGCAGTTCTGTGACAAGGTTGTGAAAATAAGGACAAATAAGATACCTAAGGGTCTAGTGACCTTAGAAAGTATCTTTAATGATAATGATTAGAAGAAGAAGGAAAACATGAGTATGTCTAAAAAAGAGGATAATTATGAAAGAATCTTGATCTTAAAAGATAGACTCCTCAACCTAGGCAAGGTATGTTCTACATTAAAAATATAAGCATTCATTGATTTGTGTAGGGGGTTTCATGATATCTTTATTTGGGAGTATAAATACCTAAAAGGATTTGATCCTGGCCTAGAAAGACATATTATTATGTTATAGTTTGGAGTTAAAATGTTTAGACAAAAATAGAGGCCCATCAATCCCAAGGTCAAAAAATTCATGACGTTAGAGCTCACTAAACTCCTTGAATTTGAAATAATATCTCCTACCAAACATTCAACATGGGTAGCTAATCTTATGCCTGTTAGAAAGAAGAGTGGGGAGATAAGACTTTGCATGGACTTTAGCAATCTTAATAGAGTGTTACTCAAAGATCACTATCCCCTACCCTCAATGGAGTAGATTTGATAAGTACTTTCAGGTTCTCAACAATTCTCTCTTCTTGATAGATATTCAGGTTATAATTAGATCCTTGTAAATGATGATGATCAATATAAGACAAAATTTACCACTAAATTGGGGTCTTTTTCTTATAGAAAGATGCCATTTGGTTTGTCAAATGCTAGTTCTACGTTTCAAAGAGCCATGGACATGGCTATCAAAGGATTGATTAATGAGATGTTGTTTGTTTATCTAGATGATATAATAGTATTTTCCAAGGATGATAATGAACATATATAGCACTTGAGACAAGTGTTTGAAAGGTGTAGGTAATATGGAGTATCTCTTAATCTAAATAAATGCATCTTTGATATCCATGAAGGTAAGCTCTTGGGACACATTGTTTCCAAATATGGTTTGGATATTGATCTTGAAAGGATAGAGGCTATTATTGGCCTGTCATTGCCCTTGCATAAGAAAGGTCTTCAAATATTGTTAGGAGATTCATACCTAGGTTTGCATTTTTAGTGAAATCTATCACAACCATGCTCAGAAAGAACTAGTTATTTTCTTGGACTAAAGAGGGTAAGAACAATTTTGAAGACATAAAAAGGCAATTGTACAAGATCCTACTCTTTTGAATCCTATTTTTTTGAAAGACTTCATGTTGTATTCATTTGCTAACCTTAACACTATCTCATCCATGTTAATTCAAAATAATGATGAGGGTGTGAAGCAGCCTATTGCATTCTTTAGTCAAGGTTTAGAAGAATATGAAGTCAATTATACCTTTGTAAAAAAATAAGTCCTCACTATTGTAAGGGGACTAAATAAGTTTAGGCATACAGTTTCAAATAATAAAATTCATGTTATGGTTTCTCATCCTCGTACCAAAGAGTTCCTTTTGAGCAAAGACCTTAGTGAGAAGAGAGCAGGATGGATCACTAAGGTAATGGAATATAATGTTGATATCAAAGTAACAAAATTGGTAAGAGGGAAAGGTCTTTATGAACACTTAGTTTCAGATTTTCATGAGTCAAAAGAAGAGGTTCTAGTCAATCATGATTGCTCCCAACCTACTGGTTCCTTGCATATACAGAGTTGGACACAAGATGTGATCAAATTTTTTCATAACGGTGAGTATCCTAATAATATGAGTAGATCACAACAGAGATATTTTATATTTCAATCTATTCCCTTTGGTCTTGTGGATGGTGTCTTTTATAGAAGAGACATTAATGGTGTGCTATTGAGATGCATTGATAATGATCAGTTTGGGGTGTTTTTGGAGAAGTTTCTTGATGGGACAACAGGAGGTCATTTCTCCCCAAGAACTATAGCTACTAAGATCATGAGAGCAGGTATTTATTATCCTAGCCTCTTCAAGGACTTCCATGTTTGGGTGAGAAGGTGTGTACAATGTGCTTTCTTTATGAGAATTTAGAAGCTTGAAAGTCTCCCTTTCAAGCCTATCCAAGTTGATCAACCTTTTATGCAATGGGGTCTTGATTTCATTGGTATGATAAAACCACCATCAAGTGCTAGTCATAAATGGATACTCATAGTAACTAATTATTTTACAAGATGAGTTAAGGAAGTATCATTTAAGGAAGCTAATGAGAATGCTATCTTGAATTTCTATAAGATAATCATAACAAGGTCTGGCACTCCTACTATTATTTCATATAATGCTCTTGATTTTATAAGTGTTAAGACAACAGATTGGGAAAACAAAAATGGAATATTTATGAGCACTTCATCCAACTATTACCCTCAAGGTAATGGGTTGTCTGAATCTACTAACAAGAACTTGATTAGAATCATCAAAATAACCTTAGATCATAACCAAAGGGATTAGCACACCAAATTAAATACATCCTTATGAGCTGATAGGATAAATCCCAAGAGGCCAATAGGGAATTCTCATTTTGTACTTATCTATGGGAGAGAAGCTTGGTTGTCTATCTCTCAATATCTACCTAATTTAGAGTTAGCACACCAACTATAGTTGCTTGATAATAATCCAATAGAAGTGAGATTGATATAATTAATGGAGTTTCAAGAGACCAAAGATAAGGCTCATCAAGCTTTGGAACATCACCAAGTACTAATGAAGAAGTGTTTTTACAAGAGGGAAACTCCAAGATCATCTCAAGAGGGTGGCATAGTGTTGAAGTGGGATGAAGATAGAAGAAAACTAGGAAGACATACAAAATTTGATACCCTATAGAGTGAACCATATGTCATCATCAAGTTCAATAAAAGCAACTATTTCCAACTACTAAAAATGAATGGAAAAGAGTTGCCTATCCCTGTGAATGGGATACATTTGAAACCTTTCTATTGAGTGGTAAAGTTTTATCCTATAAATAGTAGATTAGGTGTGTGTTTTATTTTAGTTATGTGTGTAGTGTTCCCTAAGTGTTTTAGTTGAACATGTGTCTACTTATGCTTTGTGTTTTGTCCTTGTTATTTTCTATTGTTATGTGTTGTCAAAGGCATTTATGTGTCAATTTATTGTACATGTGACCTCATATCCAAATGGATAGGATTAGGAAACTGGTCATCATATAGAAATCATGCCACCTTTGAGAAATTTCCAAATATGTTAACCATAGTCAAAATGGGTCAACCCCCTATATTAAAAAACTTATATCGGGGTTTGATATAATTTCATAGTGTGTGTTGTAATTCATATGATGTCATTTCATATACCATTCTAGTTTTGGTCATTGCTTAGTTTAGTATTTGTGTTATTTCATATCTTAAAGGTCATTTTGGGGTCATGTATGTAAGTGGTAGGTCTTAACGGTGTCCAAAGTATTCAAGGATTAATGAAAAAGTTTTCACAGGCCTTAGGAGTTTGTTTGAGCTTCAAAGATCAAGCATACAGTTCCTTGCATGAGCTCAATAGAAGTAGATTGTCACTATGACATCATCTAGAAATGAATGGACTAGCTAGCTTGTGAAATTTTTATCTTCAATTAAGAAGACCTCATGATCCAATGGATCATTTTTAATTGTATCTCTTCATCCTATTAACATGCTCTAAAAATTTCATGTGTGCATGAGCTCTCTAGCTCAAGTTATGAAGATTCAAAGTTAGACCTACAAAGTAGAATGTTTACACAAGCATGAATTTCAAGCTCTATAAAGTACTTTTTTATATTTAAAAGGCCCTTAAAGAGTTTAAATTTGATCAAGTTCAATGGCCCATGTTTCATCGATGATCTAATGGAGTGTGATGAAGTCAAATTTTCAAAAGGAGCTCCAATTGAGTACACAAGTGACAAGTGTCACATTCACGAAGCTTATCAGATAGAGACCCAATGAGTGTAAGCTAGTCAGAGCTAATGATCAATCTTTTCAAAATATCTAAAGGATCACACTCAATCATGCAAAGGAGATACAATGGATCGAATGGAATCACATGGTATAAAGTGTTTGAGATTTATCAACACAGTGACAAGTTAAAGACCAAGCAAGTCTAAGAAGATTGATAAAATGAAATCAATCCAAAAATGCATGAAAAATTAAGATGAGGTAAAAGTATCAAATTTTAATGAACAAGTCAAGGTAAATTTCATGCAAGTTCAAATATCTAACGACACATGGGAGCTAGCATCTAGAAATCCAATGGTGTGAGATGAGTCAAACTATCAAAGAGATCCTAGGGATGAATCACAATCAAGTGACCAAATCATGATCTACAACTCATTTCCATTCATACATATTGATCCTATGGTGTGAAGGAGGTCAAAAGTTAAGATCTGATAGCAAGGATATGAAAAACCTATAAGAACAAATGTGATTGGTCCGAGTCAGCTTTGATGGATAAATGTCAAACCAAAGAGTCATTTCTTAGTAAAGCAAGAGAATATCATAGACATAGTTTAGAAAGAATAAACAACATGGGAAGGGAATGATACATGATTATTTATGTAATACTGAGGATCCTATAGTGAAGCAATCTTTTTGAACTCATATGCCACCATGAAATCCCAGTCGAGGTCTGAGATGAACAATGACTGCCATATGTAAAGAGCAAAGTCCAAGAAATCAATAAATGATTATAGATGGTGAACATAGGTGTCTATAAGATAGCTTATAGATCATATTATAAATATCATAGAATGTTTCAACCCCATCAAATAGTGCTTATGTATCGACTCTCCTGGTTTAGTTTCAAATGCTTGAAGGATGGTCCATGATGGAAATAGTTTCACACAGGTTGGTGGAAGATTCATTTGGAATGAATTTATCATGGTTTATGTGGACATTTGGATTGGAAGGCATTCATTATATATTTCATACTCTATTGCACCTAAAACATAATTGGTTCTCATGCTTGGACATGTGTTCTAGTGACCCTTGAACTTCTTTCTTGTCTTCTCTCTTAGAAGTTATATAAGTAACTATGATCTATGATTTAAACTCAAAGGAGGATGTTAGTATAGAGTTAGTCTCAAAAAAATTGAAAAATGAACTCACTAACAATCTAACATCTTTTAGGCATGATTATGGGGGGAGCATAATGAATAAACTAAATGAGATCTCAACAAAACATAGAAGGAAATGAGAAATATAAACATAAAAACACAAATTCTTTACCAAATCCTTGATAGATCCAAATGGTAATTTGGTTGGCTTGATCGATTTATGCATAATAAGTCTTCATCAATGATATATGGCTAACATCATCTCCTCTATACACCATTATTGAATGTTTGGCTTGATGACTTTGTCTCAATTTTGACATTATAACAGTAGGCTTTTAACTTCATGAATCTATTTCTACATTGTAGCTCTACTTTGATTGAGCTTCAACTAAAGATATCTAGACTTGCTTTTATAGGCTTTCAAATCCCTTGGAATGGGTTAAATCTAACCATGGTTGAGTTTAGCATATTATTTGGATATTCTTTTAGATATTTTCCAAAAGTGACAACTCACAAAGGTAATACGTGTGTTCTAAGATGTTCTAAGATGCTCTTGATTTTAGTTTTTAGTAATTGATTTATTAGCTCATGGGTGAACTCAATTAGGATTTGAAATTGATTAAACTTGCTAATTGATTTTGATTGGGGTGTGTAAGTTAATTAATTATTTTTAAGCATTTGGTCATTTGTTTGATTTTGATTATTTCAATGTGTGTATTTGCCTTATGTAATTGATTTAAAAGGTTAAATTGATTTAATGCAAGGTTATGAAGACAAATTCAAGACTAATAGAAATTCTTAGGTTAAATGTTTGATGATTCATAAGAAAGTCTAATTGTCTGATGCAAAGCCATTGGTGGCCAGTTTTACATGTCTACAGTTTTCCCCTATTTGAGAAGATGTTGCAAGATGTAAGCATAGTAACATCTATTTAAAGAATAAAATGGTTATTTATGATTGCATCTAAAATGGTAATGATTGAACTATAGTTGTCCCCTTGAAGGAGTGGTTGGCAAGTGGGTCAACAAATGGTCCCTCAAAAGAAAGAAGTGAAATGAGGGGACCAAACAAATGAAGATGATGGGGTGACAACAAAATGATTCTCCCAAAGTTGGACAAAATCATTGAGAAATGCAAGTGGGATGGTGTACAGTGGTTTGCTTAAAGACAATTATAAGCATTGTACCCTAATAGTGGCAATGTGGTATGCTAATACAATGATTTATCCCATCAAGCGATATAATCATTGAGAAGACGCAGCTACCCCAGTTAAGATAGACAAACAAGAAAGGAGAGTGGTGATAACATAATTAATTGCCCTAATAGGAAATATAATCATTGAGAATGCATGTGGGATGGTGTATAATGCTTATGCAGTATACCATGATTATGAAAAATAGGGTTTATGGCTAATGATTGATAACTTGACACAAAGGCTAAAGATGAATTGGGATAACCTACTAGTAGGGAGATGCTTGTCAAACCTAACAAAGGCTGAAATTCTTTCATTACTTAATTACTCTATTTGGGATATGATTGGGATTGGATTAGGATTTATGTTGATGTTGGTGCCAAAGAAATGGTGATGTTGTATTGATGTTGTAGACCTCTTAAAGCTAATTTTTGTTGTAGCATTTGATGGTAGGCCTCATGATAAAACACCATGGGGGTTTGGCCAAAATATGCATAAGGACTTACTACCAATATCCGATACTCAATGAAAAATAATTATACTAATGATAAAAACCATGATGACAATGTAGACATTTGAATATGGATAGATTCAATAATAATGTGAAAGGAATCACCCAATGAACACACATAGACTGAATCAAGGCCACATTACTGAAAGCAAATGAATAGACACATAAACATAAGACATTCATGTTAACATCAAACTAAAGCTAAAAAAAAAACTATTTGTGCTTAAAATTGACATTTTATAGGATGTCAGATACATCTGTGTGGAAGTCAAATGATGTTTGTGCAAACGTCAATTTTAATCAAGTCAATTAGCCGTTTGGGTTTAAAAGGTCCTTAAAAGGTTTGAACTTGGTCGAGATCCAATGGTCCATGGGAGCCCTCATACTGACACATCTTGATCAAATGGAGTGAAGCAGATTCAACTAAGTCAAAAGGTCCTTAGGTTAAAGATGTTGAAGATCTACAAGTTGGACACGATCCAATGGTGTAAAATGATCAAGTCTTGATTAGACAGAGCAAAATCACTGACAAAAGGATGGGTCCCAAGCATATCTAAGGGCTCATGCTCAATCATACCAATGATCTCATAGAGTGCAAGAATAGATAGGAAAGTGGGACCAAGGAGATCAATGGTGCACGTGAATTCATACATCTTGATTAGATGGTGCATGTGAGTCAAATTAGTCAACGAATTCAAAGAGAAAATGAGTCAAGGACAAGTGGCACAAACACATTCAGTTGGCAAAAGATCAATGGCTCAAGGGCATCTGTGCACAAATAGATCAATGAAGTAAGGTGGAGTCAATAAGTTAGTGTGTCTATGGAACCAATGAACATAAAGATAGTTGGACATGATGTAGATGAGCCTAGTTGGTTTTTGACAGCTAATAAGCAATGGCAAGCTCAGGACATTTTCGAAGAAAGTCAAAGAGGTTATTTTGAACTTAGGCAAAGTAAATATAAAAGAGCTAAGTTTGAAGGTGAACTAGAGTTGAAATAGGGCCATAGTTCAGAAACCAAGCATCATCATCAAATCTTCATATAGGTGAGATAGATCCTTTGGGTCTAATACATAAGTTGAGGATAGACCAGTGATTGTGTGAAAACCAATTGTCTAAGATTGGTTTTTGCATATAGTGGACCTGTGTCTCACCTCAGCATGGTTTACATTTTTAGGTTCAAATGGACACCTAATGCAGATGTGGCACATTTATTCTAATTCCAAGACATGATCCTCATCATTAGATCAAGTAAATAATGGCATGATTCCAATAAAAAGATATGGCAGTTGGATAAGGGCAATGGACATTTAATTCTTTTACAGATTTAGTTCTTTATTGATAAGATCTAAGTCAACATCCTCGAGAGTGTTAATCCATCGAAAGTGGTTGGGCCTTTTTCAATGCATGGCTCTCTCTCTCTCTCTCTCTCTCTCTCTCTCTCTCTCTCTCTCTCTCTCTCTCTCTCTCTCTCTCTCTCTCTCTCTCTCTCTCTCTCTCTCTCTCTCTCTCTCTCTCTCTATTATAAATATAGACTTCTAAGCCTTAATATTGATCAATTTATCCATCTCTTTTGGTATGACCAAACTCTGCCAAAATTTGTACTGTGACACCTCTTTGATACAATAAAGACTGAACTCCATCATTTTCTAAGCTAGATCGATGTGTGTTCTATGAATTCATGCATTATAGTTAAGTGAATGTTTGTTCCTTGCTTATGTCAAGAGTTTTTCTCACCTTCAGGAAGTGCTTAATAGTTTCACAGGTCATTATAAGAATAATTTACAGTTTATTGCCTAGTCTGAAAGTGGATATTTTTCCTCTCTTGCTAATTTGATAATTGATTAATGCCTTGTTATAAAATATTTATGTGAGATTGATTTTCTTTGGTATAAAAAGTGTCTCATAGTGTGTTTTGTGTGAGTTGGATTGATCAAACCATTGGCGCATCACTACTTTTTACATGATTTTTATAATTTTTGTCAATTCTCTCTCCCTTTTCCAAGCAAGTGTTAGTTTAGGTTTAGTGTAGGTGATAGATACATAAATAATATGGCCTTCTCTAGAGGTTTGATCCACTTTTAGGATACCCACAGCCTAGGATCAGTTCCATGTTGGTCTAAATTTGAGCAGAGGACCTGAACAATCCCCTTCTTGTCTAGGGTGCAATCTAGAACCCCAATAGTTATATAGTGAACATTAAGTGTTGTACATTATTCTAAGGTTTGTTGTTGTGTTTTATGTAAACACTAACTTAGTGAATATTGATGATTCACACTTTTTTAAACTAAGGAAAGATAAGTAAGAATACTTTTTCGGGTAAATTTAAAAAAAAATTAGTACATTTTTTTGGTACCTGACTAGAGGAGTTCTTACATAATTTAGATAATATACTTGAATGTGTTGATTAGAGAGTAATTGGTATCCAAACCATGGTTATACCAATAAAATAGGATCTCATTAGGCAAGTTCCAGTCTGGCCACCACCTATAGTGTGATTGGATTCTAATCTTATGGATATGCTCCTATAGAATAATGTAAGTTAGGTCCTTCTAGATTCTTCCCATTGATCTCCTTATTAGGGCCATGGCTATGGAGCTTATGGTTGGCAACGTTCAAGGAGAAGGTGGTGAATTTATTCACTTTATTTGCATCATACTTCACAAAAATCATGGAGGTGGGAATGGTTATAATTCAATAGAAACTAGTGGATATAAAACTCAACACTAAGGGAAATTCCATCACAAAACCTTAGAAATTCCCCTAAATTCAAGTTGAGAAGGTCCATTTGGAGGTTGAACACATTTATTCTTTGTTGGACTGTTTAGTAATAAATCATATGCCATTAGTCAGGTTCTTATAGACTCACCCAACTAATAGTCTATTTCTTATGGATATAGCTATAGAGCTTGCGGTGGGAACTATTAAAGGATTAGGGAACTAAGTCCTTTTACACATTCATGACATCCTTTGCCCAGTCATAAATCTTATGAAGGTTGGTCTAGTTATGCATTCCAAAACACTAGTAGATATACTACAACAAAAGAATGAGAATCACATTGCCTAAACTTATAGATTTCCCCATCCAGATACGATCCATAGGATGATGTAAAAAATTGAAGATAATGATGGGTGGGATCCAATATTTGATATGATGGATTTGACCTACTACTAGTGACTAGGGTGACAAGCTAGATGATCCATGGCCTATGCCATCTACTCTGATCGTTCCCATGTCCTTTATATGTTCATGTGCCTTGGTATTTGGTGTCTTGATGGGCTATTTATTTTGTTTCATGATATGCTTAATGTTTTTTATTGAAAATTTGTATTTACTTGCCTTTATTTAACCTTTTTTGGTTAAATTAATTTGTTTAACACTCTTTCAATCCTTGTGATGGATATGATGTTTTTTTCCTGAGTGATTCCATTCAACTCATTTTATTTGTACAATTAACAATATATAATCTTGTATGAAATTAATAGAAAATGCTAATGTATATTCTAGGCTTAATTTTAACGTTCAAGTGATTAAATCAGAAGATGTGTAAAAACTAGACCCCTACGAATTTTTAGTTAAGAATTAAAAAATGTAATTAAATCTAGATAATATTTCTCTTAAAGGGGACTTTTGTTGTAAACTCATGTTTTCTTAAGCAAACATAATCTTCTACCAAGAGAGCTCTGTGAACCCAAATCACTTAAAATGAGTTCCTACTTCCTCCAAATTTTATAATGGATTCATATACGAAATCAAAAATATACTTTTTCCCACAAAATCATTGGATCTCTTTCTTTCTCAAAAAATCGACCCTTTACAAAGGATAGTCTTTTTGGCCCTTGCAACAACAAATAACCAAAATATAGGGATTTTAAATTTTTTACAAACACTTATCTCTAATACAATGTGAGATTAATGACACAGAGCCATAATTAAATGAATATAAAACTCCACAAGCATAGAGTAAAACATAAATATGTGGCAGTGTCAATAGAAACTCAAAAAAAAATTACTTAATAAAGAATGCTTCAATAAATAGGAGACATTGTCTCTATTTTTTTTAACAATTAAGAGAAATAATAGTAGGATGACCTATAATAAGGCACTAACCCAAAATACATACAAATGTGTAAATTAAAAATTGACCTACACATAATTTATGGTATATTACAAGTATCACTAACTGAAAGGGACTCGTTAAAATGGGTTTTACACTAACAATTTGGACACCTTGAAGAAAATTGTTTGAAATTAAAATATTGAAACACCTAAGACAAGAAAAATATAGATGTTATGCATTAGGGAGAAACACAAATAGAATGATAAGGCAAGCATTATGAGAAGATGAAAGAAACAAAAGGAAAATATATTGAGGAAAAAAAAATGTAAAAACAAACAAAACAAATTTGATGACAATGCAGCGATTTTTAGGAGCCACAAATAAAAAACAAGGTCGAGAATCAAATTTCGTAGGCTTTAAATATAGGTTATTTGAGCTAAATTTAAAAATATTATCGAAGGATGGTTATATTAATCCATCGTATTATGATGATACTAATGATGATATCAAAAATCATTGAGAGGAATATGTATGGCCTAAGGCTGAAGGCATCTCATTTTCTATTTTTCCACATCACGTAATTTAGGCTAACTCTTTTATCTTTTAAAGATTTTACAAACCTTAAGAAATTATATCCAAGTGTTTTTAAAGAATATGTGTTATACTATATTGGTGGTTTGTAATGACAAACGATCTTATATTAGATGTTTTTTCTCTCTCTCTCTCTCTATATATATATATATATCAACATCTCTTATTCCAGAATGTCAGTAAAAAGATACAACTAGTATCAGCCCCAAAGACATTGGGGTATCAAGAAAGAGCCACAAGTTCAAAAAAGGAAATGTAGGCCCTCGGCAAGCAATACGACCTCAACTGAGAACAAAACATACAATAATATGAGAAAGAAGCATACATAAATGCCTTGAAAAAACTAGAAGTTTAATGGGAGGTATGTCCCATGTAATCTTCTAGTTTGCCTTTCTTACCTTCCTTTTTTTTGGCATCTTGCCGACACCCTTGGAGAGGGCTCAATCATGACAATCTATAAATTTGAAAGTTGATCAAGAAGTGTATTATAAATAAAAGGTTCCATAATCGAATTGGTCATTAACTCTTTATTTGAGTCCGAGTTCTCTAATTCATGGCCTCTCTTCACTCCCCCCAATGGAGTTTCCTTGGAAACAATTCTCATAGTGTTATCCTGATCTCCTCCTCCTCCTATATCATGGACCAAATCCTCTAGCTGAGTATCTATTTCTCCATGGTCATTTTTTCTGATTATGTTGGCCGATGTTTTCCTTCATTTGTGTCTCATCTTCTACCACTTCCTCTTTCCCTGGAAAACTCCATCTTTTGTATGTATTTGTTTACCCGCTTTTTTTTATGGATGAGATCTTATCAGAAGGCATGTAGCATGTAGGTGTCCAAGAAGCTTACAGATACAACATTGGAATGCAGTATTTTTATAATCCAAAGTCTGAATGTGTTGTAGCTTCCCATATCTAATAATTACTTTGTCTAGTAGACCTTTGTTAAGGTCTATCTCCACACAAATGTGGGCAAAAGTGCATAATCCTACTGCTATTCTCTCTATATCAGAGTTGATATAGACACCCAAGGAATTTCCTATCGCTACTAAAGTACTACCAAGATGTAGTGGAAGATTGGGGAGCCACACCCAAAATGGCATTGTGGTAACTATGTCTGAATTTGGGTCAAAATACGTAAACCATGGAGTGTGATAGAGCCCTGCGTTTCCCCAGAACCAAGGCCCCTCCGCAAAGACTAGTTGATAGGCTTCTTCGTCAAAAAAATGGATAAGGAAAAAGTCCTTGGAGCATAGAGAGATGTCACACTGCGTTATCCATGTTGTATGGATCCATTGTGTTAGGGCCGAAGTAGTTGGCCAAAAACCATTGAATCTATAGATAATTGCCTCTATTTCTAACTCGCTTTGTATTTCATCTCATCTTCCCCTGAAGTCTCCACAATCGGTATATCTTCTGAATGCTCCACAATATAGGCAGCAGGTGTGGATGCCTGCTTGGAAATATTTGGTTTTTGAAGCAGATTTTTTTACTGCTTCCTTGAAAGACCCAGGTTTTTAGGAAGGAGGCATCCCTATGCTCGCAGCTCCTCCACGTAATCTCAGCATAAAAAACAGAGTAGAATCCTTTTCTATATCATATTCTGACAGTAGTGAGTGATCCTCAAGTTGTTTTCCTGCAAATATGAGATGTTGTTGAACTGCAGGTATTCCTTGTGAAAGTTCTAGTTTCCGCTTAATGTCTCCCACATAATCTGTTGATTGCACCCATATACACGAGGTTTTCCCAGAGTAGGAAGGTATCATTATTTGGCATCGATTCTGCCCTGCTGTAAATGACTTGACTGCAGTATTTTTGACAGTTTTTTTTGTTCCTTCATTTTGTCAAACAATGCCCAGTCTATCTCTATTTATTGGTTTTGTAGCTGTGAATAAATGACCATCTAAATATGTCCTGCCCATGGACCATCTTTGTAATAAAAGAGAGCTGCTCATTTAATTGATCATACTGGGCATTTATTATAAACATAGCTTTCCAGTACACTACTTCTTGTTCAGACAGAAAGTCAAAAACTTGTCCTGCTACCTTTAAATCCGCCCAGAAGAGGTCTGTCTTAGGTATTTGCAGATAGAGAGCATGTTTTGAAACTTTTGCATGTGGTTCCAGTGGTTCGAGCGGCAGATTGCCTCGCCACTTAGCGAAAGCCGACTCAGAAGTGACGCTGTGCTTTTTCTTGTCTCGGGCTATATTTGCGTCCCACATTTTGCACAGAGTCATTTTGTCATACAGATTGCAGACGTCCACTGTCCCTTGGCGCTGGACATGTCAGGCGTCTAGTTTCATAGAAGCACGGACCTGGGTATCAATCCTTGCCATGTCGACAAGAATAGCAATGCCGTGCTGTGTACTCGCCATAGTATCGACATTTGATACCTTGGAAACCAATATCAAGTACCCTATTTCGACATGTAAATCCACATTTTCAATGTTAACTCCGGCATCCATGCAGGGATTCACATACAACATGATTTATTTTGTATTCAGCTGGCGTAATAGGTATATTTGTTATTGTGCATTGAAATAAACGGTGGCCCTCATGATAGTCGCCCTTCAATCGATCTTGATACACAGCCCTTGGCAGAAAGCATAAAGGATAATCTTCACCATTAGACCGTCGCTCCATTTCATTCCGTCTCAGCTTGTTGCATGGTCTGCTCTCATCCCCCGCTAGACTGTCATTGGAAACTCTGTGCTCATTTGTCCATCCTGCCGAATGCTCCATCGCTTCCCCCTCGACCACCCAACCCTACACACATTTTGATGAAGTTGAAGAAAATAAATTAAACACAACAATTTATTTATTATCTTTAGTGTCAATTTAAATTATTATTTGGATAAATGTGTTATTACATATAAATTTCAAATAAAATTATATTGTTTACTTATCTAAATAGTGTATAAAAATTCAAAGATGCAACAATGTGTATTGCTGGTTCCTAAAAATATTTTAATCAATTATTTTAACTGTTTGGTTGTTCTATAATTGTTTTTGCAATTTATAATAATAATTTTATCAAATATTTTCATCATAATTTTTAATTAATAAAAAATATATAATAATTTTAAAATATCTATTATATAAAAAATTTCAAAATAAATTTAATATATTTTTAATGATTTATAATAATATTTTTTAATTATATATATAAAAAATAATTCTCAAAAAACCTATTATAAATAACATAAATTTTCTTCATTATTTTATATTTTAAAATATTTTTTCTTTCCTATTTATATATTTTTTATTTCTCTTTCATTTTTATCCTTATTTTATGTTTTTGGTCCCTCTTAGTTGGAATGAAATTTTACATCTTATTTGGAATTTAGTTTTTATTTATTCTTTAGAATTATATTGATTGTTTTTTCTAGATAATTAAAAAATTATATGATTGAAATATTAGTGAAGGTATAAATTTCAATAATTACAAAATTGACTTTCCTATAAAAATATAATGCCCTATTAATTATGGAGTAGAAGAATGTAATGTGTGAGAGTTTTTAGTATTATTATGTGTATTTAGATTTTATCATCATTTTGAATGCAATGAAGCCCTTAAATAATCTCTAAAATTTATTATTAGGTATGAAAACGAGTATGAGAGTTTGATATTTAAATGGAGCAGCGCCATTGTTAACTCTGATTGTCCATGTATAGAATTTTATTGACATTATAGAATTTTTTAGTTTTTTAAGTATAGTTGGCAAAATTTAAGGTATTTGAGGATTGATTTCCATATATATGAATTTATACATTTGATCTCTATGTGTATTGATAGAGCCGTAGAAGTTAAGTTGCATTGTTGAATCTAGTTCAGTCTTTGAGGTGAAAAAGGTGCATTTTATGTTTGTGTTGATCTCAGGGTTTCTTTGGCTTTGCTATTATATAACCTCTCAACTTTCACTAAACATTATGCTTGGATTGGCTTCAAGATAGCAAATGCTCAATGAATGCTTCTATCTTAACATTGAAGACTCGACCTACATCACTTGTATAGATGCATCTCAAGATTATCACCTATCAAGAACTATATGATATAAGTGCGAACTCAGTGTTTGACTCACCATCTTTAGACTGTACCTACATATTGGAGTTTGTCCTACATCTAAATGTTTTGATATTATTATCTACCTCATCCCTAACTTGCATTAGTTCTCCACATGGTTTACATCAGAAGTTGACACCATTTCAAAAAGTGTGATTAAAGTTCTTAAATCATAAAGTCACTTATCTCTTTCAATGAAGAACATAAATTTTGTTTTTATTTAGAGTCTACAGTTATTTTGTGTGTCATTTATAAGTGAAAGGTAAAATTTTGTATTTTTTAGATGTAAAAAATCTCCAAAATGTCAATGTAGTTTTATTTTGTATTTTGTGTCAGGCATTTTCTAAGGATCTACAGTGTTTTTCATAAGCTCATGGGATGGGATGATGCAATGACAGATGAGTATTCTTCTTTGATGGAGAATCATATTTGGGATGTGGTCTCTCTTCTTAAGAAAATAAAGTTGGTTAGATTCAAGTGGATATATCACACCAATTATGTAGTTTATGGGTCCATTGAGAAGTATAAGGCATGTCTTGTAGTAAAAGCTTTCTCACAAGTTGAAGGTATTGATTGCTCTAAGAATTTTGCCCATGCAACCAAGATGGATTCTATGTGCGTTGTGCTTTCTCTTTCTACATCATAGGGTTGATTAGTGTACCAAATGGACATAAATAATGCCTTCTCACATGGATATTTTCATGAGTAAATCTACATGGAGCAACCTGCTAGTTTGTTTATGATTCTTCTCTTATTTATCGATTATGAAGGTCTATCTATAGTCTCAAACAAGCTCCTTAGGCCTAGTATGAGAAGATGGATTATTGTATTCTATCTAATGACTTTGCTCATTGCCACTCAAATCCTACTATATATATACATCATGTTGGAGAGGATATTGTTTGTTGATGATTTATTTATTACAGATAGTTCTCCTTCCCATATTCAAGCTATTCAGTAAGCTCTTTTAGTGTAGTTTGATATGACAAATCTTGATCTCCTTAGTTTATAAATTTCTTTGTTAGCTTCAGGGATTCATCTGAGTCAGTGTAAGTACACCCTTGATCTTATTCAACATTTTGGCATGGTTGATTTTAATTCAAGTCCCTCTCCTTTCTAGTCTAGGATCACTCTTACTTCCACCTACACTATTCATTTTTGTGATCCTACATTGTGTTGGTCCTCAAAAATGTTCCTCATTTTTTCAGACAACATATGACTATTTTGGTCCTGCATAACCAAAATTGTCTTCCCCCTTTTCAAATTTTGCTCTGAGCTTTCAAATTCTTCATTATTTGTGCCTTTTCAGTAAAGGGACTAGCAGGTTCAACGGGTTCGAACAAAAATCTTCATCGACAAACACCAGCAGCAAGTTTAACATCTTTGGCAAGAGTTAAGCGCTTCATCGGGTCCAATTGTTCAACGCCCGATCGGTTCAACGCACCAGGTTCAAAAGTTCAAAGACTGCCTCAGTTATGGAGAGAAATGCGCGCAACAGAAGGAGTTCATCGGAACGTGCCACGTGTCATCATCCAAATCTCACTGAACTTTGTTTCCGTAAATTGGTGGATATTGCCATGTGTCCCTATTGAAGATCAGCGAAAGCCTCCAAGTGTCAATACTGCAGTCTCTTCCTCTTGCTTCTTGTTTTTATAAAGATCATGGTGTGCCCAAAGATGAGTGACTAAGCGAAGCAGAAAGCGCCAAGTGTCTGCATCCATGTGACTAACAAGAGCATTCAGACCATGCCACGTGTCCCTGGTGAGAATCAATAGAGGCTGACAAGTGTCATCATCCGCGTGATTACTAAAGTGAGTCCCGACTATTTTCGTAAGTATTTCTAGAGGGTTGCGGAAGCTACCAAGTGTCATGAGCTGAGACACAGTTTCGAATGAGGCTACATAGTGTGGAATCTGCCGCGTATCCTGACCCAATGCAGCAGAAGCTGCCACGTGTCTGCATCTGCGTCACAGCAAAAAATGACCATAGCAAGCGAGAAAGACACGAGAGAGTTGCTGGGAAGAATGACGGGCCCACAAATGTCAAAATCATCTCAACAATGTGTCTGTTGATTTTGCAGACTTAAAGCGCGAACCCGAATGCACTCACAGACTTCAAGGTCGAGACTAGCAGAAAGCGAGGAACGAATAGAACAACAAATTAAATCCAAGACCCGATTCAATTAACCAGAAAAGGAGGAATGATGAGAACAAGATTAGATTGCCAGGTGGACATTGAAAGTTGTAATATTTCAGTTGCACGACTTGTTTATCTGCATTGAGAAAAGCAAATGGGTAGATGCCCCTATATTTCAGCATGTCTTCCTAAAATTTCCCAGCGCAAATTGATGTATTGATTGTTCCCAAGTCCTTCTTGAAGAGGCTATATAAGGGACTTTTCTTGATGGTAAATGGGCATCATCTTCTTTTTGATAATTGGAACGAAACTCTGCCGAAATTGAGAGGCATCATTGAGACTTTGTGCTCAGTCTGTTTATCATATTTTGTTAATGAAAACAAGGGACTTTTTCAGACTTTTTGATGTGATATCTTATTTGTTTCATTGATTTAATAAGCAGAATTAGTTAATTTGTCAAGAAGGTGTCCTGGAGAATCAACTGTGGAGAGACTTTGCACCCCCATAGCTGCCTTCAGTGTGTTTGTATTTTCATTGCTGTGTAAAGAACTTTGGAAAGACTTTGAGCTTTCATTGTTCTTCGTATATCACTCTTGAGTATTTCATGTGCAGACTTTGCGCTGTGTCTTGATTTGCTGGTTACCATACTTTAGTCATATTTTGCTTTTATTTCCAGGAGTATTCTTATGGTTGGTTGAACAGTTCTTCTGAAAGAAGAGGAGTGTTGTCTGTCATTCTCTTGAGTTCTTCCTTTGTTTTGTATACATTATCTCTAAAGAAAGAGAGATGGATGTTTGGCATACCCTTGAGTACTATTTTTTGTTCATATATATATACATAGCATATCCACAGGGAACCTCCCCTTGATGAGAGGAGAGAGAAGTCTCCTTCTGATGTGATAAACTTACACATTATGACGACTAATCTTCTTGCTTTGGCTGATAAGACCTATTTTTTTACCAGTACACTGATAGACAAAATAATCAACCAACAATTTTTGGCGACTCCGCTGGGGAATCTTAACAAGCACTCCCTACCCTTATCCATTATAGAGTCTGGCAACTCCCATCTGGGTCTTACCCACTATCATTATAGCCTTATTATCTCCCTCCATCCTCCATATCCATTACATCATCTGGTCTGCAAATCAGATCTGCTGGGGATATACATAATATTGTGCAATTTGGAACCTCAAGTTTCAGATTGAAACATCACCTATATAACCCATTATCATTATAACCTTATCCATTATAGACTCTGGCGACTCCGTTTCATGTCTTACCCATTATCCATTTATAGCCTTACCATTTTCATCCATCTCCATTTTCATTCATCTCCATTATATTATATGGTCTGCAAAACTAGAGCTGTTGGGAAAGAAAGCGCAGTTTGAAGCCTCAAGCTTTAAGCTGAAGCTGAGCCAGTCCTTTTCCATTTTTGTTTTGTAATCTGGAAAATCTACTTAGATGTGTTATCCCTATTGTTCATAATCCGATCATGGCAGTTCGAGGCCCTTGGGGTAACTCTTTTGGCCCGCTCAACTTGACTTCACCTCTGCATGAGCTACCACTTAGTTCAAGGAAGAATTTCCCCAAATTCTTTGGTGATGGAAGAGTCCACCCTGATGAACACATTGCAGCCTTCACCATAGCCTGTGGTGTGATAGGGGTGGAATTTGAAGACGTAGCAATCAGGTTGTTCGTAGAGACACTACAAGGTGCTGCTGCAGACTGGTTTTACCATCTGCAGACTGGATCAGTGACTGGTTGGGACACTATCAAAGCCAACTTTGAAGCAAGATTCAAACCAATAGAAGATGCACATGCCCTTTTGGCCAGCTTACGCAAATGAAGAAGGAGCCTCATGAGCCTATGAGAGATTTCATTACAAGGTTTGACAAGCTAAGAAATAGGATTCCCGTAATTGCTCAGCCTACAGCTGAGAATCTCAAATGCTTTTTCATTAATTCTCAGCTCCCTGAAGTCATTTTCCTTTTAAGACGTGCTGGTAAAATAGATCTAGCTGTAGCTCAACTTTTGGCCACTGAAGTAGAAGACGATCTCATCTTAGCTGGGAAAATAAGAAGAGATCCCAATAGAAATAGAGCTTCATCATCTTCCAAATTTGCATCTACAAGCACCATAGATCCAATGGTGCAGAAATTAGCAAATGAACTCCTTGCCCTCAAAAGATAAATGGCACAAGGGATGTTATCTGCTCCTTCATACAGAGATGCACCAAGGAGGACATTCCCTAATCAGCCACATCAAAGGCAACTCAATCGTCTTCCTTCCTCATAGAGGAATCTGGCCATTGAAGCACCTCTAGTCAATTTAGTAGTTGGATATCTGGAAACAAAGCATGTTTCCTATTTTCAACTTGAGTTAGATCAAGAAAATGACGCTAGTCTATTCACAGAAGATCAAGAAGAGTCAGCTGGCGACTCCCACATCAGTTTCCTGGATTACCAGGATGAACCCAGAAGTAAAGGTGGAGCATCCGAAGGATCATATGCTGTGATCACCCAGTCCCAGAATCAGTCAGCTCAACAAGCTGATAAAGGAGAAACAGAAGAGCGACCTCAGCCTACAATTTTGATTTCTAAGAGCGGGACCACTCTGCCTATCCAGCCGAAGGACCCAGTGATTGTTGAGAAAGTAAGTATCCCAGACATCTCTGCACCTTTTACTTCAACTTCACAGATCAGCCCTCCCATCCCTCCCATAAACCAAAAAGAAGAACTCCCATCCCCTGTGCCTAGTCCAATCCAGCCATTTGACATAATTGATCATGTCAAATGTGTCAAGACACAAATGGCTGCCTATACAACCCAAATTTTGTTTGAATCTTTAGGCAGAGATGAAATAGCAAAAGAATTGGTAGAGTGTGGCCTAAGTGCAGGAGAACCTTCCCTTTCAAATAAAGAATAATCTGAGATATCTGAGGAGTTTGACTTGGATGATCCAATCATGAGCTGGATTGAAATAGCAGAACAATAAGTTATGATAGTGGATTATGCTGCTGCAAATCAAAATTAGGTAAAGGAACCCTTCGCAGGGAGAACAAGGAGTTATGGTTTTCAGTTTGAAAACCACATCCCACCACTGAGGAAAAGGAAGAAGAGACCAAGAGGAAGACGCAAAAAATTGGTCTCCTAGTGGAGAGCTCCATTCGCCCATCACTGTTTCTGGGGACAAAATGTTTTCTTGCTGGTTTACCAAGATGGCACACCATTACCATTGTCTATCAAGAAATAGCATCTAAAATACTTCAATTCTTGAAGTATCAAATCTTTACCTCTGTATATAAGTATATTTGTACAGTTTTAATTTTTGTTTCATTTTGTTTGTTTCCATTTTTGAAGCCTTTCATTTCTGGGTAGCATGACTCCGAAGCCCAATGGTACACTTGAAGGCACTGGAGATTCTAGATTCTACTCCCTTCAATCGCTTTTTGCAACAGAAGGAAGTTCCCCAATCGGAGCCAACTGTTGGTCCTCAAAAATGTTCCTCATTTTTTCAGACAACATATGACTATTTTGGTCCTGCATAACCAAAATTGTCTTCCCCCTTTTCAAATTTTGCTCTGAGCTTTCAAATTATTCATTATTTGAGATTTTTTAGTAAAAGGACTAGCAGGTTCAACGGGTTCAAACAAAAATCTTCATCGACAAACACCAGCAGCAAGTTTAATGTCTTTGGCAAGAGTTAAGCACTTCATCGAGTCTAATTGTTCAACGCTCAATCGGTTCAACGCACCAGGTTCAAAATTTCAAAGACTGCCTCAGTTATGGAGAGAAATGCACGTGACAAAAGGAGTTCATCGAAACGTGCCACGTGTTGTCATCTGAATCTCACTGAACTTTGTTTTTGTGAATTGGTAGATATTGCCATGTGTCCCTATTGAAGATCAGCGGAAGCCTCCAAGTGTCAATACCGTAGTCTCTTCCTCTTGCTTCTTATTTTTATAAAGATCATGGTGTGCCCAAAGACGAGTGACTAAGAGAAGCGAAAAGTGTCAAGTGTCTGCATCCGCGTGACTAACAAGAGCATTCAGACCATGCCACGTGTCCCTGGTGAGAATCAGCAGAGGCTGACAAGTGTCATCATCCGCATGATTACTAAAGTGAGTCCCAACTATTTCTATAAGTATATATAGAGGGTTGCGGAAGCTGCCAAGTGTCGCGAGCTGAGACACAGTTTCAAATGAGGCTACATAGTGCAGAACTTGCCACGTATCCCGACCCAATGCAATAGAAGCTGCCACGTGTCTGCATTTTGCAGACTTAAAGTGCAAACCCGAATGCACTCACAGACTTCAAGGTCGAGACTAGCAGAAAGCGAGGAACGAATAGAACAACAAATTAAATCCAAGACCCGATTCAATTAACCAGAAAAGGAGGAACGATGAGAACAAGATTAGATCGCCAGGTGGACATTGAAAGTTGTAATCTTTCAGTTGCACGACTTGTTTATCTGCATTGAGAAAAGCAAATGGGTAGATGCCCCTAAATTTCAGCATGTCTTCCTAACATTTCCCAACGCAAATTGATGTATTGATTGTTCCCAAGTCCTTCTTGAAGAGGCTATATAAGGGACTTTTCTTGATGGTAAATGGGGATCATCTTCTTTTTGATAATTGGAATGAAACTCTGCCGAAATTGAGAGGCATCATTGAGACTTTGTGCTCAGCCTGTTTATCATATTTTGTTAATGAAAACAAGGGACTTTTTCAGACTTTGTGCTGTGATATCTTATTTGTTTCATTGATTTAATAAGTAGAATTAGTTAATTTGTCAAGAAGGTGTCCTGGAGAATCAACTGTGGAGAGACTTTGTGCCCCCATAGCTGCCTTCAGTGTGTTTGTATTTTCATTGCTGTGTAAAGAACTTTGGAAAGACTTTGAGATTTCATTGTTCTTCGTATATCACTCTTGAGTATTTCATGTGCAGACTTTGCACTGTGTCTTGATTTGCTGGTTACCATACTTTAGTCATATTCTGCTTTTATTTCCAGGAGTATTCTTGTGGCTGGTTGAACAGTTCTTCTGAAAGAAGAAGAGTGATGTCTGTCATTCTCTTGAGTTCTTCCTTTGTTTTGTATACATCATCTCTGAAGAAAGAGAGATGGATGTCTGGTCCTACCCTTGAGTACTATTTTTTGTTCATATATATATACATAGCATATCCATAGGGAACCTCCCCTTGATGAGAGGAGAGAGAAGTCTCCTTCTGATGTGATAAACTTACACATTAGGATGACTTATCTTCTTGCTTTGGCTAATAAGACCTATTTTGTTTACCAGTATGCTGATAGACAAAATAATCAACCAACACATTGTATAGGTAGTTGGTTGGAAGTCTCATGTACTTAACCCATAATCACCTTGATATTTATTTTATTTTTGATCTTGTATCTTAGTTTGCCCATGATCCTCATCATAGTCACTAGCATGCTACTAAAATAATTTTGAAATATCTGCAAGGCACTTCTCATTTTGGATTACAATGCACTAGAGGTTATATTCAGTTGGTTGGCTATATTGATTCAAATTTTATAGGTTCTATTGATGACATGCATTCCACTTCTAGATACCTTTTTATCTTGGCTCTTCTCCAATTTCTTGGGCATACAAGAAGCAATAGGCTATTGTAATTTCATCTCTTGAGGTATAGTAAAGGGAAATAGTCATAGCGATTCAACAAGTTCTTTGGCTCTGAAAATTATTGGCAGAGTTTAGTTTCACACAAGATTCACCTATTTTACTTTGATGTGACAACCAAAGTGAAATTCACATTTATCGAAACCCTATTGAGCACCAACATACCAAACATATTGATATTCATGTGCACTTCATTCATCAACACATTTAGGAAGGAGTTATTTGTTTGGAATACATTTTGAATTAACAGCAGGCTGCTGACATCTTTATAAATCTTTTTGCACTACCTTATTACCTTGAGTTGCATGGCATTCTTGGGATTTCAAAATTTGTCATTGGTGGGTGTTCTTCAATACAACTTATTTATTTATTTCTTCATGAATATATTGTACATGAGTACCTAATCAAGATTTATTTTTGGGAATCATATTATAGATGTGCCACTTTATTTTTGGCCCCTAGCTTCACTTGGGGGAGGGGTGTTAGATTAGGTTGTTTAACTTAGCTCATGTTCACCTAGGTTCTTTATTTTTATTTTATTTAGTTATTCTCATCCACTTATGTGTGGATATTTCATTTATATTATTTTAGATATTATGAGATATTACATATTTATCTCTTATATATTATAAGGATATTTTTTAGTTATTTTTATCCTTAAGGAATAATTATCTCTTAGTCCTAGGTTTGATCTCTTAGCTATGATTGTTCTTTTTTTCCTATATATGAAAGACATATTCATTATATTTGAAAATCTTTGGAGATATAATATATGATATTGTTGCTCTTTGTTTTGTATATCTATCTATATGTCAATGTTATTAAATTGATTTCATATTTTTTTATGAATTTGATATTCTACTAACACCAAAGATATTTGTGGTTTGAAACAATCTAATTTTTGTTTCTTTCAAAAACTGCATAATAAAACATAAGAAATTAAGCACAATCCATTGCACCAGAAAGAAGAGGTAGAGGATCATCCTTTAGTCATTGAGCACTCTAATAAGAATGCACATTAGAGGGAGGATAAAGGGTCATCCATCCATCCATGGGGTCCATAGAATCCAATGAAAGTATAATACCCAACCCAGAAGGAGGTTGCATAACACTAATAATAGGGTCAAGTCTAGTTGGTGAACCCCATCGATATAGACCAGTGGCAGATTCCCTATAAGGATGTGGTAGAATCCAAGCACCCCATCCCTACCCCATCCTATTGAGGAGGAAGGGTGGAGAGATAACTATAATTGTGTAAGTGGATCTACTGACATTTGGGTTTTGGTGGTGGATAACCATGTGGTGGATGATCTAAGGGGATGTAACTCATATCACATGGAATACTCCCTAAATGGTTAAACACCTCCTGTGAATTCTTAATTTCCATGCCGACATTCTTTAGTTGGGTTTGAATTTACATAAAGGACCAAATATATCATAGATACCTTATCATTAATATATAAATCAAAAGAGGTGTATTTATTGTTAAACAAAGTAGAGTTTAAGTATATTCTATAATTGGAAAAAAATAAAAACTCTAAAAAATTCCATAAACCTAAATATACCTACCAATTAGTAGAATTACCAAAGAGAGATAAACACCAAGAGAAAGTCTTAGGATGAAAAGGTTGAAAGAGATTGTGTATCTAATGATAAGTAAATTGAGATTTAAAAAATGTAAAAAATATATGCTTGAAGGACTCTAATCTAAAGTAGGCCAGGCACTTGGTGTGAGAAAATATAAGATGATAAAGATGCTCTCCAAGTGGAAGGCCTTGATAAACTAGACACTTGAGAAAATGAGCAAGCTTGGGTTCTAGCTTAGCAGTTAATATTATATTGAGTCGAGAATACTAAGTCTTATGTGAAGATTTTAGAATCCAATGCTTATTAGATTACCTAGACTTGAAGAGAATGGGATCATGAATTAATATAGGAGGCTTGGAGAGTATATCTTAAAATGAGTATCAAATTTTCACCTCCAATATTTACACCAAACACATGGAGATTGTAAACTCAATTTTAAAACCATGACATGTAACATTAACTCATGAATATGATGTACAACTGGTAAGTATAAATTATTTGAATTTAATTTAATTTTCAAAAAAGGCAAAGGATCCCAATCATAAGTTGAGACCAATTCTTTCATAGTTTGAATTCCTCTTTTGAAAATCCTCAAATCTTTCATACCAAGCAACTTTGTTAGAAGGAGACTATTATTTTTCACAAGAGGAGACCACCAGAGGTTATGGTCATTGAAGGAAATACAAGTACAAAATCCATTTCCAACCCATTTGAAGTAAGGTTTGATACATTAAAAATATTTCAAAATAATTTTAGTGACAAATGATCCCTCAAATTTAATTAGGATAGGCACGATTAGCAAAGTGTTGAAATATTTTTTTTCCAACTAGACTTACCTTAGGGAGATTGATAAGAGATACAATGATGCAGGATAATTTTCCAAGATTCATACCTTTAATAGCTTTAACAACCCATTTATCACAAAAGGCAATGACTTTCTTTAAAATATCAAGAATCCCCATGTCTCCTTTATCGTGAGGAAGACAACAAATATCCCAAGACTATGTGGAAACCTCAAGTTTGTTTGGATTTAGCCTAAACAAAGTATCTGATAATATTTTCCAACTTTTTATAGGATGATTTATAGTATTCCCAATAGAAAGAGTATTAGACATGAGTAACATCCAAAAACATTAGTATGTACGCTTGGAACTTCCATACTAAATAAAGGGTTTATTGACCTAATACTCAAACTTTTTCTCCACTCTATTTATGACATATTTCCATAAATCCGTAGGGGAAGTATATAAGGAAAATGGAATGCCCAATAGTTTTAATTTATCCCATCAATGAATCCATTTCCACTTGTAGTGGACTAACAAATCTAGCATCGACATCATAATTTTTATGAAGCATTGGGTTTTATTCCACAATAAGTTAGAGCCAAAATATTTGCAAAAAATATCCATGTAAATCAAAGCCTCCATAAACTATTTTTATTTCTCTTAAAGACAAGAAATTATCATCAATGAAATGGTTGTTGATTATTTGAGAGGATTTCTCAAGAAGAAAAATTCCCCTAATGAGACCTCACTTAGATCTATGAGACAAAAGATATCCAAGAGCTTTAACAAACAAAACATATAATGCTACGAATAGAATGGAAGAGGCCAAAATTGTAAAAATTAGACCCATTGATAGTGAGATTGGCCAAGGCAAATGAGAATATAGTTTTGACAGTTGAAATAAAGAATATGGTGAAGTGAAGAGCCTGAAGTATATAAAAAATAAAAGGCCACTTGATCCTATCATAAGATTTTCAAAATATGATTTGATAAAGATGTTTCTCTAATGAGAGGCTCTCACCCACTCCATTCATTCTCAAACAAAAATAATCTTGTATTAGATATATATTTTGATAAATACCATTTGATATGGTCTGACATTGGTAGGAAGAAGGAGTTAAAGATGGTTAGCAAGAGCTTTAGCAAGGATTATCTAAGACACATTGAGGATGGTGATGGGGAACCAACTAGTGATAGGCTCATGATAGCTTTCCTTGAGGATAAATTTGACGTTTCATTTATTAATAAGGGATCCCAAATATTTTGTTGTAGTGATTATTTTTATATTTGAAGCAAATGTAGACCAAAAAACTCCCAGATAGCTTTATAAAATTCATAGGGGAACCCATCAATACTTGTAGCTTTGTAATTAATCATGCATTACAGAGCATGAAAGACAACATCAAGAGATAGAGGTACATCAAATAATTTTTGTTTAGTAATATAAATAATTCAAGGAATAACATCAAAACATTATTTCAAATCTTGATCTCTCTCCATCATTTCCTCTTGGGCTTAGAACATTAATTTATAGTGGTCTATAAAATATATTGAGATGTCAGTGAGATTAGTAAGTCTTAGTTAATCTAAATTAATGGCCTTGATTTGGTATCGATCTTGCTTATCTTTGAGAGATTTAAACAAATATTTGGAGGTCTTATCTCTAATTTTGAGCCAATGGAGGTGACCATGAATTTTCACCCCTCTAGCCAAAAGGGTATATACAAATTTAATTTGGTGTTTAAGAGAGGTGGCTAAGGTCTACATTTATGAGTCAAACGGATTATGCTCAAGGAGAGAAGATATTATATGGTATTATTTATGCACAAAATTGTTGGCCTAATTTTGAACACACACTATATGTTTACCATAATGGGAGAGAAAGGTGGTGGCACATAGGATGGCCTCATCCCACCACTCAATATAATTGGTGGTGTAGCGGTTATGGTGCAAGATTACACATTTTGTATATGATTTATAATAACATGACATTTGAATTGATTTCCAATCTAGTCCAATTTTAAAGCGATGGGATTATGGTTTGATTGAACATATTCAAAATGCACAAAGACATGTTATCCATCATAAAGAGAAAAATAGAAGATTTGTGAATCTAAAAGCATAAAACTATCTGATATCTTGAGGACCTTATTGGTGCTAGTGGGAAAGTTGGTCCACTTAAATAAAGGAGTGGTACTTAATGATCACTACCAAAGGAGATGATCCATAAGACCCCATGGTTTTTAAAATAAAACCATGCCTCACATTCTCCCATGCACCATTACATTAGAAGGGAACTAACCTTGCTTTCAGGGATTTCAGTCATTAAAGTATGTGTAAATGAGCCAAGTGGTGAGGGGTAGGTTTTAAAGCAAATATCATTATAAATCCATTTTGTTAGGACTATCATTTGTGGCATAAATATTGATGACCCCAAATTAATGACCATTAATACCAAGGAGAAGGCAAATAACTTGATGTGATGGATTTTGCCTTGAGGAAACAATTAAAGGGGAAATTAGTTGGGAAACCAAGATACTGGAACTACCCCAACCCTCCTCATTCAGAGTGGAGAAGTGAGATGAACCAGACCAAATAAATTTCAAAGAGGATTATAGAATGAACCTTGAAATTTTAACTTCTTGTAGGAAAACAAAATCTAGAGCTCTAAACTGTTCACACACAATACACACACAAATAATTTTCAAGAAAAATATATGAGAACTCAAACATTCCAAGATAAAGCATTCATTGAAGAGTATCATCCATGAGGATTCCCCCATGACCATATTCATTGTCTTCAAGAGCCATAAAACCATTTATTAAAAGATTTTGTTGGTTTGGTAAAGTGAAATTCTCAAGTGAGATGGAGTGGTATTTATCCCCATTATCTTCTCGAGGAGAGTCTCCACCATCATTGGGTGGGCTGCATGACTACTTGGAGGTAGAATTTTTTTTTGAGGAAGTCTTATTAGGAGATGAACTTGTGTGTGGCTGAAGAAATTGTGAAAATTATCTTTGAGAGGTCATTGGAACACTAAGAGGATCAATGGGAGCATTGTCTTTGTGCACACCAAAAGAGGTATTTTGGCACAAAAGGGTTATTGATGGGTAAGTAAATTATGTTACTTGTGGAAGATTTTTTGTTATCCACCATCATCGAGCTATTATTATTCTCTACCACCTTGGGATTATCAGAGGGTATTTATTTTACATAGGGTTTCTTTTGCACCATGAAGGGATAATCCTTAATCCAATGGTTAGGAAAATGGAAACACAAACAAGTGTTGGGAAGATAAAAATATATGAATTTTTTGCTCCCAAAATTTTGAACTAACTTGATTATCGATGGATTATTTCAAATCCTTAGTCAAGTAAATCTTGATACATACATGCTTATTGAGGCATGATTTTTTTTTTTTTTTTTCATGAATCAAAAAATGCAATACAGGCTAGAAAATATGCTCGAGAGGATGGGTAGTTCAAACCATACAAACACCCAAAGGGATAACTATTCAAAAGCTTTGAAGGTACGGGTCTATGAGAAAATAATCATAAGAGTGTCCTTGAGGAACCAATATCTTGATTTATCAATGAGAGCTTAGAATTGGGATGAATCCTTAAAGGAGAAAAAATAACCCTTTGTAATATTTCAAAGATTAGTGATATGAATATATGAGGGTTCCTACTAGTGTCAAAACTAGGCATTGAAAGACTCCTTAGATAGAATGCAACCAATATATTAAGTAATAATACAAAAATTAACATACCACTTACATAATTTATCAAAGACATTAAATTGTAAGCAAACATTATGATGAAAGGGAGAGTAGAAAGATATACCTCCTCATTAAATTTTAGGACAAATTTTCTAACTTGATTTAGCACCATTTTTCCTGCTTTTGATAACATTAATTGCAAAAGAATGATACAAAGCCATTATATATTTAAAAAAAGGTATAAATATAAGTGGAAAATGTACAATAAATAAATACAAGTTTGACTTTAGAACTCCTATAAACATAATATATGAAACAAGGCGGACAATAAATTATAAAAAATCAACACTCACATGAAACCTTAGAATAACAAACTTTCACATAGTGGATTTATTCACTCCACTTGAATAACAACTTAACTATTCATTTATTCAAACATGCATGAAGTATATTCTTCCAACATTTTCTAAATAATGCCAACGCTTTGTAGTCACATATTATTACTTACTCTTTCAAATACAAGAGTTTTGAAATCGATATTATATCTTAAAAAAATTTCTACACAATTTTTTCAATTTATATATAAATATAAATATTTTAATTTTAATTTTATATGTTAAAAATATTGTTGTTCATCTAAAAATCTATTTTTTTAAATTTTTTATTATTATCTTAATATTCTTTAACAATTTATTGATATTACAATTTAAAACTCATCATTAATTTTAAAAAATAAAATAATGATAGTTAAATTTAAAAATGAGTTGTACCCTTCAAAGTTTATATGAAAAAGTATAAACTTATAAATATTTAGGACTTCATCATTTTTTTAAAAGTGGAACCATAACGTTGAAAATAAAACCATGGATGATTTGAAAGTTTTTATGATCTTATAAATACATATAAATAAACATATACATGGATATCAACTATATTACATATATTAATAAAATTTCAATTAAAAATAAATATATAAAAAATTATATATATATATATATATATATATATATATATATATATATATATCAAATTTATTTAGTTTTTTGATGAAGGTATTTTGTATTGATATATTTTTTTATGAATTTATATGGAAGGGTATTATTGACCTCCCTTGTTATTTATTTCCTTTTGGTGGGTCTTTATCTTTATTGGGTTTTTATTGTGTTGTTCAGTTTTTTAGATTTTTTTTTAATTTTATGATGATACTTATTGTAATATGTTTTTATTTTTTATAAATTTCAGTATTATTTTACCACAATTATAATATCAAAAAAACTATTTTATAAATATATTTTAATTCTCTTTTATCTTTTAAATTTTCTAAATTTTTTCTTCATATATAATTTTGTCACATTTTAAAATTTAGGAAATTATTTTTGATTGAAAATTATTTATATTAAATCATTAAAAGGTACAACTAATCATTAAAAAAAGGGTGGAGAGGTCACACCCACAAATCACATTGCGCCTAATGAAAAAGGAAAAGATGGAGGAAACCATTGAAATATAACTCTACTCCAAAATAATCTCTAACAACACCCAATAAAATATATTTATAACTTATTATGAAATAAAATTATAAATACAAATTATATTATTTTATGTCAAGGAATATAAAATTAAAGTACTAATTTATAATTACGTTTTATAATGATTAATGTATGACTCATTTCCAATGTAACATGATTTATCGCCTTGGATAATGTATGCATGATTTTAAATCAATGTAAATATTATAAATTTTCGAGGGTACATGCAATGTAAAATGCATGTGAGAGACATGAATTATTTCCATTTTATAATTGTTCTAAGTTTTATGAGATAGTTTTCAGGTGACAAATGTTAAACCTACAATGAGGTACATGTCTTTTTGACAATTCAACATATTAACTTATGAATTATTTTAAAAGGAATCATTTACAATAATTGAATTTTTTTTGGGGGAATATATGTAAGGATGTTGCTAATCCTTTAGATGTTCCTTGTGACTATTTCATTGATTACTAGTAAAAAATGTATAATAGTTTGCGACTTACAATAAACTTGATGAGTATGATTTAAATTTGAAGTACTATAATATACATAGGATATGAAATTTTCCCTTGGCTCATGACACTCCCTGCATCTCATTTGAAAATTTTGAAAATATATGATCCCAATCTCAATTACCTAAAGTTAGTAATGTGTAAAATAATGATGGTGGATTCTTCTTAATGGGTAGTAAAATTATATATATATAGTTATCAATTTTAATTGTAGTTAAAATGTTTTGGGATTATATAATTAAATAATTTCTCTTTTTATTTTTATTAAAGAGTAATAATTATGCATTTTTTATTAAATTATGTGATTTTATAACTTTTTATGAGTAATTAAAGTTTTATATTATCCACTTAAATAATAAGACATCAAAATAGGGGAGGTTGTATTGGACATAACTCTCAAAATATCAACAATATATATGTCAAACATTAAAAAAATAGAAATAGTTATACTAATTTTCTTCTTGAGATGTATCTCATCATTGAATAAATTTGTTTTACAGGGAATTAGAGTCAAATGAAATAAGGAATGTATGGTATAAAAAGTTATGTTTTTGGTCTTCTCCCTTAACCCAACCTTTTGGGAAGAATATATGCAGATAAAAATATTATATGCAAACCTCAGATGCTAAAAAAAAATGTCAAATAATATTACTATCTTTTTTCTTATAATCATTGACAATCTTTTAACTGGTAAAAAAATCCTCCAACTAATATGAAAAACCTTCACAAAAAATAGAAAGATTTTAATTTTATCAACATAAAATTAATTTGATATTAATAACTTAAATTAATCTAATAAATCCTTGACTCAATAACTTTTTCAAACAACTTATATAATATATCCATCATCTCCTTTAAAGTTTTGCACTTCTTAATATAAAAACTAAGCTTAGATGAAATGTGATTCAACATAATCTCAATCCCATAATCCATCCAATTTTTAAATGCATTTCACTTCTCCTTGTGAAAAGGGAAAGTTTCATCCCCACAAATAATTTGTTACAAATTCCTAATCATAAAGGAAATCTCGATGGATAACTCTAATGCACGACAATTACAATTGTGTTAACACAATACTATGACGCCTATAATAATATCCAATCTTCACCACCATTAAGACAACCATATACTCCTTCAAATATATAAAAATGAGAAGAACATGTGAAGATCTTAAAAAATGTTTTCCAAAATTTTTGAAACTAACCTTAAATTGAATTCAAATGATAACTATAATATTTTAAGTTCTAGAATTAAATCGGTTAAAATTGTAAAAACAAATAATTTTTTTTTCAATATAAAATTTTGAAATTCAGTAGGAAATCACCTATCACTCCATTTCATTTTCAAAAATATAATTAATAATAAAATTTATTCTCTTTGACTCTTGAACTCACAATGTGCTTTCTAGATTGCACTATTGATGTGGTACCACCAATTTCCGCTTTTAAATTCATTGGAAATATAACTAGGAAAAAATGCATAAATAGACAAAAACTAGACTCCAATGAGACCCAAAAAAGTGTTATCCAACTCCAATCAAATTTCAAGAAATATTCAAATTTATGAAAATTATACATCAATCATATGATATATATGAATCCAATCACAATGTGCTCTACTTTACACATAAAATTTAAGATGCCGAGTCACAAAAAAATTCATACAAATTGCTAACGATCGTGACCAAACAACCACTGCCATCATGACTATCACAACAACTAAACCCCAAGTAAAATACGATCTTGAAATCACCTATAAAATTTCATTATGGGATAGGTGGAAGGTTTGAACCATAGTTTCTCCTCTAATAAAATCATTACATTAAGTTATATTTCCAAATGGTCTACCCTCACATACTATTTATGATATTTTATACCCGAGTTTAATTAAACATGGGTTAAAAATCTCCCTCCACGTGTTATTGATCCCTTGGCCATGTGATCTATTCTCGCGTGACCTACCCCATATATGACCATTGTGACGAAGCTCTAAGTTAAAATTCCATCCCTCATGTGACATGTCACTTCTGTTAAACCCCAAACACTAAAGAGCTTAAATATTTTAGGTTGTAGCATTACATTATATATCACATGCCTTTTACTAGCAAGAGAAATAAACTATCAAGTGGTTGCATTATTCCTTTATTTCCATAACCAAAAAATCATTGTATTGTGTAAGTAACATGTTTGAATCCCTAAGAGAATCGTATTCAAGGGAAATGAGTGTAATTTTTTTGGAATAAGTCTATACATGATAAACTAATACATAAAATAGATATGATATATTAAACTTAAACATAAAAGGATAAAGATAAGCAAAAAATATAGGCATGATTTCACTTGGGAAACCCTTATCGAATAAAAAACCTAGCACAATGATCTTCTTTATTATAACATAAACTTAATTGTTTTAAAATTATACACCAAGTTACAAGGCTCTATTCACTTTCATATAATGATTTATTGTATATTATAATTTACACACTTGATCATGTGTATTCAATTTTAAACTACCACATATAATTTAATGGAAAATCATGCCTTTATCTGGCACCCACTTTGTAATGCCTAAAGATCAAGGAAATATGTATTCACAATATATTAATAGATACGATCAAAGTGTAACACTCCTCAACATCTCCATGCCAAATCAACACCAATATGTTTCTATAATTTATTCAATATAATATATATAATCATAAAAGTGTATGAAAAACTTTAAGATATCCTCCATTACTTAAAATGTTGCACAATGGCTCACATTGCCTTACTAAAAATCAACCATTGTGATCTACTAAGAAACCTTACATAGTTTAATGAACCTATGTAAATATCCATGCACAACTTTAACATCATTCCCACACATTATAAACCTTGTGTGTGTTTCATGTGTAGTCTCCATGCAAGTCTGCACAACCATCTATACTTATGAAATTGATCTATACAACATTTTGGGTAACTAGTGCTTGCATAACACCTACCCTACGCATGACCACCATTGCATAGATACATGAAATGTTGAGACATTTTACAAAAAAATAATACTGGTTAAACACTTTACATAAGTGATTAAAAATCCATCCTTTAGTATTTTTAAGTATCTAAGACCATCTCCTTCTAGCACCAATAAAACTTCTCAACACTGACTACCTTAATTAATGAATCCACAACGTGCTCTTTTGTGTCCACTTTCATATTATTTTTATTTCTTCTACCATTTTTATAATAAAATTATATCACACATCAATGTGATTTGTATGTCAATGATACTTAGGGTTCTTTTTCAAAAAGATTGTATTTTAACTATCATCTATCCTTATATCATTCTATGTGAACCCACCCATAGAACACAAACTTTCAATCCACACCACTTCCTTGATCACATTAGTAAAAATAATATATTCAGCTTTGGTAGTAAATATTAAAAGGCTAGCTTATCATTTTATCATCTAATTGACACTGCCACCAACAAGTTTAACACACATGCACTGGTAGACCTATGATAATCAATATCTCCAACCCAATTAGAATCCATAAATCCATGTAGATTGAAAGTCCTACTTTCACCAAGCTTAATCTGATAGGAAATCACATAGTCATAAGTCCCACATAAATACTTGTATATTATCTTATCTATTTCCCATTGTCACTTAGCTAGATTGGACATGAATATTCTCATTACCACTATTTTTTACTCACTATCACTTCTTGTAGAGACCATTCCATATATCAGGTTTCCCACTACACTTGCATACAAAACTTGAACCATGTCCGCTAACTCCTCCTATGTCTTTAGATAGTATGTAGTTTATATCTTCTAAAAAACTTAAAAACGTGTGTGCGTAGGTTAGTAGTCATACATCATGAAGCTTTCCAATACTATTTCAACATTATTTCTTTGGTCTATGTTATACCCTTAATCATTGGTGTATCTAGGGCTATGTGTGGTTGACTTGTGGCTTACATACCTCTTTTATTTACTTGTTACATTTCTCTATGTTTTTAGATAAGTCAGCCTATGGAATAACTTGGCTAAGTACACTATATTTAGGAGGTAGTGATTAGTCTTCAATCATGATGTGAAGTATTATGCTATTAGTGCATTGTTGTGGAGGTTGCCCCCTCAAAGTGGTTTTGCTATATTATCCAGTATTCTGTTTTGCTGTCAATTATCATTGTGTAATCTCTCATATTTTATTATTTTGCACAATATAAAATCATTCTATGCAAATATCTAAGTAATTTCATTACAAGTGGTATCAGAGATTCAATTTGGGCAAGTTTTCTATAGTGTTTTTTCTGGATCTAGTGATTCATGGCTTTTGGGAGTAGTGAAAGTGAAAAAACATAACTTACAATCTGAGAAGAATTAATTTTTTCCATCAACACAGTATTGCTCAAAATGCTTTTTAAAAAAACAATATTTAAAAAAAAAATTTTGGAAATTTTTTTCCCCTTGCACACTTGCAATCATTGAATTCGTCTCAGTGAAATGATCACAATGGTATATTCTATCTGTACACTTTTTTGGTACCAAAAATTTTACTCTAGTGCACAAAGGTAATCATTAGATTTATCTTGACAAGGTGATCGTAATGGTACCATTTCCTAGTACACTTTTTTTGAGGTCAAAACCCTCCTAGGGTTTGCTTATGGTAGGTCCTTCAACTCAGGGAAGAAAAGGGGCACCAAAAACTCCTAAGACTCCTTCTCTCAATGACATGGAATTTAGAACTTTTGATCTGATGATTTATCAACTTCAAGAGGACATAAAAAACTTGGTGAGGCATGATGACTTTGTTTTAGTCCAAGTTGATGTTTTAGGGATGCACAGAGAGATTAATGGAGTTCACAGTGAATTATAGTATATCACTATGTAATTAATTGCCCCCACATCTCAGTTTTAGCCTAACAACCCTCCACTTCAGCATTCAAATCCTCCTCTCAACAACTCCCATGTGTTAAGGTGTGGAGCTAAAAGCTTCACCAAATGAGTATTTTGCAGGTTGCTGGTGTTACACAGTCACCGGTGTTGGTCATGAGTGACCGACGTCAGTCAGGAGTCATCTAAGAGATGCCGACATCGGTTATGTTTGGCCAACATCAGTCACAGGCAAATAGGCAGGAACCGATGTCGGTTACCTGTGCGTCCAGAATGCTATTTTCATGGACAGAACAGAGTGTTTGCATGGTAGGATTAAGTGTTAGTCTTAAGTCTGCATCTCTATCTTTAGTAAGACTGTTTAGAGCCCTTGATTAGGAGGTGCATCTATTGGTTGTAATTGCATTGCTCATGATCCCTAATTCTATATAATAGGGATAATTCTTCATAGCTTATTGTAATGTTGAATTGGACAAGTATAGTACAAAATTGTATATGTGAATCATTCTAGGTTGTTGGAGTTGATTGTAATTGAGAGAGAGAGCTCTTGAGGGAAAGAGATCTAGATAGAGATCTATACATCTGAGAGAGGTGTGGAAGAAAAGAATTTTCTTCAATTGTATTCCTTCTGTAAAGAGTTTAATACAAGTTTTCAGGGTGGTTTCTTATATCTCTTGTTCTTTGCTATTTCTGATTCTAGTTACTTATCTTTCTGGTTTAATTCCATATTTAATTGCTTTCATATAGTAATAAACTTTGTTGGTTGATCCCCAACAAGTGGTATCAGAGCTCAGATTGACTAACAGGTGTTTCAGATCTGGTTAGTGTGTATTGATTACAGGGTACTCACAGGGGTTTCTGCAGGGATTTCTATTTGAGTGGGAGAAGCAATGGAAGAAGAAAGTAAACTGAGAATGGAGAAGTTTAATGGCAAGAATTATCAACATTAGAGAATGCAGATAGAAGATTATCTGTATCAGAGAGATCTATACTTACCGTTAGGTGGGGTTTCAAAGAAGCCCAAAGACATTGATGATGAAGAATGGGAAGTTCTTGATAGAAAGGCTCTTGGATCTATAAGATTGAGTCTGGCATCTACTGTGATATCTAATTTATCACAGGCAAAGTCAACGGTAGAGTTGATGACTACTTTAGCAAATTTATATGAAAAACCCTCAGCTTCAAATAAGGTATATCTTATGAAGCAATTATTTAATTTGCAAATGCAGGACGGTGGATCTGTATCTAATCATCTGAATGATTTCCATGGAATTGTAAATCAATTAAATTCAGTCAAAATAGTGTTTGATGATGAAATTAAGGCTCTTTTAATATTATGTTCTTTGCCTAAAAGTTGGCATAGCTTGGTAATTGCAATTAGTAATATTGCATCTGCTTCAAATATTTTAAAAGTAGAGGATGTTGTTAGTGTAATCTTGAATGAAGAAATTTGTAGAAAAAGCACAGAGAAAACATCAGGGAATGCTTTAAGTTTTGAGAGCAGGGGAAGGCAAAAAGAGAAGGGCAAGAAAGGGAGATCAAGGTCTAAGTCAAAGGTGAGAGGTAGATCCAAATCCAGAAATGGCAGGAAGCCACAATGCTAGAATTGTGGAAAGATAGGGCACATAAGCAAAGATTGCTGGTCAAAGCCTAAGGAGGACAATCAACATGAAGGTAAAGAAGAAGCAAATGTTGCAGGTATTGCACAAGATGCTTTAATATTCTCTTTGCATAATAATATATAATCTTGGGTGTTAGATTCTGGTGCCTCTTTTCATGCTACCCCTAATAGAGGATATTTTAGTGACTATGTCCATGGAGATTTTGAAATAGTTTATTTAGGGGATGATGAGCCTTGTAAAATTGTTGGCAAAGGAAAAGTGCAGCTGAAAATGCAGAATGACAACACATGGGTGTTGAGAGATGTCATGCATGTTCCCATCTTGAAGAGAAATTTGATTTCTGCAGGAAAGTTAGGGGATGAGGGTTGTACAGTAACTCTCACAGCTGAATCTTGGAAGGTGACCAAGGGAACACTTGTATTGGCCAGAGGTAAGAGAGTAGGTACTCTCTATTTATGTAATTGTGTTACTAATAATTCTCCTTCTGTATTATCTACTTCAGATGTGGATGCAAAGTTGTGGCACTCTAGGCTCGACCACATGAGTGAGAAGGGAATGTCCATTCTTAAGTCAAAAGGTAAGCTTTCAGATTTGAAAAGCATAGATCTAGATTTTTATGAGCATTGTGTTTTTGGGAAATAGAAGAGAGTGAGTTTTCTCAAGACTAGGTCAACAAAGAAGAAACACAAGTTACAGCTTGTTCACGCAGACGTGTGGGGACCAGCTCAGGTTGCTTCTATTGGAGGATCACAGTACTTTATCTCTTTCATTGATGATGCTACAAGAAAGGTATGGGTCTATTTCATAAATAAGAAATCTAATTTTTTTGACACTTTCAAGATTTGAAAAGCTATGGTTGAGAATGAAACAGGCAGGAGATTGAAGTGCCTGAGATCTGACAATGGTGGTGAGTTCTACAGCTACAAGTTCAATTGGTATTATTATATGCATGGAATCCATAGGCAAAGGATGGTTCCAAGGACACCTCAACAAAATGGAGTTTCTGAAAGGATGAACAGAACAATAATGGAGTGTGCAAGGTGTATGAGATTGCATGCTGGTTTGCCCTTAGAGTTTTGGGCAGAAGCTGTTGATACTGGAGTGTACCTGATAGAGGACCCTTTACAGCTCTGATGGTGGAATTCCAGAAGAGGCATGGACAGGTAAAAATGTAGATCTCTCATTTCTCAAAGTTTTTGGTTGTGAAGCCTTTGTGCACGTTGATAAAGAAAATAGAAAGAAGCTGGATGCTAAGTCTATGAGGTGCACATTTATTGGCTATGGCTCTGATGATTTCAGATTCAGGTTTTGGAATCTAGGAACTAACAAGATAATTAGGAGCCATGATGTTGTTTTCAATGAAAAAGTGATGTATAGTGATCAGCTCAAGAAGCTGAATCAATCTAGGCAGAGCAATGGAGAATTGGACGAGGTGACGGTCCAAAATGAGCTCACAGGAAAAATTAATCACAGATAGGAAAACACAGAGACTGACGTCGGTCAGGCAGGAACCAACGTCGGCAATATAGGAACCGATGTCGGTGATACAGTGACCGACGTCAGCTAGGCAGGAATCGATGTCGGCCAGGAAGAATCGATGTCAGCCAGTAATAGGCCTGGAAGTGATCGAGGTCGGTCACTGTCAGAGAATTTGGGCGGACAACGTGTTGTGAATGAGTCTCAGACGCCCATCAGGAGGTCAGAAAGGGTAAGTAAACCTCCAATTTGATATTCCCCTTCATTATTCTATTTATTGCTTACTGATGGTGGAGAACCAGAGAGTTTTGAAGAAGCAATACAGGTAGAATCCAAGAATCAGTGGGAGCTAGGCATGAATGAGGAGATTGATTCCTTGAAAGAGAACCAAACGTGGGATTTGGTTGAGTTGCCAGCTGGAAAGAAGACACTGAAGAACATATGGATCTACAAATTGAAGGAAGGTGAGAATGGACAGATGAGATATAAGGCCAGGTTGGTAGTGAAAGGATTTGCACAAAAACCAGGTATTGATTTTGGTGAGATTTTTTCTCCTGTTGTTAAAATGACTTCTATACGGACTGTACTGTCTTTAGTTGCTATTGAGGATTTGCATCTTGAGCAACTTGATGTTAAGACAACGTTTCTTCATGGAGATTTGGATGAAGAAATATATATGGATCAGCCAGAAGGATTTGAGGTCAAAGGCAAGGATAAGTTAGTGTGTAGATTGAAGAAAAGCTTGTATCGCCTCAAGCAAGCTCCTAGATAGTGGTATTTGAGATTTGATAGGTTTATGACTGAGCATGGCTACAGTAGGTGTCAATATGACCATTGTGTTTATTTTAAGAGATTGGATAATGGTAGATATATTATTCTGTTGTTGTATGTAGATGATATGCTGGTTGCAGGATCACACATGCAGGATATCTCTGAGCTTAAGGTGAAATTAGCTCACACATTTGCCATGAAGGATTTGGGAGCAGAAAAGAAAATCCTTGGCATGAACATTAAAAGAGACAGGAAAAATCACAGGTTGATTTTGTCTCAAGAGGATTATGTGAACAAGGTGTTGGAGAGGTTTAATATGTAGGATGCAAAACCAGTAAGTACACCTATGGCTGGACATTTTAAATTGAGTAAAGAACAGTGTCCTAATTCACATGATGAGGTAGAGTACATGAGTAGAGTTCCATATGCTTCCGCAGTAGGGAGTTTAATGTATGCAATGGTTTGTACTAGACCGGATATTGCCCAAGCAGTGGGAGTTGTAAGTAAGTATATGGCCAATCTAGGGAAGGAGCACTGGAAAGCAGTTCAGTGGATCCTTAGATATCTGAGAGGGACCAATAGTAGGCATTTATGCTATGGAGGTTTAGATACTTCTTTACATGGTTATGTAGATTCAGATATGGCAGGTGATTTGGATGGCAGGAGAAGCACCACAGGATATGTTTTCACTATTGGTGGAATGGCAGTTAGCTGGATTTCAAAGTTGCAGAAGGTTGTTGCCTTGTCAACTACAGAAGTAGAGTATATTGTAGTCACAGAGGCTAGCAAAGAAATGATATGGATGACACGGTTCATGGAAGAGCTAGGAAAGGAGCAAGAGAGTTGTAGACTATACAGTGATAGTCAGAGTGCAATTCATTTGGCTAAGAATTCAGCCTTTCATTCAAGAACAAAGCATATACAGCTTAGGTACCACTTCATTAGACAGGTATTGGAAGATGGTGAGTTGAAGCTGGAGAAGATCCATACAGATAAGAACCCTGCTGATATGTTAACCAAGCCGGTAACAAAGGAGAAGTTGAATCTTCATTCAACTTCTGTTGGTCTTCATGATTAAGTTGAAGATGGAGGAGCTAGAAGATGTTGCTGTACAGGTACTGGTGCAGCTGTTTATCTCCAAGTGGGAGATTGTTAAGGTGTGGAGATAAAAGCTTCACAAAATGAGTATTTATCAAGTTGCTGGTGTTACACAGTCACCGGCGTCGGTTAGGAGCGACCGACGTCAGTCAGGAGTCATCTAAGAGATGCCGACGTCGGTTATGTTCGATCGACATCAGTCACAAGCAAATAGGCAGGAATCGATGTCAGTTACCTGTGCGTCCAAAATACTATTTCCGTGGACAGAACAGAGTGTTTGCATGGTAGGATTAAGTGTTAGTCTTAAGTCTGCATCTCTATCTTTAGTAAGACTGTTTAGAGCCCTTGATTAGGAGGTGCATCTATTGGTTGTAATTTCATTGCTCATGATCCCTAATTCTATATAATAGAGATAATTCTTCATAGCTTATTGTAATGTTGAATTGGACAAGTACAGTACAGAATTGTATATGTGAATCATTCCAGGTTGTTGGAGTCGATTGTAATTGAGAGAGAGAGCTCTTGAGGGAAAGAGATCTAGATAGAGATCTGTACATCTGAGAGAGGTGTGGAAAAAAAGAAGTTTCTTCAATTGTATTCCTTCTGTAAAGAGTTTAATACAAGTTTTCAGGGTGGTTTCTTGTATCTCTTGTTCTTTGCTATTTTTTATTCTAGTTACTTATCTTTCTAGTTTAATTCCATATTTAATTGATTTCATATAGTAATCAACTTTGTTGGTTGATCCCCAACACCATGATGGTATGAAACTGATGTTGCCAAAAGTGGACATTTGTAAGTTCGATGGTAAGGATTCTCTCACTTAGATTAACCAAATTTAGAATATATTTGAGTTGCATCAAACCCCTTCTTCTTAGAAGGTGATGGTGGCATCCCTGTATATGGAACCTGAGCAATTCATTTGGTATCGTTAGTTATGTCCTCAAAAGAAAAAGAATGGTGCTCCTATTACATGGACTATTTTTACTAAGGAGTTGATAGCTCATTATCAAAATAATCTCCTTGAGAACTATTTAAACTAATTAGCCAAGTTGTGGCAAATAGGATCTGTGAAGGATTATATTCATCAATTTCATAATCTCTCTTTATGGGTGGAAAATATCACTGAGAAAAATTTGATAGATCTATTTTTGGGTGGCCTCAAAGATAGCATCCAATACAAGGTTTGAATGTTTAGCCCAACATCTGTATCAGAAGCTATCCCTAAGGCACACATGATAGAAGAAAAATAGATGGTCAAAAGGAAAATTGGTCGTGATCACAACTTTCCATCACCATCATTTCCACAACCCACCAGATTAACACAATGACAAATTGAGAAGTGTGTCAAAGGGTTGTGTTATGGTTGTGACATCAAATGGATCAAAGACCATCGTTGTGCTGAAAAGAAGCTATTTTACATTGAAGGTGCCAATGATGTAGATGCAGAAGTTATTGAGGAAGAATCTAAAGACTCTTAGCCTACTATTTCATGTCATTCCCTATCAAGTATTATTACTCCCCAAACTCTTAAGGTGATGGGTTTCCTTAGGAAATATAAGTTCACTATCTTGATTGATTTTGGGAGCACACACAACTTCATCCACAGTAAGTTGGCTGCTCAATTGAATTATTTCATTTATCCAGCTCCAAAATTTTAGGTTATTATTGCAGATGGTGGTACTGTCAGTTGTTCAGGAAAATGTCATAGTATTAAGTTGGCCATGGGAGACTACTTATTGGATTCTCTTATGTTTGCTATTTCGATGGGTGAAGATGATATTATTTTGGGAGTCTAGTGACTCACCACTTTGGGCACTATTGAGATAAATTTTCAAGAATTATTCATGCATTTTCATTCTTTAGAAAAGACATTTGAGCTAAGAGGATTAAAGGCTAAATCTCCCCAACTTGTTAGCTCCCATCAAATGACAAAGACTCTCCATAAGGGTCCTGAGGAATTTGTATCTCGCTTGTTTTCTATAGAAGTACAACCAACTCAACCATATCCACCTCTTGATCTACAATAAATAATTGATGCTCATTCCATTGTTTTTAGAGACATGCCAAAAGGACTTCCACCTAGATGCATGAATGATCATGCTATCACACTTATTCCTGGTAGTACGCCACCCAACATCAGGTCATACAAGTATCCCTATGCCCCAAAAAGTGAAATTAAAAAGATGATACAAGAGATGTTGGATGCAAAAATCATTCACGATAGCCAAAGTGAATACTCTTTACCAATTGTCATGGTGAGAAGGAAAGATGACACTTAGAGGATGTGCCCTGACTATAGAGAACTCAACAAGTACATTATCAAAGATAAGTTTCCAATTTCTATCATTGATGATTTGATAGATGAATTGAATGGTGTTCTTTATTTTACCAAGTTAGATCTACATTCTAGGTATCATCAAATTAGGATCCGTGATGAAGACATATCCATAACCACTTTTAGGACTCATGAAAGCCATTATAAGTTTTTGGTTATGCATTTTGGCCTAAAAAATGCACCATCTACTTTTTAGTGTTTGATGAATATTGTTTTTAAGCCATTTTTGATAAAAAATGTTTTGGTATTCTTTGATGATATCCTCATTTATTGTAAAAATTGGGCAGATCATTTGTAATATGTGAAACAAGTACTCTCCATTTTGGAGTAAAATTAGTTATAAGCCAAACCTTCCAAATGTACTTTTGGGGATAATGAGGTGGAATATTTGGGTCATTTGGTGTCTTATGAAGGAGTGAAAGTGGATCCTAAAAAAATCCAAGCAATGGTGAATTGACCAATTTCTAAGACACTCAAGCAACTTTGGGAATTTTTGGGGCTTATGGGTTACTATCGCAAATTTGTCAAAAATTATGGTAGTATTGTAGCCCCCACTTACCTCTTCATTAAAGAAAGACTCCTTTTAGTGGACTAATATAGCTACCCAATGATTTGAAAAATTAAAATTGGATATGTGCACTACTCCAGTATTGGCCAATCCTAATTTTTCTAAGACTTTTGTGGTTGAATGTGATGCATATGGGTATGGTATGGGTGTTATACTCATGTAAGAAGGTAGACCACTGGCATTTAAAAGTCATCAACTCAAGGGTAAAAATCAGCACAAGCCCATCTATGAGAAGGAAATGATGGCCATTTTACATGCAGTCAAACAATGGAGACCTTATTTGATGGGTTGTCACTTTTAGGTAAAAAATGATCATGATAGTCTTAAATATTTTTTAGAACAAAGATTGTCATATGAAGAACAACAAAAATGGGTAACTAAGATGCTAGGCTATGATTTTGAAATAGTCTACAAAAAAGGTAAGGACAATGTGGTGGTAGATGCACTATCCAAAAAAGATGAATTAGTTGAGGCATTTCTATGTGCCATAACCATTTTGCAGGAAGATTGGATAGAGGAAGCACAATCAGAATGGAAACGTGATAGTAATGCTCATGATTTGATTCAAAATCTTCAGCAAGGTTTAGATGGATTTGAAAAATTCACATAGAAGGGTAATGCATTATGATACAAAAATAGATTGTACTTATGTAAGAATTCTCTTCTTAAACAAAAAATCCTTCAAGAATTTCATGCAACTCAAATTGGGGGTCATTCAATATTTTTGGAAACTTATCACAAGATCAAGAAGGATTTTTTTTGGGAAGGTCTCAATGGGGATGTCCAAAAATATGTGGTTGAATGTATGATTTATCAACAAAACAAAGGTGAAACCATCAAAACTCTAGGTATTTTATAACCTTTATCTATCCTTAGCCAGCATTGGGAAGAGGTATATATGGATTTCATTATAGAGTTACCAAGATCTGATGGTCAAAATGTTATCATGGTTGTTGTAGATCATCTCAGTAAGTATGCTCATTTTTATTCATTATCCCAACCATTTGTTTCCAGTACAGTAGATTTTGCTTTCCTCTATATAGTTTAGAAACTACATGGGACCCCTAAGATAATTGTTAGTGATAGAGATCCCATTTTTACTAGTAATTTTTAGACTGAGTTATTTACATGTTTAGGCACTCAATTGGCTCATAATTCATCCTATCATTATCAATTTGATGGAAAAACTAAGGTAGTCAACAAATGTATGGATGGATATCTCTATTTTTTTGTTTCTGATAAATAGGATGAATGGGTTCATTGGCTGCCACTTGTTGAATAGTGGTATAATACTTCTGTTTATAGTTCTTTGAAAATGTCTCCTTTTTTGGCACTATATGGATACCACCCTCCATCCATCACTTCAACCTTCAAGGTCCATCCTAAGGTTCATGTAGTTGAAGAACATATTCACCATCAACAAGAGGTCCTTGCAAGTTTGTGTGGAAATTCAACTATGGCCCAAAATCACTTAAAGCAACAAGCATATCACCATAGAAGTGAGAGACATTTTGAAATTGGTGATTAGGTATTTGTTCGCTTTAATTCATACAAACAAATGTCATTGAAGCAATCAAAAAAATGATAACAAGTTATCCCCTAAGTATTATGGGCCTTACCAGATCTTGCAAAAAATTGGTAGTGTGGCCTACAAGTTAGATTTTCCTTCATCCACTTGCATACATCCAATATTTCATGTACCATGGTTGAATAAATTCATTGGACACAGAGTTACCACTCAAATAGAATTACCAGAATTGGATGAGGAAGGTAGAGTTATTATTGATCCTGAGGCATCCTTCAACGGTGCACTAAGAAACTACATTCTAGAGTAATTACAGAATACCTGATCAAATGGAAGAATCTACCATGTGAAGATGCCACTTGGGAGGATGAAGCATTTGTGTAGCAACATCCAGAGTTGCCATAATGTTGAGGACAATGTTGTTTTGAAGGGGAAGGGATTGTTATGCCCTTAACCATTGGTGTGTATAGGGATATGTGTAGCCGAATTGTGGCTTACATACCTCTTTTATTTACTTGTTAGATTTCTCTATGTTCTTATATAGGTCGGCCTATGGAATAACCTTGGCTAAGTATACTATATATAGGAGGTAGTGGCTAGTCTTTTATCATGATGTGAAGTATTCTGTTATTAGTGCATTATTTAGGAGGTTGCCCCCATGAAGTGGCTCTACTATATTATCCAATATTCTATTCTACTATTAATTATCGTTGTGTAATCTCTCATATTTTATTATTCTGCATAATATAAAATCATTCTGTGTGAATATTTAAATAATTTCATTACAGTCTAGAAGTATTTTTTATTTGCACACTCATGTTTGATTTCTATACCCAAGATTGAATCTTGCAACACTAAGATATTTCATATCAAATTATGTAAATAGTTGATACTTTGCCTAATTGATTATGCACTTATTGTTTTTGATCATAAACATGTCATCCACATAGAGAACTATGGTTACAAAATTATCACCCTCTTCTTTGTAATAAACACAAGGGTCATAACTTTTTATGTGCAAGCCTAAGTCCAACCACATAACCATTTAACGTATGATTCCACATTCTAGATGATTATTTCAATCCATACAATGACTTATTCAATCTACAAATGAATTCATATTTCTCTTTTTCTTTGAATCTTTCTGATTGTGAGATGTAGATTTCTTCTTCAAAATATATCCATGCATAAATGTTGTCTTAACATCCATTTGATCTATCTCAAGATACAATGTAACGATAGTAGATAAAATAAAAATAATTGAATTCAATTTCAAAACAAGATAAAACATCTCACCAAACTTAATTTCATCTAATTGTGAAAATATCTTTGTTACTAGGCAAGCCTTATACTTCCCTACCTTCCCTTGTGCGTTTTGTTTCTTATCGAAAACCCACTTGTATCCCACAAGTTTTATTCCAAGTGCTAACTTTACTAAGTCCCAATTTTCTTTCTGAGAGACTCCATTTCATCCTCTATGCCCTTCTTACAAGACTTTCACTCTAATTAACCAATAAATTCCTTCACTATCTTGGGGGATTATCCATCGATCTTTCAATATAGGAATGTAAAACAAACATTTGGTGGTTCATACCTTTCAATAATTCTCTACATCCATTCTGATATTCTAATAATTTGATTCATAGGTTACTCCTCTTCTTGTGACTCTTTCAAATTTTCATTCATCACACCATACTCTAATATTATCTCCTTAACGTCTATGTGAACTTGCACATTATATTTTTAATCATTTGAATGCTTCTTTGGTTTTTCTTTCACAACAACCTTACCCATCTCCTCAAAGACTAGATGTTGGATATAGATTTCCTTATTTATCTTGGGATTTCAAAACTTGTACCATTTGACACCACTCCCATACTAAATTAATTTGCACTTCCCAGACTTAAATTGAAATTTTGATTTTTCCTTTGTAATATGAGGTAGGGTTCGAAACTAGAATTATGTAGGTTTCACAAGAATGTCTTATTATCAATCCATGTTTTTTTTATATTCTTATCAAGTATCACTAATGTGGGTGATTTGTTAAAAGGTAACAAGAACTAGCCACTAATTCATCCAAAAAATTATGATCCAAGTGTGCACCAATCAACATACTTTGGTCCTTGTCCATCAATGTCTTGTTCATCTAGTTTGTAACCTTATTCGAATATGGTATGTATGGAATTATAATTTTATTTTGAATACCACTTTATATAAAAAAATAATATAATTATATGTTCAAAACACTTTGATCCTATTCTACACATGGTTTTCCATAAGGGCTTTGAACTCCTTGATTTTCTTGAGATCTTTAGATTTATTTAGGATTAAGTATATCTAGGTATTGAGAGAGTAGTCATCTATGAAATATACAAATAATATAAACATATTCAGTGATGGGACATCTACTAGTATTAAAACATCACTATGGATTACTTGCAAGATTCAATTTTCCTACATAATATTATTGGGAATTTTACCTGACTTTGATTTCCATAGACATAATGTCCACAAGATTTGAAGTTAAAGAGATGATTTTCCATCCTTATCACCATACATTCATTTCACAACATGCGCAAAACATTTTCCCTAATTTTTCCCAACCTCTAATGCTAGATAATTTTCTTCTCCACTAAAAGCAATGCACAAATTCCCAATTTATTTTTTTTGCCTCTGAAACAACATGCTATTTATAAATGAGATTTCAAGTTCCTCCATATACAGATTTAATAGGTCCAATGTTTAGGATACAGTAGGTGTATCCATCACCCTTGCCACAAGAATGAAGTTCTAAACTCTTTAGCAACTAGAGCATTAAAGATCTCAGATTCTAAACACCTTTTGTAAGAAAAAGAACATCTCTTAAAATTTCTTACAAAGAAGGGATAAAAAAGATGGGAAATTGAAAAATCATTTCGCAAAGAATCTCATAATAATTAAAGGATCAACAATAAAGAAACAAAAAACCTGAGAATCACCATTCCATATATTAGAGGCATGTTTGAAAATCTTGCAAGGATAGTTAGAAATGTCAAGGGTCAAACAAAATTCAAACCTTCCAATGTTCTTTGTACTAATATGGATCCATTAAAATATCTTTTAGATTATAATAAAAATAAATGAGTTTATCTAGTTTCGTGCTCTTGTGAGAAGTCATATGTGGGAGAAATAGGGAGATCACTTCAAACTAGACTTAAAGAACATTCTCGAAACATTCTTCATTTTTGCATTAAAACATCTGCATTGTTTGAACACTCTCATGTCACCAAACACTATATATGTATAGAAAAAAAAAGAAAAAAAATTGTCAGAAAAGATAATTATTTAAAAAGAAAAATTAGAGAAACTATTGACATAGAAAAAAGACCCACATATATGAATAGAGATAGGGACATGACATTGGATGCTCATGGAGACCTATTTTGAACTTTATAAAAATATAAAACATGAGTGTTATTTTTAATTCATGTTGGCTGGTTATATTTATTGGGCCGACCACCTTGGATAATATATGGAGTTAACCTACTTCTCCCCTGAAGATGGATACACTTCTTGTATCCGAAACATTGGACCTATTAAATTTGTACACGATAGAACCACAAATATCATTTCTGAACAATTTACCCCATGGAAACATAAAAGATCTTATTATAAACCTGTATGAAGGGTGTACATACAAAGAGGTTACGCTCTTTCAAAAGTTGAAATTGAAGATGTGCAGAGGTATCTCAGCTCTTACTTTTCTTAAACACTACTGAGATTTTGAAGCAATTAACCACCAGTTACGATTGAAAAACAAATATTTATTTCAAAAAATGAGCATAAACACGATCATAAAAGAAATATTATTTATCATAAAAAATTTAGCCAGTCTCTCATTAAAGGTGTTTAAGCTCCATTTAAAACTTGCATGGGTTCTTAGATCTAATATCTAGGTGCAGCTTGAAGGTAGCCTAGCCATGAAAGCTATTTTAGAAATGACCAGATCAATAGAGAAGCTGATTAAGAAATTTGATAATTTGGCAAAGACTCAATATACTTCTCACTTTGTTTCAATTGGTTATAGACCCTTAATTGAACGGGTTTCTGAACCTGCTATAAATTTTTAACTAGTCGAGTTGCTTCCTAAGGCTAGTGTCTCCCCATTGGATGTAGATGGAATTAGTGTGACTATGGTGCCAAATAATAACAGCATTACTAGTTCAATTTTTAAGTATAATTTTTCTAACTCTAGTGCCATTATCGCCCTTCCTTCCTATAATCTTAGACCCAGACCAAGCCTCAAGCTACCTTTGGTTCTAAAAGAGCAATAATCTTAATTAGGACCAGATAAATTTCATGATTATTAATAACGTACTCAATCTATCAAGTGTTAGTTTATATCAACCAATGCTAAAGCTCTTAGAATAGGTAGAGCTTAATTAGTACATGCTAACTCCCAGTGTGGGTTGGTCATTGCCAATCATCAAGTGCTGGTCACTAGCGGTCATCAGGGGGTTGGTCTCCACTTATGACTAAGTATAGTTAAACTGGTTAAAACCACAGTTAAATTGATGTTAATGCCTTCATTTCATTTTAACCATCCCCACCATAGTCACCACCAACTTTATCGTCAATCGACAATCAACCGTCGACCCAACCACGAACCGTGACTATGTAGGTGTCACTAAACATGTCATGTGGATGGTCCTAGCGTGGCATGCAAATCATTCGATGGTAATGTCGGATTATCATGCCCTAACATGATGATAATCATGTCATCTTTGCATTGCCTTAATTTCCTATGGTTTACTGTTAACTAAGTAATGCCAAGCCTAAAGGCCAAACAAATACCCTTCACTATTTGCTCGTTGTTGGATCCAAGGTGGAGGGAGATAGCTCAAGTAGAGGTGGTCTGAAAAAGAGTAAAGGAGTCAGTGTTTATTCTTAGGTTTTGCAGCAATCAAACGTTGAGGTAAATTGTGGAAGGTTTTTCGTTTTCATAGAGTCAAGTGACTATTTCATCCGTCTAAGGGTTCCGTATGCCCCTGTTCAAGGTTACCCTTGAGTTTCTATAAACTGTGTCTTAACACACAATGGTTTGCATGATTGTGAGCTATGTTTATGAACTCGACACAATTTCAAACATGTAAATCTTTTCAAATACCTTAGAGAATGGGAAATATGTTTATAACCAATATTCTTGAGTTTCCACATAATTTACAAGTTGTTCTTCTCATAAAAGACACATACTCAGTCCTCCTTTTTGTAGGAAATAGAGTTTTATTGTTCAAACACATAATATCCTTTAATAGACGGTCATTTTAAAGGACAAAATAAAGCAAATCTCAATGTTACCTTATTAAAACAATAGTGTATATAACCCTGCATAAAATCAAATCCCTAACTTATTTAGGACATATTCGTTCATATTTGTGATCACAGAAGGGCAAGTGGTCATTGAATAAGTTGAAAAATGAAAGAAATCCTAGAGTTTTTTATAAAGGTGAAAACAATTGAATCCATAACTTATTAACATAGACACAATCCAAAACATAGGAAGCAAGAATAGGTATGGGGAAAAAAGGAAAACGCTTCAGATAAGCACATTCACAGTGTGTTCATGAGCCTCCTTTGCATAAATTATTTAGATGAAAATGCAAAGAAAAGCATGGAAGATTGTAATAAATCCTTTAAAAGGACATTTGTCTTTAATTTACCTATACCTACTATTTCCCGGGCCCTGTTTCTCCTTCCCAAAAGCCCACTATACATAGGGTTAAGCTCACCTAGGATTTTATCTTTGTTATTAAGTTATTTTTATACATAAGGACAAGCTCTTATATGCAAGGTCATATGCACTATGAATTTAGAGAAAGAGAGCTATTCAACAGGGTAGAACAGGGTGTATAAGAGCCTCTCTAGTATTTTCCAAGCTTTAATATCTTCACCTCTATTTTTAATTCATGTGTTTTTATTCACCATTTCATGTGTATTTACGCTTGCAATTGCATAAATGCACTCTATTCTTTGTGATGGGGTCATCATGTATGTGTGCTTTTAAGTACATTAAAAGTGTTACTCTTATCATATTTCATTTGTTTGTGCAGACTTCCACAGAGTAAGAGTGTGTGAATCCATGTTTGTTGTACTCCCATTGTAGGGTGTATAAGAACATGTATAGTATTTTCTAATCTTTAATTTATTAAGTTTTATTTGTAATTATTGTGTGTTTGTTCACCATTTCCTATGTATTTATGCTTTCAAGTGCCTATACGTACTCTATTATTTGTGTTGGGGTCATCACGTATGGGTGATTTTAAGTACATTGAAAGTGTTATTTTTATCATATTTCATGTGTTTGTGAAGAGTTACACAAAGTAAGAGTGTGTGAATCCATGTTTGTGTTTGCAGTACTCCCATTGTACTATGCAATGTATACTTATTATTGTTGACTTCTTCATTTAGAATGTTCAGTGAGCTTATTAAATATTGCCATCAACATCTTTCATAGAATTTGCAACTGAACATAATTTTTTTGCATACAATCTCCATGGACTTCATATTTTAGGCTTCAAAAAAATTATTGGTAAACTTTGAAATTTACAACAGGTATTTTTTGGTTCTTTTCAAGTTTTCAAAATGTAATGTATCCATTACATTTTATCTATCTCATCTAGTAAATACAAAGGTTCGTTTAGCTTTTCCTTGAATCACCACATGAGACATTGCCATATTATATAGATTTTTTCCAAATGAATTGGTATGTTAAGTTTTTATAATTTGAAAAGACAATCTCTACTTAGAACGATCCACTATCTACAAAAAATGTAATGTCTTCTCATATGTACAATTCCTTGTTGGAGGCTTGTAATATATACATTCAATATAGGGTGTTATTTTCATGAACAGTGGTTGGCCTAATTGTTTTTGTGACTGCTACATTACATTGCCAGCTAGTCAGATTACTGTGGCGGCCAACACACCATTGTACTCTCGTGGTGACCTTTACGGTGATTTCTATAAGCATTTCATTAGTAAGGGTTAGTGTTGTAAAACATATTATTAATTTGTTTGAATGCAAGTTATTGTTTGTTGGCAACAAATACTATGAATGTTAACTACTGCAGATTTAATATGGATGAGTGGGAATTAGATGACTGTCTTAAAGAACTTTATGCTAAGACCGAACAAATGGTATGCATTTTTAGCTATGGTACTAGACCATGAATTTGAGTTGTATTATTTTTTTTGTTGATGCTAATTTGTTGTGACATGCATTATGTTAGGAGAAAGAAGTCAGTTAGAAGTCCTCATTACATGCAAGTGCTCAGTTTAGACATTCCCCTCACCCCTTGAAGATCGAAGGATGAAGCTATATGGAGGATCAATAATTGGGGATGGTATTCCCACTATTATGATATAGCCATCCCCTACCTGTGAATAACCAAGGGTGCAATCCTAGTGCAAGATGGAATCTTTACAGAATAAATATGCAAATAAGGGGATAACACAAGTAATTTTGTTTAAAGGTCCATGCATTTTCAATGCCTGATTTAATAATCTTGTTGCATATTAAAATTCTCAATATTTGTGAACCATGCATCCCTCTTTTGATTTGTTACATTGCCCTTTTTAATACTACAAGAAGAGGGTGTAGAGTAGACCGAAGGAGAAAAGGTTATCCCCGAAGTGCCCAATGACTATTTATCAAGAGATGTATGGGAACCTTTGGTTACCCTTAGTGCTTGATTGCTCCTACTATTAAATAATATTTCTTTATTCCCTATTACAACAATCAAAATTAAAATACTTTTGACTAACACACCATATGTTTTTCTATGTTGTTTTTGTTTTATGTTTTAGTTGGGAGGGGTGGAGTGGATCCATGTGGACGTGGTTGATAGTCACTTGCATAATGACTTTGTCTCTAAAAATGTGCATATTTTTTATACTCTCTTTCATTTTCCATGCTCAATAATTGTGAACCATGCATCCCTATTTTTATATGTTATATATTTTATAATACTGGACGAGGAAGGGGAAGAGTAGACTGAAGGTGAAGAAGGTGTCCCCAAAGTGTCTAATGACTATTTCTCAAGAGATGTATGGGAACATTTGGATGCTCTTAATGTTTGATTACTCCTCATATTAAATAATGTTTCTTTGTTCCCTCTTACAACAATCAATATTAAAATTCTCTTGACACACCATGCATTTTTCTATGTTGTTTTTGTTTTGTGTTTTAGGTGGAAGGTTGGAGTAGATCCATGTGGACATAGTTGATAATCACCTACATAATGAATCTTTCCCTACAAATGTGCATATTTTTTCTAGTCTCTCGTTCATTTCACATGCTCATAGCCTCGTGTTTGTTGTTCCATATATGTTTGGGGTTGGACTCACATATATATGTCCACCTAGGTGGCAGGAGGAGGTGGAGTCATATGACCTTGATGATAACGATGATGAAGATGTTAGTGATGATGACAATGGTGATTAGCTTTTAGACACTTCACAATCTAAAATGGAGGAGGAAATGAATACTGTAAGAACATTTGATTGTCTTTGATGAGGTTATCTTATGTTTATTATTTTATGCTTTTAACATTATATTATATTTGATGAAGTTATATTTTATTTATTGCTTTATTATTTTAACATCACATCTCTTCCTTGTTGAATGAAAGTATGCAAGTGATTATAGAATCAAGGATTGGGGTATTGTGAGGTATAATGTGCACCTTTGCTTATTGAGGCCATGTGACAAATGTAGATCTAATGGTGTCCATCCATTTTAGTCACAAGATAGACTCAACAATCACTATCATAAGATTCATGGTCAGAAATCCATTCCAAGGAGGTGCCCTAGGCATGCTAGAAGTGGGAAATGCATGCCTAAGGGAAGAGAAATAAAAAAAAGGCAAACAAAAAGGAGGATAATAGACTGACTCATGAAAAATTAGATCATCAGCAAGAGAGATAGGATGGAAATATCATGGATGGCTATAGAGGATGTGTCTGAGTTATGTTATCTCAGTGAGACAACCTTGAATTCTATCAAAGATGAGATGGCTGCATATGATTCAAGTGAAAAATTGGCACAAAAAATAGAAGCATGCATTCAGCAAAGAGAATATTGTCGACAAATGGAGCAAGAAAGAAAATGGGTGGAACAACAACAAGGTACATGCAAAAATGGACCTTAGGTTAAATGCATTATGTTCATTGGTTTTTATGAAGTTAATGTTAAGTTCAATTCATCTTACTCAATATTAACATTGATATTTCTGTAACAATCACCATTTTAATTATAGAGGGATGACCCTCAAGCCCATTATAGTGATGAGGATCACATTCCTTTGAGAGAAATGCATTTGTAGAATGGTATATATGTTTGTTAAGGGGTGTAACAAATGAAAGTGCACATGATAGGTTGCCTCACAAATTGATATTGTACTTCTTACGATGACTACATATTATATGCACTCTTCTTTATTCCTTGTACCTTTCTTTAAAACTTGCCATTACATATTTTGATAGTGATGTATATTGTTATTACATATAGGTTTTTGTTGGAGATGAGTGGCATAGGCATAGGCATGGATGGACCATGTTTACGTGGTATGATAGTTACTTCTTATTTACTAAAACTAGAAAGTTTATTCTTCATGTTGGTGTCTTATTCTTTCATTTTGCCGAGATTTCTAAACTACACATTTTCAAATGCAGGTGTCCAGGGTGACATGCATATGCATGCATTCATGTTATTGATGACTTCGACTTTTTTATCCATTTATAGAGGCCTAAAGGCCACAACATGAACATTGATATTGGCTTTTGGCTATTGCATTGGACACTATTTTTTATATATATACATTTTGGCATAATATGTATGACATGTTTGATGTGTGGTCAAACATATTATTTGGAAAGGAAATTTGAATACAAGTGTTTCATTTTTGGTTTGTGCTTGATACATAGTTTTTTTTAATGCACGATTCAAGCAATGGTTTGGTGGTTAATTTGAATTTAGCAATGTATTGCACAATCATGCATGGTTCAATGATGCAATGTTTTTACCATGTACTCATCGTATATTTTTTACGTGTATATTATGTGATGTTTTCAACTGGTGATCTATCATCTTCACATGTATACTTTATCTCCTTTCATTCCTTCACATGTTGGGGAAAATGTTCACATGTTGGTAACAAAGTTCACATGTTTACATGTCTCTATGTCTATATAAAAATAACTGTGGTGGGCAAGAGTACAATATAATATTTTTATACATGGCTTGTCTCTCTTACATTCTTTTGTCTCATATCATGTGGTTGTTTCTTTAGGCAATCAACACAACAACTATTTATGACTATGGCTTGTGGTTTGAGGTAGGGGAGGAAGGGTGACAAGGAATGAGGCAACACTCTAGTACATTAGAATGACCATGCCATAAGTAAATATTTCATACTTCAATATAATGATTTCATTGTTTTCATTTAAGTTAGAAAACTCTTTGTGTGTAAGGAAACTATTTGTAATTATAAAAAAATGGATGTTCTAAGATTTTTAATATTCTCTTCGACCCTCATTTATTTCTACCTTTTTCTAACTTTTCAATGCTAAAAATATTGAGTGCTATCATTGAATTTCACATGTATCATATTTTTTGTAGATGAAGTCCTAAATCAAGAAGAGAATGTGGCTACCCAGTTTCTCAAGGACACAGAAGAACTTCTCATGAGGATGAGATGCTAGAATGCAATGGATGTAGAAGAACATCTTGGTTTGCAACTATCACTAGTAGCTACAAAAAATAATCACTCGAGAGGGAAAACTAGTTTTTGACTGAGCTTCTTGATGGTACAAAGGCAAAGGTTATCAAGTCAGAAACTACGTTAGCTGAAAAGACCAGAGAGGTCGATAAATTGCACCATACACTTCTCACACTGAGGGATGACAAGATGGATGCTGAAATAAATATTGTCAATTTACAAGCTGCCAATGCCTACGCAAAAGCACTCCATGATGCAAGGGTAGAGACTGTGTGGGCCATGCACATGAAGCATGAAGGAATAGTTGCCATATATGAGTAGTAGTTGTAGATTCTAAAGGCGGAGTTTGATATCTTATTTTCACAAGCCAATGGGAAGTCTCCCAATAGATGTGGTATTCCATACATGAAAAATGATAATCAGTTATGTGCAATGACTCATGTGTCAGGTATTTCATGATGTATTCTTATGACATTGGATGGAAATCAATTGAAACACATGCTTATTCACATTTTAATCTAAAAAATTGATGTTTATTTACCACCAGTTGCTTACTTCATCTTGTGTATTTAAGTCATTTATGAACGAATGAACGACTGTGTTTAGAAATTGTTTAACCAAAAAAAAAAAAAATTACTTATAAAAATCTGCTATGTCATCTTATTGATAAACATATGGGCTATGCCATCATGGCTATTAAAACCCCATCGAGTGGCTTCCTGACCTATTTTTATAACTTATTCTAATCATGTGGCTTGTTTTTTATTTTTAAATGTAAACTGAGAAAAAATGAGTGGTAATTACAAAGTTTATAGGTGTTTTTGAAGCCATGACATTTTTCTATTAATTGTAAACTTGCTCGATCCTATAACATATAGCTGGATTATTTATGAATGTTCATAAAAGATGGTATGTATGTGATGAATGCATAAAGATGGACTTACCCTATGAAACTCCTCCATCCTTTGAAGACCAAAATCCAATCCTCTGTTCACATGTTCTAGCTTAATTTCCCTTGAATTGTGCAGATTACAAGGGTTTCCTATAGGATTGTGTCCCTATTAGACAACCAAAAATAATGTTTCAACCAAATAGAGATTATAAACCACTTCAAAATTCCACATTGAACTTACCAACATGTTTTAGAAGCCAAGAACTCATTGATCATATGCATTCTCTCAAAGATCAGTCCTTGTAGTCATAAAACAACAATGAAAGTATAGAAACATGGCCTATATATTGTTAAATTCCATTCTAGGGTCTATTTCTTTCAATAATTATCATTAAGATCTTCTCTCCTAGTTATTCACATTAATAAATCGCTCGCATAATTATCTTACCTCTCTCCCAATGTATATCCATTCCAACATCTACCAAAATAGGGGTTATGGACTGTGTAACAAAGTTGATCCTTTTGTGAACTATGAATAGAAGCTCACTACCTCTCTTGTATTCAAATAAAAAATATCCCCTATATAGGAACCACACATTCATATCTCAATCATCACCTCATCACATAGTTTATTGATATCTTAAAGTCAAAGGATTACCTCATTCTATGATGAAGACAATAATATATAGGGCCTTAAGGATTCAATGGTCCATTTTACTCTCAGTCTCACCTTGTTACTTATATTATCACAATTATTTGAAGGTTTGTACTTTCTTGACCTATACAATGACGTTTGACACACTAAACTCCAACTCTGATCTATAACCAACATTCCAATATCTTCCTTTTATAATTGTAACCTACAACCCTAAATTGGTTGTCTCCACCAATCATTCAATAACCTACAACTCCACATAAATATGAATAAATACATGGCCTCAAGGGCCTTCAAGATAAATATACATGATTCACAACAACTCAATACAGTTGAAGAACATCAACTTATATGGCTAAATTCATTCTTTATTCATTACATTAACTAACATCACAAACAAATATCAACTAACATCAAATGATTTGGAAATCATAAAAAATACATCATAGACACATTTAAACATATGCATAGGTCACTTGTATGGATAATCAACCATGAAACTTGTGCCAAGGTGCCAAATGTCTTACAAATGACCATTGATAGGTACTTTAGATAGTTACATTTATTTCAAAAACAATTCAATTTTGGTTTTTTGATCAGTTTTTAATGTGTACTCAAAAAAATAAGGGCTCAAAACTCAAAAAATATGAATAGTGACTTCAAGTTTTAACAACAGGTCTGCAACCCTATTTTTTGTACATGGAAATAAAGACTGATTGCGTAGTGTTTGCTCAAGGGGATAATATTCACAATATATTATTTTTTGATATTTAGTTTGAATCTAGTGAGTCCTTTTTGTGATGTCCCTTACTTAGGGGCTCTCTTATCTACACAAAAAACTCTGATACCAAAGACCAAAGCTCTGATACCACTGTGATATTCCCTTCAAATAGAGAATATATAAACTCATAAAACTCTGATCACAATACAAACTTGCAGAATATATTCAAATAAGCATAAACAAATCACAGTATAATCTCTTAATAACAAATCAAGATCTCATTACTTGTTCTTCTGGATGATTACACAATTGAGTCTCTGGCATACAAATTAAAGAATATTACAGTCTGGTCTTAAGACCCTGTGTTTTGCAAATCTGGGAGTGAAATCTGAATCTGGAAGGGTCTCGGCCTTTCTGTGTCGACACACAGACGCCGTCGTCGGTCGATATCTCGCCGACGTCGGTCTCTGTCGGTCGGCTTTCTGCCGACGTCGGTCCTCAGTCGACCGATGTCGGTCTCTATAAGCCCTCTCTCTGCCGATGTCGGTTCCTGATCGGATCTGTACGGACCTGTACGGACTTAGTACGGCCGCCAACTTAGCACAACCTGTCTGTTGATCCCTGATCTGGAAATCTATTGTATCTAATACAGCAGATCTCTCTCTGTATAATTTATTGAAACAAAAACATGAACTAAATCAAGAAATACCTGGAAAGCTCTGTGATAAACTTCTGTGTGAAGTTATCTCTCAACCCTGGAATTCTGTGATAACTTCTGGATGAAGCTATCTCTCAATTTGGCAATAGATCGGCTGATCTTTCACAACCTCTGAATCGCACACAATGAAGAGTTGACGTTCTCCACTGCAAATGGAATCCTGGAACCCTTGGCTCAGTCTTCACAGAAGAATTTCTTCAATTTTCAATAATCAATAATCTATGCATATTCAATAATGGCCTCCATGTGAAACCCTTATACCCTCAAAAGATATGCTTGCCCTAATTAGGGTTTTCTTAAATTAGCATTAGGGTTTCTAATTTAAAATTAGAGCAAATAATTAATAATTAATAATTAATTATTAATGAGACCAAATAATTAATATTTGATTAAATCAATCAAATATTAATATCTCCCTCAATATATGTCGGATCCTCAAACCGATCGAAGCAGGTGAATCAGGGAGTGATTCTGCACATGACCATACCAAAATAAAGGTGCTCCACTGCATATCAAATATCCCTAAAAAGTAGGAGCTCAGGCTCAATGCATCTGAAATACCCTGAATGAAAACCAAATGTAGAATTTCTGTGAATCAAAGTCAAGCCAAGCTCCATTATGACCCTCTATCCATCATATTAGCCTACGAAGGTCACATAATAAGCTAATCATCAAACCTGTCAATGTCCACGAAAAAGGGGACATGACAATCCGCCCCTCCGGAAATTGCTTGTCCCCAAGCAATCTCGAAACAATGAACTACTCGATCCACCTGGATCCCAAATGTAGTTATGCTCTGCACTGCTGTGAATTAATGCAAGTACCTGTAACATCAACGGAAGTAGAACAAAGAGGAACCCATAATCAAATTGGCGAACACAACTCAACCAATCTCTGAAATCATAACTGCCCTGGATGTGTCGATACTGTAGATTGTGTACTTGGCAACTGCAAATCCTATCTACAAAAGATGGTGTTAATCCATCCCATAACTGATCCCTCTGTAATGGTGGCACAACCAACTGTACCATACTATCAAATGTGTGAGAAGAATCAATATGGAGACTCGACTCCACTGGTATCTCAAACCCCTCAGAATTAGGTACTCCCAAGTCCTGAACCGGTGTGTCAGCCTCAACAACATGTTCCTCAGCTACATCCATAGGAACGTACTCACCAACAACACTCAAGGTACTAACCTCTGAGTCTGGGGCTGGTGAAGACCGTAAATGCTCTAACTCCATGGTCATCTCAGCCAAATGAAATTGTGACTCCTCATAAGCTAACTGCGTAGTCTCAAGAATCTCAGAAGTCGCCTCTAGCTGCTGAGTAAGCTCACTCACCTTATCTTCCTCGACCAACAATGCATCATGTGTTGTGCTACCCCACTCCATAAGATAATCTCTGTCGGCGACCAACTGCATATAATCATGTCTCAGAATCTGGATAGCCTCCCATAAAGAGTGGATCTCTGTCAAGGACAAATAACTACCTCCCTGCTCGATGCTAGTAGGAGAACCCCATCCATATACTGCTAACAACTGACGAGCATCATCGAAATGCTTGCAAGCGGTAGCAATGTCTCGCTCACTAACTCTCAGCTGACTAGACACATGGTGGCACTGGCTAGACTGTCTCCTACAATCCTCCTCTGGTGCATGGTCCAAAAGAGTAGACTCAGAATCACTGATCTCTGGAGTACTACCATCCATACTCTGTGAATCAACTCCATAGCTCATATCAACATACGGAGTATCAACCACTGTAGCATCACTGTCTAACTCCTCCATACTGAGAGAAACGGCTGGTGAACCTAAGTCCTCAAAACTGTCCACTGCAATCTCCTGAGTATCATCTGCAATAATAGGATCCTGGGACTCTGCTACAATCTCTGCCATAGTTGAGAGATCATCAACCCTCAGTGCACTAACATCTGAGCCCACCTGTACACTCTGAGTGCAAGCATCTAACTCATCATCATCTTCACTATATCCTATCTCATAATCATAATAATTATGGGACATGCTACTCTTTCGTTGAAGTGATCTGTAGTGCTCTCTCCTATGCTTAACAAAGCGATCAAAAGGCAACAACTTCTGAATTCGAGGTGGTACTAACTCCCACTCCTCCTTCGCTGTCATATACCGTGCGGGTTTGTTTTTGGATGTAGGATATGAAAGAATTTCATTCATCCTCTTCTGGGTTTCATCCAACTGCTTCAAACTGTGTTCCAGCTTCTTCATATCATTGTCCCACTGTTTCTGAGTATATGAAGGCATCATGATCCTTTGCTGATTCAATCTACCCAAACTACCCAACAAGATGGCAAGACATTAGTTCTGATGTGCCCAACAAGATGGCAGGAATTTAGCTCTGATGTGCCCAACAGGATGGCAGGAATTTAGCTCTGATACCACTGTGATGTCCCTTACTTAGGGGCTCTCTTATCTGCACAAAAAACTCTGATACCAAAGACCAAAGCTCTGATACCACTGTGATATCCCCTTCTAATAGGGAATTTATAAACTCTAAAGCTCTGATCACAATATAAACTTGCAAACAAGATTCAAACATGCATAAGCAAATCACAGTATAATTTGTCCATAGCAAATCAACATCTTATTACTTATTCTTCTGGATGATTACAAAAGATGAGTCTCTGTTATACAAATAAGGAATATTAAAATCTGGTCTTAAAACCCTGTGTTTTGCAAATCTGGGAGTGAACTCTGAATCTGGAAGGGTCTCGGCCTTTCTGTGTCGACACACAGATGCCGTCGTCGGTCGATATCTCGCCGACGTCGGTCTCTGTCGGTCGGCTTTCTGCCGACGTCGGTCCTTAGTCGACCGATGTCGGTCTCTATAAGCCCTCGCTCTGCCGATGTCGGTGCCTGATCGGACCTGTACGGACCTGTACGGATGTGGTACGGCCGCCAACCTGCCTCTTCTTAACCCCTGATTTCTGAACAGCCTGATTCCCAAATATAGATTCTAATACAAGATCTAGCTCTGTATAACTTATTGGATCAAAACTAAATTAAGAAAATACCTGGAAAGCTCTGTGATAAACTTCTGTGTGAAGTTATCTCTCAACCCTGGAATTCTGTGATAACTTCCGAATGAAGCTATCTCTCAATTTGGCGATAAATCAGCTGATCTTTCACAGCCTCTAAATCACACACAATGAAGAGGGAACGTTCTCCACTGCAATGGAATCCTGGAACCCTTGGCTCAGTCTTCACAGACCAAAGCACCAGAGGAGGATTGTAGGAGACAGTCTAGCCAGTGCCACCAGGTGTCTAGTCAGCTGAGAGTTAGTGAGCGAGACATTGCTACCGCTTGCAAGCATTTCGATGATGCTCGTCAGTTGTTAGCAGTATATGGATGGGGTTCTCCTACTAGCATCGAGCAGGGAGGTAGTTATTTGTCCTTGACAGAGATCCACTCTTTATGGGAGACTATCCAGATTCTGAGACAGGATTATATGCAGTTGGTCGCCGACAGAGATTATCTTATGGAGTGGGGTAGCACAGCATATGATGCATTGTTGGTCGAGGAAGATAAGGTGAGTGAGCTTACTCAGCAGCTAGAGGCGACTTCTGAGATTCTTGAGACTACGCAGTTAGCTTATGAGGAGTCACAATTTCATTTGGCTGAGATGACCATGGAGTTAGAGCATTTACGGTCTTCACCAGCCCCAGACTCAGAGGTTAGTACATTGGGTGTTGTTGGTGAGTACGTTCCTACAGTTGTTGCTGAGGAGCACGTTGATGAGGCTAATACACATGTTCAGGATTTGGTAGTACCTGATTTTGAGGAGTTTGAGATACCAATGGAGTCGAGTCTCCATATTGATTCTTCTCACACATTTGATAGTATGGTACAGTTGGTTGTGCCACCATTACAGAGGGATCAGTTATGGGATGGATTAACACCATCTTTTGTAGATGGGATTTGCAGTTGCCCAGTACAAAATCTACAGTATCGACACAACCAGGGCAGTTGTGATTTTAGAGATTGGTTGAGTTGTGTTCACCAATTTGATTATGGGTTCCTCTTTGTTTTACTTTTGATGATATTGTAGATACTCACATTGATTCACAGCAGTGCAGAGCATAACTACATTTGGGATCCAGGTGGATCGAGTAGTTCATTGTTCCGAGATTGCTTGGGGACAAGCAATTTTCGGAGGGGCGGATTGTCATGTCCCCTTTTTCATGGACATTGACAGGTTTGATGATTAGCTTATTATGTGACCTTCGTAGGCTAATATGATGGATAGAGGGTCATAATGGAGCTTGGCTTGACTTTGATTCACAGAATTTCTACATTTGGTTTACATTCAGGGTATTTCAGATGCATTGAGCCTGAGCTCCTACTTTTTAGGGATATTTGATATGCAGTGGAGCACCTTTATTTTGGTATGGTCATATGCAGAATCACTCCCTGATTCACCTGCTTCGATCGGTTTGAGGATCCGACGTATATTGAGGGAGATATTAATATTTGATTGATTTAATCAAATATTAATTATTTGGTCTCATTAATAATTAATTATTAATTATTAATTATTTGCTCTAATTTTAAATTAGAAACCCTAATGCTAATTTAAGAAAACCCTAATTAGGGCAAGAATATCTTTTGAGGGTATAAGGGTTTCTCATGGAGGCCATTGTTGATTATGCATAGATTATTGATTATTGAAAATTGAAGAAATTCTTCTGTGAAGACTGAGCCAAGGGTTCCAGGATTCCATTGCAGTGGAGAACGTTCCCTCTTCATTGTGTGTGATTTAGAGGCTGTGAAAGATCAGCTGATTTATCGCCAAATTGAGAGATAGCTTCATTCGGAAGTTATCACAGAATTCCAGGGTTGAGAGATAACTTCACACAGAAGTTTATCACAGAGCTTTCCAGGTATTTTCTTAATTTAGTTTTGATCCAATAAGTTATACAGAGCTAGATCTTGTATTAGAATCTATATTTGGGAATCAAGCTGTTCAGAAATCAGGGGTTAAGAAGAGGCAGGTTGGCGGCCGTACCACATCCGTACAGGTCCGTACAGGTCCGATCAGGCACCGACATCGGCAGAGCGAGGGCTTATAGAGACCGACATCGGTCGACTAAGGACCGACGTCGGCAGAAAGCCGACCGACAGAGACCGACGTCGGCGAGATATCGACCGACGACGGCATCTGTGTGTCGACACAGAAAGGCCGAGACCCTTCCAGATTCAGAGTTCACTCCCAGATTTGCAAAACACAGGGTTTTAAGACCAGATTTTAATATTCCTTATTTGTATAACAGAGACTCATCTTTTGTAATCATCCAGAAGAATAAGTAATAAGATGTTGATTTGCTATGGACAAATTATACTGTGATTTGCTTATGCATGTTTGAATCTTGTTTGCAAGTTTATATTGTGATCAGAGCTTTAGAGTTTATAAATTCCCTATTAGAAGGGGATATCACAGTAATGTCCCTTACTTAGGGGCTCTCTTATCTGCACAAAAAACTCGGATACCAAAGACCAAAGCTCTGATACCACTGTGATATCCCCTTCTAATAGGGAATTTATAAACTCTAAAGCTCTGATCACAATATAAACTTGCAAACAAGATTCAAACATGCATAAGCAAATCACAGTATAATTTGTCCATAGCAAATCAACATCTTATTACTTATTCTTCTGGATGATTACAAAAGATGAGTCTCTGTTATACAAATAAGGAATATTAAAATCTGGTCTTAAAACTCTGTGTTTTGCAAATCTGGGAGTGAACTCTGAATCTGGAAGGGTCTCGGCCTTTCTGTGTCGACACACAGATGCCGTCGTCGGTCGATATCTCGCCGACGTCGGTCTCTGTCGGTCGGCTTTCTGCCGACGTCGGTCCTTAGTCGACCGATGTCGGTCTCTATAAGCCCTCGCTCTGCCGATGTCGGTGCCTGATCGGACCTGTACGGACCTGTACGGATGTGGTACGGCCGCCAACCTGCCTCTTCTTAACCCCTGATTTCTGAACAGCTTGATTCCCAAATATAGATTCTAATACAAGATCTAGCTCTGTATAACTTATTGGATCAAAACTAAATTAAGAAAATACCTGGAAAGCTCTGTGATAAACTTCTGTGTGAAGTTATCTCTCAACCCTGGAATTCTGTGATAACTTCCGAATGAAGCTATCTCTCAATTTGGCGATAAATCAGCTGATCTTTCACAGCCTCTAAATCACACACAATGAAGAGGGAACGTTCTCCACTGCAATGGAATCCTGGAACCCTTGGCTCAGTCTTCACAGAAGAATTTCTTCAATTTTCAATAATCAATAATCTATGCATGGATACAAACTCTCTCTCATGAGAGATTCTTATACACCTCCAAAGGTGTGCTTGCTAAAATTAGACTCCCTTAAATTAGACTTCCTTAAATTAGACTTCCTTAAATTAGAACTAGGGTCTTAAAATTAGACCAAGTCTTAATTTAGAATTTGCATCCTCAAATTAGACCAAATCATTAATAATTAATTAATAATTAATTATTAATTAAAATTAGTTCAAATAATTAATATTTGATTAAATCAATCAAATATTAATATCTCCCTTAATTCATGCCCGAAAGTGCCCGAACGAAAGCCAAGCCCAGCTCCATCAAGACCCTCTATCCACCTCATCAGCCTACGAGGGTCGCATAATAGGCTAATCATCTACTCTGCACATGTCGACTAAAAAGGGGACATGACAATCCGCCCCTCCTGAAATTGCTTGCCCTCAAGCAATCGCTGAATACCCAGATCCCAAATGAAGTCTCGATCTACAGTGCTGTCAACCAACACAAACTCCAGGCCCTGTCCATCACCACTCTCATCCAATGGCATCACATCACCTCTGTTTCCTGTACGCATATCGTCATCAACATGTGACCCCCCTGTAAAAGAAAGCTGAGCCTCTACCACATGTGTTGACTCTTGAACTGAACTCACCTCAAGACAAAGCTCGTCCTCATATCTCTCCTGTGTTGGTGCCAATGTGCCCTCATCATCGCACTCTATCATGTCATGTAGTATAGGCATCTCCATCCGATGAAAAAACATATGCTTGAAGCTGCTGCCCCGTATTGCCTTAAGAATATGTGTTTTCCCATCAACCTGAAAACGAACCTCCATATCTTTGAGATGAAGAGTAACTTCCTCAAATGAATGAAGCCACTTCATACCCAAGACTAATTCTATGTCCCCCATGTTCACTACAAAATAATTAGCCTTGAACTCATAGTTGTTCAAGCGCAATGGGAGATCTCTAATCATGCGCTCACACTTAAGAGTGTGACCATCGGCTACCTTAACTCTAATCCCCTCAAAATCTTCGGTAGTGAGTCCACGCCCCTCCACCAATCTAGCATCTATGAAATTATGTGTGGCTCCTGTATCAAGAAGGGTGGTAACCTTCTGCCCTGCCAAAACTCCACGGAGTCTGAATGACTCATCCGACTGAATGCTGGATAGGCGTGCCTCCTGTATATGAAGCTCTAAATCTACCTCTACCTTATGCTCTGAAGCCTCTGCCTCCTCAGAACTACCCTGCTGTTCGGAATCTTCTGATTCTGCATCCTCATAATACGCCCACATCACACGATTTGCTTTGCCCTTAGGCCTCAAAGGGCAATCGTGATGGATATCATATGGACCTTTGCAATAGAAGCAAAGCTTCTTCCTGCGTAGATCATTAAGTGCCTCACGATCCAAAGGTGGTGCTGCTGGATTGGCCTTTGAATCATTTTTAACCCCAGATTTATCTATGTTAAAATCCGGTCTCTCTGTATCCCCGTTGGAGTGCTTATGGTCTCTAGATGAAGAAGTACCTCTGGAGTTAGATCTACTTGATGGGGCTGCCATCTCCATACTGCGCGCCTTCCTCATAGCTTCCTGTAATGAAGGAGGATCAAAACCTTTGATCCAACCTCTCAATGGTTCTGTCAAGCCCTCCATGAAGAGTACTACTAGTCGCCTCTCTGAAATGTCAGGAACCATAACTGATAACTTCTGGAAGTCACCAATGTATGACTCTAGACTGCCACTTTGGCGCAACTGTGCCAACTCTCGGAAATAGGACTCTGGATCCCTCCTGTCAAAACGCTCCACCAGCCTGTCCACAAACTCCTGATAAGAAGTGATCCGATCATGATGGAGTGTCACCATCCCATGGTGCCACCAATCGTGAGCTACTCCCTCAAGATGTAGTGTCGCATATCTGATAGCATCTTCCTCACCCATCAGTCGCAATGTGAGAAATGTATCCAGCTTACTAACCCAGGCCTGTGCTGTCACCTTACCACTACCGTCAAATGTTGCTAGTGTGAGCCTACTCGTAGCCTGCTTCAGATCATTGTTCTGGGGCCTTGGTCTCCCATTCTGTCGACCTCGATAATGTTCTTTCCTTTGTGTGAGGAATCGGTCAAAAGTAATCATCTCCCTGACCACAGGTGGTAATGACTCCCACTCATCAGTCGCTGCCCTGAATGTGTCTATAAATTCCTCCTCATGCTCTTCACCTGCTATAACCTCTTCTGCTTCCACTGATGAGTACAGAGGTATAGTCCATGGATGAAGAGGTGGAATAGGTAGGTTGGCTTGGTGATAGGTTTTTCTCTATAAGGTCTCTTTGTTGTTGGCAAGTGAAAACCATGCGCTCTCTGCCGATGTCGGTTCCTGATCGGATCTGTACGGACCTGTACGGACTTAGTACAGCCGCCAACTTAGCACAACCTGTCTGTTGATCCCTGATCTGGAAATCTATTGTATCTAATACAGTAGATCTCTCTCTGTATAATTTATTGAAACAAAAACATGAACTAAATCAAGAAATACCTGGAAAGCTCTGTGATAAACTTCTGTGTGAAGTTATCTCTCAACCCTGGAATTCTGTGATAACTTCTGGATGAAGCTATCTCTCAATTTGGCAATAGATCGGCTGATCTTTCACAACCTCTGAATCGCACACAATGAAGAGTTGACGTTCTCCACTGCAAATGGAATCCTGGAACCCTTGGCTCAGTCTTCACAGAAGAATTTCTTCAATTTTCAATAATCAATAATCTATGCATATTCAATAATGGCCTCCATGTGAAACCCTTATACCCTCAAAAGATATGCTTGCCCTAATTAGGGTTTTCTTAAATTAGCATTAGGGTTTCTAATTTAAAATTAGAGCAAATAATTAATAATTAATAATTAATTATTAATGAGACCAAATAATTAATATTTGATTAAATCAATCAAATATTAATATCTCCCTCAATATATGTCGGATCCTCAAACCGATCGAAGCAGGTGAATCAGGGAGTGATTCTGCACATGACCATACCAAAATAAAGGTGCTCCACTGCATATCAAATATCCCTAAAAAGTAGGAGCTCAGGCTCAATGCATCTGAAATACCCTGAATGAAAACCAAATGTAGAATTTCTGTGAATCAAAGTCAAGCCAAGCTCCATTATGACCCTCTATCCATCATATTAGCCTACGAAGGTCACATAATAAGCTAATCATCAAACCTGTCAATGTCCACGAAAAAGGGGACATGACACTTTTTTATTTTATTAAATGCATGTGAGACCATTACTATTGTTACTTTTTATGTTAACTAGTTTGAGGATGACATAGTCCTTTTATAAAGAGCATACTCAAGCTGTGAGTATATAAATTGTAGTAAACGAGGTTAAGTGAGATATCAAAGGAGTTGGGAACTATTTTGAAAGATGTCAGAAAGTGTATTTGGACCTATCACCTTTAGACAAAGTTGGTAAATCCCTTTAGTGATCTAAAAATTGAGGAGGACGCTTACAGACCTGTAATTGGTCATTATGCAAATATAGGAGTCCAGGAAGTTATCAAGAGGAGTATAGGAGCATTCTAGTGAAGATCAAGTGTTTCAAAAAGTTGTTTAATATTGGAACCAAGCCTAGAGAGCCTTCATAGGCTTAAGAAACCAATGATATTAAAAAAACCATAAATAAAAACTCACAAGAAGTTACTTATAGATTTAATAACTGGAGACTATGTACATAGAAGAGGCAATAACATGGATAGTGTTGTGGAAAATGAGATTAATAAATGGAATCCAAAATTTAGAAAGGTATAAGTATTTTATTCAAAGGATTTTCAACATTTGAAAATGTTTGTAAACATTTATGTGAAGTTAAAACCTTGAGATAGAGCCTATAAACCCTGTTGATAGAGTCTGAATATAAAAGGCAAAGATCTTGATAGAAAAGTTGAATGGAAGCTCAAGTGTGAAAATCTAATGGATTGAAGAGATGTATTGTAACCATACAGACCTTATGAAACTTGAAAATACTTTTAAAACCCTACATGAAGAGAGTAAGATTAATTTGAATGCCCTCGAGTCCTAAAGACACAGTCAAAGAGCATGTTTAGACACCTTGAACCTAAAGATATGTTGAAGAACCATAAACCACATACTGAGAAATGAATTAGTCAAATTTTATGATGAAATGCAATCAAGAACAAGTCAAAGTGTGAGATAATTAGCTTATTATATGCATCAATCAACATCAAGAACAACAATAAATATGTGATACACAAATATGCACTTTATTTAGCAATAAATTAAACTATTTATCACTATTGAAACATATTTTTATAAAACTATTCTATTGACTTTCAAAACTATCAATTTTATTTGATGGATTTTAGTCACCATCGATTTCATCCTCTATAACATGTATGTAAAAAATAGTTGTTCCATTCTTGAAATACTTCAGCCTGGTTGGATGAGAGGAAAATTTGTGTTATTGTAGATTGTGTATCTCTTCCACAATGCTGCATATGGCTATGATAAACAAAGATTAGAGGCTTGAAAGAGGTTGTTACAAACACTATATAGTTAAAAATACAATCTGAATTGTAGTTTGGCACTAATGAATATGTTACATACTTGATCTAGATGCACATAGACATTCGGATCATTAGACACCTTCGTTATGTAGAAATCTTCCAAGAAGGGACTCAGATACATTGGACTAGCTCTAGGAGTACCCCATAAATTAGGCAAAATAGCATCATCATGTGGCCATTGATATGACCATTGTATGTAAAAATCATGAGCAGGTATATCTATGAATGTTGTGTACTCATAGCTTGCCATCATAATGTGGTAGGTAGGATATGCCATTGTGTGATGTAGGAGAACATTCACCCATTGTAATCCATTAGACTACCTAAAATTTTTTTTGGTTCCAAGCCCCCTTCAATTGATGGACTTAGCCACCACACATGAGATTTCGTACAATGTTTGTTGTTCTACATTGAGCTGCTCTAGTACATTTGATTTCTTCCATATGAATTTATGGAATTCCTCTCGTGTTTCTAAAACATTCCCCATTTAGTTTTAATGTCATCTGCCACACAATTAAAAAAATTAATTAGAGATAATTTACAAAAATAATTGACAAACTATAGTTAATCATTCTACTTAACTATTGAATACAGAGAAGATAAACTATTGAATAAAGAAAGTTGTATGAGTTTTGTTACCCCTTCTTTATTTAATATTGCTTTAGATTGATTATGAATTTTATTGAGGGATCTATGAATCCATATGAAGGTTTATAATGCGTTTGTTATATGTTTGAGTGTAAATAATATATGTTTCAGAGTGAGAAAGAAAGGGGAGAGAGATCTCTAAGAATGGAGAAGAGAGAAAGTCTGAGAATATGAATGAAAAACAAACTCCTCAAGAAGTACATCAAGTCCAAGATAGGACTGTATTGTAATAGAGAATCATTCCATGAATACATAAATATGTCTTGATATATGATTTCTTCTTTCAATGTATATGATTGAACTAGTTTCTTGTTACTTTGAACAAGCCCTTGAGGCCATGACCATATTCATGTTGGTGTGTAATCTGTATGTTAAGGACTGTTGAGTACAGTCAAGAAAGCGTGATTTAATTGAACCATTGTTTGAGAGTGAGTAAATCCTTTGAGGTTATGACATTTGAAGGTTTAAAAAGCCTTATAGGTCTCTCAATTGATTGGTGAATGTCTCAAATAAGGAAACTTAGAGAGAGCATTCTATTATTACACCCCTATTCATAGTATTGATCATCCAAGGTATGCAAGCATCAGTTGTTCTAGTGAGGTAATTATGATTATAATAGAGATGAAATATGGTGACATTAAATAGTGTGTATATGGTAAATACCAATCATGTGTTGCTTAGTTCCTTTCTAGAAGGATAAAATTGTGTTACATAGTCATCACCTTGTTCACAATAAAAGAAACTTTGATCATATTATATGAACCCTATTTAGAAGGGATTGAAATGATAAACTATTTGAAAGATGTAAGAGAGGGTAATGTTAAAGAGTATTTAATGTGTTAAGACAATGAGAAATATTTTATAAAATCCCATGAGAAGGATGTGTTTGAAGATAAATAAGTGACATACATATACAACTGTGTATGCCCTATTTTGGGTTATACAACCCAACCAAGAAGTGTTTGAAGAATAAAGAGAGGTATAAATAAGTGTTAAGGAGTTGTAATATTGTTTGATAAAGATGAATAATGATTGATATAACCCTTTATATACCTTTAAATGCTTCTATGTGTGAATTGTTAGTCTAAACTTACAGACAGTCAAAGAAAACATGCACAATTGACTATAATTTGATTATTGTAGCCATGAAATGGATTGTATAAGAGATATATCCTATTAGGAGAGTTAGTGTAGTTTAAAAAATACCATAACATGGAAGGTTCATCCTTTGAAGAGATATGTAACTTGAGATAGTGAATTTCAAGACCCCTTCAGCTTGTGCAAGGCATGAAAACTGTAGGATTAGGGTTTGGGGTTTAGAATGAGTTTCAACCATACAAAATTGGTGAAATTTTCTAATATTAATAATTAAAGGTAATATAACTATTTATCCTAGTTTCAAACCTGTATAGTCTCCATAAGGATGGATTTTGAGTACCGTGTTGTGTTGAGGGCTTATAAGACATAATGGAGTAAGGCTAGTGAAGGAAAAGTAAATTTGTCTAAAGAAGTAGGGTAAGAAATGATTGATTAAGATGGGGGAGCTAAAAGGGTATCAAAAAATGTCAATAGTTTGAATTGGATATGTCTACATTACCCAAACCTAGGATCTTTATCAATTTGGAGGGTTAGTTGAGGGGTGACTTAAAGAAGGAAGTATATTGTGTCTTGGGAGTTATGTTAGGAAAGACAAGTGTAAGTTGTATGGCCCAAAAGGGTCCTTGAAAATGTCATAAATTATTTGAGAAGGTCTATCAGATACTCTCAACAAGGGGAAATGTCCAAAAAAAGTCTATAAGCCTTGTGAAGATAAAGTAAGGATTATGTGTAGAATACAAAGGTAAGGGGTGATCCTAGACTTGAAATGGGTATATAAAAGTATATTACGATCCTTAAAGACCATCCATGCTTTGATAATTTTTCTTTAGAACCTAAGTCTAATTTTGGTCCTTGAAACCTAATAAGGTTGCCTAAGAAAGAACTAGTGTGTGAGTTGTAACCAATGAAAGTTGAAGAAGGACTGAAAATGACATGAAATAGTTTTTGTAAAATCACAAAGAAGGATAATACATTATAAGGAAAGGTTTATAATCTTAAAAAAAAACAATATATGAAATGGTCTTGATTCCAATAGATAGATGGGACTTTGCAGGGAAAACTAAACAGGAATGTGAACTTATGAAAAGGAATGGTTTATAAGCTAAAACAAACATTGTAAGTGAGTCAGGAAAGGAAAAGTACCATCAAACCTCATTATAAATTAGGAATAAGGGTTAACTCTATCCTTAGACCCTATTTCACTTATGATAGTCAATTTGAAAGTGGAAGGTTGTTTCTCACAAAGTGGTTTATGGTTTAGATGAAAGGAATGATGTACAGACTAAGAGTGGTCATTAAAGGAGTAGATTAGCTATTGTTTAAATAGAAGGTAATCAAAAAGTGATAATATACAGCCATATTAAATAATTAACCATATTTACACATCCTAGCACCATGTTGCCTGTTTTAAGACAAAATGAATACATGAGTGTGAATAGGGATAAAGACATAGAATTGTTTGTGTCTTATCAACATTTAAAAGAGATTACGATCCTGAGAGTAACTTTGAATTGGTTCTCACAACCTCATGAATGAATATTGTATTCTTGGAAACATTTGACACAATCAAACCCAACCTTACCCTGTTTACATGATATACCTTTGATTGACTATTTTTTTATAACTATTAACCCCATAAATGAAAATAAGTGTTAATGGTGATGTTCCTTATTCAAGATAAATGGATTTTTATTTATATATATGTATATTTTTTAGTGAGCCTTCAAGTAAATATATGTGTGCTTGAATTTTGTGTACATATATAGGGTTGGTAGGATTGTGATTATAGTCAAGAAAGAAAGCTTTGGACAAACTATTTTAAGTGAAAGAAACAAGTAAGATTCATTGTGAAGATAATTCATATCTCTAAGTGAATGAGTAAGATGATTCCAAATGAAATATACTTGTGAGAAAGGAAAATTGGGTGAATAGGTTTAAATGTTAATGAAAATATACTTGGGTGAATAGAATCCCTACTAAAGTGGTGGCATGACAAACTATAGAGGTTAGTAAATACATATCTTATTTACAATCAAAGGACCTTGAACATAGTCCTAGATCAGGGAGAAACATTTCAACATGGAGAATATCATTAGAGGAAAGAATGAGCACCATCATAATTAATCTTTGTTTTGATTGAATATATAGGAATGTTTGGTAAAGACTTAGAATAATAGAGGATATGATTTGAAGACAATTAGGTTACAACACCTGTAACAAGGTGTACTATATCTTGAGGACACAGTCCCATTATGAGGAAGATAAAGATTCAATTATTTTCTTGTCTAGGTGAACATTGAATGGAAGGTTTTATGATATGATTCCAATAAAAAAAAAGATAATGAACCCATTGGATGAATTATAAGAGGTTTGAAAGGAAGTAAATGATCTCTGTGGTAGTTACAAACCTATAGGTCATAATGTTATGCATAGTGAATAGATAAAACAAGGCGTAAAGGATTATTGGAGGTGAATGAGTCACATGTAGGGTGAGTTATAGGATAAATAAATGTGAGTTAACCTTATGTTATAACCTAACTAGGGTTTAGAAGACATTTGAATGTGGAAACCCTCTCATAACAATGTGTACCCTATTTTACATAGACAGTCAACTGAGTTTCTATAGTTTCATGCAATAAATGGATAGAACAAACAATATAACCTATTGGAAAAGGTGAAGGGGATGAAAATAGACCCAAATAAGTGGAATTTATCCTTTTAAGTGTTTTATAACTTAATATATTGATTTTATATACCGTTGGCTTGTATAGTGAGCTTGAAAACCCTAGATCAGGGTTTAGCCATTTTAGAGAGTTTCAATCATCGAAAAAAGGTAAAAATTTGTAGTTTGGATTTATAAAACATGATTAAGATGATTAAAGTGTTTTTGAGTAAAAATGGGTATGGATTGTATATATTATAGCACTGATTTAAGGAAAAAGGGCTAATTAGGCCTTTAAAAAGCTATTTTCTAAAAAAAGTGCTAGCTAGAGAAGGAATTAGGTCATGAAACCTTATACACACCTTAAAATGGATACATGGAGCCTATAAGAGTGATTAAATCTTGGAAAAAATTCTTAGATATGATTATTTAAGTGGAAACCTCAGGAAAAGGGCTACAAGCCTTTTAAGGCCACATGGAGCTTAGATGGTGGAAAGGGATGTATAAGTGTGTTGGATTCCTTAAAGGAGGTATGGATAGGTATGTTTGGATCATTTAAGACCATTCAAGTTTTGATATTAAACTTCTAAAATCTAAATCAATATTTAGTGCTTGGATTCCAAAGGGTAGTGCATAGTAACAAGCTAGTGTAAGCATAAGAAGGAGGTTCTCAAAGAAATGAATTTTAAAGATAGAGAATGAGTTATCAACCACCAAAAAGAGGATAATGATATCAAGAAATTTTTTGAGGATAAAAATACACATGTACATATGCAACGAGACTATTTAGACCTCATCAAAAAGAGAAAGATTTGAAATAGAGATAGAATCATGAAGATCAAATCATCAAATATACTGTGACCAGTTGGGTTTGAAATAAAAAAAATGATGCCATTGGATACTTCTCCCCATTCCTCTCCATTAGCTATAATATCAAATTAGTTTTATAAATTGAGTTGTGGAGTGTCCCAGGCAAGGAGGTTTATCCAAAAAAAGGCTACAAGCCTTGTGTAATCTTTGTGAACTTGGGGTATAAAATGGAATGATGAGTTAGGATGGAACACCTAAAAGGATCTAAGATAGGTTAAAGAGGGTAATATGAGATTGTTCATGACAATATGACACATTCCTAGGAGTTACCTCAAATATTGATGTTTGAAACCTATGAGATATGTGTAATAGAGAGCTAGTAGAGATAATTGAATGGTAAGGAGAGAGTATTTTAAGAAGTGAGTCAAGAGTGGATGTTAGTGACATGATAAATGCCTACTGAGTCGAAGAAGTGTATCTAAAATGTATAAGGGATAGGTATATCAAGAAGAAGGCCACTAGCCCAATAACCAAAGAAATATTGTGAGAAGATAAAACCTTCAAGAACAAAGATAGCATTGAATGAGCTCTCAAATAAGACAAAATCCAATTAAGGGAATATTTGGTGATTTCTCCACTTTACCTCTACATCACTCATGGGAACATGATCGGTTGGTTCCCTATCAAGGTAACTCATGGCATAATTGGTTAAATTCCAAATTAGGTGACTCATAATAATATGATTGATTTGATCTTGGTGAAGGTACCTCATGGGAGAAATGATTTATTGGATCTCATTATAGGTAACTCAATGTAAAATGTATGGATTGCAAACTTTATATGGAAAAATGTGTGATATGGATTAGATGTATGTTATATTACATAGGCTATACTCAAATTACTGGTTCTTACAACACTAAATATATATAACTTGGTGTCAGTCTTATTTTTCCCTACACCTATTGGGTTTTTATTACCATGTTGTGTGATTTACGTGAAAGTACAAGTGACACACAATTATCGTCTTGTATTTTGTCATCCTAAGTAGCTATCCTGATGGAACAATCCATAATAAAAGATAATTTTTAGAGTGAAGGATTGGCTACATAAACCTTCCAAATCCCTTCAAAATGACCAACACAATGCCAAAATTGTATCAAAAAAATTTAAATGAAGAGTATTGTGTGTTAAGAGAAAATGTGATTCACCTCTTCATAATCAATGAGTGGTTTTTTTCTTTCTTTTTAATATATTTTTCACTTTTTTCGTAAATCTTTGTAGGATACAATTCAAAATTTGTAATAGCCATATCCAATAAATTTTCCCACCTTACCTAGGCCATATCAAAATATTTTTACCTATCTAAGGTGCATTTGGGTTATTTCCAACATGGGAAAATGTGATGAAGAGAGCATAAGAGTATCTATTAACATATTTTACATGCCCTAGAGGAATTTCCTTAACTCGATCATCAAATCTCCTATATGGAAACAAGGTTAAATTGGTGATCCTGAAATACATTTTTATTTGATTATTGTAGGTGATTTATGATTTTTATATACTAGTATGAGACACATATTTTGTTCCATTTGTATGGACACTCTTATAATGGTAATGGTTATGTTACCGCAAGAGTGGTTGGTGATGATATACATTATATTATTATTTTTGGGCATTTTAAAAATTCTTTCGTGATCCTCCAATGGGTAATATTTTATTGCATTTGATCATCTTAGTTCATCCTAGTCCCCTAAGTGGTACTCTCTTTTTATTTACATGATGAGATGAGGGAATTATAGAGAGCTTGAGTAAAAAGAATATTCCAACTAAGGGATAAAGGATGACCACCATCTCAAAATTAATATAATTAAAGATGACCACCATTGCAAAAGTAGTTGTCAAAAGTTAGTTGATGTAAAAATTAGTTGTAAAAAGAGGACTGAAGAGACTCTTCTAAGCATGAACAAGGTACTAAAGCTACTAACCAATCAAATGAACCTTAGAACTATTTAATTATTTTTTTATATAATTTTAGTAACATTATTTGTTTATATAATATTTATAAGTTTGATTTATGTTTAAAATAATGGATAGATTTACTAAATTCCTTGGGTTAGGGTTCAAATATCATTCAAAAAATCATTTAAGAGATAGTACATTTATGCAATATGTTACAACATGTGGGTAGTCTAAGAGAACTATTCACCTTAAAAAAAGGTATTTATTTTTTGTTACATGCATGTATTGTTGTTACATGCATTTACTGTTTTTGTGTTATCACTGAAACCTATAAAGGGCTACAATCAAGATGCATTATCTCTATTATGTCCACCCCTATCTTGCTCCACTGCCTTGTTAAGCTCATCATCCCATAATTTTCATTTTGGATTGTTACGAGATGGGGTTGGAAAACATGTGGTCTTCTATGACATGCTCTGATATCTACATCTATTCATATTTTCTATGAAGTCTCTCTATCTATGAGTGGAATTTCCATGCCCATCCTACACTTTTTGGAATGAATGAGGCATTAGGTGTTGTGCATTTGATATCTCCATACTCGTTACCTTATTGTAAACCTATGCCATATAGTTTTTGAAGAATGCCATAGTTTCTATGCTTCTATCCACTGCACATCTATCAAATATCTCTCGTGCTCTACATATTAAGGCCTCAACATCAACTTTGGTAGTATAAGAGATATATTCATAAAGTGAAAAGCATCTAGTTAGAAATGCCAAAAAATATGAAAAACATATGACTTCAACTAGTTACTAGACTTACAATATCATCCCCACTCAGTTGGTCTTCAGTGTCATCTACCAGATTTACTGCAACACCTTATATTTCATGGCTTGATCCTTGCATATCCATATCTGATACATCATGCATTTTGGTGTGCAAATCTCCAACATCCATGCCTTCTCCCTCATTTTCAATTCAAACTCTATTGTCATTGACCTAGGCAATGAAAATGTATTACACAAAATATAATCACTTTGAAGTTATCATTGCATACAATATGTGGGGGAAACAAAACTTACATGGTACTCAACATCAATGTTGTCGATGCTCTCATTAACACCATGCATTGTGGATGCATCCTCTACAACTACTTGAGTTTTCATCTTTCTCATCAGGTCTACCTTGAGCACATGCTTGCAAGTATATCTTTGGATTGAAAATGAGCAATTGCACATTGACATGAAGGCGTTGCATTGAATATGTGATAATACAATGTCTCATCTTTCATACTTTTCACCCATGCCATATGAGGGTCACTATTATCTAAGTTAACATGAGAATATCGAATGTTCAAAGCCCGTACCCATGAAATATTTTCATGTCTTTCTACTTTGAAGTTCCTATGGAAGCTGGTGTCTTTGCATAGCTGTAACCACCAATAATGTATGTAAAATGATGTTGTTAGTTGGTGAACCAATAAATCCACCCTATGATGTGCATAAATCCTTACTGTGCTTATGAAATGACATTTCAAATGGGAATGGTAAGATTCAATAGATGCATTAGTGTCTTTCTTGGCATGTGGAATTATCTGAGAACATCACGATCACATTCCAACTCTATATGCCCAGTGTTGTTCCTAGTATTTAACAAAGGTGGGATGAGAGGAGAAATATATTTATATAGACTTTATAGACTACATTATATCCATGTCCTCATCAGTACAACTATGAATTATGAACCCCAAGTCCTAAAACATCACACTTTTGACGTCATCACCTTTCACCTTTACAATCAAATTCTTCAACCACGTGTGATGAACATACCAAATGCATAAGTAGACCTCACAATCAAATGCTTCCCTGAATAACACAATAGTTTTGCATAAGTAAATGGAATAAGGTGGGGATGGTGTCTATGGACATACAAATATGGAGTCTATGATGCATGTAGGAATAATGTTGACATACCTAATACATTTTATCTTCACACCGACATCATCGAACATGAAGACACTAATTGTCCATTCAATGTCTTTTAAATTCACTCTTTGAAGAAGAATTTGCATCTATTGTCTTATGTCTATAGTACATGACCGAGACATAATGACCCATGCAATGAGAACACCTTTGAGTTTGGAATCAAACACCGATAGTGTGTACAATTGGAACCATACAAAAAAATAATAAAAACATTATAATAACTAATATTATTATAGACATCAAAACAACTAATATTATCAACTACTCTTACAAATATTGGAACCATACCTTCATTTCATTCATCCCAAATGTTACATCCATCACCAATAAGCTATGATTCCTAAATCTCAACAACCATTCTAGCTATTGTGGGAGTTGGATGCCCAAGATGAAGGGGATTTCCCGATCCCCATCAAGCTCTCCCCCATTGTATCCTTTATAAAAAAACCACTTATTGAGATTTACCAACACCCACTCCTGAACACTTGGTACATCATCATCATTATACACATATTTTACCTCCTTGGTCAATCTCTCTCTATTATATATGTCATCCTTAGTTAAGAAATCATCTTACTCTATTTCACCACTAAATAATTTTTTTTTTCATACACCATCTCCTAGTGTTTAAGGTGGATAGCATCAATATCCATTACCAATAATATTATCCTATGAACCCATTCATTAAGTTGGGAGCTAATGTGAGGAGCAAAAAACATTTCTTGCCCTTGAATTATTCATATTAGTGGTCATGGTAATAGTTGTACTCATTGTTCATGTGTTCTACTTGATTGTATGTGAGAAACACATGATCAGGTCTATAGACCATGCATCATGTGCTAAAATGACAAAAAAAAAATTGCACCTTATATGCCTTCGACCTGGTTGGCTACCCTTTCTAGACTTGGGCATTAAAGACTTGTATTTTGGCATGGTATAAATTTACTAAAAGTCATTAGGGCCATATGAAAACCAATACCTACATGATTATGGTGAACAAATAAATAGTCATGCAAGATGAAAAAAATTGTAAATGAATGGAACATAATAACATCTGAACAAACACCATCTTACAATCTATAGTCTAAGGTGACTCACATGACATATTCAAAGGTTGTGGTGATATTGATATCATTTCCATCAAATCTAAATTTCTCTTGTGATGTGAAACATGAAATTTGTAGGGAATAATGCCTATCTTGATTTTCCTTTGATGAAGTTGTCAATAGTTTCTTGCTCAACCTAGGCAAAACACAAGTCTTTCTCGTTAATGTCAAGAGAATTGGCCCACTTGATACAACTACAATTAAATGAACCATCGTATGGCTTCCATAGTTCAAGGTGCATTATGTTTTTCCCACCTTTTTCCCATCTATTGCAAACTACAAGGAGAAAATTTTATTAAAAAAATTAGAAATGGACTTTTCATATCAAGTGAATGCAAGTTTCCATGTATTGGAAAGGGCTTTTTCTTTTTGATTGAATGCCATACCAAAAATAAAATCCATGAACTAAAAATAGAAATTAAAATATGAGAACTCAAACCACTTAATAAAAATATGACAAAAATTATGAACAAAAAGGTTATAAGAATGTACAAAACCTCATTGAAATCAATATAAAAACCCTTCATAAAACATATCAAAATCAATGCATCAAAACATAGAAATAGATAAAATAGTGCATGCATGAGGTAGTTACATTTATAAATGATCTTAATTAGCAAATAATAAATGCATGCATGTGGGTTGAGCGTACGAATGCAATTTTTCTATGAATCCCATACCTTTAGGAAAGGGTTAAAAAAAGAAAAATTGATTGGAAGCCCATAAAATGAAGATAGGGATTTAAAAATAGGGAATTTGATACGAAGCCCATAGAATTAGGGGAGGGTAAAAAAAATGAAATTGCTAATAATCCCACATGATATTCTTATTTTCCATCAACTAATTATTTGATATATTGAATTAGAGGCATGGACATACTGGTATTTATGGATAGCATGTGAAAGGAAATGCTAGTAGGCAACACAAGAAAAATTTGTATGACATGTGTGTATTACAAATTATATGAGCCCGTATGGGATGCAATTTGTCCAATTCAATTGTAATGCTAGGTTACCTTATCACCCACAACAAAGTCAGGGCATAAACCATATTGAGTTATTATAGGTTTAGTGTAGCATAATAGGCTACCAGATTTATTTAAATGATTTCCTTATACACCACCACTATCATAATTCCCATGTATTGGACAACAATTTTTATCCCCTAAATTTAGGGAGGCCCATGAGATGACATAACATAATTATGAAACTAATTGAAAGTTTTTTCTTCATTACATGTACAAAATTATACAAAAAGATGGCATGATCAAAAATCTTCTTCTTCATTACATGTATAAAATTATACCACTATCTAATGTCAGTTATTTACAACTAGTCTGAGTACCATCATGATCATGGGAATTTATATCATCCTCAAATTCTTCTGATGGTGTTGTAAAATGACTTCTTCACCACATTGTTTCTTGGTATGTAAGGTCATCTAACACATGTTCAAGATCTAATTTAGAATTTGAATCCAGAGAATTCCACAATTGTACACAATTATCATGAAGACTATCCCACATTAAAATTTGAAATCTAATCACAAGGTGATATTTATGAAATAATCTCTCTAGAAAGAATATTGCATAGCTGATTTTATCAAAGTACATGTCAAACTAGTTTTTCATCATGGGATTCAAAGATATTCCATGCTACAGAATAATTAATTTTGATAATAGATTAGACTTAAAAATTATATCCAGCATTTCCATTTTTCAACATGAGAAATTGACTTTTAATAGCTCCAAAGTAAAATCATTATTAGTATTTCACCAAATCCTAGTAATCTGATTTGCATGAGTAGTCGAAGAAGGTGGTGGCCGACGAAAAAATTAATTCAATTTGACTACAACTTGATCTAGATCTCTTCTTGTTACATCTATGAATTAGATTAATTAACTCCATAAGTGATTGGAATTCCAACTGGAGAGGGGTTTTGAAAACAACAACATACTACAAACAAACACACAAACCACATTGGATGAGAATATAAATGATGAAATGACCAAGCATTGTGTTTGTGTGTGAATGCACATTTATGTACGTGCACACTCCTCAAGGGCATATATACACATGGGTTGACCTTAAAATAAAGTAAAAGGTGAAAATTAAGGCACAAAGGACCCAAAAATTAAGGGGATAGTCATATGGGCTAACCAAGGAAAATATACTAATACAATATTTTGGACATTTTGAGAGCATTTGGAGTTGCATAAAGAAAAACAAATAGTTAGTATTTAGGTTTTCATACAATTTTCATCTGATGGATATATTAATATATGAAAATAGTGTTCACAAAAATTCAAGTTATGAGGAAGACCTAAGTTAGGGGATGATGACATAAGGCCCCCAAAAAGGAAAGTCTACTAAAAATATCTAAATGTATGCACATAGACCATATGTGATCAAACATGAAACATACCTAATGTAAAAGGGTCTTGTACTAGAATTAGGTATCTACAATAACACACAAATATAAAAGGAGAGATGGGTCATCAATTTTAAATCATATCATTTATAAATTATATAAACTAACTAATAGAATTCATATGATCATATATGCTGATTTTGTTTTAATATCACCATATCGTTGTTGTTATGTGTTAAAACTATGAATATAAATATTGTATATTAGCAAACATAATGTAGGTTAAAATGAATTCATTCAAAATTACATTTCAAATAAGACATGGTAATATAAAAAGGGGATATTTAACATAAAATACAAGAGTTCAATTTTTAAGATATTTCTCCTAACAACTTATGATTGTTAAGTAGAATAATGGGTATGTTTGTGCCTCTAAAATTGAGGTTGGAGAAAAGAGTCTAAATCTGAACAATGAAATAAAGAATTGTGTTGACGAATATTAAGGAGGCCAACTCTATGTTGGGTTATATCTCTAATGAATATATCTACACATCTTTGACCTTCATAATAAATAAGATCTCATATAGAGTAATGATTTCCTCTAAAGAGGTAATAAAACCTTCCATGAATGTCATAATAAATTGAAAACATATATACATAATGTTCCTTTGACATTGGTTATTTATTAAAAAATTAAAAAAAATATTGATGTGTGGAATAAAGTGATTTGACTTCATGAAATGTTGATGAGAGCATACTATTGATTGCCCCAAAACAAATCTCAATCCAAAAATAAGAATGGTGTATTTGGGATTTTTAATAAGCCCATCTTCTATTTGAGGATAATGAAGAAAGTAGTGATGATTTTTTTTATAATAGTTTTAATGGTTTTTTTAAAAATTGATAGGAGAGTTATAATTTAAATCTTGATGTAGGATGAATCGAACATGAATATTTCATTAACATAAACATATACTAAATCGACTCCTTGACTCAATAATTAGCAGAATATTCAAGATTTATAAAAATGAGTGCAGTAAATATTTATCACATATAAATTTAGTTTCAATTAATTTTATCACTTGGACTATTATAATCTATATAATTATGATGAAATTATAAAAGTGACATTAGAAGAACCTAACTCATATATATATTGAAAATATAATTAATATTGTTGACAAAACAAAACAAGAACAATTTTCTAATTGTGTAAGAAACATTTGTAGGGAATTATAAATTGGGAAAAAGGTAATAAATGGTGGCCAGTCAGAATAAGAGAAAATAAATGGCATCTTAATCATTTACATCATTTTGTTTAGGAAGGTGTTATGGATGAGAGAGACATACATAGAGCTTGTTGTCATTGATTTAGATGATGTGAAATTGAGTCAGGACAAAACCTCATGGGTATTCATGTTACACATCTATCCTTTTTATATATTTGTTATAAAAATAAAATAAAATATCAAATTTGACCTCATCCCATTTATTTTAAATCTATTCTCAAATTTTTATAACAATTTTAATATACAGTTATCATCAATAATTGCAATATAACCCCTAATTCAAAAATTTGACAGGGTATTGTCCTAATTTTAATGTTTCAATTGTTTTATTTAATAGATTAGTTAAAATCCATAGAATAGGCTTATGGAATATTGTATCCTTAACATCATCAATAATCAAAGACAACATTAACAAAAATTTCATTATTTTTATCGTGTTTGCAGAAACCATACATTTAACAAGAGATTTAAGGAATTTTCTTGAATTTACAATAGCAGTATATTTTAAAAAATATTCATATTTTTTTCCATGTATTTATAGAGATCATACGTATTTAACATAATATTTTGAATTCTACTACCATGTATGCACAAAAATGAAGCATTTGACTAAATCTTTTGAAGTGGTTTACCCCGTATATATAGAGACTATATATAGGATGACATCTTTATAAATTGCACCCAATATGGTCTGTGTTTTAGAATTTTTCACACTTATTTATTTTAGATTGGGAGATTAACCCACACATTTGATGAATTAAATAATAATTTGAAGAATTAAAGAGTAAGAGGACAAACTTAAGGCAAAAGTGTGAAATTGGCAAATTTTGGAAACAATAGTGTCTCAGTGGTAGGAGAGAAACAACATAATATAGGTTCTAAGCTCCATTAGAAGCTCTAGAAATAGAAATGTAGTTTATTTAAAATCAAATAAAGGTATATTGAGGGCTTGTTGGAAAAAAATCACATTGAAAACGACAAAAAACCAATCATAAAAGGGATGTGGAAACATTATGGAAGCTTAGTGATATGAGCATTTAAGTATTATTATAATTTTAGTGCATTCAGAGATTGAGAGGGAAATTTTAACACAATAGTTTCTAGAAGAATAGAAGAAAATCAACACAATAGAGGAATCAATAGAATATAAAATTTAATAGCCTCTTTCCTGAACAAAAACATGCACAACAGTTTATAGTTTTCAAGATAATAAGTTAGAACATATGTGAGAATAAAAACTCAGTTCCTACTAGGTAGCAATGAACTCAATATTGGTATATTTTTCAATGGTTTTTGCAATTTATCATTATATATAGGACTACCTCATTTTTTTAATAAACATTTCTTGCAAGTTTCATTGATTTTGTATGATCATTTTTTTTTAATTTTTCTTTTTTATTCACACCTTTCCTTTCAATAACAATTTGATTATTTGCAGATCATGGGCCATGGCCATTTCAATTTTCATGTGAGCATAGTATTATCTGGCACCCTCTCCATGGTGTCCCAGTTGGTTGCACCACTATGGTGCTTCTAGGGTCATATATCCCTTGGATACCTAAAATAGGGTGAATTCATTTATCTACCAATAAATTTTCTAGATATTCTCGATTAATTAAATTGATATTTATTGTAGGTCCCAGTTCTTACTTCTGGTGCATGGTTATATAATAACTCAATTGATTTATGTGACAAGTCCCAGTTTTTGCTTACAGTATATGGTTACATAGCTCATAAAATCATTGGACTGAAATAATTATTCTTCTCATCAAAAAAAACATACTCAGTCCTCCTTTTCACAAGAAACAAAGTTTTATTGTTCAAACACTGAATATCCTTTAACAGATGGTCATTTTAAATGACAAAAGAAAGCAAATCTCAATGATACCTTATCAAAATGGTAGTGCATATGACCTTGCATAAAACCGAATCCCTAACTTATTTAGGACAAATTCATTCATATTTGTGATCATGGAAGGTCAAATATGAGGCTTGGTTTGAAGAATGAAAAATTCTTTTTTTGTTTTCATATTACAAAATTATGCTAGAGTAGGGAATATTTTTCTTACATCCCAACCTCCCACCATTGATGATTATATTCATGAGGTAATGCTTATATGATTTTTTTACTAGCAAAGTGCCCATCATATTCCATGAGTTTGTCAGAAATTTCCAAATAACTATTATCCATTTTCAAGATTATGAATGATGGAAATCTAATATAAATCCTTATCTTTTTATAAATTTATCTAGTCCCTACAAAAAATGGTAGTATGATTACATATTTAAGGTTTTGAACTAACTAAATCTATCACAAGAAAGCTTAGTAGTCATTTAAATTTTTTTTTTTAGGTGTTCTATTTGAGAAATATGCATCACTTCTATCCATGTTGAGAGCTGTAGATGGACTTGGTCTTGATGTCAAACACACAGTTATAAACTTATTCAATGGGTTCAAACTCAATATTTTTCAAGAAGAGGTATTAAACTTTTACTCCCCTAAGCCCTGTAGTGCTTGTTAGCAAGGATGAAGAGAGACAATAGATATTGAGCTAGATAATGGTGCATATGGACCTACATAAAACTAAATGCCTAACTTATTTATGATAGATTCATTCATATTTGTGATCAAAAAAGGGCAAGTGGACATTGAATAAGCTAAACAAAGAAATAAATCCTAAAGTTTTTAATAGATGTGAAAAAATTGAATCCATAACTTATTAACATAGACAAAATCCCTAATATATGAAGCAATAATAGGTAAGGGGAAAAAAAGAAAATGCTTCAGATCTCCATATTCTAATGAAAAAGAAATCAACAAAAATGTAATGGTGTTAGAAAGGATGAAGAGACACCTAATATGTTTCTTAGCAAGGATGAACGATCATTGAGAAATTACTATGTAGAAATATCATTGAGAAATCTTATTACTTTTTGTCTATCAAAGATACTTGATATGCTAGTTAAACACTACCAGATGAAAATGGGTGGAAGCGTTGAATGAAGACAAGATATGGGAACTAATTTATCTTATAGGGAAGGCTAGGGGAATGATGGAATCCTAGAGGTTACAACTACAACTACAATGGAGCTCCAACTTTTGGGTAGTAGAATGGAGGTAATCTTGAACCTGGTCACCACAGAATGAAATGGGCATAGGAATGAAATTAAAAATAAAATGGGCTAAATTTAATATTCCTACCCAGTTGTAGTTTCCTACCCAGGTAACTACTTATGACTATGTAGGTTAGTTAAACTGGTTACCATGACTAGGCAGTTAATTAAAATGGTCACCGTGACTATGCAGGTTAACTACAGGTAGGTGACCATCATTAAGCTTGAATGACAATGTTTATGTTGATAAATATATTCAATGGAAATGGTAATGACTATTTTATAGTGACCAACACATGCTGAGAATTGGCACATGTTGGTTAAGCTCATCGCTTAGAACATGGTCTGGGTCTTTTTGTGTCACCAACCTTCATTCCTTATGAAGACTTTATTTCTAGCATAGAAGTAGGGATTAATAATAGGAAGTTGATGTGGTAGAAGAAGTTAGAGCGGAGTGATCCTTGGTGCTAAATAAAGCTAGATAGCCTAAAAGAAATATTACCAAAGGGGAACATTATGCTTTTAAATGCCTCAAGAATAACAAAGATTTAATAATTATCAACGTTGATAAGGGTAAAACCAATGTATTTATTGATAGGATGGATTATACATGAATATGCTTGAGCATTTAAATTATAACAAAAACTATAGAAAGGTCATGAGTAATCCTTTAAATAAAGTAGTGAACAAAGTCTCCAAAGTGAATAAGAATTCCTCTTTGAGTGATGTAGACAAATTTTGATTGATCCTCATGACCTAGTTACTCCATGAATTTATGGATCTCCTAAAATTCATAAAGATGATGTCCCCCTTAGACATATTTTCAATACTAGAAACTCTCTAACCTATTCTCTTGTGAAGAATTTGGTTGGAAAATTGAAACATTTAGTGGGAAACTCATCTTTTATAAAAAAACTTAGAACATATTTTTTGCAAAATAAAAAATCATAGTGTTAATGATGGTGACATATTGGTCATCTTTGATGTGGTCTCACTTTTTAACAAAATTCTTCTTAATGAAACAATAAATGTTATTTGTGGCATTATGGACCCACAAACTACTGATTTGGTAGAATTATGCCTAAGATCAACATTTTTTTCCTTTAAAGGAGAGATTTTTGAGCAAACTAATGGTGTAGCAATGGGGTCTCCATTATCACCCATTGTAGCAAACCTATTTTTGGAACATTTTGAAGATGAATCCCTTGCTCCATACTCTCTAAAACCAAAATGGTGGGATAGATTTATGGATGACACTAATGCCAAATAGTCACACGAAAATGGAGAACTTGATAATTTTTTATCTCATTTAAATTGAAGATCAAAACAAATCCAATTCACTATGGGAAAAGAGGAAAATAATTCACTAACTTTCCTTGATGTTCTCCTTTCAAATAATTCATATGAATCTTTAGCTCATGGAGTGTATATAAATAAGATGCATATAGACCTTTACTTACAAGCTGATTCACACCATCATCCTTGCCATAAGAATGTAGTTATAAACTCTTTATCAACCAGAGCACTAAGGATCTTATTTTTTGAACACCTTTTATAAGAAAAATAATGTCTCTTAAATGTTGTTACAAAGAATGGATACAAAAGATGGGAAATTGAAAAAATGTTTCACAAAGCATCTCATAATAATCAAAGGATCAACAACAAAGAAACAAAAAACCTGAGAATCACCATTCCATATATTAGAGGCATGTCTAAAAATATTGTAAGGATAGTTAGAAAACTTGAGTGTCAAATAAAATTCAAAAATTTGAATGTAATTCATATTAATTTGGATTTAACAAAAGATTATTTAGATCCTAATAAACATAAAAGGATTTTATCTTGTTTCATGCTCTTGTGGGAAGCCATATGTGGGAGAAACATGGAGATCACTCCAAACTAGACTTAAAGAACATTCTCAAGACATTTTTCATTATCACATTGTTCACCCACACTAGCTGAACACTCTCATGTCACCAAACACCATACATGTACAGATGAAGCAAAAATTATTATCAGAGAAGATAATTATTTAAAGAAAAAAATTAGAGAAACCATTGAGATATAAAAAAAACCCACAAATATGAATAGAGATGGGGGATGTGATATTGGATGGTCATGGATACATATTTTGAATTTTATAAAAGATAAAATGTGAGTGTTATTTATTAATGCATTTTGGTCGGTTATACTTATTGGTCCAACCACCTTGGATAATATATGAAGTTGAATATTTATGGTGATTGGCAAGCTGATTTATCATTGCATTTTTCAAGACCTTATCCCTTGAAGATGGATACACTTATTGTATCTAAAAAATTGGACCTATTAAATCTATACATGGAGTAACTAAATTTTTAAACAACATGCTTTTACATGTACTACTTACTATAGTCACATCAATCCTAAATTGAAACCCATGCACAAATATATTTCCAACACCATGGATCTACACACCATTTTTCACCCATTTCTTTTGAATGAGACTTAGATACCAACACCATTCATTTTAATCAATAAGCTCATATTCCTCAGAAGGCTAGGAATGTCTAAAACCACAAGGAGATTCCTAAAATTTAGATTCAATCATCCTCTACCAATGGCCATGTAGGTTTAGTTATATTCTATAAATACATCACCACCATCATGTTTTCATGTTCATATAACCTCTCCCTTAAAAGAATCATATGATAGTGGGCTCAAAATTTAACCAACTACATGAATCATTGCATGCATGTTAGTTTTAGGCTATGATATATATGTCTCCATATCCATCACTAGTGACCTTATCACTTGAGGATTAAACAACATCTAGTGTTTTTAACTTTTCACATTTATCATTTTAAATTCATTATCTTTATATATTTCTAACACTTCTTAAACTATCTATCTAGAGTCTTAGATCTACCAATATACATCAAGCACTTATGCTCATTCTTCTATTTTCATCTTTCTTGAAAGTGACTTCACAAGTACAAGTAGGCTAAATTTTAGTGGTGAATATTCATTGATTCACAAATATTTTGATTTTTAGATTTTGGTTTTGGTAAATTTTTAGGGTCGACAGATGGGATCAGATCATCAAAATTTTAAGAATATAAATTATTTTAGGAGTTATCTCACCAACCCTTTACAACATTATCTTTGAAAATAGTTTAATTCACCACACACACACACACACACACACACACACACACACACACACACACTCCTCGATCCTGATATCAAACAAGACAACACCTCTAAACCTCGATATAGCCAAATGAAAGTGTTGAATGACACTATTGAATGATAATGTCGAATGACACTATTGAATGGTAGATCTGATGATAGTGTCGAATAGAACTATAAAAACCTTCACCATGGTTAAACCTTAATGGCATGGGAAGAAGAAAGGAAAATTAAAAAATCAAGGACTGTATTCCCAAATCTTACTAGGACCAGGTGGAAAAGAATAAGGAACCCAAAATTTAAAACCTTGAAAGATAACCATTAAATGTACCTCACATGTTGGAGGATATCGAAGTGACTTTCAATAGAATGTTCAAACAAAACACTGCATGTGCACCTTTACATTTGTCTGGCTATCCTATAAAAACATGAAACTCACATTTTGTTAAAGGGGAGTTTTTTGAATATGAAGAGAAATCAAATTTATAAGGGGTTTATAAGGGGAATTCAAATTCCATGTGTCATCACTAAGAAAAAAATGATGGTGCATCTTCTCTAAGTATTGCCTTGATTTTAAAAACTAGTTGATACAAAAAAGATTAAATAAGGAACTAGTGAAGCTATCTCTGGTAACCATGTCATGGATCCATCAGATAGCTTCAGAATGCATTAGAATCATATGAGCTAGTTAAAAAAATGGTCAATAATATCTATTGTGAAGATGCAAGGCATGATTTAGATGACATGGATAATGAACAACAAGAGAGAGTAATTGAACAATGATCAAACAATTAAAGAGATGAAACTTTTGGTGACATAAAGATTAAACTATTGTATGGAATTCATGATTAGGATCAGTCTAATCTTGAATTCAATACAATAGTTCAATCTTTATATCACTAAAATTTTCAGCTTTTTTATTGATTGATCATTTTTCAATTGCCATCTCTTGTTGTTCGTTATCCTTGTCATCTAAATCGTGCCCCACAACTTCATAATAGACATTTTGACCATTTTTTTAGCGAGCCCATATGATTTTAGATGGATTTTAGAGGTACCCAATGGATTCATAACATTGGTTACTAGAGGCAGTTTGATTAGTTCCTATTTTTTTTTTTTGTATCAGTTGGTCTAAAACAATGGCATTACTTACAGAGGTGCACCATCATTTTTGATAACTTTTGACATATGGAATATGAATTCCACTTATGAGCCCCTTGTAAATTTTATTTCTCCTCATATTCAGAAAGCTCTCCTTAAACAATGTGAAATTATTATTTCTATAGGATATATCTAGATAAATCTACATGATATTCGTCTAATCATTGTATCAGTTATGCATCTGGAAATGGTTATTGTATGGTCTTCAATCTGCACATGCTTAGCATTTGTTAATGGTGAATTGTGGTAGGTGGGACCAAGTGGGGACATGAAATCAAATGAACCAAATGAGGGTTGAGGCCATAATTTATAGCTACATGTGGAGGTGACTTGGTAACCTATAAATAGACTGGCTACACCTGTAACCCTTCGATCTAGCCACATGCATATAATAGAACTATTTGGTTCAACATCTTGGTAGAACCATTTAGTTGAGCTTCCTAACAAATCCATTCAGATCATCCAACTAGCAGATCTATTTGGTGTAACTTCTCAACAAAACCATTCAGTGTAGCCATTCGATAGAGTCATTCAACCCAACTAAAAGGGTTCTACTAAACAACATAACTAATGATATAACATAACCAAAGGGGCTCTATCAAAGGGTTCAACTTGGTCATTTAGTAGAGCCATTTGGTAGAACCAGATGATTATGTCATTAATAGACCTGGATGGATTTACCATTAATAAAATCATGTGGATCCATCAACAACATAGCCAAATGTCTTTATCATAGGTAGATCCAAATGGCTCTCCCGTTACCAGAGCTGAATAACCCTATCATGGGTAGAGTCGATCAGTGAAGCCATCATCTCCACCTATGGTTGAACCATTCAGTTGGCCTACTAAGTCATTTGATTGATTGAAATATGTCTCAACAACAAGATGAAAACTTGAAATATTTTACCTCTTAGATGGAACCTATTGACATAAAATGTAGTTGGGTAACTGGGCAAATTTTTTGGACTTGTTGATTTGCCAAGGCTACAAATCAGATTTGCCTAAATGAATCTATGGGGGTTTCAAATATGGGCTCTTAAAATTTACCCTATGTACAAGGCATAATTTTTTTCTAATATGTTTTCATATACTTGTACATCATTTCCTCTGATAATATATTTGTGGCTACATCTTGCACTCTTAGATCTAATTCAGTACTAATCATAGTTGTCACTAGATTGTCCCACAAGTTTGGTAAAGAGTAAAATAGTGTGATACACATTTCTTAATCATTAATGTTAATATATATGGATGAAAATGGACTTATAAAAGTTTATAATAGTGTGATAAATTTTTTTTCATTATTCATGTTAACATATATGGATCAAAATGGACTTTAAAAAGTTTTGAATTTGTTTACATGCTCTACAACTTCTTCACCATCATTCATTAATAATGCATACAACTTCTAATGTATGAATATTTTGTTTACCAATGACTTCACCTAGTATAAAATTCCTAACTTATCCCAAAAAAGATTTGCATTATTTGCAATAGAAACATTTAGTAACACTAAATTAGAAAAAGATAATCTGATGGAGCTTCTAGCCTTCCTATCAACTTTTTCCTTTTATTTTAGTTTCATTCCCATGGGTTTTGTGTCTATTATAGTAATCAAATAATTTATATCTATTTGGATATCTTCCATCTATATTTTACATAACAAAAAATATTAACCACTAATTTTATCAATATTTATCCTAGTGATTCAAGCCATTTTATTTGCACAAGATTTTTCTAAAGAAATACCACTTCAAGGAAACTATTTATCACAAGTTTTGCCAAATTTTACAAAGATTAAAACCAAAAATTGATACCAAATGTTTTGAATAAGCCTATGTAAAATAAATGAATATAAAGAAGAGATATGCTATGTGAAACTTAAACATGCAAATATAAATAAAAGTACATAGATAAACATTACTTCAATTGGGAAACCCCTTTTGGGTAAAAAACACAACACAATAACCTTGTTGAGTATAACATAAAGTGATTTTTTTATAATGCTACACCAAGTACCAAGGTTATATTCACTTTCATACAATGATTTACTATATATTATAATGCACACACTTGACCATATTTATTCATCATTTAACTATCATACATAATCCTAGGAAGAATAGTGTGATTTTATATAGCACCCACTTTTTAATGCCCACAAAATAGGGGAATCTGCATTCACCAACTACTAAACCAATTGATCAATGTGTAATGATCCTTAATGACTCTATGCCATAGAAACACCTATACATTTAAAGAACTTATTTACTTTGATAGATACAATCATAAGAGTGTATGAAATACATTAATATATCCTTCATTTCTTGATATGTAATGAAACTCCTCTTATCACCTTATTGAGACTCAACCACTACACTCCACTTTGAAATATTCTATAGTGTAATGAACTATGTAGATAAACCTACACATTTTTACCATCATTCCTTCATACTGTAAACCTTGCACAACTGTCATAAGTAGTCTTTGCTTACATAACCAAATTTTATTGTTCAATTAGTTTACACAACATCTTATGCAATCAGTACTTACACAAATAACTTACGTAGAACCTACCATATGCATGGATACCATTACGAAAATCCATGAAAGTTTGAAATATTTATCAACATGAATCCACTTCTAGGTAGACTAATCATGTTTGTAAAAATGATATGATTGAGAGACTTAGAGTGTCATCACAAGGGGCATAACAGATTAATAACTTTTAAAAAATTAGAAAAGCTTTACCTAATTTTTTTACAAATCAGTTAATATTCTAATGATAATTTAGATATTTCACTTGAATGTGTTGATTAGAGAGTAAGTGGTAGCCAAGCCATGGTTATACTAGTAAAATAGGGTCTTCATAGGAATCTTTCAGTCTACCCACCACCTAGAGGGTGATTGGATTCCAATATTATGGATATGCTCCTTTAGGATAGTTGTAAGTTGGGTCCTTCTAGATCCTCCCCACTGATCTCCTTATTAGGCCCATGGCTATGAAGCTAATGGTTGGCATTGTTCAAGGAGAAGGTGGTGGATTCCTTCACTTTGTTTGCAATATACTTCAAAAAAATCATGAAGATGGGAATGGCTATATTTCAATAGAAATTGGTTGATATAAGATTCTAACAAGGGAAATTCCATCACAAGACCTTAGAAATTTCTTTAAATTCAAGCTAAAAATGTCTATCTAGAGTTTAAACACCTTTATTGTTTGTTGGATCATTTATAAATAAATCATATGCCATTAGTTAAGTCACTGTAGACTCTCCCCACTAGCAGTCTCCTTTTTACGGATGTAGCTATGGAACTTATGGTGGGAACTGTTAAAGGATTATGGGATTAAGTCCTTTTCAATGTTCCTGACATCTTTTTCCTAGTTATAAAGCTTATGAAGGTTGGTCTAGTTATGCATTCCCAAACAATAGTAGATATATTAATACAAAATAATGAGAATCCCATCACCTCAAATTATAAATTTCCCCATCCAAATAGGATCCATATGATGATTTTAAAAAAAAAAGATAATGATGGGTGGGAGCTAGTATTTGATATGATGGATTTGTTTGTACTAGTGATTGGAGTGACAAGCTAGATGATCTTATGCCTATGCCATCTACTCTGATTGTTCCCATGGCCTTTACATGTTCATGTGCCTTGGTATTTAGCGTCTTGATGGGCTATTTATTTTGTTTCATAATATGCTTAATGTTTTTTATTGAAAAGTTGTATTCAAGCCTTTATTTAACTTTTTTTGGTTAAATAAATTTGCTAAAGACTCTTTCAATCCTTATGATGGATATAATGTTTTCTTTCTAAGTGATTCCATTCAACTCACTTTTTTTTTTACAATTAAAAATATATAATCTTGCATGAAATTATTAGAAAATGCTAATGTATATTCTAGGCTTAATTTGAAGCTCAAGTGAATAAATTAGAATATGTATAAAAAATAGATACCTTATAAAGAATTAAATAATGTAATTAAATTTAGATAATATTTATCTTAAATGGGACTTTTGTTATAAAAAATACATACCTATTAATTTTTAGTTAAGAATTAAAAAATGTAATTAAATTTAGATAATATTTATTTTAAAGGGGACATTTGTTATAAACCCACATTTTTTTAAGCAAACATAATCTTCTACCAAGAGAGCTCTGTAAACTCAAATCACTTAAAATGAGTTTCTACTACTTCCAAATTTTGTAATGGATTCATATATGAAATCAAATATATACATTTTCCCACAAATCATTGGATCTCTCTTGATTTTTAAAAAATTGACCTTTTACAAAGGGATTTTTTTTCCATTGCAACAACAAATAACTAAACTATAGGGATTAAAATAATTTACAAACCCTTATCTCTAATACAATGTGAAATTAATGACATAGATCCATAATTGAATGAATATATAACTCCACAAGCATAGAGTAAAACATAAGTATATGGCAGTGTCAATAAAAATCCAAAAAGAATCACTCAATAAAGAATGCATTAATAGATGGGAGACATAGTCTCTATGTTTTTTTTAATCAATAAAAGAAATAATAACAGGTTGACTTATAATAAGGCATTAATCCAAACTACGTATAAGTGTATAGTTTGTAAATTGAATTATACATAACCTAATGGTACACCACAAATATCGCTAACTCAAAGAGACCTATTAAAATGAGGTTTACAATAACAATTCCAACACCTAAAATAAAATTGTTTGAAACTAAAATATTGAAACACCTAAGTATTGGAGATTATAAATGTTATGCATTTGGTAGAAAAACAAATAAAATTATAAGGCAATCATTATGAGAAGATGAAAGGAACAAAAAAGAAGATATATTTAGGAAAAAAAAAAATGTAAAAGCATAGAAAACACATTTGATGACGATGAAGGTATTTTGGAAGCCACAAATAAAAAACAAGATCAAGAATCAATTTTTTTTCAGACTATAAATAAGTATTATTCGAGTTAAATTTAAAGACATTATCAAGGGATGGTTATATTAATGCGTCATATTATGATGATAATAATGTTGATATCAAAAACCATTGAGAAGAATATGTATCTCAGGCTCAAAGGCCTCTTTTTTTCTATTTTTCCATATCATGTAATTTAGGCTATTTTTTTTATATTTTCAATATTATACTAACCTTAAGAAATTGTAGACAAGTGTTTTTAATGAATATGTGGTATATTAGATTGGTGATATGTAATGATAAATGATCTTAAATTACATGTGGATGTGTGTTTTAAATATTTCAATTGTTTGGTTGCTTTATAATTATTTTTATAATTTATAATATTATTTTCATCATTTATAATAATATTTTTATTATTTATAATAATATTTTTATTATTTATAATAATATTTTCATCAAAATTTTTAATTAAATAATTAACAAAAAAATATATAATAATTTAAAAACATTTATAACATAAAAAGTACCAAAATAATTCAATAGATTTTTTAATAATTTATAATAATATTTTTCATCACATTTTTAATTAAATAAAATTAATAATTCATTTTATATATAACAAATCTAAAAGACCTATTATGCACTCATAACATAAGTTTCCTTCATTATTTTATATTTTATATTTTTTAAATATTTATATATATTTTATTTCTCTCTCATTTTTATTGTTATTTTAAGTTTTAAGGTTTTCCCTCTTAATTAGAATCATATCTTGTATTTTATTTGAAGTTTAGTTTTTATTTCTTCTCTAGAAATGTAATTCTAGTGATGATTATTTTTAAATAATTGAAAGGTTATATGGTTGAAATATTGGTAGAGGTATGAATCTTTATAAATATAAGAATGATTTCTTATAAAAATATAATATAGGGATTAATTATAGAGTAGAAGAATGTAATGTGTGTAAATTTTTAGTATTACTGTGGATTTAGATTTTATGATCATTTTGAATGCATTAAATCCCTTGAATAATCTCCTCGATTATTATTAAGAGTGGTATTAGAGTGGGTATGGGAGTTTGATATTTGAATGGCGTAGATCCATTGTTAGTCTTGATTGCCCATGTGTATAGAATTTTATTGATATGATAATGTTTTAGTTTTTTAAGTATCGTTAGCAACATTTAAGGTATTTGCAGATTGATTTCCATATATATGAGTTTACAAATTTAATCTCTGGACGTATTGATAGAACTGTAGAAGTTAAATTGTGTTGTTGAATCTAGTTCAGTCTTTGAGGTGAAAAAGGTGCATTTTATGTTTGTGTTGATCTAAGGGTGGTGGTTCATCACATTGATTTCTATGACTTTGACATTGTACAACCTCTCAACTTTCACTGAACATTCTACCTAGATTGGCTTCAACATATCAAATGCTCAATGAATGCTTCTATCTTAACATTCAAGACTCGACCTACATCACTTGTATAGTTGCATGTCAAGATTATTACCTATCAATAAAAATATGATATAAGTGTAAACTCAACATTTGACTCACCAGTTTTGAGCTACACCTATAGATTTAAATTTGTCCTGCATCTAAATGTTTTGATATTGTTATCTACCTCATCCCTGACTTGCATTAGTTCTCCACGTGGTTTACATCAAAAGTTGACACCATTTCAAAAGGTGTGCTTAAGTTTTTAAATTTTTAAGTCAGTTGTCTCCTTCAATGAAGCAGACAAATTTTGTCTTTATTTAGAGACTATAGTTATTTTGTGTGTCATTTATAAATCAAAGGTAAATTTTTTATTTTTTATATGTAAAAAATCTCAAAAGTGTTAAAGTAGTTTTATTGAGTCATTGGTCATGATTTATCATTTCTAAAAAGTTATTTTTGTTGTTTGGTCTTTATAGTCAAATATATATTTTTTATTGTAATAGATGTATTTTCAGGAGAACCCAATATCCATGCTTAATGAATGTCAAAATTATGGAGGGAGATATGTATTTTTTATTTAAAAATGATATGCAATTGAGCTTTAATATCATACTTGATAAGTAAAATAAATTATAGTGAAGAAGGGTGGAGGCATTGGAGGAAGAAGGATTTATACACCTCTCATTAACCACTAATGATGGGGCTGCTTCTGCTATAATGGCAAATAAGATGTGTACTATAATGAGTATGATCAGCAATAGTAGTGATGACTTCTATGTTGTACAATATTAAGTGGCAACAATCACATTCAAAGGCTAAAAAATTAATAATGAGGATTTAAGCTATATTTTTAGTATTTTTTATTTTATATTATGCTTTGTATGTAGAACAAATAAGAGGTGTATTTCCTATTTTCTCACATGATGTACTACATTAAAAAAATGTTTAGGAGATGTAGGAGTGAAGGTATAACAAATGGTTCCTATATGTAGTTTCCACAATAACTAGGTTGATGTATTCCCAATAGCGAATGGTTGATAGAAAATGATTTTCATTTAAAGTTCCTACACTGTTTTGGTAAATGTGTTCCCAATAGTAAATGGTCGATAAGAAGTTGATGTGTTCCCTCTCTACTTTTATTAAATCCTATGAAACACAAATTACCATGTAAGTACTAATGGGGAAATATTAAGAATATGAGGCCTTATATGATTTGTTAACATAAGATTTGTTAATAATATATTTGTGGTATATTATAATTTGGTGAGTTGTTAATATAGCTCATGCAACCTATGAAATATTCTAAGTAGTTAGGAGGTTGTATTGTTGATATATTGGTGGAGATATTAATTTTTATGATTATAAGAATGTTTTTTTATAAAAATGTAATGCTCAATTAATTATGAAATAGAAGAATATAATGTATGTAAGTTTTCAATATTATTGTATAATTGGATTTATCATTATTTTAAATATATTGAAACCCTTATATAACATTTTCCAATTATTAATAATGAGTTGGTTGAGATTGCTCCCAGAAAAAAGGAAAAGGAGTGACATGTCCTTTATATCTTATATAATTGAATTGACCAATGAATGTAAATTTGTACATTTATTTGATTTATAAATTATAATTGGTAATATTTTTATACAAACCTTTACTATTTTTACAAAAATCTAAAAATAAAGAGACATACGAATACTTCTTAAATGATATTAAATTTAATAAAACATTAAAAAAATGAATAATAAAATAAATGAATTTCAAAATTTGTATTGAAAACAAACATATATAATTTATATTAAATTATCCAAAATAATTCAAATAAGTTTGATCATTCAAAAAAATATATGAAACGTAAGGAAACCTCTTAAATTAAAAAATAGGGGGGTTGATAAAAATGCTTGCTCTAATAATAGTTTAATAAGATTAAAAAAATGTTGTAAGGTATATCTCTTATCTTATTAAGTTAGAGGCTTTATACAGTGGAGAACCCCTGTAGATTCATCTCACAAGAGACAAAATAGGTGAATATGTTGTTCTCCTGAAATATCACAATGGCCCTCTACTCACCACTAGGGCGATCCTCAAAATTCATCTCATTTAGTATGGAAAATTCACACCTACAAAGTGTGCTATTATGGCAAATTTTGTGTAGTCATTAGGCCCAATTATTGGTGAAGGGTGGTATCGAATCCAAAGCTCTATTGGTAAGCAATGACAATGGCTATGGCAATGTTGGAGTAGAGTTGTATTTGGTGTTGACATTAGAGGATGTTATAGTAGAGAAATTTTGTAGGAATTCATGTGGATTCCATGCCAGTGCTAGTGTAAAGGGTGTCCCATATGTGTACGCATGGGTGGGAAACTCAGCAAGTCAGTGCCCAGGGTAATGCACATGACCATTTCATTAGCTTGTGTATGGTCCCCAGACCCCTCCTCTATTCCCACCAAACAGTGATGTGGAATCGATGGGATGGTCATCAACATTGCAATGAGCATTGCAAGAGCAGTCACCAACATGTTTAACACATGATACTTCCAAGGAGAGGCAGGTGCTTTGTTGGAGGTGGTGTTAGCATGTCCTATCATGTATGGAAAAGGGGATTATCCATGATTCCTTATCCAAGTCTTGATGGGAAAAAAGAACAACCCAATATTAGGTTTATGGATTCATTTGGTAGATGTTTGGATCCATGATGTTTTATTTTTAGTTATCTTAAAAAAATTATAATTAGTGATAGTTCTGTAATTTTTTTTTGCATGTTATTCCAATTGTGCCCAACATCCTCTCAAAATTTTGATTTTGTTTGATTTTTTTTAATTTTTCTTTCATCAGTTTGTTGTACATTGATCCTCCCAACTTTTTAGAGAAATACTATTGCTATTTAACTGACCAACACTAAAATTGTGGGAGGGCAGGAATAGTTGTGATGGTCACCTATTGGTTACATCATATGAGGACACCCATCTCATATCTTTGGTTGCATTATATGAGGGTCACGGCAACCATTGCATGGATAGTTCAAGCTCCCTATTAGTAGAATCATTGCATAGTCTATATGTCCATGTTTTTGAAAGATGTGACAATATCTCCAAAGGAATCTTATTTATCTGTATAATTCAATCATAAATTATGGTAGAAAATTAGTGAATATTAGAATCTAGTGCTTATTTTTTCTATTCAAATCTCTAATGGATTGAATAGTTCAGGAAGATTTGCAAAGGTGTGAGAAATCTTATTTGGATGCAATGGAAGTACTATAAGAGGCATCTATAATGGAACCAATCCTTAGGATTGTAAGGTGTGTTTCAACTAAAAATTGAACTAGACTCTGAATTTTGTATATTGGTTGCTTTTTAATATAGATGTTATAAAAATGAATAATGGGAAAGTTTGTTGAGTTGGAAGTTCTTAAAATTGATTTTTATAATATTAATTTACATGCTGGAGGAGGTTTGAGTGTGACAGGGGTCTTACATTTTAGGATTTGGGCATTTAGTAGTATACATAGCTACAAGTATATGTGAAAAATAAAAATATAATATTATAAATGTACATGCAATTTTGCAAACCATAGTAAAAAATGTGTTGGAGTGTGGGAGTTTGTACCAGGAGGATTTGGTAACATACATTGTATTCAATAGACTAGATATAGCATCTACAAGACTTATGATAAAGAGTTCCATTTTTGAAATGTAAGAATGTGTGTGTGTGTGTGTGTGTGTGTGTGTGTGTGTGTAGGTTGTAATTATTTTATGCACTTATATCTGTTTACTGATAAAATGTATGTGCAAAGATTCACTAAAAACATTATGAATCCAATGCAGGGAGCTTACTGAACTATGTTCCTCAGTAAACCCTGAAGATCTTGAGGCTTTCTGTTGCTACAAGGAAATTAGGTAAGTCCATAACCTTTGCTCCTAGCAGAATGGTCTCCATGATGACATCCATAGGAGGTAAAAATAACAGTGATAATGCAATTCCCAAAATATGTACTGTGGTGAATTTGGATTCAAACACATTGAGATCAACTAGATTGTCAAATCAGAGCTATAACAATGAACCCTCAATACCATCAAAAGTGTAACTTGTTGATGCACCAGAGTTGAGGAAAAATAATGACTTGTATCACATAATAACATTAGGAAAATAGGTTAAAATTGAAACATAAAACTAGTTTACAAAGTTCTTGGAGAAGGCCTTTGATTTGGGTTGGAAAAATGTTAGGTCAGAAAATGCAAAGAAAACTAGATGAGATTGCAATGGGATTTAAAAATGGAATTTTAGCAAGCACACTCTACCAAATAAAGTTATCCAATGGGTGGAGCAGTCAAATAGTAGCAATATGTGGTTAAATCCAGAGGCTATAGAAGCAATAAAAAGGTTGAAACTAAGGTTTAAAAGTACTTAGTGTTCACTAATTTTCATGAAGATTGATCAAAGATAAAAGCTTCAACAAAATATACAACACTAGGACTTTTTAGTTGGAGTCTAGCTGAAAATTAACAATTTTTTGTTCTTTAAGTCAGAGTCTTATACAGTGAGGCACTCACCTCAGATTCATCTCACTTGAGAAAAGAAAGGGAATATGTTGTTTGCCGTGCATGGTGGTGGCATGGACACATGAGGATCAGTCACAGTTTAAACTATGAAGGCGACCAAGTTGTCAGGTCTTGTGGTAGCCAATTGTTATAGACGATGAGATGAGACATGTGTTATTATTACGACGAGCAAGGAAATGAAATGAACTCATTTCAGATAACTTCCTTTTTATTCTCTTCTTGAAACATGTAATGCAATTTCTACAATATGGGTTAGAGTTGTCCATAATAAATACTAACAAACTAAGCAGCAGGGCATGGCAAGATAAATGCTATGGAAGTTACTATTTTGAATACGCATTTATTGAAAGAATGTTGAAGATGTAAAAAGTTCATAATGAATCTCTTTGGTCTGATTTTGTATTTTGCATACAAGGCAACTAAAAAATGTTTGACATTATTGATTTGAATAGGGTCTGTATTGTTTCTAATTTTTATATTATTTCTATTTTTTTTAAAAAAAAAAAATTGTGTCGTGGATACCCTTTATTTCCTTCATTCAGTTACCTTTTTTTTCCTTTTTTCTTTGCCCAGATGTTTTGTTTTCAGTTATTACTACAATGAAATAAGCAAAAGATGGATCACTTTATTCTATTTTAAAACCTTTGCTTTAAAATTTGGTAGTGATTCAATGCCAAAAAAACTTCTGACTTCCGTAATTTTTATTATTAATAATTAAGAATTGTCAAGTATCAGTGAGTTATAAAATTGTAGAGAAAAAACATATGTAGCTTCACAGACCAAAAATATATGCAGCTATGGTGTATAACAAAATATTTTTGGCGTCCCTGTTTCTTGATCCCACACACAACAGGGCTTGATGGAACACCTAATAAGACCTATGATTTCTCTGTCTAACTCATATTATACAACTTGTTAACCAACTAAATTTTATATATATATATATATATATATATATATATAATATATATATATCTGCTATGTGAGAAAAAACAATATTACATTGAAATAAAAAATGATAAATTGTGTAATAAAAAGGTACTAACATTATATAAACAAAACTATGGTTCAGATGATTATTTTTTGTTGACTGCCGTTGACAGCCACTGTCAATGTGCCGGAGCTAAAAATTAAAATTGTTTTCTAAAGTTTTGGAATATTTTATTATTTTGTTAGTTGTCCATAAGCAGTGATTAATTTGTATTGGCTTGTACAATGAAAAGAGTTTAGTTACATTAATTTTGATAAAAACTTTTAACAACCATTAAAAAAATTGTAATTTTTACTGTGACAGCTGCAGCATTAGAGAATTTATTAACGGATGGAGATCGGCAGTGGAAATGACATCAACGCAGGTGTTTGCAGAAACAGCAGACACGAGGACAGGAGTAGCTACTGCTGCAGTCATTTCAGCAAACGTTTGAGGCTACAGCAGGTACTATAGCCGTTCACGGCACTTGTTTATAGGATTCTCTATGTTCCATTAACCATCTCTTTAGTTGTTTCTTGGATTCATATATGTCTCAAATTGAGTTTACTTAATTTACTGTTCATCCTTACATTGGCTTTTTTTTTTTTTTAAAAAAAAATTTTGTGGGGTGTTTCTAGTATTTTTGGAATTAAAGTTCTGTTATGGATTAGGAAATTTGGCTTCTTAGTTTTGTGACCACTTCCTCATTTTTTATGGCATATCTATCATTTGGCTATATTTATCCTTCTTCCAATTCTCTTTTCCTGGATTTTTTCGCTCTATTTGAAACTTTTTTCTCTATTTTTCTTTTTCTTGGTTTTTAGACTTTTATTTTTAGAGTTGGTTTAAATCAGCGTTTATTTGTAGGAGTATCCTCTATTTGAAGTGGTAAAAAATGATCTTGGAATTTTCATATATTTAACTATTTATTATTAATTTCCTTAAACTCTTATTTGGGATCATCTTTATCTTTTTTTCCTCTCATCTTGCCTAAGTTCTTGGTCTTGTTTTTCTTCCTTTCTGAGTTTTTCAGAATTCTTGTCCTTACCATCGATTAGATGGGGATCACAAGATTCCTCTTTTATTCTCTAAAATTGAACATGTTTCTTATTATCAAAACAATATTTGATCTCATGGCCCAATTTATTACAATTGAAACACATATCACTTATTATTTAGTATTCTATCTCCGGAATTCACTCTCTATAAATTGATGTCAACATAATAGATCTCGGTAGAACATTTTCATTAAAAACACTAATATAAAATATGGAAAAAACCCAATCTTTTTCTTGATTTGGCTATAATATCTAAGATTATTAGCTAATCTATAAATTTAATTATTCATATTTATATTTATTCTTCCCAAAATTTTAAAGAGATGAAGATCAAAACTAAATTTTCACTTTTTAATGATTAGATTAACTTTTCCCATAAGCTAAAATCCTCCTAAAAATATTTTATTAACATCTTCTTATTTTATGAAAGAGATTAAAAAAACAATAATAATCATAGTTAAAATTTCTAGATGAACTTTGAACTTCCACTTTATATATTCCCTATATTTGAAAACATCAATATTTGATATATTTTCCTAACAAAATGTTTTCCACTTTGAAACTAATTTTTTTCACCAAATTATCCCAAAAATAAAATAGATATGCCTAAATTTTTTCCTATTAAGTGACTAAAAATCCAGAGGAAGGAAACATGGTTCAAATTACCTACTAACCTTTCTACCTAGGATCTTCTATCTCTCCTCCGCTCATATTTTTAAAACTATGACATGATTAATGAGTAAATCCAACATCAATTTCCAAGATAAAGAAGATATTTGATAATATGAGAAATGATTACCTTTTTTTAAAAGGAGAAGAGTACCCCTCTGATTAAAACAAAACAACTATTTAAAAAAAAGTCACGAAAAAATGGGGCTTGATATATGAAGGATGCTCTCCTTCCCATTCAACTCTCGATTTTAATTTTTTTTTCATTGGACAAAAATTAGCTACTACCTATTTTTGATTTGCATTAATATTATTTGATTTTCATGTAGAATCTTGAAATATAATTATAATGTTTTGTTTATCATATGATTTAATTTTATAATTATTTATATTTTAATACTAATGTTTTTTTAGGGTAGTTAGAAAAAAAAAGTTATTTTACTTCATTTTTTGAATTCAACTTATTATTCAATATTAGTTGAATACTTCATTTCAATCTTCCATATGTTATATTAAATTTAGATATAAGTCACTTTTATTACTAATTATAACTATTTTCATATCATATATAAGAGATCTTGGGAGAAATACTTTCTGATTTACATATTGTCTATCTAAGTTTTGACATAGGCTCCAACATAGATAGGTATTACACCCTCTTGTTTAAGGGTGGTTGGTTGTCAAGCCCAAGGCACAAGTTGCAAGTTGTGATTCTTAGAAAAAACTTATTGGTGGAATTTATTGGGAGCATATGATCTTCAAATTATTTTGAGGAGGATTGTTTAAAGCATTGTTAAATTTAGTTATGAATAACCTAGATCTAACCAAAACAAAGAAAATTAAAAATTAACAATAGATCTAGTGTATTATAGTACAAATGTGTGATTGAATTTTCTAAATATATCAAAAATAGAGGGAAAGTTATAAAATAAAATAAAGTTAGATGATAATTCATTTATTTTTTGCTGAAGAAAATGGAAAACAAGATCTAATGCAACAAAAATAATAGTTATTAATTTTAATATGCACTTGACATCAAATAAATATAGTGCAAGACTCAATGGATTTCAATCACCATGAATTAATTCTCACAACATGATTTGAGAAGATGATCTATTATAAACAAAATAAAGCTCATTCAACAATAGAGAATTGTAATTTAACACAAAAAATGATCTAAAAAAAAAAAAAAAAAAAAAAAATTGAAAAAACTTACTCATAAAAAACTTATTTATCTTATCACAAAGAAGTTTCAAACTAAGAAACATACAAACCATCATCCAATTGAGAAAATTAAAAAAACAAACTTAGAAGTACCATTATATATATCTCATAAATTTCTATTTATAAAAGACTATACTCTTGTTAAAGGATTTTACTTATAAATCAAGACGTGTTCAATACAAAGTATTTACAAAAAAAGGTGGGATCCATCCACACTGACACAACACTTGCATAAAGTAAATCTAAATTAAATTATTTGTAGGCACCCAAATTTGGTTAAACAAAACAAGTGATCTAATTTTTTGTGACTTTTAATCTAAAAGCTCCTAATAATGAATAAGGATCTATTGGCGCATCTTCTATCATTCCTATGTCTTTTCCTCTTTTCTTTAGATTGATGTTTTCATTTGGATTTCAAAAATGTTATCTTGTTATTAAAATTATTATGCATTTCATAGGGATCCCTTCTCTATTAATTATTTAATCTTATTGTTTTCTTATTCATAGATGAAACTACTCTAAAGTTATAGACAAACACACATTGTGTGGTTGTTCATAAACTTTGGTCTTGTCCTAGTGTCTTTTGTGACCCTTATTTGAACTCATGTTTCATTTGGATCTCTTTTATGACCATTTTTATCCCATTTGAGTCATTTTCATGTCATAGTAATTTTTCAAGTTAAAAATTAAAAGTCTTATATTTATAAATCCCTCAAAGGAGTTTTACATCTAGCACTTACTATTAGCCAAATTGGCCACCATAGGTCATTACATTTTAAAGCTTTCTAGCCAAGCTTATTTAACTTTGTTGATAACCTTTTGAAGGGTCATGCCTTGATGTCATATCTTATTCTATGGTGAGGTCTTGCAATGATGTCTTAAGGTCTTATGTAAGGTCTAGTTAAAGTGTGAATTCATGACATCTAGTTGATTAACCAATCTCCATAACTTGATCATTTGTGAGGTGTTTAGCATAGATTAAGTTAACTTTGGAAATGTCAAGGTTTGTTGTGAAATTCAAGGTAAATATTAAACCATGATGAAGATAATGTTAGGTTATGGAGCTAAAAGCTTCAACTATGCAGACATGGAGGAGGTTGCTTAGTTCCAGGGATACCGGCGTCGGCAGTGTGATCGACATCAGTTAGAGGTGAACAGAAGGGCAACCGGCATCGGTAGGAGGTCAGCTGACGTCAGTCACCTCCAAGTAGACAGGGACCGACGTCAGTCGCCTGTGGCTGTACCAAAACTGTTCGTTACACGAACAGTTAGTTCGTTGAACCCAGTGTTTGCATGTAAAGGCTATTTTCAAGTCTTGAGTTGCATGTCTAATTATTGTAAATTAAAAGTCTAAGTTATTGTTTAAGTGTGGGATCTATTTATAGACCTATTGGCAAGTATTGTAAAGCATGTGCTAGATAGCCAGTGTGCTAGTTAGAGTTGAGCAAGTGTAGCTCCTTCTAGTTCCATAGATGAGCAAATAGAGGAAGGCAAGGAAGATCCTTCCAAGTGTAAGATCATTTGAATTTCAGGTTGTTGCAAGTTCATGGAGAAGATCTACATGGTAAGTAAGATCATTTGAGTTGCAGGGTGTTGCAAGCTTATGGGAGATCTACTTAAAATACTTTGAGTACTTGTGTACTGGCAGGGTTATTACTGACTGGTTGGAGGTGAACACCAATTCTGTGTTTGAGTTGTGTGTTGGGACCATTTTTGGTAGGAGAGTGAACTCTTGAAGAGAATTACTGTACACTTGGTGTGGGAAGCCTAAAAGGTGTGGAAGAGTGTGGCGTCTCTTCATTGTATTCTTTTTTGGATGAGTATTAATACATATTGTGTTGTCTCTCATATTCTGTGTCATTTGTGAATTCTAGTTACTTATTGCTTCTGGTTAATTCTGCATGTTTAATTGCTAATACAAAGTAATCATATTGTGCTCTTATTGAGGAGCAAGATCCTGACAAGTGGGATCATAGCTGTTTGTTGTTCTTGATTCCCCATCAACTGGTATCAGAGCTTTTGGTTGGATTACTAACAGGTGTTTCAGATCTGGTTAGTGTGTGTTGATTACAGGTTACTCATAGGGGTTTCTATTTGAGTGGGAGTATAGCAATGGCAGAAGAAAGTAAGCTACGAATGGAGAAGTTTAATGGCAAGAACTATCAATTATGGAGGATGCAGATTAAAGATTATCTATATCAGAAAGATTTGTACTTACCGTTGGGTGGGGTTGCATGCAAGCCCCTAGATATGAAGGTTGAAGAATGGGAGGTTCTTGATCGGAAGGCTCTGGGATCTATAAGGTTGAGCCTTGCATCGTCTGTGATTTCCAACTTATCTCAGGCTAAGACAACGGTAGAGTTGATGGAATCTTTGGCAAATTTATATGAAAAACCCTCAGCTTCGAATAAGATATTTCTTATGAAGCAATTATTTAATTTTCAAATGTTGGAAGGTGGATCTGTACATAGTCATCTTAGTGATTTCCATGGTTTGGTAAACCAGTTAAGTTCAGTCAATATTGTTTTTGATGATGAAATTAAGGCTCTCTTAATCTTATGCTCATTACTTGAAAGTTGGGAGAGTTTGGTAATGGCAGTTAGTAATACTGCGTCTACTTCAAAAATCTTAAAAGTGGATGATGTTGTGAGTGTAATCTTGAATGAAGAAATTCGCAGGAAAAACACAGGTGAATCATCAAGAAATGCTTTGAGTGTGGAAAGCAAGGGAAGGCAAAGAGAGAAGATCGAGCATGGGAGATCAAGGTCCAAGATAGGTAGGAGATCCAAGTCCAGGTATGGCAGAATAACCTGCTGGAAATGTGGAAAGCAAGGGCACTTAAAGAGAGATTACTGGGTGAATGAAGATCAGCATGAAGGACATGAAGAAGCAGATGTTGCAGGGATTGTTGCATAGGATGCTCTGATATGTTATTTTGATAAAGTAGAACCTTGGGTTTTAGATTCTGGTGCCTCTTTTCATGCATCCCCAAATAGGGAATTTTTTCATGAGTATGTCTAGGGAGACTTTGGAGAAATTTGTTTAGGGGATGGTAAGCCTTGTCAAATGGTTGGCAAAGGGAAAGTGAAGCTGAAATTGTAGACGAGCAACACATGGGTGTTGAAGGAGGTCATGCATGTCCCAATCCTGGAGTGGAATTTGATTTCTGTTGGAAAGTTGGGTGATGAGGGTTGCACAGTAACTCTCACAGCGGACTCTTGGAAGGTTACCAAGGGTGCACTTGTTGTAGCAAGAGGTAAGAAAGTAGGTACGCTTTATTTATCTACTTGTATTACTGATTCTCTTTCTGGTTTATGTACTTCAGCTATAGATTCGAAGATGTGGTTTAATAGGCTTGGTCACATGAATAAGAAGGGGATGCATGTTCTTGAGTCAAAGGGTATGCTTTTGGATTTGAAAAGCATGGATCGATATTTCTGTATGTAGAGGAAGAAAGTGACGTTTCTTGAGGAATCTGATGTTCGTGACAAGAATAAGAAAGTCTTGGTTTTCAAGGAGAAGGTGACGGACAGAGATCAGCATAAGGGGCTAAAGAATTCTGAGCAGAGTAAGGTTGATTTAGATAGGGTTTTGATCCAAAAGGAGCTCGCGGGTAGAAGTCATCACTCACAAGTAAAACACAGAGACCGACGTCGGTTATAAAACTGACATCGACATCCAGACAGGGACTGACGTCGGCTATGTGTAGCCTGACGTCAGTGACTCAAGATAGATAAACACTGGCGTCGGTCAAGGGCAACCGACGTCAGTGATGAGGCAGTCGCATGGAACTGACATCGGTCGGGTGTAGACTGAGATGTGACTGGCATCGGTCACTGAGACAGATTTTGGGCAGACAACAAGCTGTCAAGGAGTCTCAAGCACCCATATGGAGGACTTAAAGGGTAAGTAAGCCTCAAATTCATCATTTTCCTTCTTTACACTACTTGTTGCTCATTGATGGTCAATAACTAGGAAGTTGTTAAAGAAGCAGAGCAGGTAGATCCAGGAAACAGTGGGAGCTTGGCATGGATGAAGGATGTGATTCCTTGGAGAAGAACCAAATAGGAGTTTTTTGGTGGAGTTGCCAGCTAGAAGAAAGCATTGAGAGACGAATCGATGTTCAGGATAAAGAAGAGCGGGAATGGACACGTGAGACGGAAGGCCAGGGTATATGGTCTTGAGTAAACTGCAGGACAATGGAGGTTTAACCATTGTGTTTCTCTTTACCAGGTTGGATAATATTATCTACATTATCCTATTACTATATTGTGTGCTTGTTGCAGGGTTACACATACAGGGAGTTGCTGAACTAAAGGTAAAGCTAGTTCAGAGGTGTATCATGAGGAATCTGGGAGCAACAAGATTCTTTGGCATGAGTGTGTTCTAGAGACATGGAAGATCACAGGTTGATTTTGTCTCTGGATGATTGTGTGAAACCGGTTAGCACGCTGATGGTTGGACAGTTCTATGAATAGTGTCTTGATTCACATAATGAGGTTAAGTGCATGGTATGTACTAGACCTGAGATTTTCCAAGCAGTGGGACCTGTCACAAGTTTGGAGCCAATCTATGAAAGAAGCACTGGAAGGCAGTTCAGTGGATTCTTAGAGGGACCAGCAGCAGGTGCACATGCTATGCAGGGTCAAGTTATTTTCTACATGGGTTTGTAGATGCAGATGTGGCAGGTGATTTGGATGACAGGAGGTGCACCACAGGATTTGTGGTGGCTGGTCTTCAAGAGTGATCTTGAAGAGGGATACAAAGCCAAGGGAACAAACTAGATGATGTACAGGTACAGGTACAGTTGCAGCTATTTATCTCTAAGTGGGAGATTGTTAGGTTGTAGAGCTAAAAGCTTCAACTATGTAGACATGGAGGAGGTTGCTTAGTTCCAGGGATACCAACGTCGGTAGTGTGACCGATGTCGATCACCTCCAGGCAGACAGGGACCGACGTCAGTTGCCTGTGGCAGTACCAAAACTGTTCATTGCATGAACATTTAGTTTGTTGAACTGAGTGTTTACATGTAAAGGCTATTTTTGAGTCTTGAGTTGCGTGTCTAATTATTGTAAATTAAAATTCTAAGTTATTGTTTAAGTGTGGGATCTATTTATAGATCTATTGGCATGTATTGTAAAGCATGTGCTAGATAGCCAGTGTGCTAGTTAGAGTTGAGCAAGTGTAGCTCCTTCTAGTTCCATAGATGATCAAATAGAGGAAGGCAAGGAAGATCCTTCTAAGTGTAAGATCATTTGAATTGCAGGTTGTTGCAAGTTCATGGAGAAGATCTACATGGTAAGTAAGATCATTTGAGTTGCAGGTTGTTGCAAGCTTATGCGAGATCTACTTGAAGTACTTTGAGTACTTGTGTACTGGCAGGGTTATTACTGACTGGTTGGAGGTGAACACCAATTCTGTGTTTGAGTTGTGTGTTGGGACCGTTTTTGGTAGGAGAGTGAACTCTTGAAGAGAATTAATGTACACTTGGTGTGAGAAGCCTGAAAGGTGTGGAAGAGTGTGGCGTCTCTTCATTGTATTCTTTTTTGGATGAGTATTAATACATATTGTGTTGTCTCTCATATTCTGTGTCATTTGTGAATTCTAGTTACTTATTGCTTCTGGTTAATTCCGCATGTTTAATTGCTAATACAAAGTAATCATATTGTCCTCTTATTGAGGAGCAAGATCCTGACAAGTGGGATCAGAGCTGTTTGTTGTTCTTGATTCCCCATCAGATAAGAAGATGATGACCATCTAAGAAGACAATGTGTTCCAAGATGAGAAAGTGGACCAGGGATTAAAGCTAGTAAGTTGGCAACATTACACTTTCAAACGTTTTGGAGAGTTTAAGGTTTCTTTTTCTTTGTCATATATTACTTATTATAATATTGTAATATAACTCTTTTAAAGAATATAAAATGTGAGGGCCTAATATCATGTCTAAAGGTGAAAGGGGTCTTTTATATCATTTAACACTTTTTGAATAACATATTACATTTAAATTATTCGTACATCTATCTAAGATGTTATAAAATTCCTTTTCTAATGTTGGAGTACATTTATAACAACCTAGTCATAATTTATAACGTTAGAACAAGACATAATGAAGAATTTGTAGGGAAAGGAAGGTGGGAGATGATTCTGTACATTACTCCACCACTATAAAAGTTAAGAGAGACTCTATATCCACATGGTTCACAACTCCAATAGTGTAAGAAGGCAAGATAAGCAATTTTATTGAAGGAAAAGGGCTTGAAGAGGTCTCAGTACAAATGGTTTTCACTAAATATCAACTCCTAATCCTCTCCAAGGATCTTTCGAATCCCCTTATACTCAAATACATGATTAATAAGAAGATTTAGGTTTAGAAAAGACAAAAAACATCTCAACTTCTTCATCACGTTCTTGGTAGCTATAAGAAGGTCAATGGTTTGGTGTTAGTACACATAGGAGAGAGGATGTTAAGGTCAATGATATTAAGGTAAGAACAATACCATGATATACTTAAAATTCATAAAAATATTTTAGATATTTAGGCCCTAACCTTTATGAATCATCCTTGACAAGATAAAGTGTTTAAAACCCTCTCAAAACCCCAAAAGATTAGTTTTGGATAGTTTTAGGGAATTTATGAACTCATTATTGAAAATGGAATGTTTTGTCAGACCTTTCAAGGTCCTAATAGTCCTCTCATGTTGTCTTCTATTATCCATTTTGCACATGCATGTAATAAAAGAGTAAAAACTCCATATTAAACAAGTTGCAGGCATATGCAAAAGGTTACAAACATGGTTCTTAGTAGGATTGAATTATTTATCCCCTAGAGTTTCCATCAATAAATATATATCAACCTCACACTCCTTATATCAATATTATTAATCCTAATTACCCCTCCAAATAATACCTTTTGTGTTAAGTCCAACATATATACCTCAAATGGGAGAGGCATAACCATGAAGACAAGCAAATATCATACTTAATGGAAATTTACTTTAATTAAAGTTTATAGTAGTCATAAAAAAGTGTATGGGAATAAAATTAATCCTCTAATGAGATATCAAAGGTTCATTATCATTCTGAATATTAATATTGCAGGTGGCAAGCCATTAGAAGCATTGGTTTAGTGTCTTTAAATAATGTTCCAAGTGTTGAGAAATGAAATTATAGACTTATGACCAAGATAAAGACTCATAATGCATCCTTGAGGTATCTATCATGATGATCACACCTCAAAAAAATTTATAAAATCCCGTCAAGATCATGTAAGGTCAGAAAGAGCAAGGAGATAACTGATGCATACAAGTATTAATGGATTGTCAAGTTGTAAAATAAAAGAGTTTCTTGGAAAAAAAAATTATCTACTTAGTTGAAAAGGATTCTAAAAAATATAAATATTATTCATATTTTTCACAAGATTAATGGAGACTATCATAAGATTAAAATATGATCCAAAACATGGTAGTAAGGTTCAAACCCAAAATGCTCACACACAAGCAATTCATAGGTAGAATGAGGGGAAAACACATATGTTGTGTTGGATGAAGTGTTAATAAGTTTATATTAATTCAAATATAATATTAATAAAGTTTATTCCCTTTATTATAATCATTGATAATGCTAAAACTAGCTAAATAAGATTCATTCTCAAGGTCTAGCAGAGTATTAGGCCTAAAAGAGACATACATGCCTACACATAGAATAGGAAGAAGAAATACACGTTTTGGGTGATTTTTAGGTATGAATTCCCTTGTGAGGTGAATAAAACATTGATATAGATTTATAAAAAATTTGGCCTCATTGTAATGAATATAAATTACCAAACAATAGTCCTTATGGTCATTTTTATAGGACTACCTACAAACCCTAACAATGGGTTAATACAGGTTCTAATGAGTTTAAGGAGTCAAATAGTTGAGAATAACACCTAAAAAAATCCTAGGTAATAATACATACCTCCATAAGGTGTTTAAAATCAAAATCAAACATCTTCATGACCCACTTTTTTCCAAATTAGCCCTTTCGAGTGTACCTACAAGCCTACATTATCTGAGAAGGTAGATTTCACTACGTTTGAACTTAGATGAGGATTTTAATGGGTACCAATGAATATTATATATTTTAATAGGGTCTTACTTATCCATTTTTGTGGCATTAGTTAGAATATCAAGGATTTGATCTTAGTGGACAATCCTTAATAAGTTTGATACCTTGAAACACTGCTGGAACCCCAAAAGGAGCATGATGAAGTCAATTTGTTTTCTAAGAGACTCAAACAAATTGAAATGGATATAAAACCATTGGTATGATCTTTACATACTTATTTAGTATCTTTTTAAGTTTTATTTTAGCATGCATGGAGTGAAACCCCAAGGAAAATAACCTACAAATTGCACTTTTAGGGATACTTGCAAGGTTTTGAATGAGTAGATATTTCTTAACCATTTGTAGAGGATACTCAAGCCTTGATAGACGTATGATGTTCCATTATAAGTCATTAAATAAGTCCATATTATTCTAATATAGGTTACAAATAATTAGACTAGACCTAAATGAAGACTATGATTTCTTATGTACATTGAAAACTAAGTTACAAACCTTATTCAGATCATTTGAGGTGTGAAAACCCTCAAGTCATTCTTATTAACATCTCATGATATTATTGAGACCATATTCAAACCATATATAAGATCATTTATAATTATTACAAGTATAATTGAAGAGGTTATACACATGCAACTTGATGTCAAGAATATTGAAGATAAGTATAGATTCTTATCAAATTGTCAAGCCTTTATCAAATTAGATGCTCTTTTTAAAGATCATAAGAAGACTTGGAACACCTTCCATATCAGTTTTGAGATCTTGAAACATGAATGAGGTATTACGGTAGTCCTTAGGCCTACTTGAGACTTTTATTGTAGGAATTTAGAAGCTTCTCTAAGACTTTTGCTAGTGGGTTGTGAAAACTTAATTGAGGATGGTTGATGAGTTTAGACAAAGATGATGTATTCCTCTCCAAGGTCTACGTAGTTTTGACAATGTTTGCAACAACCCCATTGGGTTAGACATAGAAATACATGATATTTTTTATTACATAAACACATAAACCAAATATAAGCTACACCACGAGAATTTACAGAGACCATAAAAAATACACAAGGTGTGATAATAGAAACAATAATAATATATCACATAATACTCATCTCTAATATCATGAGAGTACATGTCACTATGCAAATATAGAAAGTAATCACATTAACTCAACTACAACTGAAACAAGTTTACCTACCATTGTCAAAGTACAGTAATAAGTAATTACCACTCTTCATGACAATATTCAAAGATAAATACAATATAATGTATATATAGATACATAGGTTCCCTAGAGCATAGTTCCTGAACTCAAGTATCTATGAAAATATCAAGCGTTGTCTCGATAAGTAGTACTATTATGGAGAGGGAGAGCATCATCTGAGTGATTTTTTACACCAACGATGTACCAATGATCCCTTGCACTAATCCCATTAGGAAATGGCCCTCCCTTCATGGATGAGTAGATAGTAATGTCATGGAAATCCAGAGAAACAAATAAGTACCAATGTGTTGTGTGATTATAAACTAAACATGTAGTGTATCATAGAAATTTGTTCTATTTAAAGGTATAATAAAAACATGTGAATCACACTTATGAAAAGGTAATGTCTCACTAAACATACTTTGATCTAAAATTTTACAAATAATAAACAATAAGAGTCTAGCTCAATCAAATTCATACACATCACTTGATCAGACAACCTTCATCTGTTATTGTGATACTAGTAATTTAGTGAAGTCCATCTCACTCCTTACTCTATATCAATAATGCATATTGGTCAAATACAATTCAATCCTAAGATTCATTAATATTATACCCTTCTAGCAACACAATCATACAATATGCTAAACATAGGATTAACTAAGCATATATTTATTGCGTCAAACATATGAATGAATCAGACATTATTTTCTATTCCATATTAGAAATAATGACTATAGTTTATACCACATAGGTAAAATAAATATAACTGTATATTTTAACTACCATAATTTATTGCCAAACATACTACATCTATGATAATTCATATTTCTATAGTCTAGTATTCTAAGACATTTTTACTATTTTTTCTCAAAAATTGTCATATAAAATAGTCTTAAATCATGAAAACATAAGCATTTATATAAGTAACCATATATAACTAAGCAAGTCATAGTTTTTTCGAAACATAATAACATATCAAAACAACATTCATTAAATTCTTAAAAATTGCATGCATCCATACACAAAATCTTACCAACTTTTATAAAACACGCTATTCACAGCAATAACCAACATGTATACAGTAAATCAGTGAAATATATATATGATTTTAGACATAATAATTAAAATATATACCATCTGGATACAACACTCTCTGTAGTACCTTATGATATCCCATATCATATTTCACAACTAAATAAATACACATAATCAAACTTATAATTTTCAAGAATCAAATGATCCACATACATGATAACAATCAAGCAATTACATAATTATACCTCCTGAGTATTCTCTAAGTTTAGACTACATACTAACATTCAAATAAATATAAATTATAAGCATGGACATCATGATGCACTATTACATGTTATGAATGTCTAATCACTTGCTCAAGTATACTCACAATAGGTACAACACCTAAGTACTCACTACCATATATAAAAATATTTCAACAGTTTAGTTATAGTCTTGTTACATTTCCAAAGACTGTATTCATATGGTATATAGTTTAATACTCCCGAGTTACTTGACTTATATTTAACAGTCACTAAAGTTATAGTTATAGGCACTCGAGCCATTACCAATATAAATTATATCCATATGAATAATATGTTCCTATACATAGATGCAAATTCTTATACACCTACATTTCTACATATTATGTATCAAATACAAGTATTTAATAATATATCAAAATGGTAATCATCTTCAGTCATCTAAAATTCCAATCAATGACCCAAAGGACTTTCAATAGTTGTTATAATTTTTCTATTGACAATTAATATTGAAGTATTAATATAAATGAATCGAATGTCATAGTCTTAAAACTATACATATGTTCACATTCTACTCTTCTTATGTTAAATTGACATCCAATTCTAATATATGAAAACTCACATTGTACGGATTTATAAAATCCATGATTCGATTGGTGAATTCACAGACTCAAGTAATCACCCATTTATCTATCATGTTGGGAGCCGAAACTTTTAGTCTTGATTTTCCCTGAATCAATATTAATGTCTCTCCACTTGTTAACATTCTTATTTCCAATTGAATAACCTAATAATGTAGATTTACCTACATAAAGCTTCTGCCAAAATACCTCTCGAACCTTCTTCGTCCAAAGTTATTTGATTAGGGAATCTCAAAGATATTATTTAGCGAATACATTTCAGCCAATAATGAATATTTAAGTTAATAAATATATAAGAACTATATATGATATAATTTAGAGTACATATAACTTAAGAGTACATAGCGATTACTTCATGAATGAATCGATGTACTTTCTCCTAAGTCAGATAGTCCGTTTGCATTATTATGGTACCAATTATACCCTAATGCCAATAATTAAAGAATACAATTATTGAGTACAAGTTTATTGATGTACTTAGATTTATCTGAAATATGTTTAAATATAACAAGTATAATCCTGTTAGAAATTATAATTCAGGTTTCCAAGTGTAAAAGTATCAAGTGTAGTTCTCCTGGTAAACATTAATAAGAGGAGTTCTACTAATACTTCCTCCATTTCGTGGACTGTGCGTGGACAGAAAATAAGTTTTCCCTCAAATGGGTCAGATAACTAGTAATTACTAATTGTTTTTTTCTATGCCCATCGACATTTCTAAAAGGCAGTAGCCCCTTTGCATCCTATGCTTGCTTGAGTTCTATACCCAGCCATTATTACATTCTATAACTATGAATGTCTATACCAATTATCTCTCCTGTTCGACTATACATATGATACGGTTAGTAATTCTAACTCAATATATATTCAATTACATTAGTAGTCCATGGCCTACACAATTTTTGTCTTTAGCATTTTATTAATAACACACTAAACCATTTGAACTTCCAGCCTACATAGGCAGGAAAATCAATTAACAACGAACAAGATTGTAGCATACACCAAAGATAAATATTCATAAAGTTTCTTATGCGAATCCAAACATATGGAAAGATTTATATTTCATATTCTGTATAATTATCAACAAACTAATCTCATAAATCTACAGTTTAAATTGATAGTAGTTCGTTGTTAAATCAACTTGTAGGATGACTTATTAATTCATTTAATAGCGATTTAATACCCTCAGTTATGTGGATTATCCTTAAAAAGATATATACTCAAATCTGTTGGTAAAATATAGTTTATACCCTGTTGGGATATTATTCAACGATTTAAAATTACAGTCTTGTAATTGTTTCTTTTTTTACACCACAGTGTAAGAATCTGGCTGTATAATTTAAATGAATCTCTAAACACTGCACGAATTAAACTCTAAAAAAAAGTTGCCTATTTCAATACTATACAGACTAATCAGCGATGCCTCAGGTATTTATTTACTATAATAATAATATAATAATATTTAAATAGTTACAATCATGTGTTGAAACCGCTGTCTATAGAAACATATCACTACGATGATTGCACCAGCTTATTAGATTAAATCAATGACCTACAGAGCTACCGACTTGACCAATGATTTTAGTCTTTACAAATTTTCACTAAACATTTAGGCTATATTCATGCTCAGAAATAATCATTGGTAATAATATATTGTTGTAGCGCTATTATAACTAAGCATTATCTAGTCATATAATCTGGGTAATCATACATAGCTAATTTCTTAGGTTAAGTACAATGGTATATAATGAGTTTTATACTATAAGGATCGATAGAATATGGTAGGATACCAAGCAGTTTATTAGCTATTTGTTATAGGAATCTTATACCATGATCAATAATAGTAAATTAGATGCAAATTTGGATTTTTTCAAAGTTCAAACTAGAATTCATACCACCTACCTCTCAAAGCTTGACTCATATTTTATTGGAAGAGTCTCCTACCTGCTTTCCATTCTTTCCTCTGCGCCTCGCTCAGTGCCTTTCTTTTCATCCTCTTTTTTTAAACATGACGCAGTGCGTTTCTCTCAACATTATTCCTTTTTGGTTTTCTTCTTCTTTTTTAAAGATATTTGAATATTCTTTTCTTTTAAAGAAAGATTTCCCTTTTTTTATATTATTTTTATTCCTTTCTATTTTTTTTAGATTTCATCACATGATTTATAACATTGATTATAAAAATTAGTATATTTACTAATTAAATTGTTATTTTCAAATATCATGACGGATTAATGATACATCATTAATCAACTACTCCAATTTACTTTAATTAAGCATAACATGTTTACTAACAGTCTTAAATGGGCATATTTGCAAGTCATGATAGGTAAATTTCATAGAACCTATAAATTATGCTAGCAAACCAAGTGTAAATAACTATCTAATGCAAATGACATTAAACACACTTTGCTAACCATTCATTTATGCATTCTAACATGCACTGACTATTGTGGTGTGTACAGTGTATTGATCAGTTTCTTTATTATCCTCTGACATTTCGATCAATTATACTCTCCTTTTGTCATACTCTAAGGTATGGATTGTCCTGCATCAACTTCACAACAAAATAGGTAGTTAGACTGTAACAGTCATGATATACATTCATCATAAATATCGCTGAAATAACAAATCAACATGATCATAAAGTCAACATATACTTACAACTAACTCATAGAAGTGTGATCATGTAGTCTAAAAAATATCCTACTGTTCCATAATAGCATATATCTCACATCTTAGTTAAAAATAGCCAAAATCTAAATTTATTAATCATAATTATTCATGGATAATCTAACAAGTTTGCCTAGCAAGGAATCGGGATGTAACATCCTTCTCCCCTAAAGCTTGTCATTATCACCGATGACTCTTGTTCAAACATAAAAACATTATTCAACAAAGTAGTAATTTAGTATGCAATATCAAATTAAGCAAATAATTAAAAAATTACCTGTAGAACTCACCATGGTTTCTTGAAGTTACACCATTACTGGAGTAGTGGTCCCACAAGACCCCTCTTTTTGACATCTTCCTCTTTTATAAACATGATTTGTGAGTATTACTTACGCTAATTGATTCTATCATGACCACCCCAAGGTCCAGAATCATCAAGATATGCTTCTATACTATCAGATTGACAACTTCTGTTACCTTGAAAGGTCCTATACATCATAGTGAAAGTTTCACTAATTTTTTAAAAGTACATGAGACCATAATACAAGCTAAAAAAATGACTAAGGGGAGTTCCACAAAACCTTCCAACCTCTTTGTACGTCTCTCTAATCTTAGAGAGTTTTTTTCACTTTGAAGAAAAGCAATTAGGGAACCTAGAAAGAATAATGTGTATATGTTAATACTATCATTACTCCACAAATCTCTTGACAAATACAATAATGAATAAGAACTAAAAAATATATATTCTTAATATATACAATATCATGGAATACCTATCCACAATATATATATATATATACGACTGAATTTGACAAGTTCATCTATCAAATCTTGAGTTTGATAAGTCTATTTATTAGATCCAACTCAATAACAACCGAGTAAATGTGAGGCTAAGTAGGATACCGTCCTATCACTTAGAACTCATATTTTTAATTCACCACTTTTCCCTCAAGTCTCCTCGTCCTAATGATCTCCAAAAATTACATAATATTCAATAAATCACAATTATACGTTAACGGATCATAGAAAGAAATAACATATGCTAAATGGTTCCAAATGTATCGACATACATGCTAGTGAAATCATACAATCAATTTGTAATTATATTAAGTTACCACTATATAAACATAACTAGCATCTTATTCACAGCTTAACTTATATTGTTATATTCATGGTTAAGAGAAAATAATGTTAAAATTAATCATAACATATATAGATCAAGGATCACACCATCCCTTCAACCTTATAAAGGAACAAGTGAGATAATGTCTCCCTACTTGCTCAGTTAGAATTCAAAAAATTAAAAGTTTATATCAACCCCTAGATTGACAAGATGTTCCAAACATCCTATACCCTACTCACTTCTGATGAAAGGTACAAAATAAACTCTTCAAAACAACATGATAAAATTCAAAAGAGAAAAAATAACAGTCTAATCAAGGGTGAATAATAACATAATAGTTATAATCAACTTATAGTTCTTAATCTAGAATTTAATACATAATTCAAGGTTTGACACTTCACGAGGTTTAAAATCACAAGTTAGCTAAAGTGGTGACCTTAAAGAGTCACACATGGAAAATAGAGAAATTTTATCTCAAAAACTCCTACATACCCTCATAAGGTAAAAGAAAACATTGTAACTCTATGTTTCCCAAACACTACCTACTTATCAAATCTATTAGTATAGTTTCACAATCTATTTTCAGAATTGGAAAAAATAAAATGCTAACCACAAAGATGTATCAATTCCTCAAATACTACAACTAATCTCTTAATAAGAGTAGAAAAAATTTATCCCATGTCTCCAAGGAATATGGTCAAAATAATATTTCAAAAATAAGTTCCCATTTAAGAGAGCACTAAATCAACATTATGCAAATAAGATTCCTCTCAAAAGTATTATAATAATGTCAAAGGAGAATGAGATAATAAAAACTCACCTCTAACTACTAAGAGAGATGACACTTCTTCATAACCACCTATCTTAAGAGTGCAAATTCCATAAAAGAACTCCTAACACAAAGGAATTATCAATCAAAACAACAACACTCTACTAAGAAGATTCCCACTGACCTAGGTGGTACTAAAATAAAAATGGTCTTATAGATTTTTCATTCCTAAGATTTATATAAATAAGACACAAAAATAAAAGAACATGTATTTAAGTGAGAAGCATCCCATGCTTAATAAACACTCTCAACACAAAACACCAATGGCAAAGGTGACTTGATAATCAAGGAAGGATATAATCCTACTCGAGAGGTTCGATCTAAGTGATCAAACTATGGTAGAAATATTTTGTTCATAACTCATGAAATATGTTATGTACTCACTTACCTAAACCTCGTATACAACCATCACTATTAGGACACTCATTATATCAAACATTTAAACAACTCAAAAGGGTACATGTTCTCCTAAGGGCACACACTCAATATTCCCCACACACATTCATGAATGTCACAAAACTCTAATCATAGTGTAATATAGTTATGCACTGAGGCACGACAAGTCCAAAACATCAGTTCAATATTTTATGTCACTAGGTTCACACTGATGAAATAAAAGATATAAAAATGCTAATAGACTCATTAGGTCCTAGAGTTTGAGCCACAACTCTGATACCACATGTAATAACTTTGCTGGATTAGACAGAAATATGCAACTTTTTTATTATATAAACACTTAAATCAAATATAAGTTACACCAAAAAAATATGTAAAAACCATAATAAATACACAAGGTGTGATAATAATAATAAACATAATACATCATATAATACTGATCTTTAATATCATGAAAGTACATGTCATAATGTGAGTATAAAATGTAATCATATTAACTTAGTTATAACAAACAAGTCTACAACCACCACTACTAAAGTATAGTAATAAGTAGTCACCACTCTTCATGACATTATTTAAAGATAAGTACAATACAATATACTGTATATATAGATACATAGCTCCTCCGGAGTATAGTTTCCAAACTCAAGTATTTGTAGTAATCTCAAGTGTTGTCTTGATAAGTAGTACCATTGTGGAGAGGGAGAGCATCATTCGAGTATACCAACCATGAACCAATGATCTTCCACACTAATCACATTAGGAAATGATCTTCTCTTCATGAATAAGTATATAGTGATGGTATGATAATTTAGAGAGACAAGTAAATACTCATGTTCTATATGATTCTAAACTAAACATGTAGTGTATCATATAAATCTATTCTATTATAAGATATCACATAAACATATGAATCACATTCATAAAATGATAATGTCTCACTAAACATACTTTAGCCTTAAGTTTTACATACCAACCATGAACCAATGATCTTCCACACTAATCACATTAGGAAATGATCTTCTCTTCATGAATAAGTATATAGTGATGGTATGAGAATTTAGAGAGACAAGTAAGTACTCATGTTCTATATGATTCTAAACTAAACATGTAGTGTATCATATAAATCTATTCTATTATAAGATATCACATAAACATATGAATCACATTCATAAAATGATAATGTCTCACTAAACATACTTTAGCCTTAAGTTTTACAAATAATAAATAATAATAATCTAGATCAATCAAATTCATATATACCACTTGATCAGACTGCCTTCATCTATCATTATGATACTAATAAGCTAGTGAAGTCCATCTCACTCCTTACTCTGTATCAACAATGTATATTGATCAAATATAATTCAACCACAATATTTATTTAATTTGACATCCTTCTAACAACACAATTATACAACATGCTAAACATATGATTAACTAAACATATATTTATACCATCTAACGTATGAATGAATCGAATATTATTTTCTATCTTAAACTAGAAATAATGACTATATTTTATTCCACCTGGATCAAATATAAATAAATGTATATTTAAACTACCATAATTTGTTTTGAAACATACTACACCTATGATAATTCATATTACCATAGTTTAGTATTCTAAAAACATTTTTACTAGTTTTTTTCAAAAAATGTCATATAAAGTAGTCTTAAAATCAACGAAACATAAGCATGTATAAAAGAACTACATGTATCATATCAAGTCATACTTCCTTAAAAACACAATAATATACCAACACAACATTCATTAAACTCTCAAAGATTGCGTGCATGCATACACAAAATCTTACCAATTATTACAAAAAACGCTATCCACAGTAACAACAGACATGTATATAGTAAATTAGTCAAATATGGATATGATTTTAGACATAATAATTATAATATGTACCATTTGAATACAACATACTCTTTATATTACTCTATGATATCTCATACTATCATATTTCACAACTACATAAACACACATAATCAAACTTATGATTTTCAAGAATCAAACGATCCACATACATGATAACAATCATGTAATTACAAAATTATACCACCCATATATTCTCTAAGTTTAGACTACATACCAACATTCAAAGAAATATAATTTATTAACATTCACATCATGATGCACTATTACATGTTATGAATGTATAATCACTTGCTCAAGTATACTCACAATAGGTACAACACCCAAGTATTTGCTACCATATCTAAAAATATTTCAATAGTTCAATTATAATCTTTTTATGTTTCCAGAGACTGTATTCATATGGTACATAGTTTTATGACTCTCGAGTTCCTATGACTTATATTTAACAGTAACTAAAGCTATAGTTATAGCCACTTAAGCCATTACCAATATAAATTATATTCATATGAATACTCATGTTCTAATACATAGATGCAAATTCCTATACACTTGCATTTGTACATACTATGTATCGTATATAAGTATTTAACAATATATCAAAATTATAATCTCCTCCTATCATCTAACATTCCAATCAATGACCCAAAGGACTTTCAAAAAATGTTATAATTTTTCTATTGACAATTTATATTAATATATTAATATAAATGAATCGAATTTCATAATCTAAAAACTATACATGTGTTCACATTATACTCTTCTTATGTTAAATTGACATCCAATTCTAATATATGAAAACTCAAATTGTATAAATTTATAAAATCCATGGTTTGATTGGTGATTTCACATACTTAAATAATCACCCATTTATCTTTCATGTTGGGAGCTAGGAGTTTTAGTCTTGAATTTTCCCAAATCAATATTTATGTCCCTAAACATTTTAACATTCTTATTTCCAATTAAATAACTTTTTTAATAATGTGGATTTACCTATGTAAGGCTTCCACCAAAATATCTCTTAGGTTCTCTTCATCCAGAGTTATTATACCATCTCAGAGATATTATTTAGTGAATAAATTTCAGCCAATAATGAATATCTAAGTTACTAAATATAAAAGAGCCATATGTGATATAACTTAAGAGTACATATAGATTAGTCTATGAATGAATTGTTGTACATTCTCCTAAGTCAGATAGTCAGTTGGCATTATTATGGTACCAATTATACCCTAATGCCAATAATTAGAGAATACAATTGTTGAATAGAAGTTTATTGTTGTACTTAGATTTACTCAAAATCTACTTAAATATAACAAGTAATATGTTATTATGAATTATACTTTAGGGTTCCAAGTGTAATAGTATCAAGTGTAGTTCTCCTGGTAAACATTAATAAGCGGAGTTATACTAATACTTTCTCCATTTCATGGACTGTTCATGGATAAATGGTAAAATATAATTATTTTCTTCTTTACCCATCGGCGTTTCTAAAAGGCAGTAGCCCCTTTGCATCCCGTGCTCATTTGAGTTCTATACCCAGTCGTTATTACAGTCTATAAAAACTAATGTCTACACCAATTATCTCTTCTGTTAGACTATACATTCGATACGATTAGTAATTCTAACTCAATATATATTCTATTACATTAGCAGTCCACACCCTACACAATTTCCATCTTTAGCATTTTATTAATAGCATGCTAAATCATTTGAACTTCTAGCCTACACACGGCATCCAATAACCCATAGTTAGGCAAATCAATTAACAACGAATAAGCTTGTAGCATATGCCAAAAAAAAATATTCATAAAGTTTCTTATGAGAACCCAAACATATGGAAAGATTTATATTCCATATTCCGTATAGTTATCAACAAACTAATCTCATAAATCTATAGTTTAAATTGATACTAGTTCACTGTTAAATCAGCTTGTAGAATGACTTATTTATTCATTTAATAGTGATTTAATACCCTCAGTTATGTGGATTATCCTTAAAAGATATATACTCAAATCTGATGGTAACGTATAGTTTATAAACTGATGAGATATTGTTCAATGATTTAAAATGGTAGTCTTGTAATTATTTTATTCTTTATACCATGGTGTAAGAATCTGGCTACATAATTTAAATGAAAATGTAAACGCTGCACGCATTAAACTCTAAAAAATGTCACCTATTTCAATACTATATAGACTAATCAACGACGCCTCAGGTCTTTATTTACTATAATAATAATATAATAAGATTTAAGTAGCTACAATCATGTGTTGAAATCACTGTCTACAGAAACAGATCATTGCAATGATTGCACCAGCCCATTACCATGCACATACTATAAACACAACATAGAAGAGCGTGAGAAAGTAACAACTTTATTGCATAAAGTATTGCAATTGCTTGGTACAGAGAGACCTTGTCATGTCAGTGTCCTTATTGCAACAATTTAAATCAACGACCTACAGAGCTACCAAATTGACTAGCGATTTTAGTTATTACAAAATTTCACTAAACATTTAGGCTATATTCATGCTTGACAATAATCATTGGTAATAATATATTGCTATAGTGCTATTATAACTTCGCAATATCTAGTCATATAATTTGCATAATCATACATAGCTAATTTCTTGGGTTAAGTACAATGGTAAAGAATGAGTTTCCTACTATATGGATTGATATAATACGGTAGGATACCAAATAATTTATTACCTATTTGTTATATGAATCTTATACCATGATCAATAATAGTAAATCAAACGCAAATTTGGAATTGTTCAGAGTTCAAACTAGAACTCATACCACCTACATCTCAAAGCTTGACTCAGATTTTATTGGAAGAGTCTCCTTCCTGCGCTCCATTCTATCCTCCTATGCCTCGTTCAATGCCTTTCTTTTCATGCTCCTTTCCATCTCCTCTTTTTTCCTTTTATCTTTCTTTCTTTTTAAACATGAGGCACTGCTTTTCTCACAACTTTATTCCTTTTCTTTTTAGGATATTTTAATTTTCTTTTATTTTTAAATCAAGATTCCCTTTTGTTTTAATTTATTTCTATTATTTTTTGATGCCATCACATAATTTCTGACATTGATTATAAAAATTATTATATTTACTAATTAAATTATTATTTCTAAATGTCATGACAGATTAACGATACATCATTAATCAACTATTCCAATTTAGTCTAATTAATCATAACATGTTTACTAACAATCTTAAATGGGCATATTTACAAGTCACACCAGAAAATTTTCATATAACCATTAAACTATGATAACAAATCAAGTGTAAACAATTAGCTAATGCAAATGGCCTTAAACACACTTTCCTAACCATTCAATTACACATTCTAACATGTGATGACTATTGTGGCGTGTGTAGGGTATCTATTAGTTTATCTATCATCCTCTGACATCTCAATATACATCATCCTCTCTGATGATGCTCTCCCTCCATTGCACTCTGAGGGATGGATTATCCTACGTCAACCTCATAATAAAATAGATAGTTAGTTTGTAACAATGATGACATACATTCATCATAAATATAACTGAAATGATAAATTAACATGATCATAAAGTAAACATATACTTACAGCTAACTCATAGTAGTATGATCACGTAGCCTAAGAAACCTATTTCTCCATAATATCATATATATCATATCTTAGTTTAAAATAACTAAATATAAATTTGTTAACTATAGTTATCCACAAGTAATCTAGCAAGTTTACCTAGAGATAAATCAAGATGTAACAACATTGTCATGAAAAACTTCAAGTATAAGGTTGGTTTATATCACCTTATTTGGATAGGGAAATTTTGACATGAAATTTAGACCTTAATTTTAAAGAGTATATCATGAGAGAGGTTTAAAATATGAATCTCCTTCTCCCAAAGGTGGAGAAACATTACAAAAGCCAAGACTAGTGTAGAAGGTTTGCAAGTAGGCCATGTGTCAAAGGAATAACTTGTAACTTCCCTTTAAACAAGTAGATGTGTAACTCCAAGGAGAGGGAGTTAGATTCAAGAAACATCAAACCTATCAAGATTATCTTCCATGCCACTCTTCATTTATAACTCCATCAACACTTGGCCTAAAGTGTTGAGAACAAGAAGATAACATATTCCTTTTAGACTTGGTGTTAAGTTCTTTCTATTTTGAAATTGATTTGATGATGAATGATAGTTGATGGACTTTCTCCTTATCCTATCTCTCTCTCTCCCCTTATTATTCTATAAATGAAGCCTTCAAAGCATTGTCTAGATCCTTAATCTAAGTATGGTAAAGCCCTGCTTAAATAAACATTTGTACTTTGCCTATGAAGTGAATATATGATGATTTTTTTAATTCTCAATATTGAATCTAGTGTCTAATTCATGGTTAGTTGATGAATACTAGTGGTAGTGTCTTAATTCCCTCTCATTTATCCTCTCCTTATTACCTCTTTCCAGGTTTCTAGTCTCTTTGCAGGTCATATGAAGCATTATACATGGTCTTACAATGGGTAACCGTGGAGATTGCTTACTAGTGTCTCCTATGAGACATGTTGATCATCCCTCTTTGTTAGTGTCTTAACCATAACCTCCATATTGAAACATTGATGATTGAAGACTCTTGTTTAGTTGTGAAATAGGATTCAGTCCTAGTTTATGTTATTAGTGTAGTATAGGTAAGTGGAGGGTATCGACATTTGGTACATCACCCTTTGTTTAATTCCATGTTTGTCTCTCTCCCTTTTCCTTGTTAATTGAATAGGTTTAGTAGTATTTTGGGTGAAGCATCAAGGGAGATGGCCCTAACTTAGAGATTCACCTCAACAACTAGGCCACCCACATCCTAAAGGTGTCTCCATTATATCAACTAAATGAGGAAGGCTTGAAAAACCTCCTCAAGGGTGCAATTTAGATTGACAACACTTACCTACTTAACACACACAATTTAATAAAATCACATCATAATAAGGTCAACACATGTCTTTTATTTGTTTAAAGTTTATATATTGTTACATCTAAATTTCATGCTTAGACCAAAGGAGGACCTAGGTGAAATATCGTTTAGATTCATAGTATATGTGATCTAGTCATACATAGAGAGTAAAGGAAGAACTACATGTAATTTGAGGTCCTCTTCTTATTATTGGCTATGTAAGCATCAATCAGTTACAAGGGGCTTATGAGGCTATCTTGGCTCAACCATTTTCATGTTATCCCAATTTTATGTCTCGTCTCTATGTGTAAGACTTTGTTAGGGTTTTTGGAAGAAGAGAATAAAGCATAGACTAAAACAAATGATTGCATGTTTCAGTAAATATTAATAAATATATAGATAGTTTAGCACAACTCATCAATTCATGGATTTATCTAATAGTCAACACAAACAAAAACATGACTTATAGACAAAGCCATAGGCTGTATTAGTCCAAATCTTCTATTTTCATCCTAGTTAGTATAATAATCATTTATTTGGATCCAAGGACATCTTATTTAGTGTCATAGTTAGTTATAATCAACTAGAAACCTATGCATTTATATTACAAATAGTTTTGCTTCTCTTTTCATGTCATTTGGTTAAAACCTTAATTGTTAATATGCTTATTGTTGACTAATTTGACCACAATTCAAATTAGGTCAACCCCATATATAGTAAAACTTGTTATAGGGTTCCACTAGGGTTTAAAATGTGTATCATGGTCTTAATAAGGTCAATTAATGTGTTTTAGCCTTGGTCATATTTGTTATTTAACCTTAGTGACATTTTATGTCATCTTAGGCCATTTTGGGGTCATTTATTGAAGTGGCATGGTTTCCATAGGAGGACAAGTGTGTCAAGGTGTTTTTAAACCTGTATGATGTCAAAAAGTGTCAGTTATCAGTTCTGTAACTGAATTTGGTAGGTTTAAACATTGAAAACAAGATCTCTTGAAAAAAGAGGAATTTATGAAGGTTGTATGGGAGACTTTTGGCATGTGTGGAAGCTTCATCAGTGTCCCTTCATCTTCCCATAACTCATATACACATTTAGTTTTCTTTGACAGTTTCCAAATTGATCAAAATTGACCTATCTTTTCTATCGCTCTCTTTTACAAGCAAAAATGGTAAAATGCTTTCAGTCTAGTACAAAAAGGTGAGTTGGAGTAAGTTATTTTTAGGGATGATATTAATCTTTGTGTACATAAAATTCATGGTAAGATTTGTATGTTTGGTTGATTTTGCTTCATGAACCATGGTTAATAAGGTCTGCTCCTTTTTTATGCCTTCACATCCTCATAGCCTTCAATTTTTTTCTTTGTTTGTATTGGTATTTGAAAACCAAGTGTTTCAAATGTTTTAGAAGGGCATGAACACCATTTTCACATGGTTATTTTTCTATATTGCGTGTGTGGTGTGAAGGAGTTGGCATGATCACTCTCATCTTACTAGGAGGACTCTATTGACAGTTTGTAGACAATGTTTTCACTCTTCCAAAGCTTACCTTCATGTAATGGCTTCAAAATAAAGATGGAATGTTGTTTCCACTCTCACATTACATGGTGACCAATTGTCCTTTGAATGTTTTGGTCTCAAAATTGTTCTATGTGGAGTGAAGAGACCAATATATAAACACAATCAATTTTATTTATGACTATCACCTATAGTTAGGTGAAAAGAAGCCTTGAATAGTCATGTTGAATATGTGAAGAGGTTTCAAGGTTTTGACAAGTCTCCCAAGGTGGAAAGCATAAATTTGGACTATTCAAATAGGTTTAAGATTGGTTGTAGTACCAATTCATCACACACTATCATATACCCTACAATAACACCTTCAAGAAGCTCCATCAATGGTATGAGTGAAATCAACAAAGGACAGGGAAACATTGAAATGCAAGTGTTTGAGTTCATGTGAGACACAATTAAGGTTTAAGATCATAGAAAACATCAAAGTGATGATGGTGAGACTGTCATATGCATGAAAACCTAGAAACATGCTCACAAATTTAAAATGTTGAAACTGAGACACTTTATCTTAGTTTCTCTAAATCTTGTCTTGTCCATATATTTGGTCTTCTCATAGTAGAGTGTCTTTAGTAACAGATAGGTCTATTAGTTTACACCTTGTATCCAAATAATAGGGGCAAGGTCTTAACATAAGAATATGGTTTATTCATCAATAAAGGATGATGGTGGAATGGTTCCTAACTTAGACATTTTTGACCTGAAAGACTTAGTAAATATTATGGTAAGATGATCAAAAGTAACAACTTGAACTGAATTATGATAGTGAGTGCTACTATGGTCTCTAAACATTATATGATCTCACATAAGTGGAAGATGAACTAATGAAACACAAGTAATGCATAGATGATAACTTACAAGAGTTTTCAACTTCTATCTAATACACATCTACAGTATCTACAGTCAGTATGTAGACCCACTAAATTTTTATGTGAGAGGATGAGAGCGTGGTGGTTTTAGGAATAAGTGATTAATTATGTAATAACATGAAACATATAATCCATTCCTCAAAATCACAACAATAGAGACATATGAAAGAATATTTAGATCTAAAAAAATACACACATAATACTCTGATATAATGTGGTTCTCCCAATATGGGCTACATCCACCAAAAATCTCTCTACAATATTATAAACAAGAGTACAAGATAACTCTCAAAAATAAACCTCTCATAAAGATAACTTTTCCAACCTAAATTCACACCAAAATTCTTGAGATGCTAAGAAACACCTCAAACCTGATCACACCAATTGAAGAGAGAATATAGAGCTAAAAATGAGATGCAAAATTCAATGCATAATGTTTCCCCCTCATCCTTATTTATAATTTCCAAAAAACCCTTGAAAAATGTGCCATACCTTGGAGATAAGCATATCTCCATCAAAATGGAAACAAATAAGGGAGGTTACAACCAACTGGGATAAAGATAATCCCCTGATTCTTTCAACCAAATTAAATCATGCCCATTCATCTATAAAACATGCCAAAAATGTGGAAGCTTGTTGGAACACTCAGAAATGGGCCCCACCATTTGTGAAAGTAAAAATTACATGTTAAAAATGCCCAATTAATTTTATTTTAACCTTAGGGGTGTTGAAATGGGCTCCACATTCAATAGGTATGCATGGTATAGATGTTCACTTAAGTTTTATACGACCCAATGACCCTTAAGATGGAACCAAAGGAGAGAAAGATAGTACCTAGGCCTCGATAAGCACCTACAAGGGTCTCATTTTCTTGAAATGAGCGTCCACATTCAACATAGTCCTTGGAGCAACCTAGGCAAATGGAAGAGATGTGGGCTAAAGAGGTTATCATAGATGTATGGTGAATTGATATCTCATATAGGTAATGGAAAATTCCAATGTGTTCCCAAGAATCAAGGTTCCCAACCTATAGTCTTAGCTCAAGGTTCTTAGGTATAAGCATAATTTTGTACACAGTAATTAGACCTAATAACTAGTCATAGGTTTTTAAAGTATTAAAAACCCTAACCAAGTTATATAACCATGGTATTTTTGAAAAAAGGTATTAAATAACTATTTAATATTTATATGGCCTTATTTTGGCTAGACAAATAGGGTGAGTGCTCTTTATTTTGTCTTAAACAGAGGGCACTCCCAGTTAAAACCACCCTGTAGGTTTAGTATGTAAATGGAAAAATCATGTGATGAGGAGCCTTGAAACATTTTATAAAGGTATGCTAAGTTTATTAAAAATGTGAACAAGTTTTAATCGTCACTCATATCCATTAAGACAACTCAAAGGTGGTCATGAGTGTAGAAACATAAGTCAGGCCTATTAGGCCTAGAATTGGGCTTATACCCTAATGGCCTCTATATTGATTCGAATGGCCACATAAACTTCCTAAATAACTTGATAGATTTAAAGGGGATATATATGGTTGATCACAACCATTAGTTTGTAGGGAGTTTCTCTAAATTGGTCATTTTGACCCAATTCTAAGATATAGGTACATAAAATGCAAAGGAAGAGCTCGATAGGAAAACTTCAAACATTCATACCTATATGGAAACATTTCATGGTTCCATAATGATATGGGTATTTTATTAGGGTCCTACACTTGGTCTCAGTGAAATTATTTTAGCAGTTGAACGTCTGGTTTTTATGAACCATTGCTAATAAGCAAAATAATTCAAAACCCTCCTTAAAACCCTTGTTCAAGACTTAATGGATAACATATGAAAGAGATGAATTAAAAAGGGTTAGTTTGGTAAATAAAGTGTTTTGTACTTGTGGAGGACTCTCCCATTCTCCTTCCCACCCAATTGGTTTGTACCCTACTTGTATGAACAAGCCTAAAATAGGGGGTTTTGTAAGGATTTGACTTGTTTTACAGGTGTAGAGGAGTTTTGATGGATGAAAACTATTGAATCAAGTCTATATAAACTTATTCTAAATCTATATGATAACCTCTCACCTTAGTTAGGTTCAAAATGTCTTTTGCTACACAGTTCACTTCAGGCAATCTTGGATAGGCATTGAAAAAACAAAGTGACTGCCAAGTGAGAAGATGAGGAGTCCAATTTTATATATTTTTAAGGTTTACATAAGGTAATCAAATGAAAATATTTCATATAAAGGTGTCATAACACATCTTCCATGGATTTTTTTTAGCAATTGAAGGCCACTTGGATGATAAATGTGAAGAATGAGGCTTAGAAGACTAATGAATGATTGTAGATGGTGAATACAAGTGTCCAAAAGATGGGTAGTAGTTAGGGGAACATTTGATGAATATCATATCATGTTTCCAACCTCATTAATATAGTGAATATGTTTCAACTCTCCCTAGTCTTGTTTCAAGCACTCAATATATGCTTCATGATGAAGGCAATTTTAAGAAGGTTGTTGAAGATCTATATGCCAGTTTTGGAGAGTTTGTCATGTTTTAGTTAGCTACTTATCCAATAAGAATTTCATGGTCTATTTCAAAATTTATTAAATTGTAATGTAACTAGTTTTCATTCTTTGACACTTTTTATTATGACCCTTGAGCTCTATTTCTTATCTCTCCTCTCACATGTCTTATAAATACAAGCCATTTTGGCTCTTTTCATGGAATCCACACCTAGTATGGTGAAGCCCTAATAGTTTGATACTATATTTTTCCTTTGAAATAATATTTGTAATTTTTGGTTTTGATTTCACAATCTATCTGTGTAAGTGTGTGAATTGGTGTATAGTGAAAGGTCAAGTGATTAGTATATATCCTTGCTTTCTCTCAACCCTTTCATGTTTGATGCAAGTGGTTCTCACTCTAACAGGTCACATGAAGTCTATTCAAGTGAATTTTTCCATCTTTAATTATAAATAATATCCTTAGTGTTTGTAAATTGACATCTGGTTCACTCACTTTGAGTAGTGTAATGCATATCACCTCTATGTTTGAAATACTAATGTTAGAGCAATTTAGGATTTTGAGGCTAGTTTTGTGAGTCATATCTCTTATTGCAAGTGTATGGTAGTATAGTGGACATATTTATGGTGTATCACCTCATTAAAGTATCTTATTTTCCATGTTAATTTTATCCCTTTTCATCCAAACAATCAGTTAGTGTAAGTGATAAACAAGCAAAGAGAAATCTAGGGAGGTAGGCCTTAAACGTAGAGGTATACCTCTACTATAGGAAATCCATAGGCATAGAGGTTTTTTAATGTTTCCAAAATCCTAGATTAGGCTTGAACAACCAACTCTAGGGTGCAATATTTAGTGACAACACTTAACACTTAGATTTGCATGTGAATGCTTATTGATTTACAATCTATTTTACTTAATAGTTTTTCTTAATTAGATTAACCTATCTCTATAATCCAAATTTAAATAAAAAAATATTTTAAAAATCTATTGAAAATATATATTAAAAAAAAAGATAACTCTTTTCCAATCTATCACCAAATCCACTGAATTATCACTTATAACGCATTATGTTATAAATATGGAAAAAAATAATGATCTAACTACAAGACTTTATTGCATGGAAAAAAATCTATAGTCACAATGGTTTATTTCCATTTAATGTAGCCATGTAGATTCCATAGTCTATGTCCACATATGTAATATCAATTATCAAAATCCTCTTCAACTATAATTTAATATCTTACACTACTTTCACATTCTCATGTATTTCATCATTGAGGTAATCATCCATGGATTTCATGTTATATAAGTTTATCATTGTTTCTATGACAAAGTTTAATGTCTATTGATTTCATTTGATTTATATCATGGCCACTTATTTCTTAAATGTAATTATTAAAGTGTGCACAATTTCTATGAATTCATCTAGGATCACTAAACTATCATATACATTGTACAATGGTGGTAATCCTATGTTAATAAACAAATATAAATATTATTTTAAAAGACAATCAGTTGTGACATAGTCTCCATAAGGCCTCATGATTATTCCTCAAACCAATATTTTTTATTCATGGAAAATTAATGCATGACTCTAGATTCAAAGGATGCATGAGACGCACATTCGAGAAAATGTGTTACATGAGGGATTTTTATATAGTGGTTATATTTACCTCCAACCATGAGATCTCTTGAAGTTGATCTTAAATTTGATCCTATGTTTGTTTTCTCCTCATTTTAGATTCACCAATTTAAATAAATAAATTATAGACCAATTTGATTACATTTTCCACGTCACTAGTCACATTTTTAGGTAATCTCACCCTTAGTTTATTTTTAAAACATTTAAACCTCTCTTTCATCCTATGCAAAATTTTATGCACACATTTTCCCATATATTTAATCATCAATTTTGGTTTCTCTTGGTCAATATCTTCACCACTTGAATGATAATCACCTTCCATAAGCTCTATGCTTGTTCATTTTATTTTATGGATTTAATGAGAAAGTCCTCATGTGCTTATAGTGGCCCATTAACCTTTATTTACACTTTCCTTTTGGTGATCCTCTTATATTTTACAATAACCTTCTAAAAAATTATTTTTATTTTTGGTTGGTAAAAAATGACCATATGTATATTTCATTTCTAATATCTTGATAATTACATTATTTTTATCTAGTTGGGTCATAAAGGTCTATATGGAATGGGTTTTAGGATCCAAACATAAGATGATGGAGAAAGAATTCTGATAACCATTTTCACTATATTTAACAATCCTTGGTTGATTGATGGAAGTGAAATGGGATGTTTATAATAGTAACCATGATCAAGGGTAAAATTGAAGAAGCAATGATAATAATGGATTATGGGTTGATGAAGGTGTTATCCAATGACATTGAGCTAGAGGAGAGTGACATAATATAATTGATCAATGTTATATCCATATCTATAGAATATGCACTAAGAGTAATCATAGTCCTAAACATGGACCTCAATGGTGATATCCTAAATATTAGTGTGGGTGGAACTCTAATTAGTGACATAATAATATCAAGAATGATAGTGGGAATTGTGATGGATGTGGATTATTGTGAAATGGGTAGCCCTACTTGAGCTACTATTACTATGGATGGAGGTGTGCTATAAATATATTTGTCTAATGGTTGCACTAATTACATTTGTGTTAAAGAGAAAATACAAGGAAATATGTTTCTAAGAACAATAGTGATCCCTAGAGAAATTAAAATACTTGACACACTAGGGTATGCATGGCCAAAGATAAATCATAATCACTTAGAACAACTAAGACAACATAGATAGTGCTATCCTTTACAACATTAATGCTTGAAACATTAATAGTGGTGAGGAGAAATGGGACTCATTGCATAAGATAATCACAATAAAATAATTGAAACATATGGGATACTTTGAAAAAAATAGGATATTAAAACCATAGTATAAATAGGAGCCCTAAAAACACTATGAAATGATACAAATAAAGGATTGGATAAAACAATATGGGTAATGAACATATAAATTTTTACTTGGGACAATGTTACAAATTGGGAAACAAATTTTGGTGATGACATTATGGGTGTCCCACCTAATATCCTTCTCATCATTTTTGGAGTTTTTCCTAGTCGGTCAACTTAATCCTCCTCTTGTTGGCTATATATAGGCTTGTTGCCTTTGGAATGTCTTTCAATTTTATATCATCTTCAATATTAAGATGATATAAATCATCTATAGCTACTTTAGGTGAATATTCATAACTAATCCTTCCATCATGGGCCTTCAAATGAGGGGAAATTATCCCTTTTGGATATCAATTCTTCATTGTGCCCTTTTCAAACTTAAGTAATCCATACATCTATTATGAAAATTTCATTGATCCATGGTATTAATACTAAATTTCAACTCCCAATTTCATTGCCATTGAACATATGGGAGCTAAATTTATACTTTTCAACACCTCTGCCATACCATTCACATATCGAGAATATATTTTTAAAGCAATAATTTTTTCTTGCACATAGTATGGTTGCTTATGTAGTGTTTACCTAAACCCCTTTGATCTTAGTTGATCCAAAAATTGAAAAGTCTTGGTTGAAGAATATTTCAAGAACACACAAATAATAATCCTATCTCTGAGAAGAGATGTTTTATTGCTCAAAATTGCAGATACAACATATGCCTATCTTTGGGAAGAGATGTTTGATTCCCATTTTGGATTACATATTCATTTATACACATTTTTAAGTGGGGAGGAGGATGTGGAAGGTCACCAATATTGAGAGAGATTAAGTGGATAGACTTCCACAATTTACAATAATACAAAATTTGAGGAATTACTATTTTTAGAAACTTACTATTTTTAGATTGAACTACTAAAATTGAAATTTGGGGCACTTCCATTTGGTTTTAGAGGGTCACAACCCAATGATCAGAGATTAATGACATATCATGATGTTTCCCTCATTTTATAGCTTTCCAATGATTCAAATGAGAAGTCAAACGAAGCAATGGTGCAAAATTTATGGCTCCAAAAGTTCTACCACCAATTAGGGTAGGACCATCACCCAAATTATTGCCTGAAGTGTTACTCAGATCATCACTTGAAGTGTTGATTATATCATTCCTCCCTCCTTGAGAATAAATGGTCCCCATTACATCAAGAGTATTTATCAAGTGTGGCAGTTGTGTCTTGATCTGATTCTCATCCACTGGAGCAAAACTATGTAGATCAAGCTCACCAATGTCCAGTTGTTATACTATGACTGAAGTGTTCAATAGAGGTGGATGATATGGAATGGCTACATCATTTTGTGTCATGGGTTAGAACCTGATGCATAATTGGAATGGACTATGCTTTATGGAGCTATGTAGAGCCTGATTGTTCACTATTTTTATTTGAACATCAATCTATGGATGGAAGGCCATGAACTTGTTCAACTTGGTATCCATTCACTTTTTTTGTTGTATTGATTGTGTAGTCAAGGTTATAACATCAACCCTTTTGGATTTCTATGGCTTGACCACCATGAGAACAAATTTCTTGGCACTGATTAGGAAGATAGATGTAGAAGGTGGTACCTTTGTTACCCTGTAGCATCATGTTCTAAGAATGAGGGCGATCTTTCGAGTTCTTAATTCATAGATTCCATGTTGATCATACATGAATGGATGACCAAGGAGTACATCACAAAAATCTAGATTGACCACATCACACATGACCTCATCATAGAAATTTTTTATTGCATATGAAAGAAGACACTAGTGGGTAACATAGATGTTTTTCCTTGGAATCAACTATCCAATACTGCATGGCTTTGGGTGAGAATTCATGGATAGATTTAGAATTTTTACAACATTAATAGAGATTAAATTATTTTGACTCTCACTGTCAAGAATGAAATGTAGAGGCTTACCTTTCACCCATAACTTAGAGTAAAATAACCTGTCCTTGTCATTTGGCCTCTCCTTATAGGTCTATAATGAGGAAACAATGGTATCAGGCTCACCATCTACAACTTCTTCTTCATCCTCTTCAACTATAGGGTGTGTATGAGGTAGAGCAGTAGATGTTGAGGATTGTGACTCAAAAAATAGGGACTTGATGGCTCAACATTACTCTTTGGAGTGAGTTATAGATTTATTGTAATCACACCATTTCCTAGTCTTCCCTTCCTTTTGCTTCCAATTTTGGCCTCGTGTTTGACCTTCTTTGTCACTTTTTCATTTTGAAGGCTGATTCTTTGTATTCATTCTTTCATGCTTCTACTCAATCTTCACCATGAATTTGTATGCCTCACCGAGGGCCTCCAAATTGAAGAGTTCCATTTCCCCTCGTATATACCATTATAGTCCACCATGATATTTGACAACCTTGTGTTTCTCACTTTCCTAGATGCCCAATCATTCAGATAGAGAATGAAAATTGTTAGTGCAATCTTGAACAAACTATTCCTTACCTTGGCGATGTTGTCGCCACTCTATGTATAGATCATCATATGCTCCAATGGGGTATTATTTTTATTTTACAACTTATATGAAATAATCCCAGGTAAGTTTGACCTCAAGAACAATATCATTTGTATTGAATCTATTCTTGTACACTTCCCACCAATTTTTGGCAGGCAATGATGCTTTCAAAATACAAAAAGTGATCTTCTCTTTATCGGTTGATCCAAAACTCAAAAAGTCTTGGTTGAATAATATTTCAAGTTGTAGATACAATATATGCCTATCTCTAAGAAGTTTGATTTCTATTTCAGGTTACATATTCATTTATACACATTTTGAAGGTGGGAGGAGGATTTGGAAGGTCACCAATATCAATGGAGATTAAGTGGTTCAACTTCCATGATTTACAATAATACAGAATTCAAAGAATTACTATTTTTAGAAACTTACTATTTTTAGACTACACTAGTAAAATTAAAATTTGGGGCACTTCCATTTTATTTTTTAGGGTCAAAACCGACTAAGCAAAATCCATGCCATCTCATGACATTCCCCTCAGTTTTTAGCTTTCCAACGGTTCAAACGGGGAGTCAAATGGAGCTATGGTGAAAAAGTTATGGCTCTTAGAACTTCTGCCACAAATTGAAGTAGGACCATCACCCGAATTATCACCTGAAGTGTTGCCCATATCATCCCCTGAAGTGTTATCTAGATCATCAATATAGTTTGGTATGCATAGTACCAGTAGACTCACATTTTTGTGGTATTCTTTCTCATAGCCTTTTAAATACAAGGCATGTGTTCTTCCTTGATGGATTTTTATATTGCATGGTAGAAATAATTTCATATCTCTATGAAGTGTTCTTGATATTTATAGGCATATATTATATTGTAGAGAACATGAATTGGGATTTCTATGTGATGAGGCCAATATGGAAAATAAGAATGTTTAAATTATACTACATCATATCAAGAATCCAAAAAAAAACACATCATTTATAGAAAATATTTCCTTCTTACACTATTAAAAATTACTTTTTAAAATTAAAAAAAAATATAATTTATCCCAATGTATGGATATCATCATCGTTAATGTTCATAGATGATGAGGAGACAAACATCTATTAACAAGATCAATACTAGATGCACAATATAAATTGTTAAGGATTAAAATACTTGTTATAAGCCTAGGCCTTAAAAAATTATATATTGATCAATATTTTCTTTGTTTCTCCACCTCTATGAATGTCCATTATAAAACTTTCAAAATATCATAAATATTGTTGCTTCTCATCCACTTGTTGGAACTTACCTATTCATAGTTCAACTTTGGTTCAAGAAAGTTATAAAAATATAAAAACATAAAAACACCAAACCAACACAAATTTATATTATGTTCCCCAATGGGGAATATAATGTTTCATATCTAATTAGGAAATTTGTGAATACATTACCAAAAATGTCAATAAATAAATATCTTTGGTTTTGTGACTGCTCTATGAAGTCCCACATTCTTGAGTGATTATAAGTCGAAATTATTATCCTATTGAGCTTGATTTGGGTGTATTATAGTGAAGAGGAGTTGTGAAACTTCAAGCTCATGTAAATACTCATTGTTATTCCTCTATGCCATAATATTTAGAGAAATTGTGGTGTCCTTGAATTCATGATTTGAATTAGATGAGGAAGCTTGAGACTTTAACTTGAGTGCCATATTTTTGAATAATGATTGAGGATTTTTTTGAAAACTTTATGAACTCAATGAACACTTAGCTCTATTTAAATTTTAGAATAAATTATTTCTTGAGTTTAAACAAGTGTCTTCTCTCTTTATGAAATTATATGATCCTTTTATCAACAAGAATACTCAATAAATAGGGTCATTACTACTCCACATTTACTGAAAATAAAAAACATACCATCCCTGTAACTCCAAATTCAATTTAAGTCACTGTATTACTTATCATTTCTAATCAATCATTACTTTGACTTTATTTTATGGAAGGTAGTGTTGTACTCATTATGAGTGTCTCTATGATATTATTTTCCTTTATATCTTTAGCTATTTGGATTATAGTGAATCATGAACTATCTAATTAATTTATGTTCACAATTGAGTTTTTTTACATCTTTTATTTATGTGCATGTAACAATTTTAATATTGGGTTAATATCTCATCATGTATTGTATTTTAAGTACCTTTTTCCTTTAACTGAAACTATTCATAGTGATCCATGTGATAAAATATCACACTATCACTTTTCCTTTTCTTATAATAAATGATGTAAGTGGGCAGTCTCAATGTGATGGGGAATGATAAGGCCAAGAAATGCCATTCTTATTTATAATTAGTATTTCCTAAACAACTTATTTTTTTATCCATAATATTTTGGCACATACTATGTTGATATATGCACATATTATATGAATAATGTGTATGCGTTTTTTTTTTTTGTCAAAACTAGTTATCTCTATATAAATTAGTATGATTTATTGGATTGATTTTTTTGAATACTACTAATGGTATATTAATAATGAAAGGTTTTTATGATATTATGTTTTATTGAAGCATTTTTTACACCTGTAGCTATTAAGGAGGAAAAAACCTTACCCACCCACTATTTATACATTATTTCAACAAAAATGCACCACTCACATTTAGCCACTAGTTATTCTAACATGTAGCATTTGACTATGTTCAGTCAAAGAAACTAACTTCATCCACATATTGAAATGTTTTTAGGTGAACATCTAACAAAATACATGTAGTTAAGACTAAAATTTCATTATTTAAGTTTCCAACTACTTCAAAAGGCTCAATGAGTATGGAGAGATATTCTATGGGTTGGGGGACATTGTAACTACCCTCATGGCATTGAACCAATGCTCATTTGTCTTTATTATGCATATGGAAGTATTATTCTTTTTGGCATTTATTTTATTTTTATTTTCTATATTTCATCTTAGTATTTTCTTATTGTTGTAACCAATAGGATTATGAACAATATAATAATAGCATTGTCTCCTCTATATAAAAAAGAAAGTTTTAAGTTTTAGAGGAAGTTATAATAAGATTCTATTAATATTTTATATTGGAGGAAAATTTAATCATGACTCATCTGACCCTATTCTTCCTAGATTGCATATCTGCTCATCATGAATACTACCATAACTATGAGTTATATTTTATCCTACCCAAACACTTGGAGAGATCCCCATTCCATTGTGCACACATTTGGACCTTCTCCACACTCTATTAGAGTTCTTACACCCTATAAGAGCCTTTATGTACATCCTAGAGGCCCTTCAAGAGTTTGGACATCTTAGACCACGAATTTTGGAAAAATCTTGTGGCTTAGGCCACACAATTTTGCCAAAATTATGCAACTTGTGACACAAATCTTACAAATTAGGGATTTTTGTGTTATGTGCATTGTTAAATGGTAATAAAATAGTTTTTGGGAGATCTGAGCCTTAGGATTCCCTATTTGACTTGTAAACATTCATTCCAACTCAACCCCTTCACCATTTTTGGCTCTAATGATCTTATAGTCTATCTCTTGATGCATTCTTGATAATTGAGCTTCCATTATGGATTTATACTCTTATTTGGATAGAGGTTTACATACACACTTGCTTACTGAGTTGGATACACCATTATTGCTACTAGTTATTCTTTCTTCACTGTTACTTTTTATTAGCTCCTTTAGTTGGCATTGCACCTAATTTATGCACTTGGATTGGCTTCTACATTGTTCACTTATTTTTACTTCACCTTCTCTCCTTGTTTATGGACTTTGGATTGGACAAGGATATACATTACAATTCATATTCCTAGATTTTGGATCAAAATTGGACTCATGGTTGGTAAATTACTTACATTGTGTTTGAGCATGATCTGAGGGAACCTTTCTTGCAAGGTGAAATCATTTAATTAGTGAAGTGTACTATATTTACTAGTGTTGGTGATTATATGCTATATTAGCTTCATTTAAACATGTATTAGCACATTTTTTTGAATTTTTATGCATTCTCTCTCTCCTTAAAAGTGTCTTTCACTTTTAAATCATTCTTCATTCATTATAGTTTCATGATTTTAAATGTTTTCTTTCCTTGGTAGTGTTTAATTGTTTAGATAGAATAGGTCATTTTATTAAAACACATTTTTTTCACCCTTAGTTACTTTCCATTCTATGGTTAGAATAGTCGGATATACCTATGTCCTTTATGCACTTGATAAAGTTAACCCTAACCTAGTTTGTAAATCCATCTTTGATCTAGTGCAAGTTGGAAAACCAGATAACTAATACTTATAATGGCTTCTTACACCCCTTTGCCTAGTAGGCATATGCTTAGTACCCTTACTACACCATCTATCAAACCTTAGTGGCTTATTTAAATTATTAGAGGTACATTATGGCACAATCGGTGGGACCTTATACAATATTTCACACTAATTCTAACCTATTTATAGCTTTCCTAGCCCATTTACGACTGATAGCCATGAGGCCTTGTTTTGGCTCCATTTTAGGTTTTTTGACCTTAATTTGGTTTTTCATCCTCCTCCCTATTGGTTCTTTATCATCATTCCTCTTTTGTTACCTTCTTAGTTAATCTTGTTTTGTTGTCTCCATGGCTAGACTCTCACCTTTGGGATGCCATTCCCATTGGATTCATGGTCTTATCCTTGAGCTGACTCATGACTACACTAAGTATGTAATGGAATGCCATAAACACCCTAGGATCTAGGAAGTAAGCTTACCCTAGCATAGTTAACTTGACCCTCCCACATTCTGCATGGAATAAGATTATCAAATCTACAACCAACGAGCTCACTCACCTTTTATTAATTAAAGATTTAGTTGTCTAAGGATACTGTTAACCATTTTTACCACAATTAAAATGGGTCAACCCCCCTATAGTCAAAAACTTATATAGGGGTCTGATATAATGTGATAGGGTGTGTTTTAATTCATATGATGTCATTTCATATGCCATTCTAGTTTTGATCATTTCCTAATTTAGTATTTGTGTAATTTCATATCTTAGAGGTAATTTTAGGGTCATGTATGGAAGTGAGAGTTATTCATCATGTCCAAAACATTCAAGGATTAATGAACAAGTTTGCACAGGCCTTAGGAGTTCATTCAAGCTTCAAAGATCAAGCATACATTTACTTGCATGAGCTCAAAGGAAGTAGACCGTCACCAGGACATCATCCAAAAATAATGGACTAACTCACTTATGCAATTTTTATCTTCACTAAAGAAGACCTCATAAGCCAATGGATCATGCAAAATTGTAGCTCTTTGTCCCATGAACCTACTTTACAAATTTCATGCCTATGTGAGCACTCTAGCTTAAGTTATGAAGATTCAAAGCTGGACCTGCAAAGTAGAACATTCACACAAATGTCAATTTCAATCTCCATAAAGTAGATATTTATATTTAAAAGGCCCTTAAAGATTTTAAAGTTGATGAAGATTAATGGCCTATGCTTCATCGTATACAGATGATCTAATGGAGCATAATGAAGTCAAATTTTCAAAAGGAGCTCTGAGTGAGCATGCAAGTGATAAGTGTCACATTCACAAAGCTTGTTAGATAGAGACCCAATAAGCGTAAGCTAGTCAGAGTTAATGATCAAACTTATCAAAATATCTAATAGTTCATACTAAATCATGAAAATGAGATCCAACAGAGCAAATAGACTCAAATGATATAAAGTGCTTGAGGTCTATCAACACAGTGACGAGTCAAAGACTGAGTAAGTCTAAGAAGATCGACAAAGTGAAAGCAATCTAAAGATGTAGGAAGAAACAAGATAAGTTCAAAGTGTTGAAGTTTAATGACCAAGTCAAGGTAAATTTATTTCAAGTTTAAAGATATAATGACACACATGAGCTAGGATTTGGAAATCCAACTGTGCGAGATGAGTCAAACAGTTAGAGAGCTCCTAGGGATGAATCACAATCAAGTGACTAAATCATGATCTACGACTCATGCCCCTTCATAAATATTGATCCTAGGATGTGAAAGAGGTTAAAAATTCAAGATCTAATAGTGAATATATGTGAAACCAATAAGAATAAATGTGATTGGTCTGAGTCAGCTTTGATGAATAAATGTCAAACCAAAGAGTCATTTTTTACCAAAGCAATCAAATATCATAGACATAGTTTAGAAAGGGATGAACAACATGGTAAGGGAATGCCATATGAGAAAATATGAAATACGAAAGATCTTGTATCAAATCATCCTCTTCAAACTCATATGCCACCATGAAAGCCCAATTGAGGTTTGAGATGAATAATGACTACCAAATGTAAATAACATAGTCTAGGAAATCAACAAATGATTATAGATGGTAAACACAGTGTCTAGAAGATATCTATAAGTTAGGAGAGCATGCCATAACTATCATAGCATGTTTCAACCCCCTCAAACAGTGCTTATGTTTTGACTTTCTTGGTTTAGTTTTAAATGCTAGAACGATGGTCTATGATGGAAATAGTTTCACAAAGGTTGATGGAAGAGTCATTACACCATTTTAGAAAAATATTGTCGTGGTTGAAATGGACATTTGGCTTGGAATGCATTCATTATCTATTTCACACTTAGTCTTACCTACAATGTAAATGGTTCTCATGCTTGGACATGCGTTCTAGTGACCCTTAAACTTATTTCCTTTCTTCTCTCTCAGAAGTTCTATAAGTAGCTACCATTTTAGCTTTGTAAGATATACCACATCCATGTATGGTGAATCTATACTATACTAATGTCATATTTTTCCTTTGAATATTAATGCAAGTTTGTTTTTGAGTTCTCAAATAATTGTCTAAGTGTGTAAGTGATCTATAGTGATAATGAGTGATAATCTTATATCCTTCTTTCCTTTTTCCTTTGATATCTGAGCAATATTTCTTAGCATAATAGGTCATATAGAGTGCATTGAAATGTGTCAAACTCTTTCAAGTATATAATTATCCTTGGAATGTGTAACCTACCTTCTATTTCATTTTCCTTATGTTATTTCACATATCTCGCCTCTATATTGAAATACTCATGTTAGAACCTTTTAGGACTTTGAGACTAGTTTGTATGGCTTGTTCCATAGTGCTTAGAATATGATGGTCATGTGGAGATAATCTTGGTGCATCACCTCTATACAATAGATTCAATTAATGTTATTTCTACCTCTTTCCTCTACAAGTAGATACTAGTTTAGGTGATAAACTTTGTAAAGATATATTCAGGGAGTTAGCCCTTTAAATTTAGAGGATCATTTCCACAATAGGTACACCCACATACTTGGAAATGTTTCCATGTTACTGAAATTTGGAAGAGGCTTGAGGACCCTATTCTAAGGTGTAAATTTGGTGACAATAGTTCTAACACACCAGGTGGGACCTTGTCTTTAGGATAATTTTTTAAGATAAATGTTGGTCTTGACAACATCAAATGCAAATTGGTGTGCTTCTCAGCATTTGGTAACTCCACCAAGATAAATATAGTTCAATACCATTGTTTTGTTCTAAACTTGCTCCCATAATTCATGGTTCTCACTAGGTCAGTCTCTGGAAGAGTTCTCAATCCCATTGACTCACCTTTTTAGCCTGAACTTCTCATTGGAGTTCAATATCCTCCTCCTAATCTGCACTTTAGAGAACCAGTAGATTTTTCTAGAGGGCAAGAGGTTGAAGATTTTTCTATTCAAGGAAGTCAAGAGAGTGAACAAGTTGAAGAAATCAAAGATTTTGAAGAATAAATGGCTAGAACTCATGCTTTTCTTGCATTTGATACAAAAAAATATATTTTCCATCAATCATATGATGTTATTCCTCCTAATTCCACAATATGTGTCCCTTAATTCAATGGTGAAATTCAAGTTACATGCAGTGAACATATTAAATATGTCTCTAACTTTTGTAACTTTCAAAATATCATTCAAGATAACATTGCTATCAAACTTCTTTCCATGTCCCTTAGAGGGAAGGATCTTGATTGGTATAAGACTCTAGAAGGTAGATGCATCACATCATGGGATGAACTTGAAATGTTGTTGACTGCAAGATTTGAAAATGAGAGTGACCATGCCTCTCTTATATACTAGCTTAATGTAATATAAAAGGACCTAAAGAAAGAATACATGATTTTAATGAGAGATTCTAAAAGACTTGAATAGACTGCCTCCTCTTATGAGGTCACCTCCCAACTTTGTGTTCCTAACCTATTTGAGAGTTATTGGCATTGAAATCATTGTCATGATTCAGTCCATGGGTGGCTCCACCCTCCTTGAAGCATATGAAGTTTCTATCAAAGCAAAAAATAATCTCATCGAATCTTGAAGATTGCCACCTAAAGTGTTTATTCCTCCATTGTCTCATAATTCTATTGATGTTCCAACTATGGCTCAAACTCCTAGTTCCATTACCAAGTCTAAGGCTGCCCATAGATAGGTAGAAAACAATATTGATTGGAAAGAAAAGTTCCTAGCATTGGAAGCCCAAAATAAGAAAGCTAATGTGCAACAAGGTGGCCATAAAAATTCATATCCTTATCAACAATAATATGGAAGAAGAAGAGGCAAATGGTAGCCTAATCCCAATAAGCTTGCTAATGCATACAATCCTAATTCTACCACCAATGTACGAGATATGGTACCCGTTCATACTAATTTGGTGCAAGGTGAAAATTAGAAGCAAGGCTAATTTATATATGTTAGTGAAGGGGCAGAGTAGGATATTTTTACTCAAAGAGAATTCAATCCTCTCCTATCTACTATGGATGAGGTTATAATGTAGACAAGTAAAGGTGGACACCCTCAAGAAGAGGTCTTCACTAACTTCCTAGTTGAGGATGCTTTTGTGATTAATCAAGGAACCTCATTAAAAATAACACTAGAGCCAAAATAAAGGTTTTGGGTGGTGATATAAAGGTGCCTATTGGCTCATCCAATCCTCCTAAAAGACAGCTAGACATAGTTGTAAGTGGGATAGTTCCAAAAGATCCTACACTTCCATCAAATCAGAATGCTAGAAAGACTATTCAAAACACTCCAAATCCTAAATCTTAAAGCACTTACTTACTTCCAAGAATGTAGGATAAATTAGTTATGGATTCTTTAAACATTTTATATTCATTTAAAAGTATTAAAACTTTCATTTCCCTTTGGGATGTTTTGCATATGTCTGGTCAGAAAGAGCTCCTACAAAATCAATTAACTACTATCCATACTAGTGTCCCTCCTTAAAATCAAGGTCAAAGTCATGTTTTCCTTGAAAGTGTCCCAAATACCATTGTTTAACCATCCAATAGAGCTAAGAAACCTCCACCATTCTACCTCACCCTCATAGTGGGTGACAAGCTAGTCCATAATTACATAGTTGATAGTGGAGCTTCAACTTTGATCATGCCCAAGGTGGTAGCTGATATATTGGTTTGAATTACGAACCCCATAGTAAAGGATTTATCCAATTAGATGGTAAATATTCCAATATGATAGGAATGATAAGAAACTTGAAATTCTTCTTACATGATTGTCCCAATTTTCCTATCTTGTAAGATATAGTTGTTGTTGATCTCCCATCCCACTTTTCAATCTGACTCTTGAGGGAGTTCACTACCAATATTGATGGTTATATTTTAGATAATTGGTCTTTATTGGACTTTAAAACAAGGTATGGGACTAAGGTGGTAATTAGGACACAACCTCTTGCAAGGTTTCATATATAACCTTACATTGAGATAAGTTATAATTTGAACTGTGTAGTTTATGAAGATAAGGATTCTATTATAGATGATGGCACTTCTTCCAAAATTTAGGGCATTATAGATTTGTTTATTGATGAATATTTTACTAACACTTATGATCATTATCCTTATGCTCTCATGAATGAAACTTATCTAGGAGTATATTACATACATGAAGGAGGAATACCATCACCTCTACTTACCCATGAAGAAGGTGAAGAAGATGAGATGTGGAAAATATTTTTTGATGGTTCAAGAAGTAAAATTGGTGAAAGAGCTGGTGTCATGATAATATTCCCATATAAATAAAAATACTATGCTTTGTATATATTTCATTTCAGTTGTACTTGTAATGTTGCTGAGATGAAGGTTTAATTCATGGCCTTCAATGGGAAAGGAGAAAAGGAATCAAAACTTACAAGTGTATGGTATTTTATTGCATTACTTAATGCATTCAAAATATATTTAGTCCCAAGTGAGCAGAATAATTATGCTGATAGACTAGTTGTCATAAGAGCTCAATTTGGTACTCCAACTACTATAAAAGAAGAGGGGAAACAATCTCACATTAAGATCATTATCAGATGTTTTGTACCTGATAATGAGATGTCTTGGCAGGTTTTTGATAGTGATAGGCACATTGCATGTTTCTTATAGAATGAAACTGAGTTCTCCTCAGTGAATTATAAGAGATTCTAGGAGCAGTTTGGTGACAAGGTTGTGCAGCTAAGGACAAATAAGATACCTAAGGGTCTAGTGACCTTAGAAGGTATCTTTAATGAGAATGATTAGAATAAGAAGGAAAACATGAGTATGTCAAAAAAATAGGATAATTATGAAAGATTCTTGATCTTAAAAGATAGACTCCGTAACCTAGGAAAGGTATGTTCTACATTAAAAAAATAAGCATTCATTGATTTGTGTAGGGAGTTTCATGATATATTTGTTTGGGAGTATAAAGACCTAAAAGTATTTGATCCTAGCCTAGAAAGACATATTATTAAGTTATAATATAGGGTTAAATTGATTAGACAAAAATAGAAGCACATCAATCCCAAGGTCAAGAAATTCATGAGGTTAGATCTCACTAAACTCTTTGAATCTGAAATAGTATTTCCTACCAAACATTCAACATGGGTAGCTAATCTTGTGCCTATTAGAAAAAATAGTGGGGAGATAAGACTTTGTGTGGACTTTAGTGATTTTAATAGAGTGTTACTCAAAGATCACTATCCCCTACCCTCAATGGAGTAGATTTTGCAAGTAGTTTTAGGTTCTCAACATTTCTCTCTTCTTGATAGATATTCAGGTTATAATCAGATCCTTATAAATGATGATGATCAATATAAGACAACATTTAACACTAAATGGGGGTCTTTTTCCTATATAAATATGCCATTTGGTTTGTCAAATGTTGGTTTTACCTTTTAAAGAGCCATGGACATGGCCTTTAGAGGATTGATAAATGAGATGTAGTTGGTTTATCTAGATGATATAATAGTGTTTTTCAAGGATGATAATGAACATATGCAACACTTGAGACAAGTGTTTGAAATATGCAGACAATATGGAGTATCTCTTAATCCAAATAAATGCATCTTTGTTATCTATGAACGTAAGCTCTTGGGACACATTATATCCAAAGATGGTTTGGATATTGATCCTAAAAGGATAGAGGATATTCTTGTCCTGTCATTGTCCTTTCATAAGAAAGGTCTTCAAATATTCTTAACAGGATAATTTTTTTTAGGAGATTCATACTTGGGTTTTCATTTTTAGTGAAACCCATCACAACCATGCTCAGAAAGAACTAGGTATTTTCTTAGACTAAAGAGGGTAAGAACAATTTTGAAGACATAAAAAAGACAATTGTACAATCTCATACTCTTTTGAATCCTAATTTTTCCAAAGACTTCATGTTGTATTCATTTGCTAACCTTGACACTATTTCATCCATGATAATGCAAAAGAATGATGAGGGTGTGGAGCAGCCTATTGCATATTTTAGTCAAGGTTTAGAAGAATATGAAGTTAATTATACCTTTGTGAAGAAATAAGTCCTCACTATTGTAAGAGGACTAAAGAAGTTTAGGCATATAGTTTTAAATAATAAAATTCATGTTTTGGTTTCTCATTCTAGTACCAAAGAGTTCCTTTTAATCAAAGACCTTAGTGAGAAGAGAGCATGATGGATCACTAAGGTAATGGAATATAATGTTGATATCAAAGTAAAAAAATTGGTAAGAGGGAAAGGTATTTGTGAACACTTAGTTTTATATTTTAATGAGTCAAAAGAAGAGGTTCTAGTCAATCATGATTTCTCCCAACCAACTGGTTCCTTACATATACAGAGTTGGACACAAGATATGATCATATTTCTTCAAAATGGTGAGTATACTAATAATATGAGTAGATCACAAAGGATATATTTTAGATTGAAATATATTACCTTTTGTCTTGTGGATGGTGTCCTTTATAGAAGATACATTAATGGTGTGCTATTGAGATGTATTGATAATGATTAGTTTGGGCTGTTGCTGGAGAAGTTTCATGATGGGACAGTAGGAGGTCATTTCTCCCTAAGAACTACATCTTCTAAGATCATGAGAACATGGATTTATTAGCCTAGCCTCTTCAAGGACTTCCATTTTTGGGTTATAAGGTGTGTACAATGTGTTTTCTTTATGGGAAAGTATAATCTTACAGCTCTCTCTAGCTCAAGTTATGAAGATTCAAAATTAGACCTACAAAATAAAACATTTACACAAGCATCAATTTCAAGCTCTATAAAGTAGCTGTTTATATTTAAAATGCCCTTAAAGAGTTTAAAGTTGATCAAGGTTAATGTCCCGTGCTTCATTGATGATCTAATGGAGTGTGATGAAGTCAAATTTTCAAAAAGATCTCCAAGTGAGTACACAAGTGACAAGTGTCACATTCATGAAGCTTATCAGGTAGAGACCCAATGAGCATAAGCTAGTCAGAGCTAATGATCAAGCTTGTCATAAGATCTAAAGGCTCACACTCAATCATGCAAAGGAGATATAATAGATTGAATGGACTCAAATTCTATAAAGTGTTTTAGTTTTATCAACAATATGACGAGTTAAAGACCAAACAAGTCTAAGAAGATTGACAAAATAAAATCAATCAAAAGATGTATGAAGAATCGAGATGAGGTCAAAGTGTCAAAGTTTAATGAACAAGTCAAGGTAAATTTCGTGCAAGTTCAAATATCTAATGGCACATGGGAGCTAGCATCTAGAAATCCAATGGTGTGAGATGATTCAAACCATCAGAGAGCTCCTAGGGATGAATCACAATCAAGCAACCAAATCATGATCTATCACTCATTCCCATTCATACATATTGATCATATGGCATGAAGGAGGTTAAAAAGTCAAGATCTAATAGCAAGGATATGCAAAACTAATAAGAACAAATGTGATTGGTCTGAGTCAGATTCAACGGACAAATGTCAAACCAAAGATTCATTTTTTACTATAGTTATGCAATCTCTTCGAACTCATATGCCACCATCAAATCCCAATCGAGGTCTGAGATGAACAATGACTACCAAATGTAAAGAGCAAAGTCCAAGAAATCAATAAATGATTATAGATGGTGAACACAAGTGTCTAAAAGATAGCTTATAGAGCATATTATAACTATCATAGCATGTTTTAACCCCATCAAATAGTGCTTATGTATTGACTCTCCTAGTTCAGCTTCAAATGCTCAAAGGATGGTCTATGATGGAAACAATTTGACAAAGGTTGGTGGAAGAGTCATTTGGAAGGAATTTATCATGGTTTACATGGACATTTGGATTGGAAGGCATTAATTATCTATTTCATACTCTGTTGCACCTGCAACTTGATTGGTTATCATGCCTGGACATGTGTTCTAGTGACCCTTGAACTTCCTTCTTTTCTTCTCTCTTAGAAGTTCTATAAGTAGCTATGATCTAGGATTCTAACTCAAAGGAGCATGTAGGTATAGAGTTAGTCTCAAAAACATTGAAAAATGAACTCACTAACAATCTAACATCTTTTAGGCTTGATTATGGGGGGAAAATAATAAATAAACCAAATGAGAACTCAATAAAACATGGAAGGAAATGAGAAATATAAACATAAAAGCATAAATTCCTTACCAAATCCTTGATAGATCCAAATGGTAATTTGGTTGGCTTGCCTGATTTATGCATAATAAGTCTTCATCAATGACATATGGCTAACATCATCTCCTCTATAAACCATTATTGAATGTTTGGCTTGATTGATGGCTTGATGACTTTGGCTCAATTTTAACATTATAATAGTAGGCTTTTAGCTTCATGAATCTATTCCTGCATTATAGCTCTACTTTGATTGAACTCTAACTAAATATCTCTAGACTTGATTTTATAGGCTTTCAAATCCCTTAGAATGGGTTAAATCTGACCATGGTTGAGTTTATTAATTTTGGTTGAGTTTCGCATATTCCTTGAATATTCTTTTAGATATTTTCCAAAAGTGACAACTCACAAAGGTAATGAGTGTGTTCTAAGATGTCCTAAGATGCTCTTGAATTTCCTTTTTAGTAATTGATTTATTAGCTCATGGATGAACTCAATTAGGATTTGAAATTGATTTAGCTTGCTAATTGATTTTGATTAGGTTTTGTAAGTTAATTAATTATTTTAAAGAATTTGGTCATTTGTTTGATTTTGATTAATTCAAAGTGTGTATTTGCCTTGTTTAATTGATTTAATGCAAGGTTATGAAGCCAAATTCAAGACTAATAGAAACTCTTAGGTTAAATGTTTGATGATTGGTAAGAATTAGTCTAATAGTCTGATGCAAAGCCATTGGTGGCTAGTTTTACATGTCTACAATTTACCCCTATTTGAGAAGATGTTGCAAGATGTAAGCATAGTAACATATTTTTAAAGAATAAAATGGTTATTTATGCTTATGTCTGTAATGGTAATGATTAAACTATAGCTATCTCCTCTAGGGAGTGGTTGACAAGTGGGTTAGAAAATGGTCCTTCAAAATAAAGAAGCAAAATGAGGGGACCAAATAAATGAAGATGATGGGGTGACAACAAAATGATTCTCCCAAATTTGGGTGAAATCATTGAGAAATGCAAGTGGGATGGTGTACAAGGTTTGCTCAAAGGTGGTTATAAGCATTGTACCTTGATATTGGCAAGGTGGTATGATAACACAATGATTTGCCCTAACAGATGATATAATCATTGAGAAGATGCAGTTGCCCCAGTTAAGATAGACAAACAAGAAAGAAAAGTGGTGATAATACAATGATTTACCTTAACAGGAAATATAATCATTGAGAATGCATGTGCGATGGTGTACAATGTTGATGTAGTATACCATGATTATGAAAAAATGATTAATGGCTGATGATTGATAACTTGATACAAAGGATAAATATGAATTGGGATAACTTACTACTAAGGAGATGCTCATAAAAACTAACAAAGGTTAAAATTCTTTTGTTACTTAGTTACTCTATTTGGGATATGATTAGGATTGGATTAGGATTTGATATCAATGCCGAAGAAATGGTGATGCTATATTGATGTTGTAGACCTATAAAAAAAGCTGAATTTTGTTGTAGCATTTGATGGTAGGCTTCATGATAAAACACCATAGGGGTGTGGCCAAAATATGCATGACTTACTACCGATATTTGATACTCAATAAAAACAATTGCACTAATGATAAAAAACATGATGACATTGTAGATGTTCGAATATGGATAGATTCAAGAATAATGTGCAAGGAATCACCCAATAAACACACATAGACCGAATCAAGGACACATTGTTGAAAGAAAATAAATAGACACACTAACAAATAAACAAAACAAAGAAACAAAAAAATAAACAAGTGTTAGTCCCTATGTTAGTATAAACAAAATCATGACATTGCCCCTATAAACTAGGTGATAATTGAACAAACAAAAATGATGGGGGAATAGAAGAAAAGGAAGGGGGTGGTTGAGTTGTATCCATATGCACTAGGCAAGTAGACACTGCCTACATAGTTCCATGGATATGATGATCTAATAAAACTTTAGGCCAAATGTAGTTCTCCCAAGAAATGGGAAGAAAATGATGATTGATATAAGACATGATGGATGTGATAGAAGAAGGGGGATGAACTAGAAAAATGGTGATAGCATAGGATAAAAGGCTAAAAAAGATGGGGAAACTAAGGAACAAGTGATTTTTTTGTGACTTGGTGAGGCTTCCCAAAATCCTTAAGGTAAATAAGTGGTCAATGTTTTTTGGTTTTTCTAAACAATTTTCAAATGTTTTGCAATTTTTTGAAGCATCTCAACTCAATGGAGAATGATGAGACATTAAAATGGTCCAAGCTCACAAAATGGTGAGAGAGTTTATAACTTGAACTGATGTTCACAAAATGGAGAGAGTGTTTATAACTTAATATGATGATCACAAAATGGTGAGAGATTTTATAACTTGAAATGATGCTTGTAAAATAGTGAGAACGTGGCTGAAGGGGGACTACACTGACCTCAACATGAATAAAATGTGACCCACATAGTCCCAAAATGGCTTTAGGTCATAGTAGTTCACCTTATAGTGAAGGAAATTGAGTAGTGTAGCAACCAATTCAAACAAATAGGCACAGTTGGTATGATGGCATTGTATGGCACATAAATGGCTAGGTGATATGTCAAGGCACAATAAACAAATGTTGCCCTTAGTTTTTCCATAGGCAATTATGACTAGGATACAACTAATAGATTAATGATACCAATTTGCCCTAGCAGGCAATATAATTAGTATCAAGACTAGTGAACATTGAATTTCCCCAGTAGGAAATATAATCAGGCTCACATAAATAAACTTGATAATAAGGGAATAAGAAATGAAGAATGTAACTACCAAAACTTCTGTTATACTACTCCAAAATACTACCTATGTCTGAAATGCTTTAAATAATTGCTAAAAATGATCTGATTCTTTATGTTAAAAATGTGAAATCAATGGATGAACCAAGGTCAAATAGGCTAGGTTGATAGGATTTAAAACATGTTTGGTTGAGTAGGAATGAAATGGTTGGATTGCCTTGCTTAGGATACTGATGGTTTGATTGATTGGATAGGATAGTAGGACAGTTTCCTCCAAGTGGTAGGGTGAAGGAAATGAATATATGACAATGATAAATGGATATGCAATAATGGAAAATGGATATGGAAAATTGAAATGTTATGGTACATGTTTTTGGATAATGATGGTCATTGTTTTTTTATGTTTGTGGCTTGGGTATGTGATTCCATTATTCTTGTTGATGTGGAGATGCACATCTTGATCAACAAATGATATAACCAAAATAGTCAATCATGTTAATTGATAACCCACACCTTGTCTGAATAGCTTCTTTGTCAAGAATTAGTTGCATATTCAGATGTCAAAAATGCTATTGTGATCTTTGTTGGTCATTGATTCTGTTCCCTTCAAATTCCAAGACAAGGTATATTTTTAGTCTCTATAAAGGAAGGTAAAACCATGGATGGTAAAGATGGACAAATATTGGTTGATAGGTTTATTTGTGACTTTGAATGATCGATGATAATAGAATGGATGGTGGATGGATAACTAATGAAGATTAGGATTTTTAGGTGCACACAATATTATTGATTCTAGATTCAACATAACTTTAAATGTGGTGGGGCTAAAGACTTCTTCTCTTGATAAGACCACCAAATTATCCTATTGTTTTGGCTTGAGATTAGATACCGTTTGATTAGGCTGTAGAGTGGAAGATATTTTGATTTGATCTTTGATAATGTCTTCATTAAGATATAAATAACTTTTGTACTCAGATATTGGTGCTTTGAAGAGTGTTTTGCCAATGAAGTTGTGTTGATTGTCCTATATCACCTCCGAGAAGGTTTCACTAAGGATCATTGAATTTTGACTTTGATTATCCTCTAACAACTACAAAAAGGTTTCACGAGAAGATGTTGAGGTCTAACTTTGATTACCCCCTAACACCTCTAAAAAGGTTTCATTAAGAGAGTTTTCTTTTGTTGTATGATTGTGATCTTAGCCTCCTTGATTTTATTCATCTGATATATTTCCATGGATGCAGTTTAATAAGGTATGATTCTATTGGTCCCAATCAAAACTTGTGGGAGATAGAATGTCAATGACATGGCTATGATGGTTGATGGTAATGGCATGTGGAATGGTAATGGGATGATGGAATGCTTAAAAATCCTTGTAGAATATATTAGGAAAATTTGTGTTGATGCTAAAGTAATCATCCTTAAAAACTATAGAAGGATCACAAATGTATTCAAATTGATCTACTAAGAATGCATAACCAATGTCGTAATAACCATAAATGTATTATGATTCTAAAATTGATTATGACTCAAGAAACTCTAAATCTAATGGTGAAACTAATGTTGATTCTAATTTTGATGCTAAATTGAATGCCGGTTCAAGAATAGAACCTGACTCTAACTCTGATTCTTCATCTAATGGGTACTCTGTTATAATGATGTCTTATTGAATGTTTTGTATTGGATAAGTAACAATGTGTGATGTTAGAATGGGATCCAAAAAGAGTGGTTTGTTTGAGGGAGATTCTATAATGATGGGACCAAGTTCAAGAAACAACTCTTTAGTGATTGGCTCATCAAGGGAAGGGTCTTGAAAAACATGCATATGAATAAACGGTGATTCATCATAGGTTGACTTATCACAAATGGTTCATTCAAAAAAATATCTTAGATTGTTTGGTTTTTTTGATCTTGGTTTACAATTGATTGGAAAACACCAATTTTGAATACAGCTTAGTCTTCAAATGATTAGCTCAATTGAGGTACTGATTAGACTGGCTAGGATTGTGGCTGAATGACTAGTTGAGGTTTGGGATGAATGATTAGCTAAATAATTGGTTGAGGCTGAATGATAGGTTTTGATCCTGATTGGATTGGTCAAAACATTGATGGAATTGGCTGGTATTTGGATTGGATTGGTTGATGGTTAATTAAAGGACATTGTGGAGTTTGGTTACTCACACAAACTAAAGGATGAGGTCCTGGAATGGTAATGGTATTCCTTGGATGTTGTGAACCTTGGTTATGTGTATAAACCAAATCATATAATTCATCATAAACCATATCATCATCAAAGAGGTCTCAAGTTGGATTATAAATCGGCTCTTGTCTTTGGTCCCTAAATTGATTATGTAAGGAGGGTATGAATTTGTCTCATAATCATCCTCATCATAGAGGTCGGCACCCAATCCCTCCTCACCAACCATATCATTCTAGATGGAATCTTGATTTTGGTCCCTAAATTAATTATTGTAAGGTGGATAAAAAATCATATCACAAACCATGTTATCATCAAAGGGATCTTGAACAAAGCCATAAAAATCAAAGTTATTTTGTATGATAATTCCATTATAAGTTGAATTGTATGTGACTCCACCATAAGTACAACTATACATATCTATATCAATGAAAAAATCTCTGAAACAAAAAGGATTACGAGTTCTACAAACTTTGAAAAGTAATGTCTAAACGACAAAGGGTTCAAACATGATCTATCTTGGTCTAAAGTAGAGCTAAATCTCCAAAAATTCAATGCAAAGACTTGACAAAAATAGTGTAGCATCAAATGACAAATGGTTAGTGTCTGATACACACAAAGATCACATAAAATGACCTAAAAATCAAACTACCAAATTCTAATGTTGAAACGTGATCCAAGTAAGTCTAAGCTACTAAAGGTAAAATTTTCTAGGTCTTTTATCCAAACATAGAGTCAAAATCTAGGCTTAAATAGGATATGCAAGGACTAATGGCCAAACGATGATAAATGCTCAACTTAAAAAGGATGATTGATTAATCTAACAAACTTGGAATAGTTTGACATAGAAAAGGTACATGACTCTAGGCATAAATAATGATCTGATTGGAATAAGATGCTAAATAAGAGATGTATGAAGATAAACTAATTTGACCAAAATAAAATCACAAAACAATATAGTTTTCCTAATTTTATTGATGAATTAACCCAAGTTACATAATCCAAAAGAGGAAGATCTGGGTATTAACCCAAAAAATTGAGGTCTAAACTGAAATCAACCAATATTTGAATTTGAACTTGTAATAGTTAATCAAAGACTCAACTAAGAATAAACTATGGATTTGATGACAAAGAGCTAGAAATATTTGAACAGCATGAGTGTGCTAATCCAGGATTCAACAAGGCTCAAGTGATTGGTTGTAAACAAATGATAATGGAGATACAAGATGAAACAAGACAAGTTTTTTGAAATAAAATGGGTAGTCTAATGATATTAGTTCTCCTAAGAGATGATGTGACAAATGTATTATGTTTCAAGACTTCAAAGGCACAAGATTTTGAAATTATTTGGGAAACATAACGATGCCCACCACAATAAAGTTCTACTCCTAATGTTTTGACATAAAAATAAATGTTTTGCTAATTTTAAATTAGAGTGTCACATAGACGGTGTAATGCATCCTCAAATAGTGGAGTGATGTAGACTCATGACTCATCAAATGGCATGGTTTGAATAATATAAGTTTTAGTCTAACACATCAAGAAAAAATGACCAAAATATACTAAGTATAATCATCCAAATCCTAGCAAGGGTATGGCAATGTGAGGTTGACTAAAACAGCTTAGTTTTCAATCATTTTAGATGGATCCCATGTCTACCAACTTTCATATCAGAAAACAAGAGAAACAACACATCATTTGGGTCTATGTCATATGGGTTGTAAAAAGGTATTTCCCTTTTTATAACCACTACATCCATCACTCTCTCAATGTAGTGTGATGTCCAACATGCTCAAACATCTTGGGCTTATCCTCTACTAACATAGATGGTTTAACCATTCAAACCATCATCCTAGTGAGGGGATCCCAATTTATATACCCCCCATGGAGAGGGGTTGAATATGATGTTGAAAGATGAAACCTCAGGTCAAAGCTTCCCTAAATAACTCATGGGAGGTAATGAAGTCCCTCTCATAAGCCAAGATACATGAAATAAATGACATAATAGAAAGACTTTATGGTTGCCTCAAGATCACCCAATACTATGATGAGATTTTGGGGAGGGTTTTAAATGATGTTCTTTGTATTAGACTAGGCTCAAATTACAATGAGATGATGGTTTTGATCCCAAAAGTTACCTAAAGAGGATGGATGGGAGAACATACACGTATATCTCTTTATGTTAAAACACACAATCAACAAACAAGTTTGCAAATAATTGAAGTGAGGTTAATTTCATTACACCAAAATTGAAAGTGTTTGATTATATTCATTACTAGCCCCTTGGCTTTAAGATGTGCAAATGGAAATAATTGAAAACCATATAAAAATAAGTTGGTGCTTTTGATCTCAAAAGTTTCCTAAATGGGATGGATGGAATATCATACATGCACAACTCCCTATTTACTCAAAAAAATTTAGACTAAACAAATAATGAAAACAACTTGAAATTTTTTTGAAGTGTATTCAATTTTATAACACTAAATTAAATGTATGGTGGTGTTCTTTTAGCCCCTTGGCTTGAAGTTGTGAACTTTGAAAGAACAATCAAAACATTTAACACAAACATGCAAAAAAAAAAAAAAACCCAAAGTGAAATTCCTAATTCATTTTAAAATATCTCAAAAAAAAAGTGTGAAATAACTAATTAAGCTTGTTTTGAGGATTTTCCAAAAGGGCTCTACAAGAAAAAGGTCCGCACTTTATTTAGCCTTGAAGCTTATTTATCAAATGAGACAAACAACTTTGAAGGGTAAAATATGTCAACCCAAATGCAAAACTACAAAAGATAAACATCTTAGGTTAGGTAATAGTTATAAAAAATAAAATAAACCTATGAAACATGTAAACAACAAGTTAGAAGGTTAAAACAAAGAAAACTGAACACATAAATCATAAAAACCTATAGTTAGTATTTTTGTAGACACCTAAATCTGGTCAAATTTCCATCTAAAACACATAATTTGGCATAAAAACACTAAATCACATTAAGAGCTTTAAACCTGATATATTCAAGTGCTGATATTGGCTAGCGTATCATTAAATGGATCAATACAATTTACGGGCCAGCTAACTTTGATCAGATCATTCTGAGTCAAAATGCCAATTTTGCACTTAGGTGCTCTAGATTTCTCTTTCCTATCAAATCTCTTGCAAAAGACATGTGCCTTTGTTATTTATTGTTGATAATATCCTAAATGGGATAATAGATCTAATTCATTTGACATCACCTTCCAATTCTAATTCAATTTAATTTTGGACCAATAACAAGGAATTCTCATCAATTTGAGTAATTTGTGCACAAAATGCTTACACATGCTTAAGATCTAATTAAACCAAATTAGAGCCTAGTCAAGAATTCCTTGGAAACTTGTTGAATAATTTGTTTTGGAAATGAATATTGAATATCTACATCATCAGGTGACCTCATTTCTTGAGAAGACATCCCTAGGACATAAATGCCACAAATATTAAGATTCATACCCTCCATGCCTCATCAATACCCTCCATGCCTCTTAATTTCCCATTTTTTCAATGTTATGATGAGGATAATTATAAACTTAATTAAAAAAAATTGAATTAATCCTCAACCACACATCTTCATCTTAGGATGGACGGTTCAAGTTGATTCTGATCAATCTCAAAAATCTATAAATAGAGAGGCCATGAACATCATTTTAAAGCTTAATTTGTGCAAAGTTATAATGCAGGATTGGTTCTAAAAGTTTCATGCAAAATAGTGTTACCATGCCAAATTGATTCCAAGAAAATCCAAGCCAAATCCAAAGGTTCCAAGGAGAGATGGAGGTAGCCAAGCTTCCATTGACAAGGACTTCATGAGCACAAACTGAGCAAGCCAATCAAAGAATACTCTTGGAGCATCAAGGAAGGTAAGGAATGTGTGTTTTCTTACATTTTAGTTGTGCTTTGTTCATTTGTATTTCTTCACTAAGCTCACCCTAGTAACTAGGCATAAAGATATTATTTTAGTGTGTTTTTATTTGATTTCATTCACTAATACAATACTAATTTCCTCCTCCTATTTCAGTGTTTCTACATGCAGCTACTATGGTAGCAGCAAGAAATTTTCCCTAGTTCACATAATGGCACACCCAGTGGGACATGAATAACTTCACAAAATTGATCACAATGCTTCCTCAAGAAACTCACTAACTTTTATTAACCATAATCTTATAGTGGGAATCTTAAAAGAGTGAAAACATTAAGTAAAACACATTTTTATGTAAGTGGTAGGTTTGACTAGACACAGTCGTGGGATTGTCCTACAACTCATGGGTTTGTCTAACCAAGTCACAGTATTATGACTAGCCATTAGTGGTTAAGTGATAATAATGATACTTTTAAAGTTACAGTGTTGATCTACAACTCATGATATTGTCACTACAAGTCATGATATTGTGTTCTAATTATTTTGTTTCTTTGTTTACATGTCCAGTAGTGATATTGATAATACCACTACTAGTAAATAGCGATATTGCAATCCCACTACTCACAAGTAATGATATTACAATCCATATACTCTCAAGTGATGGTATTTCAATCTCACTACTATCTAAATTGACAAAGTGGTGGTATTGTCACTATGAGTTGTGGTATTATAGTGTGCAGAATAGGCCATTTTCGAGAGCTTCGTTTGGGGTCATCCAGAATCTATTTTTGATGATGTTTTTCTTAAAACCATGTGATTTTTCCTAAATTTTCATAATATGTTATTATTTTATCATGAAGTTGTATAATGTTTTCACAAAACCTCATTTTATACCAAGTATCGTGATTGTGACCCTGAGTAGTGGGATTGCTGTTTGCAATATTGCAACTCACTAAGTAATGGGATTGTCCTTCTATCAGTAGTATTGTGAAGCTGAGTCAAGATATTATGACTAAACCACTTATAGTTAAGTTACAATATCATAACTCTTAAATTTGTAGGATTATCTTGCAAGTGGTAGGACTGCTCTGTCAAGTAGAGGTATTACACCATTGTGACAACCCGAGAGCTCCTTTTTCTAATTTCATTATTTCAAACTAATTTTAGCTTCAAAGCTAAACCTTTTGCTCACATTTTTCTTGTAGGACCAATTTATAAAATTGCTAAAACGTGTCTAAAACATCTTTTGCATGCTTTAAAATGAACTAGGAAGATTACTTTGGTGCTTAATGTAACATTTAGGTGCTTAAGTAAGTTTTTAGCATTAGTTTTCAAAGTTCACAATATTAAGACCAAGGGGTCAAATGAACACCACCAAATATTTCATTTGGGCTTAAAATTGAACACACTTTTCAATTTTATTTTCAATGTTTTAATTAACACTTTATTTTTACAAAGTACAAAGATGTTGCATGCATGCTCTTCCATTTGTCCCCTTTAGGGAACCCTTGGAATCAAAAATTCTTTTCTTATTTGTAAATTGCCTAGTCCAAGGCATAGAAAGAACATCATCTAAATCACTCCCTAGGAACTCATCAAAGTTTGGGTGAATTTGAAAATGACCCTAAAGTCTTTCTCTTTTAGTCTTTTATTTCATGCAAACTTGGCTTGCGAGGGGGACTTCATCACCTCCCACAAGTTTTTTAAGGAAAATTTGACCTAAGGTTTCATCTCCCAGCATTGACTTCACTTACTCTTTCTGAGTTGCACATGGGACATATCTGCATTTGGACATCACACTATACTGAGTGAATAGTAAGATGTAGTGGTTGTAAAAAGGACTAAACCTTTTTTACAACTACTCAATGCTGTAGTCACCCAATTTTTGTTCTTGTCTTTTGCATCATTTGATGTGAAATTAATTATGTAATTGATTCCCCTAAAAATGTTTGAAGGATCGATAGTTTAGTCAACCCCACATTGCCATACCCTTGCTAGGATTTGGACGATTATACTTAGTGTATTTTTGGATCATTTTCTCATTTGGTATGTTTTGAGACTAAAACATATTTTTTTATTTATAAACCATGTCCAAACCACTTTGTTTATATGTCACTATTTTATCTAAAGAGGTGTTATGCTGGCCATTTTACACCACACTTGTGCCTTTAAATTTTTTGCTAAACTTGTTTGTGTGTGTCATTTGAGTTGCAAAGGGTAGCGTTATGTTACCCCAAATCATGTCAAACCATTTTTCCTTTGAGTCTTTGAAACATAACATTGACCACATCATTAGAGCATTCTTACACTGTTAGGTTTCTCAATTTGTTTCAAGACTTGTTTCACCTTCTATCAAAAAAACTATTTGTTTTAAACCATGTCATGTATACCATTTAGACCTTTATCTTGTGTTGTCATGCTATCCAATCTTGTCTAGTTTTTTTGGTCAGTTCCTAGTCTTCAACGTTGAGTTTTTAATTAGCCTTGTCAAGTTTAGAATCAAATATTGATTGATTTATTTTTAGGCCTCAATTCATGGAGCTAATAAATAGATCTTTATCTTTTGGGTTGCATAACTTTGATTAAATCAATTACCCGAATTTGAAAAATATTGATGGTTTATTTGTTTAGTACCTATCTTTATCATTATTTGTGCCTTTATTTGGGAGAACACATACTTTCTCCAAAAGCCTTTTGCTTCATACCTTATGCCATTGATCATGTTTATGTTTGATTTCATGTGCCGGTTCTATGTCAAAGTTGTTTCCAAACTTGTTAGATTAAATCAAATCACATCATGCCTTTGTTTTAAGTCTAGATTTTGATGTTGTTTAGCCAAAATTCCTATCGTATGCTTATTTATTTGAGCCTAGATTTTGACTCCACATTTGGACAAAATACTTAGTAACTCAACTTTTTCCTTTCCTATTTTAGACTTTGTTTGGAACACTTTGACCTAGACCTTTGACATGACAATTTTTATTTAGACGCTTGACCTTTTATGTGTATGACATTTAAAATTAGACATTTGATGTTAGACTATTTTATGCTAAGTCTTATCACAAATCATTGTGGAGATACAGCTCCACTTTTAGACCATATTGTAGATATAGCTCCACCCCTTTGACCAAGTTAGACCAAGTTTGAACCATTTGTCTTTTGGACAATTTTTCAAAGTTTGTATAACTCTAAACAAATTTATTTTAGAGCTTTCATAATTTATGTAGATATGTATAGCTACACTTATGGTGGAGTCATGTACAATCCAACTTATGATAGAATGTCTGCACAAAATCCCACTAAAAACCTCTATAGGGAAATATTTTATAAGGAGTTTTATTATTCTCCCTACAATACTCCATATGGAGAACATAGTCAAAATCCACAAAATCCAAATCAAGACCTTGATTGGAATGAAGAGGCTTGTGAGGAGGACTTTGAAGACCCAACTACAAATAATTTTATTTGGGATACTGATCCATACCCTCTTTACAATAATTAGTACATGGAACACAATTGAAAACTAGCTTATGAGCCAACTTACAACTGTGATGATATGGTTTATGAAGAAGACTTGGATGCTTTGGCTTATGTGAGCAATTAGGTTCCACAATGCCCCTTCATCATTTCAAGACCTAATCCTTTGAATTGTGTAAGCAATCAAACTCCACACCACCCTATTGTTACCATTTCAGGGCTTCATCATTTGGCTTGTGCAAGAAATCATGCTCCTCAATGCCCTATCATTATCTAACGACAAGCCATTCCTCATCTAAGACCAATCCCATCCAAACCTCAATCGATCAAATCTTTTGAAGACCAAGCTATGTTCAAAATGGTATCTTTAAACTCATTGGAAACCAAGACCAAAATAACCAATCAATTTGAGATATTTTTATTGAACCAACCATTTGTGATAAGTCATTATATTATGAATTTCCTATTGATCCTATATCAGTTGTTGATGAGTCTCACACTAACGATCCAATCTTTGTTGAGTCACTTCTTAATGATTATAACCACCTTTGAGCAAATCATTACCTTGACCATGTGCCTATTTTTCAAGAGCCTCCTATTGACAAGCCAATCTCTGAGGAGTTATCTCTTGACTTTTTTCCCATCCTAGAAGAGTCTCACTTTGACAAACCAGTTCTTGTGGAACCCATTATGCCATCACATGATATTACTTATCTAATACCAAATATTCAATAAGACATCATTGTAATAGATTACCCATAAGATAAAGAATCAGAGTCAGAGTCAAGTTCTATTCTTGAACTGACATTAGATTTAGCATTAGAATCAAAATCAACATTAGTCTTGACCTTGAATTTAGAATCCCTTGAGTTAGAATCAGATTTAGAAGAAGAATATGTTCATGGTTGTTACAACATTGGTCATGCATACCTCACAGATCAATTTAAATACATTTGTGATCCTTCTATAGTTTTTGAGGATGATTACTTCAGCTTTGACACAATTTATCCTAGTATCTTCTTCGAATATTATGTGGCCTTTCTCTATCCCATTACCATTTCACAAGCCAGTACCATCAACCAAAATAGACATATTATTGACATTCCATCTCCCATAGGTGTTGATTGGGATCAACAAAATCACACTTTGTTTAACTGCATCCATGGTGACATAACTATTGAAGAAGAGTAAGGAGGCAAGAACCACATTCATATAGTAGAAGACCACTCTCCTAATGAAACCTTTTTAGAGGCATTAGGGGACAATCAAAGCCAAAACTCAGCATCTTCTAGTGAATTTTTTTTTAATGTGCTAAAAGATAATCAAAGTCAAAAGTCAACATTCCTTAGTGAAACCTTTTTGAAGGCACTACAAGACAATCAAGACAACTTCATTGGTGAAAACCTCGTTGAGGAACCAATATCTAAGCACAAAATTTCTTCACTACTTGATGAAGACAAAATCAAAGATCAAATCAACATAGCTCCCAATCTATAACCTAATTAGATGGTAGCTACTTTCAAGGTCAAACAACAAAAAAATCTAGTGGTCCTATTGAGAAAAAAAGTCTTTAGCCCTACCACAACCAAATTTATGTTGAATCTTCCATCAACAACATTATGTGTGACTAAAATTCATGGTCTTCATTTTTTTACCCACCATTACCCTTTCCATTATCATTTGCCATTTCATTTCACAATCAAACCTACCATCCATTATTTGTCCTTGTTTACCATCCACGGCCACACTTTCCTTTATAGAGGCTACAAGGATACCTTATCTTGATGTTTGAAGGAATCATAATGAATGACCAATGAAGATCAAAAATGCATTCTTGACAACTAGATCTGTATCGAGTTCTTAACACAACAACTATTCAGATGAGATGTGGGCTAGTAATTAACATGATCGATTATTATGTTTGTATCATTTGTTGATTAGGATGTGCATCTCCATCTCAATAGGAAAAATAGAATCATATGCCATTTACCACACCCAGGCCAAAAACATGTACCATACTATTTCACGTTATCATGTCATTGCCATTGTTACATATCCTTTTTCCATTGATGCATATTCCTACCATTTATCCCATCACTTGGGGGAAACCCTCTTACCATCTTATCTAATCTATCAAAAACCATCATTATCATAGGCAAGGTCATACCATCCTATCATTCCATTCTTATCTAGACCAAAGCCTATTTTTAGTCATCCTACCCAATCCTATTTTGATCTTAATTCCTTTGGTTTTTTCCTACACTTTTTGTGAGAGGATTCCAATCAAGATTAAATAATCAATCCAATCCATGTTTATAATGATAGTCTATGAAAGTAGTGCGACAACTAATCTAGCAAGATATCTTTCATTATATATCCAAGTTTGTTTATATGAGCTTAATTATAACCACCTATAGGCAAATCAATGTTTCACCAGTCTCATTACTAATTATAACTGCCTATGAGGAAATTAGTATCATTGACCTATGTTGTTATATCCTAGTTATAACTATGTAGGTCATTCTTAATTCATGTTGAGGTTACCTTAGTCCCCCTTTCCATACACTATTATCATTTTGTGAGTAACCTAAACCAAATTCTCTCATCATTTTGTGAGCAAGTGTCCTGTTATTCTCTAATGAGTTAAGATACCTTAAAATGCCAAAAACATTCATAATAGTTCAAAATCCAAAAATATTTGTCATGTCTAAGCCTAGTCAGTTATCCTTGATCTGCCATACTAGGGTATTGTCATTGTTAGGATGTTTTCTTTTGCTTTTATTTTTAGGTTTTCTATTTGTTTTTTTCTTGTAGGGTGTTTGTTTATTTGTTTGTTTTTCTGTTTATTTGTTTATTTTTTTATTCGATTGCCTATTTGTTTACTTTTAGCACTATTGCCTCGACTCAATCTATATGCATTCATGGGTGATTCCTTAAGCACATTATTCTTGAGTCTATCCATATTCATACGTCAATATTATCATCATGATTTTTATCATTAGTGTATTGTTTTTGAGTGCTTATTGGATCAAGAGTCAGTCCTTATGCATATTTTGGGATAGTCTTCATGGTGTTCTATCATGAAGCCTACCATCACATGCTACAACAAAAATTATCTTCAAAAAGGTCTATAATCAATGTAGAAACATAAGTTTCTCCTTGGCACCTTGGAAAATCCTCCTATCCCACTCTTGATCAAATTAACCCATTAACCTTTCTAGTTGTATCATGCTAATCAAGATGAGCATCCTCATTGGTAGGTACAATTCAATCATTCACACTAATTAATCTTATTCTTCTATTCATCTATTTCATCACTTTTCACCCTCTCATCTTTAATATATATTCCAGGTTATATCCTTGAGTTATGCTTGTTAATTAGCCCTAAATGGGGCACCATCATCTTTAGCCAATCTAGGTCCTCTTAATGATTATAACCGCTTATGGGGAAATCATTATTTTGACTTTTATTCTTGATTATAATCGCATTTGGGAAAATCAATATCCTTTTACATCAATGCATGCAATCATTTTCTCATTTGGATTAGTCTCAACCACGGGTTAATTTCACCTTTCTTCTTATTTCTTTTTAAGGGACTGTCCATTAATAAATGTAATAGCCACTCCCTCGAGGGGCATCATCATAGGCTTCCCAAAACCATTTGGAGCTTTGTTCTTCAGTCATCATATTTTTTTTGGCATACAGGCCATCTCTCATTATTTGAGAAGACATTACTATGCTTATAGCTTGCAATGCCTCACCAAATAGGGGCAAATTGTAGACACCTAAATCTGACCACCAATAACCTCTAATCAGGCTTTTGACCAATTTCCACCTAAAATACATAATTTAGCCTAAAAACACTAAATCACAATAAAATATTTGAACCTAATATATTCAAGTGCCAATTTTGACTAAAGTATCATTAAATGGGGTAATGCAATTTATGGGTCAGCTAACTTTGATCAGATCATTTCAAGTCAAAATAACAATTTTGTACCGAGGTGCTCTAGATTGCTCTTTCCTATCAAATCTCTTTCATAAAACACGTGCCTTTTTTATTTTCTATTGATAATATCTTAAATGGTATAATGGATCCAATGCATCTGACATCACCTTCCAATTCCAATCTAGTCAAATTTTGAACCAATAACAAGGCATTCTGATCAATTTGAGTAATTTGTGCACAAAGTGCTTAAACATGCTTAAGAGATAATTAAACTAAATTAGAGCCTAATCAATACTTCCATGGAAACTTCTTGAATAATTTTTTTTGGATATGAATATTGAATATCTACATGATCAGGTGACCTCATTTCTTGAGAAGACGTCCCTAGGCCATAAATGCCACAAATATCAGGATTCATGCCCTCCATGTCTCATCAATACCCTCCATGCCTCTTAATTGCCCCTTTTTACAATGTCATGATGAGGATAATTATAAAATTAATTAAAAAAATTGAATTAATCCTCAACCACACATCTTCATCTTAGGATGGACGGTTCAAGTTGATTCTGATCAATCTCAAAAATCTATAAACAAAGAGGCCATGTACATCATTTTAAAGCTTATTTTGTGAAAAGTTATAATGCAGGATTAGTTATCAAAGATTCATGAAAACTAGTTTTACCATGCCAAATTGACTCCAAGCCAATCCAATCCAAATCCAAAGGTGCCAAGGGGAGATAGAGGTAGCCAAGATTCCATTGACAAAGACTTCATGAGCACAAATCAAGCAAGTCAATTGAAGAATACTCTTGGAACATCAAAGAAGGTAAGGAATGTGTGTTTTCTTGCATTTTAGTTGTGATTTATTCATTTTTATTTTTTCACTGAGCTCACCCTAGTAACTAGGCATGAATATGTTAGTTTAGTGTGTTTTTAATTTGATTTCATTCACTAACACAATACTAATATCCTCTTCTTAGTCAAATTCCTGGTTCAAAATTTTAACCATAAATTTTAAATCCATTTGTCACTAAATTTTTATAGTTTGTTTATAGGTCTAAGTTTCACCTCTTTGCAAACATTCAGGTCAAAATAGTGAATTAAAAAAAATTATTAACTCTGTACTAGCCATTTTTACTAGAAAATTAGAAAATAAAAAGTGACAGTCACTAAAAGAGTCATAACTTCTAAAATACACATCATATTTTAATAAAAAAACTGAGAGAATTAGGATGAAACATTTAATAATAATTCTTCAAAATTTCAAAATAAAAATAGTAAACAAATTTAAAATAAGAGTTATTTTAACATCCATTTTTTTCAAAGATGTGGGGTGCACAATCATGTCCCACTAGGCATGCCATTTGTGAACTAGGATTTTAACTCAAAGGAGGAGGTTAGTATAGAGTTAGTCTTATAAAAAATGAAAAATGAGCTCACTAACAATCTAACATCTTTTAGGCCTTATGGGGGGATCATAATGAATAAACCAAATTAGAACTTAATAAAATATGGAAAGAAACAAGAAATATAAACATAAAAACACAAATTCCTTACCAAATCTTTGATAGCTCCAAATAATAATTCAGTTGGCTTGCTCATTTTATGCATAAGAAGTCTTCATCAATGACATATGGATAACATCATCTCCTCTATGCACCATTATTGAATGTTTGGCTTGATTGATGGCTTGATGGCTTTGGATCAATTTTAGCGTTATAACACTAAGTTTTTAGCTTGATGAATCTAATCCTGCATTATAACTCTGCTTTGATTGAGCTCCAAATAAATAGATCTAAGCTTGCTTTTATAGTCTTTAAAATCCCTTGGAATGGGTTAAATTTGACCATGGTTGAGTTTCTTAACTTTAGTTGAGTTTGGCATATCCTTGGGATATTCTTTTAGATATTTTCTAAAAGTGACAACTCACAAAGGTAATGAGTGTGTTCTAGGATGTTCTAAGATGCTCTTGAATTTATTTTTTATAAATTGATTTAATTTATTTATTATCTCATGGGTGAACTCAATTATGATTTGAAATTGATTTAACTTGTTAATTGATTTTGATTAGGGTGTGCAAGCTAATTAATTATTTTAAGGCATTTGGTCATTTATTTGATTTTGATTAATTCAATGTGTGTATCTGCCCTGTTTAATTTATTTAATGCAAGGTTATGAAGCCAAATTTGAGACTAATAGAAATTCTTAGGTAAAATGTTTGATGATTGGTAAGAATTAGTCTAATAGTCTAATGTGAAGCCATTGCTGCCCAGTTTTACATGTTTACAGTAGCTACCATTTTGGATTTATAAGATATACCACATCCATATACGACAAAGCCCTACTAGATTCATGTCATATTTTTCCTTTGAATATTAATTCAAGTTTGTTTCTAAGTTATCAAACAATTTTCTAAGTGATCAATATTGATAATAAGTGATAATCTTCTACCCTTATTTATTTTATCCTTTCGTATTTGACCGAGATTTCTTAGTCTAATAGGTTATATCAAGTGCAATCGAATGTGTAAAACTCTTGCAAGTGTATAATTGTCCTTCGAATGTGAAACCTACCTTCTGGGTCATTTTCCTTGTGTTATTTAACATATCTCACCTTTATATTGAAATACTCATGTTAGAACCTTTTAGTACTTTGAGACTATTTTGTATGCCTTGTTTTATAGTGCTTGGAATATGATGGTCATGTGGAGATAATATTGGTGCATCACCTCTATATACTAGGTTCAATTCATAATGTCTATAACTCTTTCCTCTATGAGTAGATACTAATTTAGGTTACAATCTTTGTAGAGATATATTCAAGGAGATATCCCTTTAAATCTAGAGGCTCATTTCCAAAATAGGTACACCCACATACCTGGAAATGTTCCCATGTTTCCCACATTTTAAAGAGTCTTGAACACCATCTTCTAGGGTGAAAATTTTGGTGACAATAGATACTTCTTCAATAGTTGAGACTAGTTTTCATTCTCCTATTAGGGGTTAAGATGAGCCCCTTTCAAGATCAAGGCTCAAAGAGTTATGCATAATCATTGATGATTATCATATGCATATTCATGTGAATGAATAACACCATTATTTTGATAGGATTAGGCAATGTGCTGCTTCCTATAGAGGTAGAACTAACACTGTTTTGGGTTTAGGTCTCTCAACAAGGTCTTGTATGATTACCCCACCTATTCACTGATGGGGGACTATATGGTGAGAACCCCCTATTTTCAATGTTTAGATAGGTGGGCATTCTAAATCAACTTGACATCCACCTCCCACGGATCATTCCCATTCTCCTAGGCCTTCCTTTAGGGTTTCATAAGAGTACACTAATTTAACTACCATTTGTGAAATAGGGATACATGGAATGCTTATCTCAAACATCATTGCCCTCATGTAGATCCTTATCTTACCTTGTGTGGCCAATACCATGGGGATTTAGTTCTTCATGACTAATACCCCATGAAGTTGTGTCATTTTATCATCCACATGTGGAAATATATCCTTCCCATAGTTATCATTTCCATGTTTGGGAATATCTTCATCATGTGCATCTCTCACCCTAAGATCTGTCACAACATCACTTCCTACATGCCCAAGGTCACGGCGATACCTAATTGTGTAGGAAAAAACATGGCCCCTATGATCCTCATCATAAATCTCATCACCAAACTTATATCAACCATACCTATGAGTATATCCATAGTAATACTCTATTCCATTGGGTGCATGTTATTCCCCTTCCTACTCTAATCCTTGAAGTGCCCAAGTTCAATGGGACTTGGATGTTTATTACATGAAATATATAATGGAATTAATGATAGTGTGTATGGATTGGGAATATGATGAAAGTGTGATGTTGAAGCTATTTGATCATTCCATATGAGCTAAAGCTCTAGTTTGGTTTTATAAATTGTCACCAGATTCTCTTTCTAGTTTCTAACTCCTAGATGACTGTACCCAATAATTTGATATCTCTAGACCATTTAGGCTCAACATATAATCACTCACTTTCATGGTTCAAGCCAAAGGTGAGTGTAAATTTGATTTCATGCGTAGGTGGCATTTAATCATCTATATATATAGTACAAGGTTCTTAGATGATTATCTCTAAAACATGTTCATATGAGCATCAAGGCATGAGATTCACCTTAAGGTCCTCAAGGTGATCCCACCTATTATGATTAATATGTTAATGAGTGTCTTAATATTGAGGTATTTTAGGTGTGTGTGGGAATTTATCCCATGCTTACCCAAATATTTTCCTCCTCACATGATTATAACCATAATGTGAATGGTGATGGTGTCATTGATTATCCTATAGACAAGAAGGACAAGAAGGATGGACTCATGGTCAATGATCTAAGTAAGAGAATAACTAAAAATAAGGCCCCTAAAAATAGTGTAAGATGGTAATAGATAATGTATCCCTATGATTCCACAAATTTATTCAAGTTTCAACAAATTAAGGGCCATTACAATAAGGAGTGTGTTGCCTAGAAGTTTGGTGCCAAGACCTCATTTGATCCTTAGAGATATCCACTTTAAGAACCCAAATGCAAGTTGAATGTGTTCAAAGATCTTATTCCTTAACAAGAAAATGAAAAGAAGATAAAGAAGAAGAAATTATCAAAGTCTAAGGCCCATCACTATCCTTCTTTCTCTTTTACCTCTTCTAGTTCCTCTTTCACTATTGACTTGAAAGGGAAGGATAAGCATGAGAGTAAAAAGTTCATTGATTCTATTAGAATAGCCTATATTGGGTATGATTCTTATTTCAGCATGCACTTGGGTCAAGTAATTGATCCCATTAGAGAGACTCGTAGTGCAAGACCTATAGACCTGACCATGGGAATAAAAAACTACAAAGTTAGACCTGACTTCTAGCATAGTATCATTTCCAGAGCTAGATAGTGTCCTTATTCTATTATAAAGGAGCTATAGTCCCTTTCTACTAGAATATCCATTTAGGACCTTCTTTGCCTTTACTCAAAGTAAATGGTACTCATCTTTGACAAGTTTGGTCTCTCTTACAAGGGTTTGTTAAGGGCTGAAATGGAGGCTTTGTTCACCTCCAACATCCCTAATTAACCTCATATTATTACATTATCCTTCAACCCAAACTTATTTAGAAACACTTATATTCTCACAAAGAGGGATATGATCTTGATCTACATTGAGACCTTGATTGATGATTGCTACATCAAGAGATGTATCACTGATGGGGGAGTTTCATTGAACATAATTCCTCTATAGGTGTTCAATGAGATCATGATTATTCTCAAGAAGCTCTTTGATTATCCCCACACCTATGTTAGTCTCAATAATGACACAATTTCACTAGTGGTAAACATGAAACTACGATCAAGTTTAAACCCAAGATAATTAGGATAACATTTTATGTGTTAAACATAGATCTATCATATAACATTATCTTTAGCCACACATGGATTACCACCATGCAAGCCATCTTGTTGGTGATTTTTTGTGTGTTCTAATTTGTATACGAAGGTGATGTTCACACCTTGGAGGTAGGCACAAATCCCTAGGCATTACTATATGATAAGATGAATTCCTATGGTGAGGCTTTGGCTATCTTTTTGTGGGGCCTTATGATTTTGACTAAGGCTCATGCTATTGAAAATTTCTTTCTCAAGGATGAAAAATTTGACCCTACTAAGTATCAATTGATGTTCACTCCTCTTGCACATGTTGTGTGCTCTTTGATGCCTCTTTCTTCTTCTAGGCATCAAGATAGCTCTTCACTCTTAGGATACCTATTTTGAAACATTTCCCAAACTATCTATCATATTCCTTTGTCATGATTATACCATCATGGAATTGACACTCTCAATGTCTCTCCCACTAAGGCCACTAGAATTTCCAAGTTAGATCTTGATTATTATTCCATCCACATTTCAACATGTAACCTAATTAATGAGAGGAGGGCATATAAAAAGCTCATGAAAATGTGTCACACATGCCATCACCCTCTTACTCATCTAGGTTTAGAGATCTCATTCACCAACAATGACCCCACCTCCAAAATTCTCATGTTTCAAGTCATCACTGGTGAACCTAAGGATTTAGATGCTTACTTTACTTCCTCCCAACTTTTCCCTTTAGTTTGGTCTCTTTATGGGCTCACCTTGGGATTTTTGGCTCTCAAATGGTAGGTCATAGCCTATCAAGATAAATAACAATATTCCTTAGGCACATGACATTGGTTAGGGTTAAATGGTATCCTGCCCTTGAGGAAGTCTTTACCTAGGCTTATGTTGTCATGGTAAGCCCTAGAGCTTTCCAAAACACCATCCTAAGGTCCCCATGATGTGAATCATCAATTTTATGACATCCACCATCAAACCTTACAAGTATCTCTGGTTATTTGACTTGTTCACTCCTCTTTAGATGCACCGTAGGATATAAGTAGAGTATTTTAATTATTCTAGTTTGTAGTGCTACTGCTTGCTTGTATTTGTCCCCTGTTGACTCTATTTATCCTTCATCATGATTTCCTATAGGTGATGTGGGTTAGTGGTTGTGGTTTTTTAGGACTTAATCTAGTCTAATATAACTAGTTTCATCTCTCATAGACCTCTTACCACCCCTCATAAGTTTTATATAGGTGGTGCAGGTTAGTAGTTGTGGTTTCTCATGACTTACTCTTGTCTTCTTTGACTATCCTTTTTATTAAATGGGCCTTCTACCACCCCTATACATCTCTCACTACGATTTGATTTGGTCTTTTTCCCATGATTTATTGGTCTACTTTATGAAGATATAATCCCTTTGTGGTTGTGTTTTGTGTCTTTGAACCCTAACATGGTGTACCACTCATTGGTGATTCACACCAATGGTGGTAGCCAAGGAAACATAAGACATATGAATATAACATAGACTATTCATGACCCATGAGACCATGAGCTTATTTTAACTGGTTTCTTCTTACCAATTAGATGAACAATGTTTTCAAGTATCACATAATCTTTGGATCCCTAATTTTTAGGTATGTGCTATAAGTAGCTTCTCTCATTCTCAATCTTATTCATGTCTCGACTCACTAGAGTTTGGAACATCCTTAGCACTAATTTGCTCCCTTTCATTGAGGTGGTGCAAAAGTTTATATCTTCTCTTGTGGACTTAGACCTCTCATGTACCTGTTGTCACCACATATTTCATCCTAGAATAGGATTTTCAATCCTCATCCATATTTGGGATACATGGGAATACTTATAAGTATGTGGGTTTGTTTATAGGTAAAAGTAGACATCTAGGTTTAAAGGCTAGCTCCCTGAATATACCTTTAAATGCTTATCACCTAACTAACTAGTTGCTTGTGGCAAAAGAGTTTTAAATTTTCATGAAACATAACTATTTTTAGGGGGTGATACACCAAAATCATTTCCACATGATCATCATACTTGTTTCACTAAGAAACAAGGCATACAAACTAGCTTCTAAGTCTTAGAAGGTTCTAGCATAAGTGTTTCAACATAGAGGTAATATGCATGAGACAATAGAGGATAAATGAACTAGAGGGAAGAATGCACACTCTAAGAACAATTTTACACTTGAAATTCACCTAACACACTTGATTACACTATATATTACCTATTAGAATAAGAACTCTTGCATAAACATGAGAGGACAAAGAAAGCAAGGATATAAGATTATCAATAAATTCACCATACATCACTTTGCACACTTATAAAAATGTTCATGAACTCAAAACTAGACTTAAATTAATTTTTCAAAGTCAAAATATAATGTCATTCCAATAGGGCTTCACCATACATGGTGTGGTATTAGCTTACAAGAGATAAAATGGCCTTTACTTATAGAATTGGATAGAGAAGTCCAAGAGTCATAAGAACACTTGTCAAATTGAGAAGAGGAGTTACACATGTAGGATAATGAATTATGAAATAGACCATGCAATTTCTCATAGGAAAAATGTCCCTCAAAGTCATAAAACTCAAAATATCTATTGCTTAGGACTCCTTTTGCTTACTCAAAATATTGCCTTCATCATTTGGCCCTTTTAAAACCTCCCACAACTAACTATGGATATATGAAATTACTGGAATAAGAGAGAGTGGTTTTATACATTCTCCAACATTAATTGGTTTCATCCCTAATCATTATGATTCTTTTGAAGATGAGTTATTACTGCATGCAATCCAAATAACTCCTCTTTCACTCACCCTTCACACTTGGCACCAAAACTACCTTAATTTTTCCAATATGATTCATAAAAGATAGTGTATGATACTTTTTATGATACCTCATGGCCTTATATTCCTTAGTTATTCCTTAAAAATCCTCCCACTTGAAGTTTTCACTCTCTCACTAGATTGTTCACTATGCCAGATTTAACTGGCTGAGATGAAGTCACTTGCAGAGACACTTGTGATATCTTATGATCTAATAAATGGATATGATATTTATCTAATAAATGGGTATGATATTATATATTAAGTCTCAATATATCTCCCAAGATTTATTTCATCATTTGAATCCCTTCCATACCTTCAAGACACCAAAAATAGTCAAAGAAAGCCAATTTCCAGGTTATCTATATAGGTAGGATACAAATCAAAATGATGGAGAGGATACCTAGAGAGTCCTCTACAATATACAACCATTTCCCAAGCCATTTAATTCATTTTTGATGAATCTTCTCCTTCATTTTCCTAATTGGGTATTTGGTAAGGGTTTACGAGGTTTTTAGGCCATTTTGACCTCTAAGGATGTTTCATGCAGGTCAGACATCCAATCTACAAAAATTACATAAGGAAAATGTTCAGGGACCCCTTCAACATTACCTAACTACTTATCCTTCCATGAAAAGCTTCCAAATAAGTATGAGCATCCTAAATTAGCATCTCAGGCTTTGTTCGTCATTTTGCATAGGCTGTGGTGGTCTTGAGCCAAAAGGTGTCTTCCATATCATCTCATTTTCATGCCAATAGCTTAAAAAAATATTATATCCCCAAAATAAGGTATCCCAATTATGTTTAATTCACATATTATGTTGGAAATGAAATTGACCCCCCAATTGGGCTTTAGGCCTAATTGAGACCTAATAGGTATGTCTACTCTCATATGAGTTTTGACCAAGATATTAGGTTTCAAGAATATATGGAGGGTTTTCCCTATGTTTCCATGTTTCTAAAATATTTCAACACCTTATTGAAAGGTTCATCAAGTTTCCAACTCACATTGTCATCTTATTTCTTGAAACCTATAAGGTTTGCATCCTAGGGGAGTACCTTTTGTCTAAGACAAAATAAAGGGTAATTTTGTTATTGTCTCATGGTAAAGGGTGATATGAGAGGTTATATTAGGTTTTTGAGATGATATAAAATAATTAATATTGCTTTACCATGAATTTAACACCATTATACGTTTAAAATCCCAAGATAGACATGTGGGGAATGTCATTGTGTGCAAGGTCCTGATTGTAGACTATGTGTTGTCTTGAAAGAAACCTCTCCTTCCCTTGTTTTCATACTATGGGGGTATATTGAGACTATTAAAAATATTATGAAGGTTTTCCAAACTTCATTACTTCTCCAAACTTTCCAAAATCCTCCACATACACCTTGTTCTTGACTGTGTACAAATGTTGATTGTGTTTTTTGTTTGAAGGAGACACCTATAGGCATTAGTGCATGATTGAACCTTAAAAACAATGCCTATAAATCTCATTAGAGTTTCCAAAGTCATTTTTTATCCATTTGGATCTATCCAACATTTTTTTAATGCATTCTAACATCAAAAACACCATTTCTTAGTCATTGTTATCTACAGTCAACTATAGTTGGTTGTGTAGGGGTCTCGTAGGTGTTGATTAGCCTTGAAATCATTGATATATGATGTTTGAATCCTTTTGGAAGTATTGAATCAAATTTTCATGGAAAATTTTTCATGTTTCTAGGCTTAGTGTCTTATAATGTTTACCTTAGGAGTTGGTGAGTCATTTGTATGCAGGCTATAGGTGGATATTTTGATGGTAAGGTACCTATAGGTGATGGTGTAAACCCATACTTTACATCTTAACTCTTTATTAATGACCTTTGTGATATTTAATATGCCTTATCACTAAAAAATACCAATTAAACATGAAAATATACCTTCATACTACAATTTTGGATGGGAAAGCACTTGAAAGATCAAAACATGTAGACATAATGAACATAGTGAATAAAAGAACAACTTTGGAGCCTTCTAGCATGAAAACCAATTATCCAAATTACTCACTTCATTTTGAAATTTATTTCCATATGAAATGGATACAAGGTATAATCATGATGATTGATCAAAACTCCATGCAACATTATTATATATATACACCAAAAGTGCCTGGACCTCTATTTTGATGTTTTAGGGAACTTGTCTATGAATTCATACTCCTTCACTTGGGGTAACTTTCAAGAACCTTATTGATAATATATTGGTTAAAACATGTTTTAATAATCTCTTAAACATATTATGACCTCAATTAGGGTCTCAAATAATATGAAAACACCTTTGAATGACACTTTTAACTCTTTGTGGGGCCACCAATAGGTGTGCACTTTTGTATGCAGGCAATGACTATGAGTAGGTTGGTAGTATGTATGATATATGAGACTTAGTGAGGTTTAGACCTTCTCAAATAATCCCAATTTATCCTTTAAACCTTGAAGGTTTTTATATAATTCTCAATAATCCCAACTCAATGTTGTTAGTCTCTTGTAGGTATGCTTTGACGTTACAAACAAGGCAATGAGTATGAAGATGGACTGTATGCATAGAAAATCGGTCTAAAACTAGTTTCCCAACCTTATAAAATGTTTTAAAATGAATTATTAAAACTTTTACATGATTCAAATAATTTTCAACACCCACTTCAATGTGATGTCCTTCTGTAGGCACCTACAGATGCTCCTCCATGGTGGATGACTATGCATATGTTTTGCATTGACTATCATAGTATTTTTTTTATCACTTAAAGGATATAAATTGATTTTTAATGATTATAAGAAGGTATAAAAACTATTTTAACTCTTAGTTACCTTATATGGACTTTTTGACACTTAAAGACACCATGACTACAGTTGGAAACAAGCAAAAAATTGACTATGTGACATATGTGACTGTGTGTTTGATCAATGCATGAACTTGTAAGACCAATAATGGAAATAAGGTGATATATATGAAATAAAAACATTAATAACACCATTTATAATTAACAAGAATCCATTTTAGATAAGGAAACATTCTGCAAGTACTGAAAATTGACTATAACTTCACATGGTGACACCAACCTACAATTTGAGCTATTTGGCCCATGAAATCATTTCCAATAATGAAACAAAGAATGTTAAAAAATATAGGAGATAATACACATCAAATATGATCAAATTAAATAACTGATTTGTATGGACTTGATCAAACATGAGCAAAATTTGTAGGGTGTGTGAAATAATAGGCAAAAAAACATAGTCAACTTGTTAAGGATGGTTCATAAAGAACAACTAAAAAATACTTGAAATATTTACATGAATATTAAGTGTAATAATTTTAATATCATCCCTCAAATTAATTTAACTTTAAAATTCTCCTATTGTCCATACTATCCAAAAACTTGTTGACCAGTTTCATGTGCATAATGGATTGATGAAAGAGCAGAACAGTTTTAGCCCAATTTTGCAACTTAAAATGCATGTAAATCATGTAAATGAGTCTTAGGAAGTTTAATAGTCATCCAAAAATATTATCACATGTTTCACTCTCTCTCATAGGCTTTATAACCTTTGAAACTCCTCTTCCACTTTCTTTATTTTTAGTTGGGAACCTACAAGTTTTAGTTAGTCCTAACATTCCTAGCAAGGAATATAAAACATTGGAAGTTTTAAGGAAGTTTTTAACACATTGACACATTGAAAACCATACCACATTCATAAATGAACCATTTATGACCTCTAAATGACATAAGGACTAAATGTGACCATGACCAAGGCTAGTAAGATATTAAATCACATATAATTAACTATGTCACACCCTATGCCATTATATTATACCCCTATATCAAGTTTTAAACATAGGTGGGTTGAATAATTTTGAATTGTGGTCAAAATGGTCAACAATACCCTCTAATTAGCTTAATATAGTGCATATGCCTCATCCCCTACCTATGCAGACACTATTGGTTAGCCACATCATAGAACATGGGTTTCACTACTAAGAATGGTGGATCTACTAGATAAGATGACTCTCCTAGATTGGGTGAACTAACTCTTCCTCATGTATATATTCATGCACACCAAAATATGATGTTAGTGCATGCAAACCAAGTAAAATAAAAGTGTAAATCTACTATTTTACTTCCCCCCTCTATGGGCCTATGGACCTATTTTAGGACACTACCGCGCTGTTTTTGAGCTCTTTAAGAACAAGTCATATTTTTTTATACTTTTATACATATTTTACTAGGACCAAAAAATGGGTTATTAGTAATTTATAGCCTTTCCTATGGCCAGGCCGCACATTATGCCTAAAAACTTATGGCTTGGGTTGTGGGTGTTTAGGTAAGACCCAGGGCTTACTAGAATGCCCACCTCAAACCTCTATTCAACCTTGTATTTATCTCTATATATGAGGATTCCCATCCCAAATGTTTTTACCCAAATTTTACCTCCATCCATATGTATATTTTAGTAAAATATGGAAAAAAACCTATAGGGCTTCCCAAAACCCACAAATCTAAAAAACTGTGCAAATTAACAATTAGAATACTTACACAAACAATTATGCTCAATATTAATGTGCTATTATGTGTCTAAATATCTTCAACATGGTTTTTAAGATCTCTAAGCTCTCCTATGCTAGGTGGCAGAGTGAAAATGACTTGAAAAATAGCTTATCAACTCTTATTACCCTCTCAATTTCTCTCTTCTTGCCCTTCTTGGGCCCTTTGTGGGTAGGTTACCTATCATTCCTAAAAGGGCTAATATACCTTCAATTTAGGGGCTTGGGTCTATTTTATATTCAATGGTGACTCTATTTTACTCTTTTGGTCCCACTTGTGCCCACTTTAAGGCTATCCTAGTCTCTTAGACCTTCCCATTCTCTTGGCCTATTTCTCCTGTGTACTCCTTCATGAATGCACCTGGGACAAAAGTAGCTTTTCATGATTATATTAGTCAGTAATTTACCTAATTTTTTGTAGCTAATCCCCTATTGAATCCGTCTTCCTCTTCATTATGGTTTCTATAGATGTGCAGGTTCATGGTTACAATTTCTTAAGACTTGCTTTGGTCTTATGTAACCGATATTCATCTTGCATGAGCTTCTTACCACCCTTATTTTCCTCTTACCATAGTCGGGGTTTGTCTCTTTCCCATGATTTTGGATTTTTCATGTTATTTGTCTCCTCATATAGCTTGCTTGGTTCACTTTGTGTTAAGATAGTCCCTCCATGGTTGCATCTTGTGTCCTTGATCCCCATCATAGTACACCACTTGTTGGTGATTCACCTTGATGGTGGTAATAAAAGAAACCCAAGACCTACCATTATGACCTAGACTATTCATGACCCAAAATTCCATGAGCTTTTTATAGCTAATTTCTTCTTACCAGTGAGATGAACAACACTGCCAAGTATCACATGATCATTGGATCATTGATCGATGCCCATGTGTTAGACACATTCTATGTGTGGTTATATTTTGACTCACTCTTAGTTGTATCTCAACTCACTAGGGTCTAAAACATATTTAGCTCTATGTTTCTCCCCATCTTCAAGGTGACATGTAATTTACTCTCCTCTTTTGATGACTTATAGATATCCCACATGCATTGTGTGGAGAATAATAGAGCATATGATTTGGTGAATGTCATATTAAAATTTTTGGTTTGATGTCACTTTTGTCCCTTTTCATGCAGGAGTCATTGCTGGAGATGGATTTGGATTGCAAAGAGTTTGCATGAGTATGCATTGAATTGTATCATATATTATTATTTAACCACCATCATGATCAAATAAGTGTAGGTAATGTTTTCTTCTTTTCATTTTCCTATATCTTTCTTAATTTTTTGTGTCTTTTAGGTACTTCACAACACTCCTTATTATACTAAACGTTAACTAACTATAAATTGGAGGCATACGTAATCTTGGCTCTATTGATCCTATTCCTCTTAATGATTGAATATATGTTCATTATGAATACTAACATCACTTTGAGTCCTATTTGATCCTACCCAAACACATGGAGAGATCCCCATTCCATTATGCACCCCTATATACCTTCCCCACACTCTATCAGAGCTTCTTCACCTAATAGGGCCCTTTCTATGCACCTCAGAGACCCTTTAGGAGGTTGGATGGCTTAGGTCACTAATTTTGGTAAAAACCCATGGCCTAGGATACACATGTTTTCCAAAATTATGAAACTTGTGTTACAACTCTTCTAGATTAGGGATTTTATTATTCTTCCTATTCCCTATCAGTAAAAATAGCCACTATTTGGGAGATTTGAGACTTGGGCTTCCCTATTTGACTTGTAAAAATTAATTCCAACTCTTTCCCTTCACCCATTTTGGCTTTGATGTTATTCTTATCTCTCTATTAATGAATTCTTGTCATCGAGATCCCATTGTATATTTATGATCTTCTTTAGATATAAGTTTACATATGCACTTGCTTACTGAGTTGGATACAACATTGTTGCTCCCACTTATTCTTGCTTCACTATTTATTGCTCCTAGATCCTTAAATTGGCACTACACCTAATTATTGCACTTGGATTGGATTCTACACCCTTTTCTTTTTATTGTTTCACATTTTCTCCATGATTTTGGACATTGGATTAGACAAGTATCTACATTTAAACTCAATCTTCCTCCATTCTAGATACAACTTGGACTCATTATTGATAGATTACTTGCATTGTGTTTGAACATGATCTGAAGGAACCTTACTTGTAAGATGAAACCATTTAGATATTTTAGTGTAGTATATTTGTTAGTATTAGTGATTATATGTTAGATTATATTTATTTGAACATGTATTAACATAGGTTTTTGAAGTTTTATGCTTTCTCTATTCTTGAAAGTGTCTTTCACTTTGAAATTGTTCTTAAATCATTATACTTACATGATTTTTAAATGTTTTCCTTTATTGGTAGTTCTTAATTTTTTAGATAACATATCTCATTTTCTTAGAATTAATTCTTTTTATCCCATTAGTTACTTTCCGTTCTGTGGTTAGAATAGTTAGATATACATGTGTTCGTTGTGCACTTGATCAAGCTACCCCTAACCTAGTTTACAAGTCCATCTTTGGCTTAGTTCAATCCAAAAATTTGGATAGATATGTTAGACTTGTAATAGCTTCCTACATCCTTTAACCTAGTATGTGTTTATTTAGTACCTTTCGTACCCCCTCTGTCAAACCCTAGTGGCTTGTTTGGATTCTTGGAACTACAAAAAAAACTGTAATTAGATTGTTGTAATGATTTGATCACAATTCCTTTATTTTTACCATCTAAATATTAATAAATAGAATCTAAGTTAATCATATCTTAAAAATGAATGGATTATAGCTCCAATCCAACTATGGTAGATCCCACTCATAAGGATTCAGTGGTGATGATTGCCATCCAGTATTTATTTTATTTCTGATGTGTATGTACTTTGTTTCCATTTCATTATTACAAGTGTGTCCACTTTATTTATATTTAAAAAATACTTTCACTTAATACCATTATTAAAATTTTGAGTAATTCTTTTAAATCTTGTCTATGTAATTTTCATTCAATTTTTGTGGGGGAAGCTTTGAATTTAGGTCAACGTTTACTTTCCTATAATTTCTTTTCAATTAAAGTGTGTTTACTTTTTACAAGAGTGTTTCCTTTCAATAATGTGTGATTTAATTTCAGCATGTCTTTCCATTTATTAAGAGTGATTTAAATAAATCACTTTAGACACATAAAAATAATCATTAAAGCGTTTGACAATGTTTATTCTTGACATCATTTCTTTACTTGGTTTGTTCCCATTTCACTAACTCAAAATCTATAAAAGGGCCTCTATTGTCTTCAAAAAACTAAAAAACGTCATACATACATACCTATTTCTATAGTTTAATTTTGCTAGTTTGATTTAATTAAACTCAAAATAGATTAAACAATCACAAGTGTGGGTTAGTTTTAGTTTCAATCCCCTATATGAAATAGATTAGTAATTAAGAAATTAATCAAGATGATTATTAGCCTTTTCAGAGTATAAGTCTTTGGTTTTACATTTAAATTATTTCACCATCACAAACTTTGGGTTAATGTTCATATATTAGTATAAAGGGCGAATACTTCAATGCCACCTTGAATATTTTTCTATCTTCCCATAGTGCACACTTAAATAGTGAGTATCATTCTCTCTATTTATTAAATGTGGACTTCTTGATGACATCAATCACATTTTTATCGGTGGACTAAGATATTCCATTTCCTTTGGGATAGTAGTTCAAAGAAAACTTAATAAATATATTTTTATCATATGCCCATTTTGTAAACTCAACAAATTGAAATGCTTGTCTATTTCACAAGTTAGGGAGAATGGTGTATAGAAGCTGGTGATAATATTTTATTCAAATAAATTTATTAATTACTTTAGTATAATGTTATTCATGAAAACTGATTAAGACCAAAATGTGAAATAATATATTTTACTCAACATAAATTTGTGTTCTTTTGTGGAATTTTAGTTAAGAATCCCCATACAATAAAGTCCCCATTGAGAAAAAAGGTTTGATTTCAATAATTGGTTATAGTGACATGGTTGCATATTTTTATCTATTGGATAATTTATAGCATTCATGACATGTTCTTATCTAAATATAAGAATATTTGAAAATTCTAGGAAAATATTAGCCTATGCTTATAATCTTGTGAGCTATGGTATTTCTTGAAGGGTCTCCACCTCCAAATTTTTCATGAAAACTACTCATCACATTTTTGGCATCTTCCTTTGTCAAATATTTATGGTAAATTTTGTTATAGTTATTTTTATAAAAGACTCATTAATAAAACATATATTGGGATTATTTAAGCCTCAAAGCTATCATTTACATACTATTCAACTCCTTGGGATAACTACTAAATGACATGATCGTACCATTCACCCTAGTTTACCTTGGTTTGTTCAACTTGCATAACAATGAGTTTGGGATCAACTTATGTGATATTTGAATGAGACCTTAAATTATTACCATCTTGGTTGGTTTGACCTAGATGTCATATTAACGAAACTTGGCCATCCATTTGCCTCTCATGTTTCCCAAGCATAAGCTTGACTTCTAGAACATGCATAGTGGAATATACCTTTTTTCACAATATGTAATGTCTAAACTTATTAAAAAATTTAACCAAAGCAAAATATTTTCTATATAGCATTGAATATTTAAGATCTACATATTTTAGATTATTACTCATGAAAATAATGATATACTCATCACAATCAATATTTTGTGTAAGCACAACCACTATTGTATGTTTTGAAATGAAAGAGTAGCTGTAAAAGTATTTTGTGAAGTCAGGACAAATCAACACTAGAGCTAAAAAATAGTTATTTTAATCTCTTGGAAGGCACCTTTACTTGAATATTCACTCTATCCACATCTATTTCACAATATCATTTAAACGTATAAAAATATCAACAAAAATATAAGTGAACTTTCTTACACTTTGATTTTCCAAATAACTATTTCAATTTCTTCTCATTAAATGTGAGTGAAATATTAGAGATAACATTTTATTTATTTGATTCAACTGATATGCATTCATTTTATTTTAATTTCGATCATTGAAGGGAAATATATTTGTATCTAAACTTGCAAAAGAGTTAGCACTTTGATTTTCCTCACGAGTGATTGTAAACACATTGAAAGTGACAAACAAGTCAATCAAACCTTGTGATATATGTTTATAATGATTCAAGTATGAGACATTTCACTAAATTTTAGTTTTTACTTGATTGATCACCAAATCTGAGTCACCAAAAACTTTTAATTTTTTTACTTTACGAGCTAAGGAAAACTATAGGCTCAAAACCATGGCTTAATATTCTATTAAACTATTTGTGAAAGGGAATAATGGGTAGTATGAAATGAGGTATTCATTCCAATCTATGTCTAATATAAGATATCTTTCACCTAATTCATTTTTATAGTAATATCCATCAAAATATAGTGTCCATACTCCTAATTGGGATATGATAAGGTCATCAGTTTTGGTAGTGGGTTTTGTGGAGCTCATGTACACTCATATGTATATGGTTATTGTATACAGATTTTGATTTTTTTCTGTTATACTTCATTATCAACATTTTCATGTTGGGTTCTCTTTCTAGACGCATTTTATTAGCCACAAAGTTTTATACCAATATCTACTAAGAAACATAGCATATACCATGAAGATGTCCATAACTTGAATATCTATGAGTTTATGCACTCTTGGTTTAGAGGAGTTGCATGTGGACATTTATTAATTATCATACCATGTTTACCTCATTCTTGCCTAGTTTAGACATTATTTGATCATATTTGATAAGGTATAGTCCTAATTTTATACAAATACCAATATGCATGACATTGGATGAGGCTCCCAAGTATTCTAAACAATTGTGCATGTTCTTAAAAAAATTGATAACTACGATGAGAAAGGGAGGAACTTAATTTTTTACTTTTTGGATCAACACATTTGCATGTGTTATATTCTACATGTTTTTAATAGATTTCTTAGTGAGAAAATCTAAGAGTACATATCTTTGTTCAGTGATTTATGCCAAATCATATGGTGTGGTTTTGGCCTTGATTATTTTCATGTCTTCCAAAATTTTGTATCCTCCTTTAGTGGTATTCATATACTTCTCACTAGAGGTACATTTATTACTTCCCTTTAGTGGGGGAGGATTATTTTTGGCCATATGATTAGGTGGAATATCCCTATTATTATTAGGAGGTGTAGAAATTATGAAAGGTAACTATGTTTTATTCCAAAGTTAATAATTAATTTTCTAATGCTACTAGAAAGGATGCACATTTTATTCTAGCTCATTATCTTCCTAGTGGGTAAAATCCATGTTTTATATCATCATTGTTTTAATAACAATGGAAGTTCTAGGTGTATTCTAATTATTTCGAAACACTTTGTATCCTTCCATTTACTTTTGGAGCATGTTAAAGGCATATCAAAACTCAATACAATCCAACTTAGAATACTGAGATGTATTGTGCATTCTACACCAATTAGGTAAATATAACTTGAGTATATTAATCTCTAGAAGCCTATCTAGGGATGGCTCTTGGTTATTATGTTTTTAACTAGGTGGGAGGATGGTTATATATTTTGTATGTGTAACTCTTCCTAGTGTTATCACCCTAAAAAATACCCATTTATCTCTTAAATTGATGAAATCATTACTAATTTTTTGTACTATGCATTGGATGCCATCTACTTTATTTCTATTTGAGGGTTGTGGGGACTCCTATGCAATATTCACAATTAAAACTAAGGATAATCTTTGATTATGTGATGCATTTATTGGTATTGGATTAAATGATGGGTGTTATGATATATGTGAGGTACTATATTAAGGTTGTGTACTCAAAATAACAAATTCTATCTACTTTTCTAGCTTCAAAATAAGCCAAAGGTATGGTTGGTATAGTTTTCACTGTTTTGACAAATATGGTAGTCATGGTGTCAACAACATAAAAATACATGTCTTAATTTAGAAAGGTACATCATATTTATATAACTGTGAACAATTATACATCTTTTAAAACATAGTATTAAAACTCCATAAAGACTCATTGGGCTCTCTTTTAACATTGGAAAACTATTGATACACAATGCTGGAGTTAATAACTTGGAAAAACTAGGCTGATAAATTGTTTTGAAAGGTTTCAAAACTTCTAATTGATTCAAACACTAAATTAAGGAACTAATCATAAGAAACATCTTTTAAGGTGAAAGGAAATAACCTACATGAAACAACGTCATGTTTATATATAGTAACCTCAAGGCCAACTTGAAATAAGTGGAAAGTTTTTAGCAATTTTACCACCCTCATGTGTATACATAAGAATATACTTCTCTAGGTTTCTTAGAAGATTATGGAAAACTCCATGAATATTGGTTGTAGTACCTCCTTCCTAGCCTAAAACAAATTATGCCAGTAGTTGGTGGAAATTGAGTTCTAAGAAAATAATTGTTGAACTTGGCTTGGTTTTGAAAGCTCTTGTATTTCCTTTATTAGATCTAGGGTTCCTATGAAACTTTGAAGGTTTGAACAATAATACATGATTTATATTTTGATCTTGTGAGATGGGGTGGATGATTCATATTATTTTAGACTCACTTTTAATGTTTTGTATACCCATCCTTCTAGAATTATTTTATGTTATTTTGTACATTAACACACAAAAAAACTGGTATGGATAAGAATGGGTTGTGACATTCAATCAATCCAATATTTCAGGTATATAATAATATACGTCTATTAAAATCAAGGTTTAAAATTTATGTTGTTTGTCTATCTTTATATCACTAATTTTTTGTTGATTCAATTTTTGACACAAGATCCAATAGATGATAGGTATTACACCCTCGATTATCAAGGTTTCTGGTTGCTTAACCCAAGGAATGAGTTGAACTTTACGGTTCTCAAAATAAGTAAATTGACGGAATAGGTCGGGAGCATATGACCTTTAAAATATTTTGGTTGGATCCTTTAAAACAATGTTAACTTCACTTGTGCCAAACATAGATCTAATCAAAGCCAGAAAAAAAATAAATAATAATAATGGATTTAACCTACTATAATAAAATCATGTGATTCAATTTCATAATTGAAAAACAAATGAAGGGAATGGTAGAGTATAAAATAAAGATAGATAACAACTTATTCCTTCTTTGTTGAAGTAAACACAAAGTAATATCTAATAAGATAAAAATAATAATTATTAAACCCTATATATGCTCAAATTTAGATAAGTAAAATGCAAGATTCAATAAATTTTAAGCACCATGAGTTGATTCTCCAAGCATAATTTGAGAAGATGATCTACTATAGGAAATAACATAGATCACTCAACCAATATTAATAGTAGCAATATTAATAGTAGTCACAATTAAACACAAAGAATGATAAAAATAAAAATGTTCAATCCAACCTACTCATTAATCGCCATGCCCCCACCCCCCCACACCCCCCGCCGCCCACATTATTGCATTGAATTTGTAGACTAAGAAATAATATAAATTATCATCAAATGTATGAAAAATAAAAAATACTTAATAATACCATCACAATGATCTTAGACATTTTTTTAATTGTAAAATAGTATCCTCTTTCTAAAATATTCTCCTTCTAAATTAAATTGAGTTCCATATAAATAATTTATAATAAAAGGTGGGACACGATCACAAAAACATAGTGATTTCATGAAATAAATATAAATTAAACTGTTCTATCAAACTATTGAAAATAGAGAAAAAAAAGTTAACTCCATGTCCACTCTATCACCAGGTCCACTAACTTATCAACTATCACACCTTACATTATAAATGTGTAAAATGATCACAATCTATCTTCAATATTTCCTCATATAGAGGAAACTATATGGTTACATTGGTTTGTTTCCTTTAAACATATCCATGTAGAGTCCATAATTGTGATTCCCTTGTAAAATATATATGCTTCCTCTTAAACTAATGATATTGGTTCATATCTGCATACAATTAACACAGAAATAATGGAGAGAAAGAACACAGAAATAATAATATATTTCTCACACTGTAAATAATTCTTCGATTTCGTATTCATTTGGGATATTACATCTTTATAGGAAATTCATTCCTATAATCATGGAGAACATCTCTCCATCAATATCTCAAATATATCCCTATGAATACACAATCTAGCAAATAACCTATATTCATAAAATTGTTGTAATAATATTACGACAACTAAATATATTCTATCCAAATACATCTAACAGTGAATTATTAATTTCATAATCATTCACACAATTTAATGTGAGGACTAATCATTTCCTAACATTCCCCACTTAGGCCTTACATGGTAATTTATGTTTCACAAGACTTAATGAAAATAAAAAAGGAACACATCAACTACCTATCAACCATTCAATGTCGAGAACACATCAATCGAATCAGTGTGAAAAATTTGAATAGGTACATATAGCATTAACCATTCACTAAGGGAACCATATCAACCTATACATTGTGAAAACTTACAAGAAGGAACCATTTGTTCAACTTTCACTCTTATATCTCCAAGAACTGGCTCGAATAGAATCATATGCCAAGTCATACTTTTAGGCTCGCATACTAATATCTAAATCTTGCTACACATAACCACTACTATGTGAAGAATGCATCCTATATTTACTCCATGTGAATGCAAGAGACATTTCACTAGCCAATCATATTCATAAAGAAGTATGACACTCAGAAGATCTCTATAGTTAGCTACTCTCCTATACAACTGTTGCCACATTCCATGACATTTTCCTCCAATTTAGTTGGGGTAAATAGGAAACACACCTCTTATTTATCATATATGTAAACAAGTGCGAAAAATATAAAATATATATGTGCCACTATAGCAGAAGCACCCCTCATTAGTGATTAATGAGAGGCACAAAAATCCTTCATCCTTCAGTATCCTCCAAAATCCAATATGATGCTACTTAGCTAATGAATATTTGAAACTCATTTTGTATGTTTTTTTTATGACAAGACCCCTCCTCAAGACTAACGTACTCTTTCCAACTTGAACGTTGGGGCATCCCGAAAATACATCTATACACAGAATAAGATATTTGACTTTGACACATTATATTGACATAAAAATGACTCTTTACACATTTTTAACGACTTTAACTAATTTGACACAAGTATGAAACTCTAAACTTAAAAATACTTTGTCACATTTGACAATTGGAACTATATTACCTTTTAAATACTTAAATAACTTACCATTGACAAAATTGTGTCTCAACAAAATACAACCTAAGGACATGCTTATGAATAAACCAACCTAAACAACTAAATATCGAATATACGAAACTCTAATAACTTGTTCACACCAAGATTTAAATTCACTGTACAGAATGGATAGGTACACATGACTAGACTTACGCAAAGCTTGGCTACACAAAGAAAGACTGATGATGCAAACATAACCTTTGGAGATTTGCGTTTCAAATGCCGAACCGGATGATGCAAACTGAGCAAATCCATTTTTTTAATTGTATGTTGACAGGAATACGGATCGCTATGAAGCATAAGAAAAAACTTTAACCCTTAGACAGTGTACAATAGATGTCGAGTAGTTTCTTTATAATCTACTGCAAAAGTAAATTACAGGTTTTGTTGAGAATCCTGCGTAACTAAAATCATGCAGAATTTAGTGTTAGCGCTACTTTATTCCCAGTTATCTCCGCTTCTTACGCTGGTTAACTCTACTGTGCATGAATAATGGATGCTCTGTTATTTCTGCCTCTTACGCCTAGTTAACTCTGTTGTGCATGCTAACGAATGCTCTCTAACTGTTGCATTTGCGTGAGTTAAGCTCATGTGCGTGAGTTAAGCTAACAAATGATGTTTACATAATGTAAGATGAATGCATCTTTGATAATAATGAAAAATTCTGAGTTTGTTTTTCAAGAAGCTGCTCTGTTTTTTTCTCTTCTCTATTTTTTTTTCTGCAAGTTTTCAATTTAATACTATTTTCCCAGCAAGATCTATAATTTATTTTGTAGATTCCACTGCAATTTTACATGGTATCAGACCCTGGTTGCCAGAAAGAAGTACAGTATTTTTTTTTGCAGATATAGAAGATCAGAGCTGAAAAATGGAATGTTCACCCTCTGCCATTCTCACACCATACAACTATTTTGATTGGAAGCCAAAGATTCTACTTTAGCTCAGAAGTAGAGGCCTCTATCGGATAGTTATGAATACAGAGGTTGAACCCAATCCAGCAGTTGAAAAATCCAAATACTTCAACCGCATGGATGAAGCATTTGGTTTGCTATGCTTATCCATCTCTCCAGAATTATTGTTTCATGTTGAGGCATGTACAACTCCAAACCAAGTTTGGAATACATTGGAGACTCTTTTTGGAAAGCAAGATGAAATGCGGGGTCATATCCTTGAAAATGAGCTCAACTCATTAGATCCAAGGATTTTTGATAATATACAAGATTTCTTCACAAAATTCAAGGCCTTATTGCTTCAGCTCAAAGGATTTGGTATTGACAAATCCAAGGAAGAAAGCAAATTAATCCTTTCTATTATATCAAAGTTGGGTCCAGAATATGCAGTATTTGTCTCTGCTTTCCACACAGTTAGGCTCACAACAGGAGCAACTTGGAAGATGCCCACACTGGATACCTTCATTGAGTCTCTAGTACATGAGCAGGATAAGCTTATAAAGATGGACACATTGAATAATTCTAAAGCTCATGCACTTGTTGTGCATGCAAGTGGGAAGAACAATTCCAAATCCAACCAGCAATTCAAAGGCAAAGAAAAAAAGGATTCATATCCAAGAAAGGAAGGCAATCCCAAACCTCCAGATGGATCTACTGGCTCAAAAGAAAAGAAGGACAAAAAGGGCAAATCAAAGTGCAGCTATTGCAACCGTGGGTACCATCCAGAATCATCATGCATGAAGAAGACAATTGATCTCATGGCTCAGACACTTCAACAACATAATCTTGGTAGCCTTATCCCTGAGACTGCCAAGAAGAAGCAGGAAGAAAAAGCACCTGAAACAAGAGACAATGCTCATGCATTGATTGCTATTCATTCTTCTTCAGATGCATGGATCATAGACTCTGGAGCTTCACACCACATGGCAGCCACAAAAGAAGCTCTTTCTTCTTTGAAACCATATTCTGGTTCTCCTATTCTCATGGGAGACAGTTCTCCTGTAGAGGCAACTGGAATAGGGAGGGTAGAGGTTGGAATTGGAAGTTTTGAGAATGTCTTACATATTCCAAAGCTTTCTATTAATCTTCTTTCTGTGTATCAAATGACACATACTGGAACCGGTAGGAGAGTTGAATTCACCCCTGATTCGGTGACCATATTTGACATGCAAGACAACTCCAAAATTGTTGTTGGTAAGGCAAATCATCAATCTCATCTATACACTTTTTCTGATTTTGTTGCTAAATCAGATTCTACTTTACTTCTAACACATGCAAATGATGAAAGTAGAATTTGGCATGAAAGATTTGGTCATTTAAATTTTAGATACATGCAGCAACTTAACAAATAGGGAATGGTTAAAGGCTTGCCAGCCATAGACTTTTCTGATGGAATTTGTGAAGGATGTGCTCTTGGAAAGCATCCACAAGAAAAGTTTCGAAAGGGGAATGCATGGAGAGCCTCCTCTCCTTTAGAGCTTGTTCACAGCGATCTTATGGGTCCATTTCCTGAACCTTCCATGAGCAAAGCCAGATATGTGTTAACATTCATTGATGATTACATAAGATACACATGGGTGTATTTTCTCAAATTCAAATCTGAGGTGTTTGAGAATCTCAGGATTTTCAAAGCCCATGCAGAGAAGCAGTCTGGGAAAATGATCAAGATCCTCCGCACAGATAATGGAGGGGAGTATGTCAACAATGATCTCCAACATCTTTGTGATGAAGTAGGAATACAATTGCAGAACACAGTTCCATACACTCCACAACAAAATGGGATAGCTGAGAGAAAGAACCGATCTTTGAAAGAGATGGCTAGCTGCATGTTGCATGCTAGGTCCCTTCCCTCCAAATTGTGGGTTGAAGCAATCAACTGTGCTTCGTACATACAAAACAAATCTTTTCACAAATTTGTCACAGGACAAACACCTTTTGAAGCATGGAGGGGCAAGCAACCAGAAGTCACACATTTTCGCATCTTTGGATCTCGTGCTTGGGCACGCATTCCTATAGATAAGAGGAAGGCTTTGGAGCCTCAAAGCAAAGAATGCATCTTTGTTGGATATCCAGATGGTGTAAAGGGATACAGACTACTAGATCTTTCCACAGAAACACTCTTCATGGAAATGAGTGTCTACTTTGATGAAAATCTTCCACATGCATCTCAGGTACAACATGCCACCACCTCTATGCTTCCTCATCTTACAAATCTCAGAGATACATGCAATCATTTTGATCTTATTTTAGATATTTTTGAATCTGATTCAGAGGAACATGAGCATGCATATGCTGATCCACAACCAATCCTTGATTTGGATTCGAGTGATGATTCAGTATCCCATGTGGAAAATCAAAGAACAAGGAGCTTAGTTGATATATACGAAGTCCCTCATGCACTCTCAGCTACCGAGCCCATCATGCCGATGCATGCCTATGTGGTTTTAGCATCTGACCCTCAAACTTATGTAGAAGCTACAGGGAATCCTCTTTGGAAAGCAGCCATGGATGAGGAGTAAAACTCCCTCATTGCAAACCAAACTTGGGATTTGGTTCCACTTCCTTCCAATCGCAAGCTTGTCAGATGTAAATGGGTCTATAGGACAAAGAAATCAGCAGATGGACATGTGAGCAGATACAAAGCACGGTTGGTCGCCAAAGGTTTTCAACAAGTTCATGGCATTGACTATGATGAGACTTTTGCTCCAGTGGCAAAAATGGACTCCATTCGATTGGCTCTTGCCATTGCAGCATCAAGAAGGTGGGAGGTTCATCACATGGATGTGAAGAATGCATTTCTTCACGGTGATCTTGAGGAGGAGATCTACATGGAGCAGCCACAAGGGTATATACAAAATTCCTCATTGGTATGTAGACTCAAGAAGTCACTCTATGGCCTCAAGCAGGCACCTAGAGCTTGGTATGCTAAAATAGATTCTTATCTTCTGTCTCAAAATTTCATACGATGCAAATCTGATCCAAATGTTTATATGATAAGAGCATCTGATTCTTTGTTGCTCATAGTACTCTATGTAGATGATCTACTAATAACAGGTGATTCATCCACCGCCATTGCAGCAATTAAAACTATTTTGCATGATAGATTTTCTATGACAGACATGGGTCTCCTACATTTTTTTTTTGGCCTTGAAATCAGCCAGAATCAATCAGGAATCACAGTTGCTCAATCCAAGTATGCATGAGATCTTTTGGTTTGGTTTCACATGACTGACTGCAAGTCAGCTGTCACACCTTTCCTATCATGGGTCAAGCTTGAAGATGGCAAGGATACACCATTGGTTGATTGCACACGCTACCGTCAACTTGTGGGGAGTCTTCTTTATCTCATTCACACTCGTCCAGATCTCTCATATGCAGTGGGGGTTGTTTCTAGATACATGCAAGAGCCGCATGAGCTACATTGGAAGGCTGCCAAGCGTATACTTCGCTATGTCCAGGGAACCATTTGCTATGGGATTCATTATTCAGCAAGTTGTGCTTTGGATCTCATTGGTTACACTGATTCTGACTGGGCTGGTGATAACATTGATCGCAAGTCCACTTCAGGATATGTTCTTAGTTTGGGATCAGGGCCCATTTGTTGGTCAAGTAAGAAGCAATCTACCATTGCTTTATCATCAATAGAGGCTGAATATAGAGGTGTAGTCAACGCTACCATTCAACTCATTTGGCTGCAACACTTCCTAACTGAGCTTGGTATCCTCTTTCATCATCCGACTGTCATTTGGTGTGACAATCAAAGTACATTGAAGGTTTGTAGAGATCCCATACAATAGCAACGGACCAAACACATCGAGATCCACATGCACTTCATCCGCGAATTGATACATGATGGAGTCATCGACTTGCAGTACTGTGCCACTTCTGAACAAATTGCCGACATCTTCACGAAGACATTCACTGAGCAAAAGTTTCATTTTCTACGAGACCTTCTTGGTGTGAAGAACACTGCAACACAATAGCTGCCAAGCACACTTCGTGTACTTTTGAGGGGGGGTTTTATTCCCACAAGGTTTTCCCTCTTTCCTTTTTTTTTGTCTCCTTAGTTAGACTTAAGGGGGGGTGTTAGCGCTACTTTATTCCAAGTTATCTCCGCTGCGCTCCCAGTTATCTCCGCTTCTTACACCGGTTAACTCTGCTGTACATGAATAACGGATGCTCTGTTATTTCTGCCTCTTACGCCTAGTTAACTCTGCTGTGCATGCTAACGAATGCTCTCTAACTGTTGCATTTGCGTGAGTTAAGCTCATGTGTGTGAGTTAATCTAACAAAGGATGTTTACATAATGTAAGATGAATGCATCTTTGATAATAATGAAAAATTCTGAGTTTGTTTTTCAAGAAGCTGCTCTGTTTTTTTCTCTTCTCTGTTTTTTCTCTTCTCTGTTTTTTTTTTCTGCAAGTTTTCAATTTAATACTGTTTTCCCAGCAAGATCTATAATTTATTTTGCAGATTCCACTGCAATTTTACATTTAGATGACAGGTGTTGAACGCATAATATAACGTAATGATATCAGTCTGGTAGAATGTTTATCTTCATCGACATTTATACTCTTTTGACTGATCTCAGTCCATAGCTCAAAGAACATATTCTTGGCAAATTTATACGAATGGATGAATCTGAATTTAATGATCTGACAAAATATATGCAAAAATATCTTTGATTCTAACAGATAACACAATTCTATCCTTTTTAATAACAAAAGATCTCCAATAATGTACATGCGTAGGAATTTGCTCAAGTGGATATCAAAACTATCACAATCAAAGACAAGGTACGTGGTTTGGCGTGAAGACTCAGGCCATGATTGGCACGATTAGCAGTTGGTTGGGCTACACGTAGAAATTATGTTGTATGGAGAGATGTGAATAAAAGATTAGTGTTGATACATGAATGACAATGTCTTAGAGCTCGATCCAAATGTATGAACCAGAATGCCGTATGCACAGATCAAAATGTAGGATGTGAAAGGAGATCCAATGCAATCAGCACTAACATAGCAATGCTTGGGTGTAAGTATTGGACAGAGAGGAGACTGTGATGCTGGCACATTAAATCTAATACACCTTTGTATAGATTTCCACACTTAACATAGTTACACTTTTTAGATGCTTCCTTTTGTGCGAATTGAGTGCAACGTTCCTATTAGTGTAGAACAATGCCAACCAAGATAATAATGATGAAATCACAGATTCAATCACCTAGGAGATCTGCTACAGGGAGCTATATATCCAAGATTGCTTGGAACCAACTGACAAGGCTGAGAAAATAATCAAACCAAATCATTATTCAGGTCAATAGCATAATGGCAACGCTCTTTGACAAATTATCAAAAACTAATTTTCATATTTTGCCTCCTTTTACTTGCTCTGATACCAAATAATGAAACTGGTTCATATTTGCATATAATTAACACATAAATAATGGAGAGGAAAAACACAGAAATAATAATATATTTCTCACATTGTAAATAATTCCTCTATTTCATATTCATTTGAGATATTACATTTTTATCATAAAATCATTCCTATAATCATAAAGATCATCTATCCATCAATATTTCAATTATATCTCTATGAATACACAATATAACAAATAACTTATATTAGAAATATTGTTATAAAAATATTAAAACAATCAAATATATTCTACCTAAATATATCTAATAGTGAATTATTACTTTTATAATTATTCACACAAATTAATGTGAAGACTAATTATTTCTTAACATAAACTGTAATTCAATATTTACCATCAAACTTATATTTTCATGTATTTCATTAATGAGGAACTCAACATAAACATTCACATTTTCTAGTTTTAGCACTTTTTCTAGAATAAATTCTAATCTTAGTTAGTTACCTTTCCCATATTTTGTTGCCACATCTTTCTTCAAGGCCGTCATAAAAGAGTTCAAAATTTTGATGGACTTTTTGGGGTCACTAAACTTTCATCTAATTTTTGAAATGGTAGTACTCATACATTAATGAACAAATAATGTATATTTATTACACATACATTTAATTGTCATTTATTCTTAATATTGTCTCATGATAATTCCTAGATTATGTATTTTACACATCATTGGAAAAAATCCTACATAATTCTATATCTAAGGATACTTAGAGACACATTTTGGAGAAAGTGTTGCTTAAGGACTTGTGAAATAGTGGTAAGCTTTGACTCCAAATATGAAATCTATTGAAGATAAACTTGAACCTTATATTGTGATTAGTTTTAACTTATCTAGTTTCACCAATTTTAATCAATAAATTATAAAGTAATTTGATTTCAATTTCTACACCTCTAGTCACATTTTGAGGTAATTTCACCCCACTTGAGTTTTCAAATGTCTCACTCTCTCTTTTATTCATGCAAAATATTTTAATGTATATTTACTTGTATGTTTAATCACTAATTCGAGGTCCTAGTTTTATACCACATCACTTGAATGATAATCACCATTTATAGGATTTGTGATTGTTTTTTTAATTTTTATTAATACAGTGAAAAGGTCCTCCTATCTATTGATAATAGACTGTTTTTCTTTATGTTTCATTTTACTTATGGTGACTTTCATATTTATTTAGCAATGATTATATCTACTTTCTCCTGGTAAGATATGGATGATTGAATGCTTAGTATCTAAATAAGATTTAATGATTTAGTTGAGATGGGCTTGAGGACCTAAAGTGGGGATGATGGAGGAGGAATTTCACTAACCAATTTCGATTTATTTAACAATCCTTAGGTGATTAATAAAAGTGAAATGGGAATAATGATGGTAGGAATAATTTTCAGGGAGAAAATAAATGAAGTGGTGATCATAGTGGATGAATGTGTGGATGATGATGGTTACCAAGGTGATATTTAATGAGAATGAGCTAGAGGAGACTAGAACACCAAAATTACTCAATGTTATATTTATATATGTAGATGATGCTTAGCATTAACCACTATCTTAAACATGGAACTCCATGGTGATAATATAAATATTAATGAGGGTGGCACTCCAATAAGAGGCATAAAATAAATGTGAATGGAAATGAATATTGTGATGGCTAAGGGTGTTTGTAAAATGGGAAGTCTTGCCTAAGTTACTATCACCATGGATGCAGATGTGGATAAAATATCTCTAAGTTATGGTGAAACTAAAGAAATTTATGTAAAAATGGCAATGAAATGGTGGATTTTTAAGAACAAAAGTTATAATTGGGGAAATTGAAACACTTAGAAATTTTTCAAATCTTGATACATTTAGAACACTTGTAACATTAAAGACACTTGAGACAATACGGGTACATGTGACCAAAGATAAATCACAATCACTTGGAAAAACTGAGAAAAAATATACTAGTATCACTTTCAACATTAATATAGAAAACATTAATAACATTGAGTGCCAATGAGATTGATGGCACTAGAGAATCATTAGACATAAATGATATACTTGAAACATATTAGGTAATTTGAATAATAAAGAATATTAAAAACATGGTAGTAATAGTGGCACTAGAAATACTAGGAATTTATAAGATTGAAGGAGTGAATGAAATAATAAGGATAGTGACTAAGAAAAATTTTATAAAAAAATGAGATTATCCACCGCTTGTGATGTTATTATGGGTAGCTCATTTAACATATTAATTATTATTATTAGATTTTTTCTTAAAGTGTCTATAGAATTCTCTTCTTTTTGTCTATCTGAGTCCACATTCACCACCTCTATATGAGATTGAACTTCAAAAACTAGAGAACGAAATGGTGATGTATATTGAACTTCAAAAACTAGAGAACAAAATGGTGATGTATAGAAGCCTACTACCTTTAGCTTTAATTTCACTTCTCTATCATTTCTATGATTAAGATGATATAAATTACCTACAACTTCTTGATATGTATTTTCCAAATATATCCTTCCTCGTGGGCCCTAAAATGAGTGGCAATGCTCCCTTTTAGATCCCAATTCCTCATTTACCCTTCTCAAACTTGGTGAATCGCTATATCTATTGTGAAAATTGTCCCAATTCAGGGCGTTGGTGTCAAACTTTGTTTCCAAATTATAGTTGCATTGAAGGCATGGAGGTCATATTTCTATTCTTCAACACGCTTTCCACACCATTCACATACTGTGAATTTAATTGTAAAGTAGTAATTTTGTTCAAAACATAGTAAGGAAACTTATTAGGTTTTTCAATAACTCCGTCTACTCTTAGTATAGTATGGTGTGCATAGTACCAATAGGCTCCAAATTTTGTGATACTCTCCCTTCTAAACTTTGAAAGGCAAGGAATAGGTTCTTTATTGATGGCCTTGTATATTGTAGGGAAGAAATAATTATTATATCTGTGAAGTTTTCTTGATATATATGGGCATAAATTTTATTGCAGATAACATGAATTAGGATTTATATGTCATGAGGCCAATTTAAAAACTCAAAATGTTGAATTCACACTACAGCATATAAATCATCCACAAGAAAAGACATCATATAGAAACTATTTCCTTCCTCCACTACTGAAAATTGCTTGCTTAAAATTAGATGTTATAATTTCTACGAGTGTATGGATCTCATCAGCGTCAATGATCATCGCCAATAGGGAAACCCAAAATACATTGACGCGATTAATCCTAGAGGAACCATATGGATTGTTGAGGATAAAATCACTGATTATAACCCTAGGCCTGAAATTCTCGAGCTCTCTGTGAGTTTTGGATGCCTATGTCTATAGAGGTTGTGAGCAGGTTGCGTAAAATCTTTATATTCGAAGAAAAAGGAGTGGTTTTCACTTGTTCAAAGGAGATTTATTCAAGGCAATAATTTTTTATTCCCAAGGATAGAGATATGCATATATGTTTTTTTGGAAGGTGGTGTAAATTTCTGAATATTTTGTTTAGATGGAATCTATGTGTAGGGTTTGTTTCTATAGTTGTACTCCGTCATTTAAGGCTTTATATTACGTCTACACCTGATCTGGTAGTATTAAATTTTTATTTTGTAACTGGTTGCAGAAGAAGATTTTCAAGGTGTCAGGTTTTAAAGCTTATGCATGATTTGTGTGTGGTTTTCATGGGTATAAATTCTATAACACAATGATATTGGTTTGGTTTATGTTTGGATTGGCTCTGGACTATAAAATTTGATGATTTTATCATATATTTCTGAAGGTATGGATTTTGGGTTTGGTTCGAATTGATTTTCAAGAACCAAATGAAGTTGATATTCTTCTTACAAATATTTGACCAAAAGATTATGGAGTTACCTGTGATTTGGTTTTCTGTTCTAGAGGATACACTGGAAACACTTTTGTTGTCCTTGAATGTTACCACTATGCTAATTTTTCCGTTTGTATAAGCTTCATAGAAGATCATGTTTTATTTTCAATGTTTCCCTTGCGTTAACCAGGTTTGTTTACAACTAATTTTGGGGCATTCATGTTTAATTTTGAAATAGTTTAATTTTGAAGTGAGAAAGAGCAGAAAATGTTTGACGTTTTTAACTATTTTCTTTATGCCATGGAAAACGTTTTTAGCCACCTATGGATAGATTTCACAATAGATTATAGGTCTTTATAAAATTCATCTTCATTTCTGAATTGGTATTTTACCTTTGAAAATATCTCTTCTTCATCTCTTTTTTTAATTTTTCAATGAGAACAATTCCTCCTCTTTCTCATAGAGGGTGGGATCGCCATCCCTAGTTGTTTTAATTCTATCGATCTTTTTAGTCTCCTTGTAGCCTTCTCAAACTTTATTTTAATATTAGGCTACTCCTATTTTATCATGATTGATCTCTGAGTTTCTACCAACTACTTGTTTTGAATCCATTTAATTTGAAAATCATTCTATTCAACCTTAAAAACCTCAGTGATTTCTATAGAAGTCACATTTTCCACCTGAGTTGTCATTGGGACAAACGTAGTTATGGTAGTAATGGGAGTGGTTGATGCTGAAATGGATGGAGGGATATTAGCAGTGGATGTATAAGTTCATGTTGGAGTATTATTAGAGGATTCCAAAAATGATTAATTAGTGGAAATGGGTCTTCGAGGATTGATCTTTGCTAATCTTGTAGCTAGAATAGAAATTTAAGGGATAAGAGACATTGTTACAAATGAGACATTCTTTAGTGGCACCAATGAAACAATCAGATATTTCATATTAGTCATTTCCATGTTCAAATTAGATCCACTTAAAAATATTCAAAACAAAGTTAAAGATGGATATTCAAAATGATTTTATATTATAAAGTTTGAATTTGATAAAAAAATCAAAAGAAGAGAAAGGATAGGGTAGAGAGAAAGGTTTGAGATTTTCAATTGAGATAAATTTTTTTTAAGTATATAATTTTTGATATTCATTATAAACTAGTCTATTAGTATCAATCCCTAGATTTACTCATCAAGGTATGTTAGTTTTTTATTCTACTGGGTTATAATAGGACTTAAAAAATGCTATGTTATTAAGATGATTTAAAATAAAGATAAGGCATGGGATGTGGAAACACATAAAGTTTATTTAGAACATATTATAGATTTAATATTGCACAATTTAATAGAATTTTATTAGTTTCTTGTTTAAAAAATAACATCTTATCTTAATTCCGAGACCAAATTACATTAGTAGTTATAAGGAGGATACATTAGTTCACATAGAAGACATATCACATTAGAAGATAAAACTTTATAATCATAAATTAAGACTTATATTAAATTTTTAACTATTTTAGAGAGTTAACATATTCTTTTACATAAATTAGATATATAACAACTTTAAAAATAATATGAAAAAAAATGCTTCTTAACTTTTGTTTTCTCTTATGTTCAATCTAATGTAAAGTTTTTATATTATATTCATTACATTGACTTACATGACTAATTCTACAAAATATAAAAAATTGTGCATCTATTGTGCATTAAAATTTCTATAAAATACATATGAAATATACATTACATCCTTATACTAAAACATTCTTGGACTTAAATCATTGTCTTATCCCAAGACAAAATTTGGAGTCACTCTATGTTATGTTACTTGTGTAATTTAAAGATTCTTTGTTCACATTTTTTTTTTCTTAAAATTACGTTTACTAAATTTTACTTATTGTGCACTACTTAGCCTCCCTTTTAAGTTTTCAACTAAGTATCATACCAACTTACCATCATTTTTAGTTTTTCAATATATTGGCATAAATAGGAGTCCTTTCTTTACAAGTTGTTAACCTTCATGGCCATGCTTGTGAAAATTACTTTCACACAAAATTATTATTGAAGCCAAATTTTATAATTTTTTTTGAAAGCATGCTATCTTATTAAAGATGTGGCATCTAAGAATTTTTTGATACCGTGGTTAACTAGGTTAATTGTGCATAAGTTGATGATGTTGATGAGGAAGACGTTATAACATTTGATACACATAGATGTTGTTACTAGGTTAGCTATCATGGAAGGACTTTGTGTAATTATTGCACTAGAGTAGTTTATTTCACTCACAATTGCTTAATGAGCTTGGCAAGGGAAATGTATTTTATCTCATTTCGATGTCATGGACTAAAGTTAAAACATTATCCAAATCTCATTCTTAGTTGGTAAAATCTACCAATGCATCCTTGAACATGTTGAATAACATTCAGACATGTGCTTGAATTTGCACAATTAATTTAATGTCATCATCTCTCATTTTTAAAATAATTGGTTGATGAGTTTTTATTTATACATAATTTTTTACATTTTATTTGCATAGAAATGTATTTAAATCCAAACGAATGTACTTGTTAATATCTCTAGCTCGCATAATTACAATTGTTAGAGGTACAATCACTGAGAGGGGGGGTGAATTAGTGAGCCTAGAAAATCTAACTTCAATTTCAATCCTTTCAATTTCTTAAACAATTACCATAAACATCCATGAAGAATACATAACATTCATAGCAATGAGTAAGAGAGATAATGCAAGATCAATCACATAACACATGACATATGTGAGAGACCCTCTTGGGGGAGAAAACCCACTATAACCTACAATTGGACTAATATCCTATAAAAAATAGAACCAATTTAGACCAACTAAAACTAATCAAGGAACTATCATCCCTATTTAGTGATACTACAAAAACACAAGGTGATACGACATCTACCTTGTTTAGTTGCAATAACAACTAGACTTTTAGCAAGTTTCACCTTGAAAAGAGGCTGTAACCCACTTAGATGCTAAGTTTTCACAAAAACACCTATTAACACACCCACCTATGAAATAACATATTCAACACTTGATGATGGACCTTTGATTATCACTCTTCACCCTTGCTCATACTCAAACCGTAAGAGCATTATTCAACCAATAGAATTATGACCTACAGGTCATACACACAATCCTTGATCTATTTTTCTCTTCAAATAATCCACATGAAACTCTAAGCCTCCTCTCCATAATTCACACACACAAGCTTCTTTCAAATCTCTCCCAAGTCTCTCCCTCAAAATCTAGAAACCAACACATTTGGTTTCACCATTTATAAAGCTATCATGATTATCAACATCTTGGTCAGTGATTAGGCATGACTTAACCCTTAAGGCATCTCTCATATACAAATACACATTTTAATACCATCCATGTAGGCCATCCATAGCACCCATGGGTCACCCTTAAGGAACTACAGCTTTTAATTAGGCTCTTGTAGCCCTTATAGGTCTCATGAAGACCCATTCACTCCTATAGCACTTCATCAAGAAAAATAAGAACATATGACCACTTCCAAATACATAATTACACTCTACATGACCCCTTAGTCATCCTAAAATTATTATAGTCATCATTTCACTCTTCTATGCAAGCTCAATCAACTCAAACAATAGCCTTGTTCATAAGGACACCATGAACAAATACACAACCATATTTTAAAGCATTGTTTATACTCAAAATAAACTAATCACACCTTAAAAATGCATATAGATCATCTTCATGGAGTCTTAAAAAATCTCCAATATGTGATTCAACATTAAACATCAAAATAATAGTAGTACAAGCTCAAAAAACCTTCTCGGGTTATGTGCAAAACATAGTCAAACATAGTCAACTTTGAACCTCAATATCTTTGATTTACATACTTTCAGATCTTCAAATCTATATTTATAGATGCACCTTATAATTATCTACTATATCTAATTTTTCACCATGAGAAAATTTTTCATATATCAAATGATATAGCCCAAATACAAAGCACTAGTTTTTCCTTTGCAAATTCAAATATTCAAATGCAAATGGTCACAGTTAAACCTCAAACACTATGCTTGAATTTTGTGTCCTCACTACTTCAGATTGATCTTTCACCATTGATATTATTCAATAATAAATTCATATAGAACCAATATCCAAATGTTAAACCTTGAAAATGTTGACCTCATCTCATGCAATCAGGAAACTTTGACTTCATATGCTTCATCAATCTCTTCAAGATTGTCCTCATTTTAGCTAAGCTAGACAACTATCACTTTGAACTCTTGAATTTAATTCATAAAATTGATCTCAATTAATATGAATTATTTCTCACTGTTGATCCTAAAATAAGCTTGATCTTTATCTCTTCTTGGCATTAAACCTCAAACAATTTGACCTCTTTGACTTGTTAAGCACCGTAGATTAAGAAGTATGAACTCCCACACACCATCAATCTCTACAAATCATCCAGGTCCTTATCATGCAACACACACACAATTTGATCAATATGTATGATCGCTATAAAGTTTTAAGATCTCCATTTGGTCCTAGTTTTTACCCTTGCTCAAAATGACCATGGGAACCTTTTCATATCTGCCTAGAAAGCCAACTTTGCACCTCCATATCTTTTTCTTCACTCAAGCATATGTAGTAAAATTTGGACCATATGATATACTTACATAGGATAATTTAACCATGTGTCAATATTATCATGTAACCATCACATTTTTGAGATATAATGACAATAAATGCCCCCTCAAAATTATTTGTCACAGAGCCAACTATGTCAAAAACTACCTAGAAGGCCAACTTTGAACATGCATATATTTTGACACGCTTTGGCGCATGATCTAAAATTTTGTGAAAATCAACTAGGCACAAAAATAGACAAACCCATATGATCACCTTATCCTTAAACATCCACATGTGTGAGATATGACAACATCAAAATACTTACTTGGCTCTTTCTTACCTCATGCAAATTTGACTATGGGAAAACACTCTCAAAATAACTGAGAGTCCAACTTTGCACCCACATATCTTTTATTGTACTTAGGTAAATGATTTGATACTTAGCTCATAAAAACTATGGACTTATATGATCACAACCATATGACCAACTCCCCTTGACTCATCCACACATGGCAATGGTGATGTTAGCAAACTATCTACTCAGATGTTTTGCCACTAGATCCAACATGTCTAAATGAAAATAATGGACTACCAAATGAATTTCACTCAAAATAATAAGTAATAAAAGCTTATAAAACCTCATATAGGACCCATTTCACATCCTCAAATCACCATAATCATCCCTGAACATCTCTAACCATGCCCAAATAGAAGATCAACCAAGGCAAATTCAAACAAACTAAGACAAGCATATTGTACACTTTTTCATTATCACTTTAACTATTAAGGAACTTTATCCACTCACTAGGACACCTCCATGAAATCATCATGACATCATTGAAAATGCTCCAACAATCTCCCTTTTTATCATTGATGTCAATAACTATCATATATCAAAATATAACTCACCTTTCTTATCTTTCTTCAAGCACTCTCAAAATAGGAATTTTCTCCCCCTTTGACACAATGGCTTTTTGTTTTAGAGGTCTAAGATAGACTAAAAACAAGGAACTTTCTTTCTATCATAGACTAAAAATAAACAAGGTCAAGAAACCTCCTTTTGGTCAACACACACCTCTGAAACTTCTTACACACCTGGAGACAACCATTATATGCTTTCAGACCAAAATTTAATCCTCCATACCTTTGGGAACATTGACTTCTTATAACCTATTTTTTGGCCTGATTTCCCTTAAGCCAAAAATTAGAAAACCAAGAGTACTCAAAAATATTCAATTTGACTTCAACATACCTTCAGACCATAAAAAAATAATCGAAGCACATCACAAATAAGTGCACCAAATTTTCTGAGCATCAAACTCTTCTTGACTTTCCATCAATCTCCTTAAGCCACCTAGAACCACCCATTCTGACCCTGCACACTAGCTCCTTTAGAAACCTCTAGATAAAACTCATGAACTTGTTTCTCCTCTTTAACCAATGACCTTATAAGATCAACAAAAGTCTCTTGTATAGATTAAAATTAATATCTTGAGCACATAGACTTTCTTATTCACAAGAAAGATGTCTCCTAAGAAGCATAGGTAAAGACAACCTATTTCACAATGTCCTAAAATAATGTGAAGCCAGGAGTTGTCCACAAATCCTCATATTCCATATCCTCTTTGGTCATCTAATACTTGTAGTTCTTATTCTTAGGTGTAATATAGGTAACATGCTCATCCACTACAACGTTCTCTTTTTCTTATATGATTGGATTGACAATACATGGAAATAACATAGATTCATGACATACCTTTTTATCTGTAGAATCTTCCTTGTAGCTTAAAACCTCGTCACTAGGTACTAAAAAAATGATATTATGTCAATTTTAATTTCTCAATAATAGTAGGATGGTCAATTAGATCCATACACACCTCAGAACTAGCCTCAACCATCACCTTGGTCTTCTTCTTGAGCTTGATCTCTTCATTCTCAACATGAGCAAATAATGAGACCTCTTGACACTCTTCAATTAATGTACCTTTCTTCACCATAGGAAACATATTACTTGGACCTACAAACTCATCATGACTCACACTTGTCAACTTTGTCTTCCATATGTTAACTTGCCCTATTTCTTGCACTCTAGGAGCTTAATTGAACTCATTCTAATTTATAAGCCTTTATTTACAAAGCCTACCAATGTGACCTCTTTATTCACAATTGTAGCACACCACATCTTTTAAAAGAAATGAATCTTGTTATACCTTATTTGGACAAAAAAATTCAATGTGTCTCATTCCATGATAGTTAAAGCACTTAATTTTGTTCACACCATTTGATTGATGACCCCTATCATAGTTCTATGCAATCTCATTTCTAACATGTCTCTTGCATTCTCTAGCCCTATGACCAAATTGATTACATGTGTAAAAATAAACATTGAATCTTTCATACCTCATGGCATTTGGGTGTCTGATCTGATTTATCTTTATTACATCGGTACCTTCATTCCTTGTCTGATGATTTGTCTTCAAAGTATGATTGTCACAGTTCACATTAGTCTTCATCTTGTCTTGAGTTACATTCTTTTGTTATTATTCATATCCAAGACCAGTTCTATCACTAAAATTATTTTTACCACTCATAATATTGTCTATATCACATGAGCTCTTTTCAAATCTCACAAATGTCTTCACCTTATTATATGTCTTCTCTAACTTAGATTTCAAAGACTCATTTTCAGAAACATACCTTGAGCATTCATCTTCTTTAAATTTTAGGCTTGTAGATAGGATTTCCAATTGACAACTAAGATACTTGACCATATCTTCATGCTCTTTGGTATCTTCATTCAATTTATTTCATACACATTGAATTTCTCCTCATAGTCTTTGAGTTGAGACTTCATCTTCTTATTTATCTTCTTCTCAATATTTAGTTATTCAATAACATGTGTCAATGCAATCTCATAGTCCATCACATCTTCATCATCATCTGAATCACTCCAAGTAGACTCCTTTTGATGTGAGTAAATTCCTTCCTTGGCCATGAATAAAGATTCATCTTCATCAAAACCATCATTTTCATGATTAAACTATGAGATGCTATCTTCACTCTCATCTGATGAGCTGCAATCTTTTCTGGTGTAGAGGCTCTTCTTATTCTTGAAGGACTTCTCATTATTATACTTTATGAATCCTTTATTCCTGTATGTCTTCTTGTCCTCATCATGACATTCACCAGGATATTCATCATCATTATTTTCATGATTATGAGATCACTTACGAGCAAAATGTCCTATCTCTCCATAGTTGAAACATTTGAAGGGTAGTTTACCCTTATACTTCCCTGAACCTATGTTTAATTTCCTAGTAATTAAAGTAAATATTTCATCCTCATCAATGTCACATATGTCATCCTCTTTGGGTTTATTACCTTAGATATTCTTATTAGGATTCATATTTGTCTTGAATGTTGCTTCTTTCTTCAGTGGTATATCATCATTTACTCTCATCTCATAGGTAGTAAGAGTGCCATGTAATTGATTCATCTTCAATTGATTAAGATCATGACTTTCTTTTATAACAAATACTTTTGGATAAAACTTTAGAGATAGAGACCTTAATACCTTTTGAACCATAGTAGCCTCCTCAAGGTTTTCTCCAAGACCTCTGATGATGTTCATAGTCTCATCAACTCTCTGTAGAAAGGATGCCACTGAATCTTCTTCCTTCATCTTGAGACGTTTAAATTACGTTATGTGAGACTACAAATTAACAGTCTTAACCTTTGAATCTCCACCATAGATGATCTAAATTTTGTCCCAAATATATTTATAAGATTTACAATGGATTACCTTGGTGAACTCAGTCTCTATGAGACCACAAGTAATGGCATTCATTGCCTTAGAGTTATTCTCAAACAACTTCTTGTCTATAACACTAGATGGAGGAGGAGTAGTAGGAACAACATAACCATCCACAACATATTGCCATACATCAAACCCTAGAACCATAATGTATGTCCTCATCCTTGCACTATAAAATGCATAATTAGATCCATTGAATATCAGTGCTTACTTAGTAGAGAAACCTCTTTGATGACTACCCATATTGTATCTTGGATCACCATCAAGTTGTCAAGACTTTATCAAAGGACCTGTTATGATACCAATTGTTAGAGGTACAATCACTGAGAGGAGTGGGGTGAATCAATGAGCCTAGAAAATTCAAATTAAATTTCAATCTTTTCAAGTTCTTAAAAAATTACCATAAGCATTCATGAAGCATACACAACATTCATAGCAATGAGCAAGAGATACAATGCAAGATCAATCACATAACACATGATATATGTATGAATCCCTCTTGGGGGAAAAACCCACTAAAACCTGAAATTAGACTACTATCCTATAAAAAAAAAGAACCAATTTAGACCAATTACAACTGATCAAGGAATTACCATCTCTATTTAGTGAGACTATAATCCCATAAGGTGCTACAACACGTGTCTAGCAAAGCTACAACACCAACCAAAATTTTAGCAAGTTTCACCTTGAAAGGAGGATACAACCCCCTTAGATGTTGAGCTCCTAAAATAACACCTATGAACACATCCACCTATGAATTGATGTCTTTAATACCTAATGATGGACCTCTGATTATCACTCTTCACCTTTACTCATACTCATACCGTAAGAGCACTATTTTGCCAATATAATTATGACCTATAGGTCACACAAATAATACTCAGTATGTTCTACTCTTCAACTCATCCACAAGGCACTTTTACCCTCTTTCACTCCATAATTCACATACACAATCTTCTCTCAAATCTCTCCCAAGTCTCTCCCTCAAAATTTAGAAACCAACACATTTGGTTTCACCATTTATAGAGCTATCATGACTATCAACATCTTGGTCACCCATTAGACATGCCTTAATCTTTAAGTCATCTCTCATATATAAGTGCATAACTCAATACCATCCACATAGGTCAGTTATAGCACCCATGGGTCACCCTCAAGGAACTAAAACTTTCAATTAGGCCCTTGTAGCCCCTATAGGTCTCATGAAGACCCATTCACTCCTATATCACTTCATTGAGAAAAATAAAAACATAGAACCACTTCCAAATGCATAGGTCCACTCTACATGACCCCATAGTGATCTTAAAATTTTTATAGTCATCATTTCACACTTATGTGCAAGCTCAATCAACTCAAATAATAGCCTTGTTCATAAGGACACCATGAATGAATACACATCCAACTTTGTAAGTTTTGTTCATACTCAAGATAGATTGATCACACCTATAAAATGCATAAATATCATCCTCATGGATTCTAAAACACTCTCCAATATCTAATTCAATATTAAACATCGAAACAACAATAGTACAAGCTCAAACAACCTTCTTGGGTTACTTGCAGAACACAGTAAAACACATAGTCAACTTTAAACCTCAATATCTCTGACTATACATAGTATCAGATCTTTAAATCTATATTTATAGATGTGCCTTAGAATCATCTACCATTTTTATTTTTACACTATGATAAAATTATTCATATATCTAAAGATATAACTAAAATACAGAGCACTAGTTTTTCCTTTGTAAATTCAAATATTCAAATGCAAACAGTCACAGTTACACCCGAACACTATGCTCGCATATTGTGTGCTAATTACTTTAGATTGATCTCAAATAATTGATATTATTTGAGATTTAACACATATATATCCAATGTACAAATGTTAAACCTTGAAAATGTTGACCTCATCTCATGCAATCAAGTAAGTTTGACTTCATATGCTCCATTGGTCTCTTTGAGATTGTCCTCGCTTTAGCTATGCTAGCCAACTGTCACTTTGACATATTAAATTTAATGAAAACCATTTATCTTGATAAGTATGAAAATTTTCTCATCATTGATCTTGAGATAATATTAATCTTTATCTTCGATCAACATTAAATGTCAAACACTTTAACCTCTTTGACTTGTTACACATCATAGATCTAGAAGTACAAAATCCTATGCACCATCGATCTCTATGGATCAACCAGGTCATTATCATGAACCACACACTATTTTATCAATATTTATGATCAGCCATGAGATATAGGATCTCCATTTGTTCTTGGTCTTTACCCTTGCTCAAAAATGACTATGGGAACCCTTACATATCTGCCTGAAAGGCCAACTTTGCACCTCCATATCTTTTGCTTCGCTTAAGAGCATGTTATGAAATTTGGAATATATTATATTCTCAAATACAAAAATCAAACCATTTATTAATATTCTCATATATCCATCACACATGTGAGATATAATGACATTAAAATTCCTCCTCAAAATTATCTATCATAGAGCCAACTATGTCAAAAATTGCCTTGAAGGCCAACTTTGAACATGCATATATTTTGACATGCTTCGGTGTATGGTATGAAATTTAAAAAAAATAAACTAGGAAAAAAAATAAACAAACCCATATTATCATCTTTTTATGAAGAATCCACACGTGTGATATATGACAACATCAAAATGCTTACTTGGCTCTTTCTTGCCTCATGCAAATTTGACTATGGAAAAACACTGTTAAAATTTCTAAGATCCCAACTTTACACCCACATATATTTGAATTATATTAGGCACATGAATTGGTACTTATAAATGATTAATTAGGTACTGATATGATCATAACCATATGACCAACTCCCCCTACCTCATCTACATGTGGCAATGGTGATGTCAGCAAACTGTCTACTCAGATTTTCTACCACTAGACCCAACATGTCTAAATCAAAACAATAGACTACCAGATGAATTACACTCATGAAAATAAGCACTAAAATATTATAAAACCACTTATATGACCTCTTTCACATCTTAAAGTCACCATACTGATCCCTAAATATCTCTGACCATGCCAAAATAGAAGATCAACCAAGGCAACTTCAAGCAAACTAGGACAAGCACATTGCACATATTATGATAATTTTGTAATAATATATTTTAAGTACCTTGCCATAGGCATTAATTATCATCATATAACATGTTTTATAAAATTTAGGCATGTGTCATCAATGATCTTCCTTTCCTTGGAAAAGTGGTCATGTAGCTCATTGTTCTATTATTGTAACTGGTTGTTATCCTATTGGATTTGGCTAGCATTTTTTGTGATGGATGTGTGAAAATTATTGGTACTTTATAGTTTTATATCCAATGTTAATTTTTTATAATCTAAGGAAATATTTTGAGTCCCAATTGAAATAGTGACCTAATTTGTAGTTCCTATAGGTTCTAATGCTAGTTTTCAGAGTTGTGGCATAGGAAAAATAATTACTGTGCACCTTGTGATTGGATCCTAAATATAGAACATTAGGAACCTTAAATATATTTAAGTCCATGTGATAATTCTTCTTATGAACCTTATAGTGATAAAATATAACCTATATATGTCATCAAAGGTTATGTATGGCCCTCATATACTTCCTCTAATTTTGTATCTGGCCCTATTTCTATGGCTATGAATCTTGTGTAACTTGGCATAGTATTCACTATGATTGGTCCAAGTTTTGTGTGTGATCATAGTGCTCTAGGAATCCTCCACCTTATTATTCTACTCTACCTCTTCATATTCCCTTTTCTATTTCTCTTCATTTTTATTCTTTTGTTCCTTTTCCTTGTCTTTTATAGCTTTGGAAGCTATGGATTTTATTACTTCTTATTTCTCTTTGACATCCTTATTTTTCCCCTCCTCCTACTTGTACAAGTTCTCAATTATTTTTTATTTAGCCTCCTTGGTTGATATCTCTATTAATAATTTATTTATTTCCTCAACTTCTTGGTAGGCCTTATTCTTTATGCGTCCTCGACATTCTTCTTTAGTTTCTCAAAAAGGTCTTCCATGTCTTTTGGGTCTTCTCATTTTCCAAATTATCTACCTTTTCTTGTGTATTCATAATGTCTATGGGAGAATATTATTTTTCTTGGCCACGTGTCTTAATTTGATTAGGGTGTTATTGATGAGGATGTTGATTAACCTATGCTTTTTCTTGTTATGCACTTGTATCTATAACTGCACCCATTACTAGTGTTATAGGAGCCCCTTGCGCATTGGTTGGGTAATAGGGAAAAAGCATTTTTATAGGGATTGGGGGAAATGGAGGGGAAGACTTTGGAGGGAATGGTGATTTTTTTTAAAGTGGAGTGGACTATGTAGATGTTATTATAAAGTGTAAATAATTATTTATTTGCATGTGTCATGATCAAATATTGAAAATTATTATTTTATTTGTGCTAATAGTATATGTGATATCAAAAAGTAAAACCACCATTAATATGTTCAAAGAGACCTTATGCTTATTTTCTTAGCAAAGACATGTTATATGGCTTTTAGGGTTACTATTAATGGATTTTCATTACCTAATCATGATGTTTCATTCTTAAAATATAAAGTTTGTTATGTATTTAGTTGAAAATAAATTTGTTCATATTCTAATCTAGCATTTTTTAAGGCAACATAATTTAAACCTAGAAGTTATATTAAAATACTCCTCAATTTTATAAAAACCATGCTATTTTGTTGATATGCAGTTTTTATTTGGATGTAATAAACATATTATTTTATTTGATTATAAGGTATAATATAACCTTACGATAAAATATTGATGGATATTTAAAATGCATCAAATCCACCATATATTCATATATGTCCACTTTCTCCTACACATGCAAGGTTACAATTTTGTAATTGTAGTATAATAACCCTCAAGATAAAAATATATCCAATTTAAATAAAGCTTTATAAAATATTACCCTGCCATTAGATTTTAAAACATCTTAAATCTTATATAATTACTATAAAATTGTGTCATTTGAACAATGACTATAAAATCCTTATTTTAGTCACGAGTCACATGATATATAATAATATAATCATATTTTAATGTTATATTTCTCACTTAATTATAGTTCAAAGTTTAGTAAAACACTATTCAAAAACTAAATATACTTCCAATAAATATAAGACAATATAAAGGTTACACAAGAATCCACATAACCACAAAGGGAATCATGTAGTCTTGTCTTTATAATTATAATAACAGATTATCTACATATTAAAAAACTATAACACAATAAATAATAAAGTGTCAACAATATCTACATGGCCCATAAACAAAAAAATGTTCACAAGTATCTTTAACATATACAGGTCTTTGTCGCCAAAATGAAGGCACATAATTGTTAAACGCAATCACAAAATCATGGATTGATGGGGACCATGGAGGTTGTGGAGTGGTTTGTTTTATGTTTTAATTAAATTTAAGTGGCCATGTTAATAATTTTTTACTAAATATAAAGTTAATACAAGATCTTTTCATATAAATTTATGTTCTAAAGTTTGTTTTAATGTATTTATTGTTGTTTGAGACTTTAGTTAATCTTAAACCTATCCATAAGATAAATCAAATTATATATCTTGATGTATTCATGGAAGTGTTCTTTTGTTTTAAAACTAGGTTTTCATTCAAGCTTTCATATTATGTAAGCCTATTAGTCTATTATATATTTATCTTTTGACTACACAATTATGTTGTGCTTTCACTTTGTGATTATCTTTTCAACTTCATAATCAATTTAAAATATTATTATCTTCTATCTAAAATTCACTTTTTTATCACATATTTTATATTAAAATCTAATATTATTTAAATATAACTATGACTTTATTTATTTATCATAAGTGAAAATCAAACCCATGAAAAATATTAATTATATTTCATAATCTAAAAAATTCAAGGAATTCATAAATACACAATGAAAACTCTAAATGATCTCTATTACTATGTGACCACGTGATTTGTGGCATATCATCACATGCCTTTTTTTTATCACTACTTTATTAAATTAGATATGACACATTTGGTTTTAATATGATTCAATAAAATTTAGTTGTTTCCATTTCATTTTAGATGTAGGTAAATCCACATACACAAATGAATATTAAAGAGGATTGGAGAACAAAACAAATTCATAGCTTCATTTAATATTTTAAATATTGAAAACTTATGTGGACTTTGTGATTATGATCCAATAGGGAGAAGCCAAATTTGTCACTCTAGGTGACCACAGTAAAATTAAAATGTGATGATGGTTCATAGCTTAGGTGTAATCACATGACACCGAATTGAGGTCACTTTAAATCAAAAGGGATAATTTGTTAGTTCATTAGATACCAGATTATACATGATTTCCACATGTAATCACATGACACCAAATTGAGGTCACTTTAAATCAAAAGGGATAATTTGTTAGTTCATTAGATACTAGATTATACATGATTTCCACATGTTTCTATCAAATCTTTAGTAGAAATTGTCATGTGCCTTATTTATATATTTTAATTTTAATTTATTTGATTATTAGGTAATCATTTTTACCAAATCAAATATTAAACCTAAATACATTCATAAATAGAAAGCGAAAATAGTGAAAATAAAAAGTGACTATGTGGACTCCATAGCTACGAACCAATTGAACATGGCCACATGTTACAATGTGATGGTCACATAAAATGTAAAAGGAATAGGAAATTTTGAAGATTTAAAAGGTAATCCACTATGTTATCTTTCATGTCGATGCAAGTAATTTAAGAAGTAAAAAAAAAATGCTAATTTATAGTTTAAAATTTAAACACAGGGAATATAACACAAATTAAATAAAAATAATAAAAAACATATGTGAGCTAGCCATTGTATGATTTCACCATGTGAACTACCCACTGCATGAATTCACCACATGATCTATGTTGATCTATTTTTAGTCATACAAATGGTAGTCCCATGCATACCCTTTAGGATACCAACACTTTACCTTCCCATAATGACATTTCAAGTAAGAGAGCCTTGTATCCTCACTTGAAGTGTAGAAAGGGGAACCAGGGTAGATTTTGGATAGTTGCATGAATTGGTGGTGGTTTCATTACCTCATGCATTATTACTTGCATGCCCCAATTCCTACAATGTACTTGGTATTATTCTATCAACATAGAAAAATAGACAAACATAAAGGTGTGTAGCTATATATAATTATAATTTATTCAAGTGTTCATCTTTACACTAAACAAATTAGTACTAGTCATGATAACAATGTCCTGTAAAAAATATCATAGTCTATTGTGTTTTAGGGAAATATTACATAGGATGCTCCATTACAAGGTGTTCAAAGCACTAATAATTGTAAATACTATCACTACTAATCCTATATCTACTCTACATTATTCTTATTTTTTATATGACAATATAATAATAATTCGGAAGAATTTGTTTTTAGTCCAGTAGATTTCTTTTTGTAGTTTACTTTCCTTCCTTTTATAGGCTTCCAAACATCCTACATCACTTGGTAGCTCAATTATCATTGTTTAATAGTTATTACACTATTTGTTCGCTTGGTAATTATTGATCTAGTCTTCCTAAGGTCATCTACCTTGTCTTTTTAATCTTATATCAACTACATATTAAGATCAAATGATAGTAATAACTCATTTTATTATCCCCATAATCTCTATTGTGGTTCATAGATATATGTGGTTTCATTTATCTTAATCATATTGTTTTGTCATTTTCTACATGTGGGCTTGATAGTTATCATCTTGTGACTACCTTATTAGAAGTTCATGATGGGTGCATGTTCTCATTCAGGTTAGGTCTCTGCATGCCACTCTCTACTCTTTTATAATTATGGTTCTCATTATTTGTTGTGCACATGCTCTTCTACTTGGTTATACTCAAGCAGTTTTGGGGGTCAACATCAGCCCACACTATCATGGTTGTCCATCCTAGGATAACATGTTTATTCCTTTGGATTACTTTCCTTGTTAAATACAACTATCTACAGATTTGCACCATAATCAACTGCTTCATATAGATTTACACTTTTAACAAACTCTTGTGTTATACACCTTGTTTCAAGATTATTTCTAGTTTTTTTGTGGTAAATGAAACTTGTGAGCTCTTCCCTAGATATCCTTTGGTTGGATGCCTTCCCTTTGGACTTATTCTTATCAAAAAGTGGTTATATGTGTATAGTACCAAGTATGGTAGTTCAAAACCAATTTATTATCCTCACCTTGTGACTCCATCTATTTTTTTATTTGAAGTCCCACCTACCTCTAGGTGCACAAATCCACCATGTGTTTTATTTTTTTGTGAACTCCCGAACTTTATCCAGCATAAAATTTTTCTTTCCATCTAATGATTCCAATAAATGGCACTCATTTGGCACAACATTAGTTCATAAACCTTTCCACCCTGGCCATCAATATAAATCATATTCCTTACTTTTACGCAGGTATTTATATCCTTACTACATATGTCATATGTTCTAATATAGAATAGTGATTTCTAAGCAAAGGAATTTGACTAATTGATTTTATTACATGGGTTTATAATTAAAAATTTAAGATCATCTAAGAAGCTTCCATGATTGCAAGGAGTATAAATATTATATGTTCTATTGCATCTTGTAGCATATGTTTTACTACATCTTGTAACATTTATTCTATTTCATCTTGTATCATCTATTATTTTATATCATGTAGCTTATATTCTACTACATATTTTAGCATTTTATTTTTACCCTGATCTATCCCATAGCAACTAACCAGTTCATATAACATCTGCCCAATAGACTTCATGTAGAAGCTACCTAATAGACTTCTTATAGTGACTATTTTATCTTGTAGAAATTAGTTGGTAGTGAGTTGGTGACTTCAGAGCAATAATATCTTCCATGATTCTAGGATTAATAATCATTCCATGAATATAATAATGATTGATTCAATAAACTAAATCCTTCTCTCCTCATGCATAATATATTTCATTTGGTTATGTATTTGGTTATACCTAGTGTTGTTTACTATTGTATTTCATTTCAAACATATTTTTTGGTTGTAATCTCCTAAGTTTAGGATCATCTAAATAAGGAACCTATCTATCTTATATAATTGGAAGATTTTAGGCCACACGAGATAAATAATCATTCAATATTATTCAAATATTTAGATAGTTATTAAGGAAGTGAGAGAATAATTTTGTAACTCTACTATGAGAATAATTTTTATATTTATGAAATAAAATCAACTTGCTATAATTCATTTATCTTAACAAAGAGAGGATTTAACATCCAACCCAATAGAAGCAAGGCCCACTCATGCAGATTGGTAGACTGATTCCTTGTCCATTAGTTTAGTATTTTTTTTTTTGTGTATTATTCATGTCTATTTATTATCTTATGTTGCATTATAATGTGTGATTGAATTCATGTAAGCAAATTTAATTTTGTATATTATTGATAATTCAATTCAAGAATATATTAGATTTATTTATGTTATTTACTTTCATTAAATTTAATTTATTCAAGTGTGTTTATGTTTACACAATGATTAGGACCCAACATTCCATAGATAACTAGTGGTACACATACAACACCAACATCTTATCAAGCTAAGACATCCTATTTGATAATTAATGAGGTAGAAATATTAATAATCCAAGTGGACACCTTATCTAATCAATAGGGTTGTACATACAAATATTGGTCTATGTCAATTTAATTAATAATTTAATTTATCTCATCATTTTGGCACCATTGCTGAGGAAGGGGTCAAGTACTAGTACGCTAAGAATATTGGTTTAAAGTTCATGCTTTCCTAGATTAATTTACTAATTTTCTTAGAGTAAATTTATATTTTATAATTAAATGTTTAAAATATTAGAATTTTCACATTTCATTGAGTATAATCAAGGTTAGCTCATACCTTTCTTTATCTCTATGTGATATAACACTGATTAGGAAGAAATTGGAAAAAATCTTCAAAAAGAAACTAACCTTATGTAGATAAGATCAATGGCTGATAAAAAAAAACTTAGGGGAGCTTCAATTGGTAATAATATATAGACTGAATGGGAGATTGACATATACCAATATTTAGTGGCACTTAAGACCATAATCCAAAAGATTTAGGAGAGGTTGCAAACCTCAAGTAACCTAGACAAAATAGGGGATGAACATCTAGAACAAGAATTAATTGTATTTTTTGGTAAAAATCTGCTTGTAGTAGTTTCAACTAAGGAAACCCTTTCCACTATAACCAAATCCATTATTTATGCATATATTAAGGAATACTAGCCAACAACAATGGGTATATATGCAACTATTGATGCAACCTTGACTATAGTAATTCCTATAGTTCTTGTTGAAGAGCCTATGTTAATTTCCTATACATATGTTGAAGAATACAATCCTGCAAGCAACAGTCATTGCACCTATTGATAAAATTCATAATATAAAAAAAATTCATATAAAAGTATACACCTATGTTGATGACAACCATCATGTAGTAGTTTATTTAGTGAATGGTAATGAATATCAACTTGTAGTAGATGATGTTGAATTGCCTTCATCCACATGTGTAGTTATTTGAAATCATCCAATAGCCAACATTCTTATGGAGTTTCCTATAGACACTAAAATAGAATCATGTGCCATGGTAATCACATCTATAACAGTATATGATTCGACTAGTGGAAAATAACTTGTCACAATTGTTGTGATTAATCTACATGCCTATTATTATGTATCAACTAATAGAGATGAATAAATTCTTGTAAAATTTTCTCCATCTCTTGATGAAGATAATCAATATATATTAGTTGGTGAAGGAAATCAACCTATAATAATTAGATGTGCACTAATTGTTAAGGAAAATTGGTGTGCAAACGTTGCCTATTGGAAAAATATTGCACTTGATGGAAATAAACAACTTGCATCCATTTTTTATGCAATTGTTGATGACAAATAATAATTTACTTTTGTGGAATGACCATAGTAATCACATGTGCACATATCTATAGGATTGAACCTATGGAAATATCACTTGCATATGTTGAGAAATCAAATAAATGTGTAGAAACTATTCATGTGTGTAGAAGCAGTAGTTCATATCATGTCCATTAATAAAGACAAATTCCATGCTTCTATTGATCTTAAAGAATATCATATGCCTCATGATGATAATCAACATACAAAATATGTAGTGATTTTACATGTTGAATAGGGACCTATGTTTGTGCATAAATAAATACAAGATGCTAAAAGTTAAATAATAAACTCTAGTTCACATAAAGATGCTACAAGTAGAGGAGAACATCCTACATAAATTAACATTGCACATATTCATGAGACAGATTGGGCTATAATAATTTGTATTGCACCTACTAATGAAAGAATATGGTTTGAAAATAATAATGATATAATAATCTATGTACTTATTTCTATGGAATGATCTACAATAATAAAATTTGTACCCAGTTGGAAGGGTAAACAAACCACATCCATTGTTTACATAAATCATGGCATTATGGGCGGTGAAAATCGCCTAAAAATAACACAATTGGATCATTTAAAGGTAAGTTTAGATATAGCTGGATTAGAAGAAAATTTCATTTTAGAAGGAGAATTACAAGGCTTCCCATGGATCTTGCGAGGGCTCCACCCCTCGACTATGTTGGGGGATACATCCTCCAGACCCCCACTTCCAATTTTATGGACCAATAAAAATTGGTGGAGTTGCACATGCTGAAAATGTTATTATATGACATATTTTATTAAACAAAATTAGCTCAAACTTCTCTATTTCTCCAATAGTAGAGATCTAAATGTATGCAAAATTTCTTCTTGTGACTAAGGGTGAAAGATTGAAATAGGATGCAAGAAGTAAATGGATCTTTTTATATAATATAATGTAGGAAGGGCATCTTATTAAAATGCATATTAAACCAGATTTTATTATTTTTTACCTTGATGATTACAGAAAGAAGAATGCACATGGATTTCAATGTAGTTGGAAACCTGAAGGAAGCATAAAGAAGGAGATATAAAATGGATAAAGAAGAGAACAATACTTATTTTCAGCTCATATTGGATCTTGGTTAATAATACATGCAAAAATAGGCACTTATAATGACTTATTTAATTCTCGTGTTTATGTTTTTCCTTCTTACTATGCATTCAATTCTCACAGTTACATCCCACTACCATACAAATGTTTTATAAAACACTACCAATAACCATATGTCCATTGGTCCTAGTATCAAGGTTATTCATGTCAATCTTACCTCAAAACTAATAGCTACAACAAAGGGTGGGTTTCAATAAACCATCACAGGGTTGTTGGTCCAAAATACCCAATAACCCAACCCAACCTTTAGGATGAGAGAACATTATTAAACTATTCATCAATATGTTGGTTATCTAAAACTGATGACTTGATTATGCGGCTAAGATTTGATGGCTTAATCTTTATTAATACACTCAACCCTTAAGTTAAAATTTATCTTTCTCATTTTTCACCTAACATTAGCTTACCTAGTTTGTAATAAAGAAATGATAACGCAAAATATTATAATAATAAAATTACATATCCATTCAAGGATTGTAAACCACATCCATGGCCATCATAATAAATATACTACCCTAAGAAAGTCTTTCAATCTAAATAAACAATCTATACCAATAATGAGCCAATCCTTACCTCACAATAATTCAAAAATTAGGTTGTACCATTAAGAATTCATGATTATAATAATTAACCTTGTATAAATTTCACCTTTGTAAATAAATCCAATTTTTTTGGTTTATCTCTACTTAAATGGATTTGTGGGAACAATTCTTAGTGGTAGAATACTAAAACTCACCCATTTATATCTCATTTAATTTATAAAGCAATCAAAGGCATGTAGAAACTGTAGACCTAACCAAACCTTAATGTAACAACAAATTATGTAGCCTATAGAAATTATGGTCATATTATGTTTAATGTTTTATAAAATTACTATATTTCATATAGGGTGCTACCCAAAATATAATATTTATTAACCACCATAGAGAAAATTGGTCATTTTAAAGATAAAAATATCATAGCCACATAGTCTTTAAAGGAACTCAAAGCCATGATATGGATGGAAATCCTATAAAAATGACCAAGATTATATTCCCATCATTCACTAGAGGCTATAACTACACACACCCAACACAGACACATTATATTTACCTATTTACAAACTACCAAAAAACAATTCACTCATTTACATCATTTTTCTCCATTAAATTGCATGTCCTTTTAGATGGACATCCCAACTATGGGATTATTTGATCCTATTACATATGCTATTTATTTCCATTAAATCTCTCCACATTCATTTTTGAATATTCTTAACAAAACTAAAAATGCTTGTCTGCACCCAATTAAAAAATCAATGAAATCAGAACTCACAACACCTAATAAAATTTACATTAATTTCCTTGATGATGATATAACTGAATTTGTTCACACCTCAACCACACAAACAGTGTTATACATTTCCTTGATAATGTTTGAACTTAATTATAAATTTCAATATTTATTTGATGCAAAGCATGCCAAGGATATTTTTTAGTTTTTTGTAAGATACTCTTATGATAGCTAAAGATTAATGCAAAAAGAGTTTTGTATCCATGGCATACACAATATCAAAACAAAATGTTGGCATAGGAATTTATTTTTGTTGATACAATGTACACTCACCAATGTGATTACCGCTAGTGTGTGGGGAAACCCATAGTTTTTAATGTATATTTTAAAGTGGATTCACATCACTTACATGTCATTCAACACAAATTTATATAACATGATGGATACACACCAAAATGGGATTTTTCCTAAAATATTGGACATTTTTTAACATTAAAAAAATCACCAATATAAAATTTGATGAGCTGGTTTAAGAGGTACCTAGATAATTGGACAACAAAGTACAAAAGTCATGTTTGGTAATTTTATCAATATCTCTTCCTCGTAATCAAACATCACTTATCATTGCATCACTATGGATAATTATATGTAGATAATTGGATTCATTTTGAGGCTATGGTATGAATTATTCCTAATCTCTCCACCATTTTATCATTTTTGGAAAATTCTAAGATTTTCAAAAACAAACTCAACAATGAAAACCCTCTGACATTATTGGTATTTTTGGGTTAATAAAACCAGTTTGTTGGCTGCCAAAAATTAAAGAAAATGGTCCTAAGTCAAAATACAACTTTATAACCACTTAGGAGTAAAAATTTCAAAAATAAATAAATAAATAAACCTTTGAACATAAATTTGTTATGTCTTGTCATTTTTCCTGCCCTTTATATTTTTATTACTTAAACCTATAGTCTATATCTATGTTTGCATATTTCTTACACAAGCTCTAAGGCTATGTGATCATAGCAATAACACTCTTGATGCAAATGATACGTGATTACTATTTTTAGGGGAATAAAATGAACCATTCCTACATTATTTATGTTTCTTATTGCTCACTTACCCTATTACAGATTTCTCACATTCCTTCTCAAGTTGAATATATATGGTTCATCCTTGTGTATGTGGTATTGTATTCTTTTGGACTCATAGCTATAAGTTCCTAGTTTGAACATACATCTCGTACTGCCTAGATATTTTCCATGGGCCACTCCTACAGTTGATCATGTAACCTCTACCACCATTTTGTTACTAGTTCTAGATGTTTTGCCTTATTTAATTTACCTATATGTTTGCTCTTTATTTCCTAAAATATTGAAGACTAGTTTTGGTATTTCTATTCATACATGAGATAATTTTTCTACATCATGAGGATGTTTGTATTTCATGTTCATCCAACTAAACATCCATTCTACTATTAGGTTGGACAAGTTCTATTTCTTTTGATAATTATTTTTTCATCTTTCGTCTTTCCTACATATTCTTTCCATCATTTAGGATATTGGATTGATAATATCTACACTTTCTCAAACTACCTGGATGACATTTTCTACATACATTGGATGTTAACTCTTGGTTTTTACTTGGTAAGCCATTGTAAATTAAGTTATTCATTATTTTTATCTTAACATGGTAATATGAAACTATAATTTATTTTATCCCAATTATATTAGCTAAAATATATACCCTACACCCTTTTTTTCAACATTTGACTCACATATTTCATCCATTTCCCCTAGCATCCATCGGCCATAAATATCCTTTTTCTATTTTGACCTTTTTTAGTCATGTACAGACCTTCTTAACATTCCAATATCTAGTCTTGCATTGTGCATATCCTTTACACCCAGACAAACCCCTAATTATTACTAACTTCTATCCACTTGATAAAAAGTGATCTAATTAAATTGGGGGGAAGGGTGGACTCCAATTTCTTGCGTAAAAAACATTCTACATATTTAGAAAGGCAGAGTCATCTTCAATAAAATAGATAAGACATGAGAACTGAGCTAACTACATGTCTATCATAAATAAAATTTAAATGGTTGCATGAAGGAGGTGCATCTTACATATTATCATGGGAGTAGATCCAAACATCAAAGGGAACCTGGGCCATGGGAAGAAAAAATCATGTTATTTATGGAAGTGAATGAAGAAAATTCATTCTCCTTTATGGAAAAAGAAAATTAGTACAATAAATAAGCTAAAATATATATAAATTAAAAACAATAGGACTTAGTAATAAAACAAATAGCAAAGATATTTGAATACAATGTCTGAGTAGCTCGTAGGGTAATTTCATGGATACATGAGGATATGCATTAACTTAAGTTGGTGGTGTGATGAGCCCAATAAATGACACTCATCTGACACATGATTAGTTCATAAACCTTTCCACCCTAGCCATTAATATAAACCTTATTCCATACTTTTACTCATATTTATATCCTTGTTGCATATGCCTTATGTTCTGATATATAAAAGTTATTTCTAAGTAAAATAATGTGATTAATTAATTTTATTATGTGGTTTTTTAATGAAAAAAATCAAGGTCATATGAGAAGCTTGTAATATTCCAAGGAAGTCAACATAAATATGTTATGATGCATCATATAGCTATGTTCTATTGCATCCTATAACATATGTTCCACTACATCTTGTAGCATATGTTCTAAATCTTTCTCTATCCTATAGCATCTACCCATATCCTATAGAATCTACCTATAAAAATTCCTATAACATCTACCCAATAAACATCCTATAGCATCTACCTAGTAGAGTTCTTGTAACGACTATTTTATCCTATAGTAGCTGGTTGAAAAATAGTTGGCAACATGGATCAAGAATCTCTTCATGATTCTATCAGAAAGAATCATTCCATGACTATAAGATGGAGTGATTCAATTAACCTAATATTTATCTCCTTGTGCATTAATTATTTCATTTGGTTATGTATATGGTTATAACCAATGTTTTTTATTATTGTATTTAGTTTCAATTATAGTTGTTGGTTACAACCTCATACATTTATGATCCTCTAAATAAGGAACCTATCTCTCCTATTTAATAGTAAGATTTTAGGTTACATAGGACCAATAATTAGTATGTTAGTATTATTTAGATAGTCAAATAGTTAGTAAGGAAGTGACAATAATTTTGTAACTATACTATGAGAGTAATTATTGTGTTTATGAAATAAAATTAACTTGTTATAATTCATTTTCCTTAAGAAGGAGAGGAGTTAAGATCCAACCCAATTGAGACAAGGCCCACTCACATGAATTGGTAGACTAATTCCCTATCTGTATTTTAGTATTATTTATGTATAAATCACATGTATATTTATTATATTATGTTGCATTATAATGTGTGATTGAATTCATCTAACCAAATTTAATTTTATGTATTGTTCGTAATTCAATTCTAGAATATATTAGATTTATTTACATTATTTACTTTCATGAAATTTACTTTATGTAGGGGTGTTTATGTTTACAAAATCATTAGGACCCAACCTTTCATAAATATCTAGTGTTGAACATATCATGATAACACCTTGTCAAGCTAACGCACCCTACTTGATAATTAATTAAGTATCAGGATTGATAAGCCAAGTGGAAAACTTTTCCCATTGATAGGGTTATAAATATATAGATTGGTCTAAATTAGTTTAATTATAATTTTAATCTGGATCGTCACCATCCTCAACCTACTTCCTCTTCTCTTTTAGGTATGTTCCTTGTGCCTCCCACCCTCTACCCATATATCTCTAATTTAAGGAACTAACTCACTACTAAGTCATCTCTTATTCCAATAGTTAAGTTGGAAGACTAAACACATGAATTTTTATACTATTAAATGATCTTGGCATCTCTAAAACCCTCCCAAATTGATACTCATAGGACAACTCTCGTACCCTTTAATTCTTACCACACAACAAGTCTAATGGATAACATTCATTATCCTCATAAAAAAAATCATGTGGTGTCCAATTCTTTTTTTTATAATAGGGGATCCTCAACTCCATTTTATATCTCTGGTCCCTCCTCCCCACAATATAAAAACAATGGCCCTTTGGCCTCAATTCCCTTATTCTAAGTCTCTCAGCTTCTCCTCTTAGTGGATGACTCATAGCCTTATTTGCCTTAACAACAACTTTGTGAACATTAACCCTCTTTTATCAATAACCCCTTTCAATGACAACTTCCTTTGATAACTTGTACCATGTGAAGAATACCCATATTTATAATTTTGAAAGTGGATTAGTGGATTATACATATTTTAGGTTGGTCACTATCATTCTAGTACGTTCACCACCCAATTCAAACACATGTGATAGGGTAGCATATTTGAGATATGCCTCATGCCCTTAAAAAAATATAGCTTTCTTCATGATTCATGCCTTGGGCCCTTAAATTATGTTAGTTATCAAATGGATCCTTTACCATTTTTCAACTCTACAACTAGTAAGTTGATTGTTTCTCATTTCTTCTCCTTGGAATTTGTGCCTATCACTTATGTTTTACCCTATGTTATTCTTCCATGTTAAATTCCTTCGACATGTTATCATTATTACATGCATATATTTTATGTTTTCCTATATTGACTTCTTCCCTGTACATTCTCTTATTTGTCTCTCTTTGCATGACATCTTTCCTATATTTTGGGCAACAACAACCCACACTAAATTCTACCGCTAGTCCTCCAAGGTATTCATACTTTTATCTCCGACACCCAAGGTCATATGTACATAATTATCTATAATATTTTTATTGGTGAAAAACACATTTCACCTTTTTAAAGTGTAAAAATACTCACCCAAAAACTTAGACATCTAGTATAAGGCTTCAAGAGGAAATCCTTCACTTGACTTTCCTAACTAGACTTATAAGGCACATGCATATTATTACAATTTGTGCTTATCTAACACACTTAAGGACTAAATTTATCTACTTTATCAAAATTAACCCTATATAAATCAAATTATTGAACCCTTATTACATGTTATCCCAAGAACCACTACAAAAAAAATGACTTTTGTTAACAACTTGAAATAACCTTGGACCATTTTATGTTTCAACGAGTGGATTTGGAACTCTCTCACCCCAAAACTATCATTGTGGGGGTTCCTTATAGTAATACCTTTCCCTTTTTATGTCAATTAGACCATAATACCTATTGGGTATATTTATCAATCTTTCCCCTATTCCTCATGCATTGTTTGGCATATTATGTCTAGATCACTAGTCATGTAATAACTGGTTTTGGATTCATGGGTTAACCCATGCATACAACATTCAAAGATGGAATAAGGAATTTAATTCAAGGTAACATATTTTCCTAGTTGATTTTATCACTTGGATGCAGCTCATGAAATCCAAATATACTTTCCACTAGGAGTATACTTGTTAATGCATGAGGCCTTCCATGTGCTCTAAGGATAGGGTCTTTATCGTACCATTCTATAACTTTAGCTAGTCACTTTTCAGGAAAAATATTGTTGATGCTCGTTGTTTTGTGATCACTTTAAAATAGATAGTTTGAGAACACCCAACCAAATCCTCTTTTGATGACCTCATATGAATCTTTCACCCATTAGTCATTGATAATACTTGTGGCATCATAAGTATAATGGGCATCATCTTAGCTCATGATGTTTTCACCACATGGATTCAAGTTCTCCATGTCACACACAATGATGTTGCAAACATTATTGAACTCATCTTCTAGCTCAACACTTTCCACATAAGGGATCATTTATTAGTTGTTACAGGTATCACCAGTCACTCACTTATGTTCTAAAAAATCATGTTCACTTTTTGAAGCACATGTATACATTATTGGCATAAAACTAGGGTCTTATAAGTAGTCATAGGTAACTATTTTCCTTAGCAAGTTCAATCACCTTAAATTTTGTGTATAACTTGACATCCATTATATTGTTGTCAACATTTGACAATTTCCTCATGGGTTGTGATTTGGCCTTATTTTCCATGAATAGGACATGAGGTGAGGCTTGTATCATGGGGGTTCCCATCTTGAACCATGAATCTCCTATGATTATATTAACCTTAGTGCTTATATCCACCACTATGTCATGTACTAACCAATAATTGTTGTCTACATCAATGAGCATTTCTAAGTCATAGATTTTGTTATGGGTTACTCTCCTCTTATGGCCTTGCTCCATACCTAGGTTAGGCACATTAGTCAGCTATTTCTCATCAAACTCAACTAAGAATTTTTTGATAATGGGGGTCATATCCTTATAGTGTAGGAGACCTAATATTTCAACAAGATCATTAGCTTGCTTTCCATGCATTTTTAATTCATGTTGAGTCTTTTCCTATAGATATTGAGAAATTTTAACCTCCTCTTCCAAGTTTTAAATTAATTATATGGCTTCACTAACACCTTATCGAGGAATGAACTGTATTGATAAGGTACCATAGAGCTATCTAGGTGCACCTCTTTAGTTTCAGTCCCTTGAGACTCATATTATAGCCTGGTCCTTTCCTTAAAAATTCTTTTTGGATGTGTATTCATGCCACTTGTCATCATATGTAACTTTGGTCTATAATTATTCTCCTTATTATATGCCTTTAAGCCCTGTTATCACTTGAACCATGCACCCACTAAATTAGAAGATGGTTTAGTGAGATAATGGGATTGTAACATAAGGTGTGAGACCATTCTACTCCTTGGGAAAAACCTTTGGAGTAGGTTGAATTCATTCTAATCTAAATGACTTTGTTTAGGACCAATATGAAAACCTATCAAGTGTTGAGTTGTAGAGCTAAAAAATTTACCAGATGAGCAAATGCAGAGGTTGCTAGAGTTACACAGTCACCGACATCGGTCAGGATCGATCGACATCGATCAGGAGTTGACCAGAGGCTACTGACGTCGGTTAAGGATCGGCCGACGTCGGTCACCTGTGCATTCCAAAATTCTATTTTCAAGGAAGAATAGATTGTTTGCATGAAAAGATTAATTGTTAGTATTGAGTCCGCATTTCTATTTTTGGCAAGACAGATTTGAACCTTCGGTTAAGAGGTGTATCTAATGGTGGAGAATGCTTAGCTCATGAATCCTAGTATTATATAATAGGGTTAGATCTTCATAGTTTGTAGACAAGACATGTAAATGTGAATCAATCCAAGTGTTGGAGTTGGTTGTAATTGAGAGAGAGAACTCTTGAGGGAAAGAGATTTGTACATCTGAGAGGTGTGAGAAGAAAGAGAGATTTCTTCATTGTATTTCCTTCTGGAAGAGTTTAATACAAGTTTTTGGGTTGTTTCTTGTATCTCATATTCTTTGTTGTTTCTAATTTCTAGTTACATATTATTTATAGTTTAATTCCGTGTTTAGTTGCTTACACAAAAGTAATCAATTGTGCTGTAAGATCCTAACAAGTGGTATCAGAGCTGTGAGTTCACTAACAGGTTATATCAGATCGGGTTAGTGTTTGTTGATTACAGGTCACTCATAGGGGTTTCTGATTGAGTGGGAGTAAAGTAATGGTAGAAGAAAGTAAACCAAGAATGGAGAAATTTAACGGCAAGGATTATCAATTATAGAGGATGAAGATAAAAGATTATCTATATCAGAAAGATCTGTACTTACCATTGGGTGGGGTTTTAAGAAAGCCCATAGATATGCAAGATGAAGAATGGAATGTTCTTGATAGAAAGGCTCTTGGTTCTATAAGATTGAGTCTAGCATCTTCTATGATTTCCAACTTATCACAGGCAAAAACAATGGTAGAGTTAATGGATACTTTAGCAAATTTATATGAAAAGCCCTCAGCTTCAAATAAGGTATATCTTATGAAGAAATTATTTAATTTGCAAATGCAGGAAGGTGGATCTATATCTACTCATATAAATGATTTCCATGCAATATTAAATCAGTTAAGTTTAGTTAAAATAGTTTTTGATGATGAAATTAAGGCTCTCTTAATTTTATGCTCTTTACCTGAAAGTTGGCATAGTTTGGTAATGGCAGTTAGTAATACTATATCTGCTTCAAATATCTTGAAAGTTGATGATGTTGTTAGTGTAATCTTGAATGAAGAAATTCATAGGAAAAACACAGAAGAAACATTAGGTAATGCTTTAAGTATTGAAAGTAGGGGAAGGCAAAGAGAGAAGGGCAAGCAAGGGAGATCAAGGTCAAAGTCAAAGATGACAGGTAGATCCAAATCTAGAAATGGAAGAAATATAATCTGCTAGAATTGTGGAAAGAAAAGGCATGCAAAGAAAGATTGTTGGTTGAAAGTTAGAGAATAAAATCAGCATGAAGGTAAATAAGAAGCAAAAGTTGTAGGTATTGTTGCACATGATGCTCTTATATTTTTTTTGGATAATAAAATAGAATTTTGGGTTTTAGATTCTGGTGCCTCTTTCCATGCAACCCCAAATAGAGAATTTTTCAATGATTATGTCCATGGAGATTTTGGAATAGTCTATTTAGGGGATGATGAGCCTTGTAAAATTGTTGGCAAAGGAAAAGTGCAGCTGAAATTGCAGAATGGCAACACATGGGTGTTGAAGGATGTCATGCATGTACCCATCCTAAAGAGGAATCTGATTTCTGTAGGAAAGTTGGGGGATGAGGGTTGCACAGTAACTCTCATAGCTGAATCTTGGAAAGTTTCCAAGGGTGCACTTGTATTAGCCAGAGGTAAGAGAGTAGGTACTCTCTATCTATGTAATTGTATTACTGATTATTCTCCTTCTATTTTATCTACTTCAGATGTAGATGCAAAGTTGTGGCACTGTAGGCTTGGCCACATGAGTGAGAAGGGAATGAAAGTTCTTAAGTCAAAAGGTAAGCTTTTAGATTTGAAAATCATAGATCTAGATTTTTATGAGCATTGTAGTTTTGAGAAACAGAAGAGAGTGAGATTTCTCAAAACTAGGTCAACAAAGAAGAAGCACAAGTTGGAGCTTGTTCACACACACATGTGGGGACCAGCTCAGGTAACTTCTATTCAAGGATCATAGTATTATGTTTCTTTCATTGATGCTATAAGAAAGGTATGGGTTTATTGCATAAAGAAGAAATCTGATGTTTTTGACACATTTAAGAAATGGAAAACTTTGGTTGAGAATGAAATAGGTTTGAGATTGAAGTGCCTTAGATCTGACAATGGTGGTGAGTATTGCAGCAATAAATTCAATAGTTACGATTCTATGAATGGAATACATAGGGAAAGGATGGTTCCAAGGACACCTCAAAAAAATGGAGTTGCTGAAAGGATGAATAGAACACTAATGGAGCATGCACGAAGTATGAGATTGCATGCTGATTTGCCCTTATAGTTTTGGGTAGAAGCTGTAGATACTGTGGTTTACCTGATTAACAGAGGACCCTCTACTACACTAGATGGTGGAATTATAGAAGAGGCTTGGATAGGTAAAAAGGTAGATCTTTCATTTCTCAGAGTTTTTGGTTCTGAAGCTTTTGTGCACATTGATAAAGAAAATAGAAAGAAGATAGATGTTAAATCTATGCGATGCACTTTTATTGGTTATGGCTCTGGAGATTTCAGATTCCATTTGTGGAATTTAGGAACTAACAAAATTATTAGAAGTCATGATGTTTTTTTCAATGAGAAGGTGATGTACAGTGATCAGCTTAAGAAGATGAATAATACTGAGCAACGCAATATTGATTTGGATGAGGATATGATCCAAAATGAGCTCATGGGTAAAATTCTTCACACACAAGAAAACACAGACACCGACATTGGTCAGGAAGGAACTAACATTGATCAGGCAGGAACCAATGTCGATCAGACAATAACTGACATCGGTCAGATAAAAACCAATGTCGGTCATATGGAACCGACGTCGGTCAGGTATAGACCAAGAGATGACTGAGATCGATCACTGCTAGAAAAAAATTTGGGTAGACAACAAGCTATGAATGAGTCTCAAACACCCATGAGGAGGTTAGAAAGGGTAAGTAAACCTCTGATTCAATATTCCCCTTCTTTATTCTACTTATTGCTCACTGATGGTGGATAACCAGAAAGTTTTGATGAGGCAATACAGGTAGAAACTAGGAAATAGTGGGATCTTGGCATGAATGAGGAAATTGATTCCTTGAAAGAGAACCAAACATGGGATTTGGTTGAGTTGCCAGCTGGAAAGAAAGCACTAAAAAATAGATGGGTTTACAGGTTAAAGGAAGGAAAGAATGGACAAATGAGACATAAGGCTAGGATGGTAGTAAAGGGATTTGCACAAAAACCAGGTATTGATTTTGGTGAAATTTTTTCTCCTGTAGTAAAGATAACTTCTATTCAGATTATATTGTCTTTAGTTGCTATTGAGGATTTACATCTTGAGCAGCTTGATGTTAAGACAACATTTCTTTATGGATATTTGGATGAAGAAATATATATGGATCATTCGAAAGGTTTTGAGGTCAAAGGTAAGGAGAAACTTGTGTGTAGGTTGAAGAAAAGCCTATATGGTCTTAAGCAAGCTCCAAGACAATGGTATTTGAGGTTTGACAGGTTTATGCCAGAGCATGGCTTTAGTAGATGTCAATCTAACCATTGTGTTTATTTTAACAAATTGGATAATGGTAGTTATATTATCCTGTTACTGTATGTAGATGATATGCTTGTTATAGGTTCACACATGCAGGATATTAATGAGCTTAAGGTAAAATTAGCTCACACATTTGCCATGAAGGATTTAGGAGCAGTAAATAAAATCCTTGGCATGAGTATTAAGAGAGATAGGCAAAATCACAGTTTGATTTTGTCACAAGAGGATTATGTGAACAAGGTGTTGGACAGGTTTAATATGCAGGATGCAAAACTAGTAAGCACACCTATGGCTGGACACTTCAAGTTGAGAAAAGAACAGTGTCCTAAATCACATGATGAGGTTGAGTACATGAGTAGAGTTCCATATGCTTCAAAATTTGGGAGCTTGATGTATGTAATGATATGTACTAGACCTGATATTGCCCAAGTAGTGGGAGTTGTCAGCAAGTTTATGGCCAATCCAGGGAAGGAACACTGGAAAGCAATTCAGTGGATTCTTAGATATTTGAGAGGGACCAACAGTAGGCATTTATGTTATGGAGGGTCAAACACTTCTCTACATGGGTATGAAGATTTGGATATGGCAGGTGATTTGGATGGCAGGAGAAGCACCACAGGATATGTGTTCACTATTGGTGGAACGACGGTTAGCTGGATTTCAAAGTTGAAAAAGGTTGTTACCTTGTCTACTACAGAGGCAGAATACATTGTAGTCATAGGGGCTAGCAAGGAAATGATTTGGATGACTCAGTTCATGGAGGAGTTGGGAAAGGAGCAAGAGAGTTGTAGATTGTACAGTGATAGTCAAAGTGCAATTCATTTGGCAAAGAATTCAGCCTTTCATTCAAGAACCAAACATATACAGCTTAGGTACCACTTCATTAGACAGGTATTGGAGGATGGTGAGTTGAAGCTGGAAAAGATCCATACAGATAAGAACCCTATTAATATGTTAACAAAGCCAGTAATAAAGGAGAAGTTGAATCTTCATTCAACTTTTGTTGGTCTTCAAGATTGAACTTGAAGATGGAGAAGCTAGAGGATGTTGTTGTACAGGTATAGGTGCAACTGTTTATCTCCAAGTGGGAGATTGTTGAGTTGTGGAGCTAAAAGCTTCACCAGATGAGCAAATGCAAAGGTTGCTGGAGTTACACAGTCACCGACATCGGTCAAGATTGACCGACATCGGTCAGGAGTCGACTAGAGGCTGCTGACGTTGATTAAGGATCAGCCAATGTCGGTCATATGCAGATAGATAGGGACAGACGTTGGTTACCTGTGCATTCTAGAATTCTATTTTTGAGGAAGAACAGATTATTTGCATGAAAAGATTAACTATTAGTATTAAGTCTGCATTTCTATTTTTGGTAGGATAGATTTGAACCTTTGATTAAGAGGTGTATCTAATGGTGGAGAATGCTTAGCTCATGAATCCTAGTATTATATAATAGGGTTAGATCTTCATAGTTTGTAGACAAGACATGTAAATGTGAATCAATCCAAGTGTTGGAGTTAGTTGTAATTGAGAGAGAGAACTCTTGAGGGAAAGAGATCTGTACATCTGAGAGGTGTGAGAAGAAAGAGAGATTTCTTCATTGTATTTCCTTCTAGAAGATTTTAGTACAAGTTTTTGGGTTGTTTCTTGTATCTCACATTCTTTGTTGTTTCTAACTTCTAGTTACATATTATTTATGGTTTCATTCTATGTTAAGTTGCTTACACAAAAGTAATCAATTGTTCTGTAAGATCCTAACATCAAGAGTAGAAATAAAATCTACAATTAATTCTAAACCTAAATCTTTTGAAAAGAAAAGATAGGGATAAGATAAGAGGTTTTCTAGAAGGAAAATATGGTGATGCACCAATAATATAGAGAACACCTCACCCACTTGCAGCATAATAAAATTAAGGGGAACTAAATCACATTACCCTAAAATCAATAATCCACTACATAATTATTTCACATAGAGGTAAAGGAACACAATGTAATGTTGAGAGGGATGAAAAATGGTCCATAGACAATGCCTATGCAGACCTGTGTATACATAGAGTACGACTTGTAGAGGATTTTGATCCCGTATAGAGGTACAAAAGGAGGAAGACATTGAGAGGGATGAACATCCATATATACACATCAAAAACATTAAGTGCATATAGCAAAAATATCATGAAAGGAAGATAGTCTAACTGACATTAATTTCAAGGCTTGAGACAATATTACAAACTCAAATGGGTATAACTTTGCTATACCAAGGAGAGGGATGATTATGTAATAAAAATCAAGATTTTATATTGTTGAAAAATATATTATGTAATAAATTAACCAATTATGGTTTTAGATAAAACTTTGAATTCAAAGGTTAGCATTCAGGGCTCTAAGTCGATCAGGAAGATTGACTCACCATGCAATAGTCATCGAAAACCATGCCCATTTAATTTACCTTAACAATTTGAATTTGGAAGTAGTTAAAAGAATACTCATAGGTTCATGTGTGCATCAAGGGTTTAAGGAGGCTTATGAAGTTAGAATGGGAATGTGGTCATGCACTTCCATCTTGACATCCATGTTTTCATTTAACTTATTTTGTGATAACTTCGTTCAATGCCCAACAACCCCCAATTATCACTTGTACTTGTTCATCACTTGGTAATATGTCTAGATTCACTTGATGTGGAAGCTATAAAATATTCCTTAAGTTTTTCCATGTCATCTTACATATACAGTGTAAATTTGTTCCCTGTGTCATTTTTGAATCATTTATGCACTCATTAGTGTGTGCTTGGGACTTTGTTGAGTTCTATGTAGGTAGTGTGCTTGCTTACAGAGAACCTACATAGAAAGAGGGTGTATGTCCTTCCTTTAATATGTGTATCATGATTGATCTATGCACTCTTAGCTTCATATATTTAAGTGTGCACTCAATTCACACCTTAACCTGTGCACACTTTAATGCCTAGCTACATTTTGCATGAAGAGCACACACTGAATGTTGTATAATAGGATGAATGTTAAAGAGTAAATTCGTAGTCATGTAGGGAAACTAAGATCCTACAAAGGAGGTGTAGAGAGTAATTTATTGTGGAAGTATAAGGCTATGATATCTTATGCACTTAGTCCTTTTTAATGGTCTCATTAGTTTGCATCTTATGTTCAAGAGCTTTTACTAGTCTACATAGAGGAAGGTGTGTAACCTATGCATGATGAGATCATAGATGCTAACTATTGTGATTGAGCTTAGGTTTTAACATTTTGGCATAAGGGACTTTTTGATAAAAATAGTGTGCAAGAGGATTTAATATTCTAGGTGAACTCTTACAATTTGAATCTACGCTCTGCGCACTTCCCTCTTATTACTACCTGAAACTCAGGAACTTTACATGCATGGTTTGTGTGAACACCTTTAGTTTTACACCTTTGTCTTTATTGCTACTATATGAATTATTCCATGAACACTTGAACTTATAAATGTTACAAATACATAAGCCTTTGAATTTTCTATTATCATAACTTTTATTTGTAACTTGGCCTTCACAAGATTTATTTGGACCCTTGTCTTCACAATTTTACTCTAGAACTTGGTCTTTGGCATTTATGTCCAGAATAAAAGATCTAAAACTTATTTGTAACATTTTTCCAAATGTTTTCTTAAACATTCAAAACATCTATCTTTGAATTTTCTCTGTGTGAAAAACCCAATTGACATTTTAGTCTTTATAAATTTTGTTTGCAATTAAAGCTTCAAATAAAAACTCTGATTATGTTTTACAAAAGGTGTGAAGACTAAAATTTCTTGTAAAATGCTAAGTCAAAAGACCTAGCCATTTATTTTGAACTCTGACTGAACTTTGAAACCCTAAATTATTTATTTAAGTGGTACCCCTCTATGGTGACCTAAAATGGTCAACATTCTAGTAACCTCTATGGGTCTCTTGCCTTCTAGAATGGAACCTAATAAACTTTGAAGTGATATATTGGGCATAGAGTTATTGAATCTTGGAATCCATAATAGTGTAATTATTGCATGTGCAAGAGATCTATTTTAGCTTCATATGGATAGGAATAATGTCTCGTATCACATTATGTGTTATTTTTCATGTTACTCACCAAATAGTACTTGGATTATCATTGAATAACTAGACCTACTGCACAACAATGGTTAAAATAAGGAACAAAAATTATGCAAAATCACTTAGGTAAAAGGAAACAATGAGTTAACTTACAACTACCTATATGTGTGCATATACACTTGAGGAAAATAAAAGTGACTAATTTAGTATATACAAACTAAAAAAAAGGCCTTGGTCCCCTTATGTCAAAAAAATCATTTGAGATCATTTTCACTATGTGTAAATCTATTGCTGAGTGGAAGGCGTGGATGGGAAAAAACTCAATTTTCAAGCTGGTAGTAAAAATTGCCAATTTTTAAAAGGAGGGGTTCAAGGATGAACACATGTTTGGGTTCTTCCTCTTTAATGGGTGGAATCCTTATTTTATTCCATAGTTACTCCACCAATTTAAACATGTCTTTTAGAAACTCCCTTACAAAGTTTTGAAGAGGGGAAAAAACACACTTATCACTATGACCTCTTTTTCAGTTTTGTGTTACATGTTAGGCTTGGCCTCAAGAGGGAGTGGGTTCTACTTCTTGGGAGGTTATGACCAAAATAGGCCTATATTGTCTCTTATGGGTCACAATAAACTATGGGATCATCTAAGAGTTGATATCTATCTTAGAAAATATCAAATGTATTAACATTGAATCCTTGGTTCTAGATTCATTTCATAAAGTCCTGTCCCTGGACCCTAGCCAAACCATAGTCACCTTGAAGAGGAACATGACTTGCCTCCATAATCTTGAATAAGTCTCATAGCTCCTTACCATCTCTTGGTGTATGAAAAATACATTTTTTATTGAGGCGTTCCTCTTAAAACATAATCTCCCCTTTGCCACTTTGTTCACCCTCAAGGTCTTCCTCTATTATGTAAAGTGGCATCTCCCCAAATAAGCTAACAACCCTAAATTCTCCCTCCTTCTTGGATTCCTCCTTTAGAGGAGGAGGAGGTGCACTTTTTTATTCTTCAATGAAGGGAGGCAATTCCCCAAATAGGTTAGGTGTCTGAAAATCCTCCTCATGAATGGTCTTTAACCCTTCATCTTCTAGGACCACTTCCTCCATGAGATCGAAACTAGGCCAACTAGACTATTTTTCTTCCTATTATTCCAAGCCTAACCTTTATAGATTAATGATAGAAATAGGGATACCAATGATTATCTCCTCATCCTCCTCACTTGAGGTATCCTGCTCTCCACCTGAATGATATTCATTTATTCTCCATACAATTGGCCCTCCTTTGAAAATGGAGATGGTGGGTGGGAAAGAGATTTTGATTGATTAACTAGGAGTGGCCTTAACCTAGTCAAGAATATCTAAATCAAGTTTCTTGGTTCATGAGGGTTTCCATGGTTAGGCTTAAGGCTCTTAAGGAGAACATGTTTTTGAATGGGCATGGGTATAAACTCTCTCAGAGAAAGGGGACCTCTCAAACTTGGGATTCTAAAATTGGGAGTCCCACTTGAGAGTTTAGGAGGTTTATCTTTTTTTGTAGCTAGGTACATTGAATATAAAAACTTCCCACCTCATATATTGGCTTGTAGTTATAAGCGAACTTTCTTGAAACTTGGAATATAAGGGATTGCTTTGGGCTCAATCTCTTATGTTTGCATAAGTAGTTGACATATCTGCTCTTCCTTGGTTATGATTTACCTATTCAAACATTCATCCTCATATATTATTTGAACATATCTCTTGCACTAGTGAAGATAAGCTTATTGAGCAAGATTCTCATGCTGTCTACCATAATCCAGCTCCTTGTTAATCTCCCTCATCTGTTGGTTGAATTCCAACAAAATATCTCTAACTCTTTATTGAGGCTATTCTAGAGTATAAGCATGATACTAAAAGGGTTGACTTGGTGTGGAAGGGAGGAAAATACTATGGGGATGCTAGTATCTTGTTGGTCTAAGCCAATTTTGGGTGAAACCAATAGTATTTTAGGCTTGGTGCAGATGACAAGAGGGTATAATAGTAGCATTTTCATAGAATAGGAGGTGGAAAACCATATTTTTAAGCACTCAATCTACTTAAACTAGTGAATTAAACATTTGGAGTCACCAGGTGCTTTATAGAGTATCATCAACAATATTGACTAAGAATAATACTAAATGTTTAGTTAAATATTTGAACTTTTGGTCCCACCAGGCATGTCAAAAACTATTATAACTTGAATTGTGTACCCACTGAATTAGAATATGGTTCAGTGAGATAATGGGACCATACCCTAATGTGTGAGACCCTTTTGATACTTGGGATGAACCTCTAGAGTGGGTTAGATTCCTTCTAATCTAAGTGTACCTAGTTTAGGACCAGCACACAAACCTATAAAGAGCATAAATAGAATCTACCAATAATTCTAAACTTAAATATTTTGAAAGGAAAAGGGCAGGAGAAGGTAAGATTTTTGATGAAAGTGAAATATGGTGATGCACCAAGAATAGATCGATCACCTCACCTACGTGTGGCATAATGAAACTAATGGGGAATTGAGGCACATGACCTTCAAATCAAACATCCACTACATAAGTGTTTTACATAGAGGTGATAGAACATAATGTAGCACTGAGAGGGATGATAAAAAAATCCACAGATAATGCCTACATAGACTTGTGTATAAATAAAGTATGACCTATAGATTATTTTGATAATATATATAGGTGTGAAAAGAGGATAATAGTGAGAGGGAAAACACCCACAGACAAAGAATAACAACTTTAAGTGTACACAAGACACATAGCATGAAAGGAAGATAGTCCAGTTCACATTATTTCTAAGGCCTAATCTAATATTACAAAATTGAATAGGAAGAGCTTTGTTCTACCAAGGAGAGGGATACTTATTTAATAAAAATTAGGACTTTTATAGCGTCAAACAAGCTCTTATGTAATAAATTCACCATTTGGGGTTGTAGATAGAAGCTTGAATTTAGAGGTTAGCATTTAGGGCTCTAGGTCAATCAAGAAGATTGACTCACCTTGTAATAGTCACTTAAAACCATGCTCATTTAATTTTCCCTAAAAATTTGAATTTGGAAGTGGTTGGAAGGATACTCCTAGGTTCACGTGTGCAACAAGGGTTGAAGGACACTTAGGTAGTTATAGGAGGTATGTGATCATGATTTGAGATCCTAACAATCACTTTTACATTTAACTTATTCTAAAACAACTTTATTTAATGCCCAACTACCCCCAACTAGCACATGTACTTATCTATCACCTAGTGATATATCTGGATTCACTTGATGTGGAAACTATATAGGCTTATTTAAATTTTGCTATGTTTTCTTATGTGTGTGATATAAATATGTGCCCTATGCCCTATAAGATTCATTTATGCATTAGTCAGTGCATGCTTAGGACTTTTATGAGTTTTGTGTATGTCATGCACTTGTGTGAAGAGAGGCTACATAGAAAGAGGGTGTGTGTCCTTCCTTTTGTCTTTCTATCTTGATTGATCTCTATACTCTATATCATTTATTTTAGTGTTTGATCACTTTGTACTTGGAATTGTGCATGCTTTAATACTTGGTTGTATTATGTGTGAAAAGTGCACACTGAAGGTTGTGCAGTAAGATGAGAATGAAAGAGTAATGTTGCAGTGATGTAGGGAAACTAAGATCCTAAAAAGGAGATATTGATAATAATTCCTTATGGAAGTACAAATTTGTGATTCCCTTTCAATTTATTCCTTATTGGTGGTCTCATGAGTTTGCATCTTATGTTCAAGATATTTTACTGATCTACATAGAAGAAGGTGCACAGTCTATGGATGATAAAATCATAGATGTTAAATATTGTGATCAAGCTTAGGTTTTTAACAGTTTATCATGCAGACATTTTAAGAAAAAGATAACTTAAGAGGATTTAATATTTTAGGTGTGCTCTTACAATTTTAATCTACACTATATACACTTCCCTACTACTTAAAACTCAAAAACCTTGTTCAAATGATTTGCATGCATGTATTCAGTTCAATACCTTTGTCTTTATTGTTGATACATGACTTGCACCATGAACCCTTACACTTAAATTTTTTTTAAAAGCCTAAGTCTTTGTATTTTATATTATCCAAACTTTTTTTCACAACTTGGTCTTCTCAAGATTTGTTTGGACCCCTATCTTCACAATTTTACTCTGGAACGTGGGCTTTAACATTGGTATTTGGAATAAAAGTTATGACACTTCTTCATAACATTTTTCTTGACTTTTACTTAAACCTTCAGAACATTTATCTTTGATTTTTATCCATGTGAAAAACCCAACTCACATTTTAGTCTTCAGAACTTCTATTCAAAACTAAAGATCTAAATAAAAGCTCTAACTATGTTTTGAAAAAGGCACGAAGACCAACCTTTCTTTTAAAAATTGTAAGTCAAAATAATAAACCATGTTTGTTAAATTCTGGTTGAACTTTAAAACCCTAAACTATTGACTCGGGTGGTGCCCCTCCTTGGTGACCTATAATGGTCAGCAAGACCCAACAATTTAGTTTTCCTATACATCTTATCATCCCAATACCCTTATCAATTTCCCTTTTTTTCATATTTGCATATAGGAGTAAGCATTCCTCAAAGTTGCATGCACCATGACTATACCCACAAGTAAGATATCGATGATAATATTTTTGATAGTGGTCTGAGAACCCACACTTATAACAAGATCATTGTGGTAACCTTCCACCTTTGCATCCTTTAGTGTGACCTATATTACCATGATGTTTCCCATAGTCACCATAACCTTAGTTGGTTAGTCCACTATATCCTTGATTATTATGTCCTTCATTTGATTGTCCTAATGTTGCCTATTGTGTGCCTCACTCTTGAACCTCATAGAGTTCATAAATTGCTAGATGTTATTTAGTATTTTGGATAGAGGCACAACACATGGACACCTTAGAGTTATGCACTATAGAATTATAAAGTTGCATGTTTCATGATCCTCTTTGTAAACTTCACATGACACAAGAATCACCCTTATATTCCTTCTTGGATAATTTTTCCTATTATTCTCTTTCACCTCATAGTCGATGCACCATAGTCTAATATGTGTGTCATGCACATTGTTAGTTGTCATATTATAAAATAGTAATGCCATTGATGCAATCTACACCTCCATGCCTAGGGTAACTCATGTGTCTATGCTCTTAAAAATTATAACTCTTGGTAACTTCTCTAGTTAGATTTTTTTAAAGGTCCCCTTGGAAAAATCCCTATGTAAAATTTTGGTGAATATTGAAAAGTTAGTTTTGAATTCATGGAAAAATGAATGAAAAGTTGTTTCATCAGGAAGGCAAATCCTATACATTACCTAAATGTAATGTGTAGGTCCCAGGTGCCTCCATCCATATTCTGTATATGATGTCTAGACCATGTCGACATCATCCAAACCCTGTGGATAGTGTCTAGACTCTGTAGACAGTGTCTAGACCCTATAGATGATGCCCAGACTTTGTGGAAGCTATCTAGAGGATTTGTATGTCATCCAAAGGTTATAGACACCATCTAGATAATTTTTATGCCATTAAAATGTTCTAGACACCATCTATAGAGTTTGGATGCTATTCATAAGGTCTGAATGATGTCTAGAGCTTTTAGTCACCATTTAGAGGAACTAGAAACCATCTATATCCTATAATCATCATCTAGTTCCTCTAGATGACATCTAGATCCTCTGGTCACCATTTAGATCCTCTACGTAGCATCTAAAACCTCTATACTCCATATAGATTATTTGGATGATTCCCAAAGCCTCTAGAGAATGATTAGAGGATATAGATGGTGGCTAGAGGATCTGGACATCATCTAGAGAAACTAGATGGTGACTATATTATATGTATGACACCTATACTTTGTGGACATTGTCTAGATGTTTTGGATACTATCTAGGTCCTATGGGCACCATCTAGAACCTTGTGAAACACCTAGATACTTTCCCTATAAATATATCAAAACCCTTACATTTTCTCATTTTTACCACTCACTCTTTTCACACATCGACCTCATTGTGAAAGTATCTTATCATAGAATGCTTCCCACCTCGTATATTCTACCCCCATTCATAAATTTTTATACATAAATCTTATTTTCCCTAAAATATTGAGGTTGTTAGTGAGAGGATCCTCTTACAAAAGTAGAAGCACTAAATGGATTAAATAACAATGCACGAAACAACAAAATTATAAAATGAGCAAAAGCACTGAATGGATTATATTGATCTTAGACCACTTTGAGGGGGCAACCTCCTTTGAGAAAACTCAATACAAATAATTCATGGATGACTTCATTGACCTCAACACTTACTTATATATGAATTCTAATCTAAGAAACTACTACTCTACATGAATGTGGGATAAAACAAAATGCTCATTGGATGACTTACAAAGCATATGCATCCATAACAACAACTAAACAAACAAAGTAAAGAGAAGAGATATTATGGGTTCATAACATACCCTTCTTCTTAGAAAAATCTTTGTCCTCAAATCTTCAAATGTGGGAATTGGTTTTGAATCTAAAATAGTGGTTCCCATATTGCATCCTCTAGTTGCATTCCATGTCATTGAATTAAAACCTTGATGATGGAGTGGGAGTGAAGTTGGCATGTGCACCTATCCAAGATTGCCTAGCTCAAGAAGAATGGATCCTTCATTATCATGTTTAGGTAAAATAGTATACACTCTAATGTTTGCACTAAGAACTTTATTCAAACAAGAGACCTGAAATACTAAGTGAATTCAAGAACAAGGTGGGAGCTCTAACTTATAAGAAATCGACCCAATATTTGGAAGAACCTTATAGGGCCCATAGAACTTTGGAGCTAGATTATGACACCCTTTGAGTTTTAGGTAGGATTGTTTCTAGGGATGTACGCAAAGAAAAACCATATCACCTACTTGAAAATTACACTCAAAATGGTGTTGATCTACCTATTGTTTCATTTGATTTTATGTCATATGAAATTTTTCCCATAGGGTACTAAAGATCTAATCTTGGGTTTGGAGAATCATGTCGACTTCTTGGACTGATGAACTATTAGGGTTACACAGAAGGAGCATTGGTGGTGATTTACCATAAACTACTTCATATGGAGTCATTTTCATTGAAGTGTGGTATGAGGTATTGTACCACCATTCGGTGAGAGGAAGCCACTTTGCCCACTAATTTTGTTGTTCTAAGGTGAATTAATCGAGGAAAGTTTCTAAGCATTTATTGATAATTTCAATCTAGCCATCTATTTGTGGATGATACCCAAAATTCATCTTCAATTGAGTGTTGGTACATCAAAATAGTTTTGTCCAAAAATGGTTGGTGAAGGTTGCATCACAATTTGAGACAATGAATGAAGGAATGCCATGAAGATGGAAATTATGGTCTAGGAAAATTTGAGTAATTGTGGAGGTAGTATAAGGATGGTTGAGGGAACAAAAATGACTATATTTGGAGAGGCTATCAACCACAACCAAGATCACCAAATTACCTCTAGATTTAAGGAGCCTCTCAATGAAATCCATAGAAATATCTGTCCAAATCCTAGTAGGGATGGGCAAGGGTTTGATCAACCCAGGGATGAGTGTTGTTTCACCCTTTTTATGTTGGCATGTATCACATTTAGCCACCATCTGTTGAATTTTCTTTTTAATTCCCTTACAAAATAAGTTATGTTGTACCCACTCATAAGTTTTGAGAAACCTTGAGTGCCATCTAAATGGAGAATCATATAGTTCATAGAATACAACCTACTATAGATATATGCTCTGGGGAAGCACTAGATGACCCTTGTATCGTAGAGAATCACCATCCCAAGAATAATGTGGTATATTCAAGGGGTTAGTGGCCAACTATTGAATTATTTGAGATAATGAGGAGTCATTAACATACCCTTATTGTACAGTGTCCAACCAATTTGGAATAGGCATGGAAATAGCTGAAAGGGAAGCTTGATCCATAAATGTGCAAGATAGAGCATCAACCACAATATTGTATTTACCTTTCTTGTAAGTTATCTCATAGTCATAACCCATGAGTTTTTTAACCCATTTCTATTGTGATGGGGTAAAGACTCATTATTACAAGAAATATTTCAAACTCTGTTGATCATTTTTGATGCAAAAATGATTATCCAATAGGTATGGCCACCACTTCTGTATTGCATGTAAAATGGCCATAATTTCCTTCTCACAAGTAGAGAGCACTAATTTTTTGATATAAAGGCATTTTTTGTTGAATTAAATAGGGTGTCCTTCTTGGAGGATAACAACACCCAGTCCATTGCTACAAGCATCACTCTCAATAGTGAAAGTCTTGGTAAAATATAACATAGCTAGAATAGGTGTAGTACACATATCTTGTTTCAATAATTCAAATGCACACTCAGTAGCTTGTGTCCAAGTAAAACCATTTTTTTTCATCATAGCTATCATTGGAGCTAAAATATTCTCATAATCCTTTAACAAACTTACAATAGTATCTAGTTAGCCTCAAAAAACCATGGAGGCTCTTGAGTGTCTGTAGATGTAGCCAATTTGTCATTGCAATTATTTTTTCAAGATCCACCTAAACCCCTTAGGATGAAACAATATGCCCAAGATACTCCACTTTGTCCTAACCAAAAGTACATTTGGACTATTTTTCACAATGATGATGGTCAGAGAGAATTTTTAATGTGAGCTCTAAATGTTGGAGATGCTCAGACCATGTTTTACAATAGATGAGGATATCATCAAGGAAGACTAGAATGAATTTTCATAGGTATGGTCAGAATATTTTATTCATCAATGCCTATAATGTTGAAGGAAAATTAGTGAGGCTAAAGGGCATGACCAAGAACTCATAGTGGCCATCATGCATGAAAAAATTTATCTTAGGTATATCATCCTCATGAAGTTGGATCTAGTGATCTCCAAAATGAAGATTCAACTTGGAGAAAAAGTGAATGCCATGAAGCTCATCAATAACAGGTATCAATAACTTATCCTTGATTTTTAGGTAATTAAGTGCATGAAAATAAATTTAGAGGCACCATAACCCATATTTTTTTAGATAAGGATAACTGGGGAAGAATATGGGTTGGTACTAGGGTGAATAATTCCTTACTATAGTAAGTCTCAAATGAGCATCTCGATCTCGATCTTTTCATAAAATGGGTAGTGATAAGGCCTGATGTTGGGAGGAATGCTTCCTAAAAGGATGTTAATATGGTGGTCCTCTAGATGTGAAGGTGGAAATCCCATTGGTTCAATAAAGACATGTGCATACCTCTATAGAATGGATTGGAGGTCAGAAGGAGTAGTGGAGACTATTAAGGGTTGCATTTGAATGGAATGGAGTTGGGTAATGACACCATGTGAAATATTCTTAAGAATATTTTCCATGTGATGTGAAATTATGATGTTGAGAGATCCAGGTTGTAAGCCTTTCAATGTGTGTTTTTTCGTATTATGTAAAAATTACATCGAAAGTTTAGCGAAATACCATAAGATGGGTCTAAGTGTGCATAACCACTGGGCTCCCAAAACAACATCACATCCACCTAAGGGCAAGGCAAACATGTTGGAGTACAAGGTATAATATCCAATAGAGATATGCACATTATGACACTTCCCTTTGCAAGGTACTGTTCCCCCATTGGCATCATGACTTCAAAGTTAGAACAAGGATGGATAAAATAATCAGCCTATTTGGCGATCCAAGGGTCAATGATGTTATGAGTGATACCTGAATCAATGGGTATTTTGAGAGGGATATTTTTGAGGTAACCCCTAACTCACATGGTTTGTGGGGTAGTGACTCTTACTAAGGCATGGAGAGAGATCTCTCATTGTTCTTCTTGAGAAGCAGGTTCCGTAATTAGTTGAGCTTCTTTTGGATCATCCGTTGTATCCTGAACATCTTCCTAATCTTTAGTTTTAGGTAGAGAGTTCACATCCAATAGGTAAAGCTTTTGCTCGACACATCAATGTCCTCAAGTGAATTTATCATCACATTTATAACATAGTCCTTTTTCTCTATAAGCTTACATCTTTGCTTCGGTTAAACACTTGATAGGAGTGGTTCTAGGGGATGACATTATTTGAGATCATTATAAAGCTATATTTTTGAATGGAACAAAATTAGATTTAAATCATCGTTGAGATGTGATCTTGTCCTTTGCCAACTTAGCTAATCCTAAAGCTTCCATCATTGTGTTGGGCTAGAAACTTTTGACCTCAGATTGAATTGCATCCTTCAGTCCATTGACAAACCAACTCTTGAAGAATTCATTAGACAATACCTCTATAAGATTATCTAGTTTTTTAAATTTAGTTTGATATTTTCTCACTGTTCCTATTTGGTAAAGTCATTAAAAGTAGTAGGGCCAAACCGTTGCAAAATGAGGGTAAAAAATTGGTCCATATGGGTTCATCATGGGCCTTGGTATACCAACGATACCATTGAGGGGCTTAAATTTCCAAATGAAAATATGCAAGCAAAACCTTGTTGGCATCAAAAGTATTATTCAAACTAAAATATTATTGTCTGATAGATCTATCTAGTTGGATGTATGCCATTGAATTGAAGAAAATTAAGCTTCAACCTATGATAATTACTAGAATAAAAAAATGTAGTGTTTGAAGAAGACTCTGGATGTCATTTGTTGCTCATGGTGGTATGTTGAAGACTGAGGCTGAGAATTTTTTCATCAAGATCTTTGATGTGGGTCTTGAGGGTGGTAATTTCATCTTTCATGGTTTTTGCTCCTATTCGAGTTACTACCATGATCCAAATAACAATTTTTTTTTTGAAATAGATAGGAAAACAAGAGTTGGGACACATTTAGTAAGGAAGATTAGGAATTTGGGTGAAAACAAAAGGGTTAAAGGGTGTTTTAATTAAAAAAATCATAGTGGAAGTATGATTGATGAAGGTGAGGGAATTTTTAGGAGTGAAAATGGGAGAACTAGAAAATTGGTCAAAAAGACAAAGGAGTAGAATGAGATGATGAAATAGTGGAAACATTTCAAGGTAAATAGACAAAAATAGAAGTTATGGCAAAACCCCAAAAAAGAGAAATTTGTGATTTACAAGAATTAGGAGTGGAATTGGAATATGGGACCTCAAGGAAGAAAATGTAGGAAATGGAATTTTAGGTGTTTGAGTAAATTTTGAGGATAAATAGGGCTAAAAATAGAGATATATTCTATTTATATTTATGGTTACTATGTTCTGGAAAACATGTCTACTAGGAATATGTTGAAACAAGTCTATGGATCTACTATGATGATTTTATGATACTCTACTGGTATTTATAATACTATACTAGTAATATTATGAAACTGATAAAAATTGACCCCAAGTTTCAATGGTTGCCTAAGGATTTAAACATATCACTCTAGCCACCATTGTCGTCTAAGCGAGTATCACTCTCCAAAAATTTTCTAGCCATGAATTTGACTATCAATGATAGCTCTTAGTTTTCCTCACAGATGGGAACTACTCAATTAGGTAGGGGTCATTGTCTATTTCATTATCAAGTCCTCTCAATGGGCCAGCTAATTTAGGGTTCCTGTGGTACTCCTCACAATGAGTTTTAGAGATTTCACCCAAGCACTTCCCATAGTTATGTAGTTAGGTTTTACCTTGATCCAAAAAATATCATTGTGATGCAGAATAGAGATATGTAGTAGAATAGAGTTAAGAATTTTTGAGAAAAATACTGTAAATAAATTATGCAATAGAACAAAGTTTAATCTTTCTAGAAAAAAAATTGTAGCCTTAGAAAGTGCTTTGATAGTAGATGAGAGGGTCTTCCTGCAACAAGTCAACAAAAATGCATGAAATAACAAAATTATAAAATGAGCAGAAGCACTCAATGAATTATATTGATCGTAGACCAATTTGAGGGGGGCACCTCCTTTGAGCAAACTCAATCGAAATAATTTTTGGATGCCTTCAATGGCCTCAACACTTAATTATATATGAGTTCTAATCTAAGAAACTACTACTTCCCATGAATGTGGGATAAAACAAAATGCTCATAGGGTGACTTACAAAGCATATGCGTCCATAGAAACTACTAAACAAATAAAGAAAAGAAAACAAATATCAAGGGTTCATAACATTTAGAAGATAAGGACACTTACAAAGAATGGATAGATATATTTAGTTAAGAGGCCTTACTAAATGCTCTATTATTATCCAAATACTAATTTGTTGATTATTCTCATGTCTATTTATAAACTTAATTTTGAATAGTTATTTGTACCCTTAGATCTTAAACTATTACTTTTGGCACCTCACCTTCAAAAATTGAGTGTATGACAGGGTTACCACATTCAAACATCAAACCTATAATAATGAAAGTTGTTTTGACTAAGGAAGACAAAATATATCCAAAAAATCACTTAGGTTTGATTGTTGAGACATCTTCCTCAACAAGTAATGTTATTTTCATTAATTAATATTCAATGTTTTATATATGAACTTCAAAATTAAATGCCATTCAGTTTGTAACTATTTTTTTTGTTGCATTACTATCACCCCTAATCATTTGAGAAGGGGACTTTCTAGAAGCCCTCATCAAATTTTTTTAGGTGAGGATTATTTTATAGGGAAGACTCGTAGACATTCCTTTTGGTTTCTAACATACATTATTCATTCCCTTGGAAGATAAAAATTTTATTAGTTTACATTCATTTCCAATAAGATAAGAAATTATTTGGATTGCACTTTAAAAAGTGACACACAATTTTCATTTCTAATTTTATTTTGGGTTTATACTATGAGGCATATCATGAGCTAAAGGGAACAACTATTCTAACTATATTTCATGAAAAAATGAAATCTAATTCTATGGCCCTTGTTGAACTGAAGGTAAGTTTGAAGTTTACTTGTTACATCATAAAATTCTCATGTTAATTACTTTTTATAATTCTAATTAATTTTGTTAGTTTCCTTGTAATAGAGAAGATAAATTCTCCCTCAATCAAGAAGAGAAGTTGCACTGAATACATGCCATCCCACTAAGGGCTCTAGGGATTCTCATTAAGATAGGGATGATGACACAAACTCTGGTACAACAACACCACTGATGAGTAGAAAAAAATATGATGATATTTATCTCACCTACTACCACACAACATTGGCTAGGCACATCCCTAAATGTAGATTTTAAAATTTTGAAAGCTTATTGAAAATTGATATAATAAAAATAATTGGCATTTTTAATGCTTCATTCAATTTTGTAGTGGCCTCTGACATTGGAAACATTTTACCTCCACTTTATCAACATTTTCTTTAAGTGCAAGATATTTGACTTCATGTTTGTACTTACGCTATCTATTAAATTACATGAATAATAATATGGTAAATTGGATTTTTGATTATTTTGCAGAAAATGAAGTTTCACCTTCTCTTACAAAACATCCACCATCTTAAAACATATCAGCAACTCAAAGTATGGATCCTAATTCTAAGATCTCTAACCTATAGTTTAAATTTTGTTGAAGTTTTTTTATTGACTTCTGATGGCATTTCAAATTGCAAATCCACATTCCTTGAGAAGTCATATGCCACCACCATTGCTACACTATTTTGTACATACTAGGTGGAATAATTTGGAATCATCCATAGGTAGTAGTGGAATAATACGTATAACAACATCAAATTTCCCTAATTTTTATATGGGTGGAGTGTCTACTGCAATGGGTTCAACTACAATTTTGTAGAATATTGATCTTATTGATGCTTTCCTTGAGGCCATTAATACAATGCCTCTAGATAGATTTGTTTCACATAATATTATTCAGGGATCTCAATTCCATGATCTTAAAAAAATAGTTGGTCATGGTTCATATAATTCACCACATGAGGAAACCAATGTTGAGGAGCAGTCTTTTGATGAATTGACATCCTTTCAATTAACTAATCTTGTTATAGATAATGTTTTTTCTTTGCTAGATGATATAGTATATACTGCTTTCAAAGTATTAAAATAATGGGAGATTTTGGGCAAGGCTTTGGTAAAGGAAAATAATGAGAGTTATCATAACCATTCGTAAAGTTATTTTTTATATTATTTGGTTCAAAATGATCCCTCCAAAATTGACATTTTATTGAATCAAGTTGAATCAAGATCAATTATAGTTTCAAATCCCTATAATGATAATACTTTAGATGTTTTGATAAATAGATTGGAAAATTTTAATGTAGAGGCACATGCATATTACAACAAATGGGAAAGATATCAAAACCTTTATCATCTTGCCAATGTAGAGAGAGATAAAGCTTTGGTAAACAATAAGTTTTTTTACATTGAAATAGTAAATCTATTTTTTACAAAATTTAATCACACTTTTGTAAATTTTATCTTACCCAATTTACTTTCCAAATTATAGTTAAAATATGACAACCTAAATAATGGATCACAAGTACTTAATACCCATCTAGAAAAAGTACATAAAAGTTTTAATGTAGTCATTGCATACAAGGAAAAAATTGTTATAGTAAACAAATAAAATAATATGCTTAGGAGGATCATCAAAGAACATGAAATGGATCCAAAAATTCTATTGAAGGATAAAATAGATTCATATCAACAAGATATGAAATGCACAAAGAAAGGACACAACTTACAAATATAAATGATGTTGTAGAGATCTTGTTCGAGGAGGTCTCTCAGAATCCATTTCAAGAAAAGGGGAAGCTGAGGCAGCATCATCTGCCTCTCAACAACAAACTAGAATTCATAATATTTAATGATATTTCCTCAATACATGTTAAAAATGTTCTACTATGAAATTTATCTATGTTTAATGTAAATGACATAGTTTATATTTTGAATGAAACTTGTAAGTTTAAATACAAGTCTATTTTTCTGTTTATGCTGATTTTAATTTTTTTTATATGTTATGTTGACACATGAAATAATCACTACATATCAAAAACAAAGTGGAAAATAAATATTTTCCATACAAATAACCTAAATATATTGTTGAACAAAGCTTGAAGTTTGAACAATTGTAATATAACTTAAAACTATTTTAAAATAATACAATAACGTAATTTATGTAGTCTTACGATTTACATGATACCATTTTTTTAGTGATTTATGATACTACTTACACTAGTATGCTGAATTTAATTTTATGTGATACAAAGGATAATATAAAAATCAATTTTAATATTTAAAGTTGAAACATACATACTAAAATTTAGGTAACTGAAATAGTTTTTAAGTAGCCCATTCTTCATAATTTTAATTTGTATGTATTGTATCTAATGTATATATAGTCTCAATATCTGGATTAAATTTGTCATATATTATATTAGTGACTCATTTTATTTGATCGAGATAATTATAAGTTTTAAGTGCTTTATCATAGGGAAACCCATCCACTGGATAACGTGAAACATACAATCTCAAACATGTCTCTAGATTTTTATCCAATCTATTACAAAGTTTTGATTTAATAAAGGATAATGTACTAAAGACCTTTTCATCTTCCATAGAGCCCAAAATCATTGTTTTTCATATTTTATACAATTTAAAATATTCCCTAATATATTCATATAAGCTGGTATCAAGATACATTTTTTCCATAGCCTTGTAATATCACCATTTTCAGTTGGGTAATTTAAACACTTTTATTGATCAATCATTATGAGTCTGAAATGCGTTGATTGTGTTGTCAGTAAACCTTTTCACAAAATACCCCTAATTTAAACTCCAGTTATATCTATATAATTTTAAAAATGTTTAGTGAGATTTCCCATGTATCTGAGAAATAAATTACTGATTCATTCTTCACCGTCCTCAGCTCTCCAAAATATGGGGTTTACCACTGCCATGTCTTCAAGAAACTCATCCCTTTGAAAATGTTCTCCAATTTTCATTAATTAATCTATACTTTATCTTTTTCATTTTTATCCACGTTTCAATTATAATAGTTTCATAAAGAATATGTGTTACAGGGACTTATTTAGTTTTTGATCCTGCTATATCAACTCACTTTTAGAATGTGTGTAGTGGTATTTCCTTTCCAATAATGAAGATACATAGATGATCCTAAATACTGAAATTCAAATAGATTTTTATATCCTTAATGTCTATTAAATTTGTCAAACTATAAAAAATAGGTATCTTAAAACTATTTTACCTCAAGTATAAGACATCAAAAGATTGACAAACATATCTTCTCAAATATATGAAGTCTATAATATATATGGATCTTTATTGATCATGTTTCATAAATTTTTTTATTTAATTCAAAATTGGGAAAATGTCACATAGTTTAAAAAGTGTTTCCAAATATGTTAAATGGTACAAAAGATCTTTTGCCTTGTCAACTTCAGTTTGGTATTTAAACATAAAACCTGCCAACGATGGATATTATTCAAAAATTTTGCATGCAGGCTGATACATGGAAGTCTATCTTGTATTGATATATTTTAGAAGATTTTTACCATTGGTAACCCTAAAAAAAATTTAAACTCAAAATATTTTTAGACTACTTAACATATAAACGTGTAAATCATGGATAAGTTCTTCCACTTTGGTGACATTTTGAAATGTGCTTATAATTTTATATGCAATATTCATTATGTGGGCCATGCAATGAATTGAAATCATAATGGGGAAACTAAGATATATATTTGAACACACAAACCATTTATATTCCCCTGCATTATTTTTTTACCATTAGCACCAATGCATACCAACTTCATAGCTTTAACATAATCATCCATCCTAATAATATCACTCAAATTAGAAATAACTAACTTGAAAAAGTTTTTCACGTTGAAATTTTCAACCATATTATGTATACCTAATAGAGGAGGTTGCCTTGAATTGTTTTCAAATGTGTAAACATGGATACAAACCCATGTTATGTTTTCAACTAACGTGACCTCATAAATGAATAGTGATATAAAGTTTGCATGTTTAACTTTTTCTTTCAAAATTTTCTTCTCAATTATTGCAAGACATTTTTACATGTCCCAAGAACTAACACATGACCAATGTGATTGTGGAATGTTATGAATTCCATTGTGTTTAAACTGAGTCTTATAATCTAAAAAATCAGATATAGGTCTGCCTTTTTTAATAATGTGGTAGATTGTTGAGAACTGTATATGTTTAACATGTTGATTAGACTAAATAACTTTTCTTATTTGAGTTGTAATTGTTTCTCCTTTCTAAACTAGATGCCGCATATGTCTCTGATTATTTTCATACTCTAATATCTATCTAACATGCATGCATTTATTAGCATCTTTCCATTTATGTGTTTTTGTAAACTTCCCATCTTGTTTAACTGACACATATACTTTGCCATAATGTTTCTCAAATTTTTAGATCTTAAGTTGCATTTTGTGGTCATTTCCTAATTTCCAAGTACATATTATACATTTGTATTTAGTTGGGGTATCATTTTTGGTTATTTTCTCTACTGGTTCAATGAAAGTAAACTTTACTTCCAATTCAAACTTAAAATACCATCTAATTATCCATCTTTTTGTCTTTCTTCACATAAATTTTTGATTACTTTAATTGGCAGAATTTTGTGTATGTTGAGTAGAAGAGTATTATATTGGATGGATCTCATCATCTAAAATGTCCTCAAGTCTCCTCTTACTTGGTATAAATTTCAGATTTGTATTTGCAATAGGATTTATTGTTTTATGAGATTTATAAAATTATTTTAATGTTTGTATCATAGGATCTAATTTTCCTTCACTGGAACCATGCTATATTCATGTATGTCTTTAAGTGGTCACATGTCATCATCCATAATATCTTTAAATGGTGAAATTTTATTGTGATAAAATATTTCATTTGGAAAACCACTATTAGTGGAGGGATCTACATGTATAGAATTTTTGCTATTATCCTTCAAATATAAAATAATAGTTACTAAAATAAATTAAAAAATCATTTAATCATTTAACACCTATATTTTGAGTGGGTATAAGTTAACTTTACTTGGGTGCTCTCATTGGCTAGACAAAATAAGATAATATACTCTTTGTCATTGATTATTGACCTGATCTCTTACTATTATCACCAGAAGCCATGGTAGACAACATTTTTTTGTAAGACAAGATGTGAACTATAACTTAGACATTATATTTTTGTGTGGCCACCATATATAGTCTGTATTCACTATGATTTACTTCTAGTTGTCACCCTATAGGTGTTATCTAGACACTGTAGATTACATCCACCCAATTTAGCTATCATCTAGACCATCTATATAACATCTAGATCCTATGGATAGTGTTCAGGTCCTCTAGATGGTGACTAGAGCCTCTGGATAGAATCTAAAGCCTCTATTCATTATCTAGTCTTGGTAGACATTGTCCAAATTTTGTATGTGACATATTATCTATGTGGCCACCATCCAAACCCTATAGATAATTTCCAACCTCTATGAATGACATCTAGACCATTTGGTCAATTTTTGATTTTAGTAGATGCTTTCAAGCCTCTGTAAGTGTTGACTTATCTACATGGTCACCATATAGACCCTGTGGACATCATCCAACCTCTATGGATGCCATCCATCCTCTCTCATCACTATTTGGTCCCTATATATGCCATCTAGTTTTTATATATGGCATCATGGTTACCTGGTTATTGTTTAGACCCCTTTGACATCATTCAGCCTCTATAGACATCATCCATCTCCTTTGATCACCATCTAGTTTTAGTAGACACCATCTAGCCTTTATGGATGCCATATAATCCTTTTGGTCACCATTTATATCTAGTGGATGCCATATAGAGGTTTTGGATGCCATCCCATCCTTTTGGTCACCGTCTAGGCACTATGGTTAGTAGCAAGGTCTTACGGCCACTATCTTCATCACTTGGACATTATATAGTCTTTTATCACCACCCAAATCATGTAAACATCATCAAGTCCTTTTGGTCATCATCTTCAGTGTGTGTTAAAATCCATGCATGTCAAGGTTGTGTTTATTTTAGGATCTTGATCATCTATGGAAGATATTAGATATGTGGTGTATAATATTTGTTAGTGCAAAATCAGAGCAGATTGTCCTTCGAGGCCATGGTGATTTACAATCACAATTATGGAAATAGTTATCAATGGTAGGTGAGCTCAACCTATAAATATTATTTATAACCCAAAATTTTTGGTGATCAAGTGTCTCTTTACTAGATCTAAAAAAATTGTCAAATCCAAATTTTGGAAAATTAAATATTCATGAATTAATGAAGATTCACCACTAAAAAAATCTTTCCTCTAATGCTTCTATTGGTTTGATTAATATCCTCATAGAGAGTGTGAAACTAATTATCACAATAAACCCTCCAAAATACCATTGGGAATTCTAAAATAGGTGAATTTCATAAGAGAGCTTGGAGACTAGGGTTTAGAAACATAGTGTCATATGCTTGGACACTCTGCATCATTTCTTGCTTGATTTCCTTGAGTGAGATAATGTTATTATCAAATTTATGGACATCAAACTACTTTAGGAATGCATATTTTAACAAATCATAGGTCATAATCATCTATTTAGGTTCCATATTCCTATACTAAGTATGTAAATGATCTATAAGAGTGGTTGAAAACTAGCTTTTTTATTATTTAACAAATTTAATCCCTTAACATACCAGATGAGCTCTCACTTGTGAACATGCTTAGTAGCGTTCTCATCCCCACAATAGTTTAGTAAAGTCAAAGACATCCCACTATATATTTGAGGGATAAGCATAGGTGAAACAATGCCTATGGGGATTACATCATTAGTACATTGCTTGAAGGTGTGCCTGAGTATTGAATTCCTCTTATTGGTGGTACAAATCCACTAATTATTACAATAATATTTATTAATGCACCATTATCCACTTGGATTACTTGTTGGTCCACTAGTCATCCTCTAATGTTTACTAATTCTATGTTGAACTACTTGTTTGATGGCCCATATCCCCTCTCATGGGTGGAAAAATATACTTAAATGTATCCACATATTTTGTTAATTGTGTTAACATTGGTTCAAGTCACAAGTAATGAAGTACCTACTCTATCATACTTCCTTCTTCTTCATGTGTGATAAATAATCATATACCACCCAAATCCATAATGTCTACCCATCCCTTTCTCAATGCATCTTTTAAGGCTTGTACTTAGAAAGATTAAGACTCAACTAGTTCTTGCAAGAGATAAAACATCAATAGTTGATCAACTTTAAAAATATTATGTGTATATAGGTTTTATTATTTTTATTTATTATGAGTCTAAACCCTATGAAATATACCTTAGGGGTAAATATTGATATTAGATGTTGTGATTTAGGGTTAAATGTTTATATGCTTCATTATGACATCAAACATGCCAAATTGTGATGGTGGCTTCCTAATAATTTTTCCATTAACAATTGGCTTATTTACATTGATTTTAATATTATATTCTCTTGAGGATAAATAGAGCACCCTTCATAACTGGTGGTGTGTGGAATAAATTTAAGCTTGGTTGTATTAAGAAACCATTAGTGTTTGTGGTTGACTTTATGTGGAAGACTGATGGTTCTTGTGTTCTAACTTCCTCAATGGGTTTGAACATGTCCTCAAATGATTTGATAATGTTATCTTTTCATTTCAATGTAATGAAATTACTTCACCAATAAATTATAATAACAACACGAGATCATAATATGACTAAAATAAATCTAGAAAAAATAATAAATGACAAGCCACTTTGAAGGGGAAACTTCTAGAACCATATCATAAGAACAAACTTCACAATATGATGATCCATACTAGCCACTACCTCCTATATATATCCTAATTATGTTATGGGCACACCCTAGGCCAACCCTACCACTAATATGCGTCTCAATAAATGATAATATGACTTAACAAAATGTTATTCTAGCCACTAGTTGGTTATACATATCCCAAGATACCCTATATGGTAAGGGCATAGAAAGCCCCCTCTCTTTAAACAAGTGTTGTCCTCAACCCTATTTATCTCTATATATAAGTATAATAAGTCTTTTCCCTCCCATGCTACATCTTTATTATTAAGATTATTACACTTGATCATATACCAATTAATTACCCACTTCCCTACCCTCTTAGTGCACATATAAAGGATTCCCTCATATTCTAATACTTATCATTATTTTTCAATCTTAGGTGAGTCTTTCTCGGTAGGAATAGTTTGTCCAATATCCTTCTTCAATTCAAAAATGTAGTTGTGTTATAACATTAGAAAATCCTCTCTAGGACTAGATAATACTTCATGTTGGTCTTGAACATGTTCTTCAACTATCTGATCCTTCATATGGATCCTCAAGGAAGAGATAGTAGATGATCTTAGGTAATTTGGATATTATTTGTAATAATTGTTTCTAATAGTTTATTTGGATATGGTTATATCCTCAATAATCACTAAATACTTTTCCACCCTTTCCTAAAAATCTTATGGTATGTGTGCAAGTGATTGTGTTTCTTTCACTAAAAATAATTTTGTTTTAGAAACCTTAGATTTTTGTTTAGAATTGTTTATATTCGATGAGAGCTTATCATCTAAGGTGAGTTTGCATGAAACCCTTTCAAATAAAAAATATTTCCTTCTGAATGAAATCACATGAAAAATTCTTGGAATTTCATCTCAATCATGCCCAAAGTCTTGAGAAATTGTATTCCCAATACAATATTAGCTCCACCCATGGGAGTGAAAAACATAGGACCATATAAATGGTAATAACCCATGGTGAGTTTAATACTATGACATTTTTTTAACAAATAATATTACTACCATCTGTAACCATGACTTGAAATTCTAGAGCAGTAAAAAAAAATCAATTTAATCATGTAGCTAACCAATGATTGATGAAGTTGTGAATACTCCATCAATAAATAATTTTTTCACCTAATGTTCCTTTATGAGACCCATTACCTTTATGGTTTATTGGGAGATAACACTTGACATTTAATGACAAAAGATGGTTGGCAATCTCCAAACCCTAGCTCATCTAAAACCTCAACTATTTTTCTTCATCCTCATTTTATTCACTGATGCCCTCAATATATAAAACCTTATTTATACACATTTATGTCCTTGAATTTATTTTATATCACATTTAAAACATAATCCTTTTTCCCTCTTTTCTTCAATTTGTTGAGGAGTTAACTTGGTAGGTTATAGAGATGATCATGTAGGGTTGGTAGTATCATTGATGCTATTGATTATATGTCCCCTCATAGCCAATAAATTAATCCTCTACCATGGATAACATGATAATAAAGTTAGGAACATTAAGTGCATGAAACATCCTTACCTCATGTTCAATGTGGTTCTAAAGACCACCAATAAATATGTCATTCAAATTTACATTAGTAATGTTACCCACATGAAAAAATAGGTTCTCAAACTATTGAATACAATCCTTGATAAATATTATTTTACAAAAAAATTCCAATTTAATAATTTAATTTTCAACTACACAACTGATATAGTGTGTTTACAATTCCTTTGTAAAAACTAACTGTGTGACATTAAGAGCCTTCTTCTATATTTTATTACATAACCAACGATGCCAAATAAATTATTTAGATTCTAAATATAAGTATCCCATTACCACCTTATTCCTTATGGGATCTAATGTACATCAAAAAATCCATTTGGTTGATCTAGGCGAGTAGATCCTTCCCATCAAACTTATAGATTTCCACATTTGGCATCATATTCCTTGGCTATGAGGTACTTGGATTTGGACTAGGTTGGCAGAAATATCCACCCTAGTTGGGTTATGAAATGGTGATAGTTATTTGATTTTATAAATATTTTTTAGATTCATCATGGTATCCACCAAAGTAGACTATACACCTTTCATATCATATTGCAAGAGTTTCATATTAGATTGTAGACCTTGCCTATTGTGTAAGCAAGTTGGCTCACTTTATGATCTATCATATAAAATCTTGGATCAAATGATCTACTAATTCCCCCTTCTAACTCCATATGTTATTTGTTACGAGTTTTACCTAGATTTTGAACACCCTTACCTTGGCCCCTAGTTTTCCATCTAGCCAAAACAAGGCTTGATAATGTCAATCTTGATTTTCACATTTGACCAAAATTTGACCAAGATATTTTCCAATGATGTTGGACTCAAATCAAAAAATACAAATAAAACACACAAACTATATTTTTTCATGCTTTCTAAAAAATGTAAAGAAATTAGAAGAAGTCCTCAAAATATGACTTATATAGCAAATTTATGAAAAACCATAAAATCACAATAAATCACTAAAAACTTATCATAAAACCCTAATTGTTTTAATGAGAGTTATTTGAGTTATCCTCCATCTCCATTAAAAATATTTTAGATAAATTCACTATAGATTGCAAAATATAAGCAATTCTTTAAAATTAGGGTTTTGCCTACTCAATAACCCAAATTGATGCTCTGATACCACTTATAATGAAATCACTTCACTAATAAATTATAATATTAGAAATAGGTCACAATATGACTGAAATAGAGCATAATATAAGAATAAATGGCAAGCCACTTCGAGGGGGAAACGCCCACAACCTTACAATAGGAACATAATTCATAATATGATTATCCATACTAACCATTACCTCGCATATATAGCTTAATTATGCTATGGACACACCCTATGCCAACCCTACCACAAATATTATTCTATAATAAATTATCATATAACTTAATCAAAGGTTATGCTAGCTATAGGTTGGATATACATATCCCAAAACATGTTATATGTTAAGGGTGTATAAATCAACACATCTTCAACTTTCAAATTTCCATTGGCCACCCCATCAAAGTATAACCAAAAGAAATTATCTTTGACCACTTTCCCATGACCTTCAAATTGGTTTAGGAAGATTATTAATAAAATATCCTTAAAACACATTTTTCATTTTTTTAGGAATGGTGGAATGATATTATATATTGCACCATGTATTTTCTTAGAAAATATGGGAGACATGTGGTGATGATTTAAAAATGATCAAACAAGTGGATCTCATTCAATAATTTACAAGAGCTTCATCTCGTTTTGACCTTAATATTTTCAATGATAAGTTATAGACCAGAGAAACAAAAGCTCAATCTTGTAGAAATGTATGAAAAAAATAAGGATCAACTTAGATATTTATTGCATTAGATCAAAGTTATGGAGAGATCCTTAAAATATATTTTTATCCAATTTTTATCACTAATAAAATAAAATAGAATCTATCAAGTCCAATCATGTTCATCTTACCAAGATCCTTTGACCTCTAGGGATTTTTTGGACAATTGTAAATTGGTGTTTCATGCCCAAGAGAATTTTACAAATAAAGTTTATTCCCTTAAAGAGTTAGTGCATGGGCATGTTTCCCTACATGTTCCACTTTATATTAAGTCTTTATGTAATGTAACTCTTTAATTAGATGAGATTCATTGCAATACCATGCAAATAGACAATAATTAACCTCTTAGAATTGGCAGTGAATTTTATTATTTACATGGCACTTTCTTGGCCCTAAATTATTTTAGGTTTTAAAAAATCTCTCAAAATTTGATTTATAGAAAACATCATCGACCAAAGGAATATAAATTATATTCCTATTTAATAATATACCCCATATTAATTACTAACTGAAAACACGTCATGATGTCCAATATTTCCTAGAATATTTTGAAATCCCTCTACTTAAATGTTGAACCCTTTATTCTTATAATATTTATACCATATCAAACTAATTTATTTTAACATTAGTTATATTTTTAACAATGTTAAATAGTAAACTATTTTTTATTTAAAAAATTTATTATATTTACAATGTTATTATAGTTTGGAAAGACATGGAATGGGCTTAAACTTCTAGACAAAGGGTTAATTTTCTCCATATTTATTTAGAATTCCTAGAACATAATTGACATTATTATATTAACATTAATATGTGTCACCTTTTACATTAAAAATACGCTGAAACATAATTAAAATTTTAAAAACACTTCTCCAACATAATGTTTTGGGTGATACAATTTTCTCTAATTTGTTTGATTCTAACCAATCATGAATTTTTAGCTATAATTTTCAATGAATTATTTGAAAAAAATTATAACATAATGTCAATCACAAATTGTAAAATATTTCCCAAAAAAAATGTTAATTTGTTAGAAGTGGAAAATCTTACATCATGATTAGTGTTGGATTGTGTATCACCATTTTTATGTAAGCATTTGATAATTTTATTAAACCCACATGGTTAAATAGACATTATATCAAAGATTATTTTTCATTTTGAATGGAATTTAATATTTCAATTAATTTATTGTTATTGATATTATTGTAAACATATACAATAATTATTTTATTTTATAAAAAAGAAAAAAGATTATTTTTTAATTCATAAAATAGACAATAATACTCAGTTGTATAAAGAATACAATTATATTCGATGATATTTGTTTCATATATTTAACACTTAAAAATTAAATGTATAATAATTTTTTATCAAAATTAAAAAATAACATCAATAATTACGTATTAAAAAATATGTTATAAAAGCTAAAATAGTCATTTATATGACTTATCAATTTAAGAAAAAAAACCATTATAAACATTAAAAAATAGTAAATATATAAAATATCCACATATATTGTTATACAAATAAATGTAAACTCATTAAACAATATTATATAAAATTATTTGAGTGTACATATCTTAATAACAAAATAGCATCCATTTCGTGTTGGCCTGATTTATTATACATTTATTATTGCTTATCACAATTTTCTAGAGTCAGCCTATTTGTGAAGTGTCTTACATATCGCTATGTATATAAATCTATCCTATTATATTTTTTAAAAAATAACAAAATACATAAGATACATCATGGCCTTCATCTACAAAATAATATTTTTTTATATTAGATCTTCTTTTACATATGAGGATCATGGTGTGTGTGTGTGTGTGTGTGTGTGTGTGTGTGTGTGTGTGTGAGAGAGAGAGAGAGAGAGAGAGAGAGAGAGAGAGAGAGAGAGAGAGAGAGAGAGAGAGAGAGAGGGGGAGGTTTGTGCATGATTTTCTACTTAAAAAGGATACATGTGATGTTTCTTGAGTCATTTTCTACATATACCTCAAGCTTACTATAATCACTTGTTATGAGAACATTATCGCTACAATTTAGTTTTCAAAACTTTTACTTAGAAGTCTAAAAATATTAATTTCTAATAAAGAAATCAAAATCAATGTAAATAGGCATTGACGTTTATATTATGTGTAGTAGAATTTCAGTTTGACCATTGAATACCACTCCTTCAATATAGTCACCTTGGAATTTAAAGTTAACTTTGTCTATCCAAACTATAATTGTTGACAACTACTTCTTTTAGGGACCTGTCAATTACACTTTCTGTATACAAAATTTCATATTAGGAGTGATTTTATTCTCATTATTATTAACCTTCATAGTATTTTTATGTATTTAATTAAATGGATACTTGAAAAATATATGGTTTGATCATTTTTAAGCCTATAATGATTTATGGTGACTTATCAATCATATATGGTTCAAAACCTATTGATTTCCACACTTGATTAAAGTGTTCATAAGTGGGAATATTTAATAAAGTTAACTCAAATGTGTGTTTAGAAATTGAAGCATTTTTTTGATTGATTTAAAAAATGTTCTATCAAAGTTGTTAATGCTTATAACAAAAATTACACTCAAAGCTCTAAACAAAACATTTTTTCTATACATAGGCACCTAATGTTGGTATAGCATTAGTCCTAAAATTTTATTATTTTAAGGTTTTTGTGTGTGAATACACTCCAATTTTGTCATTTTCATTTTAAATTTGCAATCAGAATAACTTTATGCGATAACACTTAAATTAGCTCAAACATCACTAAAACACCCAAATTTTCTTACACACTTGTCATGCATATTATTAAATACATAAGGGCATCTCTAATTGGGGAAATGCATCGTAACCAACTTTAAGCTTCATCTAGTTCATCCTAAGTCAAATTATTGTTTTGTAAATAATGTTCTGGAGTAATTCACTGGAATAGATATTTAAATTCTGATATTGCATAAATCACATAAAATCTACTCTGTATTAATTAACTTATCACAAAAAATCAAATGGTAAAGCATAAAATCCATAAAAATTGGATAAATTTATAATTGTACAATATTCAAATATTCAACAAGTATGTGAATCATGACATCACATAGAAAGTTGTCAATTATTAACATAAATGCATAAAATATCATCAAATTAAACCCATGTCTAATAAATGCATACCCAAACCCCAAATATTAAATTACATTTATTACCTAAATTGGAGAAATTCTCCACCACTCATCTTGATTGTCATCCAATGGTCTAAATCAGTCTCAAGGATATATAAATGTAAAGCTCGCCGTATGCCTTCAACAAGCTTTTGAGTGTAAACTTATTTTTACATAAATTTAGCAAAGGCTTCAACAATTCTTCGCATTGATCAAGAAAATCACTCATAGACAAGGGGAGATGCTATTGATATGAATAAGTGACATTGACAAGGACTCTTAGCTCTACAATCTAAACACAAACATGTTTATAATTTAACTTGGAAAACAAATCCATGGGAAAGGTACAACTTTTTTATTTATATCTTTCTATTTGTTTTTAATCTCCTAAACCTTACCCCATCCAAAAGATCATGCTTGAGAAGTTATGTTTGTGTTTAATTTGGTATACTTACATTAAATAACCTCTCTTAAACTTGTGATCTACATTAAGCACAACCAATGGGACCAACACCCCCACAAATCCATCATTTGAAGTCATCTAGTCCTTTTAATCAACAAATTATGAGTCTTTTGAAGTAAAAACTCTTCATAATTTTTCCTAAACCTCTTCGAACTCTTGAACAAATCCTGCACACGTTCGCACTATGCAACCATAAGTTCGTCCTCTAGAAGCACAGATTTTCAACTGGTTGCCACGATATTATTCCAAATGCCAAATTTGAACACTAGTTGTTATCTAGGCCTTCGCCCTTATTTTATGATATCGCATCTCTCAGACCACGTGTTCGCTTTCTATAGCCACAAATTTCTCTCTACTAATTTTAATTTTGCATTCTACCTAAAAATATTTCTACAAGTTTACGATATCGTGTCTACATAACTGTGGATTCGTTCATGTATCTACGGCATTATTGACTGTACATGCATTTTTGGTATTTTTTAAACTCTATTTTGTAGGTTAACAATATCGCGCTTATTGACTCAAAAGTTTGTATATTCATCTATGTGTTTATTGTATTTTTTCATGATTTTGTATTCAGTCTAACTTATATCTTGCAAGTTTCTGACCTCGTGGCTACGGAAGCGTGATTTTATTCAATTTTCTGCAGCTTTGTCTCTTCCAACCGTAATTTTGTTCTCATCTATTTTTGCTGCAGTTTTTCAAACTTGCGTCTGTAGATCCACGGGTTCATTCTAGTCCTCGAGGATTCATTGTGACTAAGCATGATTTCATTCTCTCTGTTTGATTATGTGTAAGTTTTTAATTCTGCACCTGAGTGTTACAAACCCACGGCTGCAGCGTTCAGTGTCGTGACTATGTATATGTGAGTTCGTTCCAGCGAGATAAAAACTTCAACTTTCAACATTCTTTTTGCAAACCAAATACCACAATCGAACTTCAAACTATTTTTTTTAGGTTTCACCAAGTAGAGGAGTGGATTTATTACCAAACAAAGCATAGTTTACCCACATTTCATTTAGTGCTTAATCAAAGAAATCACACTTGGATTTTAGTGCCCTTAAAACATTTGTTTTCTTCGCATTCCTTACATTTTTGTTTTTGCTTTGCTTGTTTGCTTATTATATTTTGTTGAAAGAACATTAGATTATGCTCTTAGCCCATCTATGGGACCATGAGAATATAAAATAATGTTTCGTTTCTTTTAATTTGATTTCACATGTGTATTTCATCTCCTTCTTGTGACTCTGTAAGGTGTGGCTATTGGAACTTCACTCCCTAACATATGCACCAACCTTCTACATTCGATAGGGTATATAAATGGAGGATGTATTCAGTCATTATTAGTTGAGCAACTGCATGTATTAAGCACATCAATGAAGTAGCAGGGCTTTCATGCTCCAATAAAAACATCAGACCATACCCTTTAGAACATAATTTTTTGGTAACACTTCACTGAATCCTTTCCAGCTAAAGTGAGTGTGAAGGGACTAGACCCTCCCACGTTGCATGTTAATCTTTTTCCTACAAGGAATATTAAGCTCTGCATACTATAAGGTATATCGGGGACCATATAGATAGCCTTTTAAAACTTTAGCCTAAGATCATCAGCTGCAAATTTTTTTATAGAGCAAGGGAAACAAACCTCCCCTAAGATGTCATGATGTACCACTTGAAGTGGGGGTTGAGTGAAATCAATATGTCACCGCTTAAAGTAAGGTAGTTACATGGACTACGATCACGTTGCACACCCCTCTTACCATTAAAAATAGGGTTGGTCTTGTATTTGATTATTGTTGTTATATCCACATATTATGTGTCACATACTTTACACTCTAAATGAATCGACATTATCCTAAGTCCAAAACATTGTCATTTTTGACTCACACAATAGAGTGTTATTTTGCCTACTTTGGGTCATTTTAATTCCACTATGAGTGTTACAATGCCTATTTTGGAACAATTCTAAATCAAGCTCATTTGAACCAAATTATCATTCTAATTCCAATTATAAATTAGGTTAATTTGAACCAAAAATCCAATTCTCATTCAAATCCTGACCGGGTTCAGTTTGAAAGAAAAATCTCCTTCTAATCCAAAAGTCAACTTTGAATTCAAGCCAACTCTAAAAGTAAAATCAAAGTCAAAGGTTAAGTCAAGACAAAAAAATTTCAATATTTCAAGATCAAAGTTGGTTAAGGGACATTCAATAAATCATTTTTGACCTTTAAACCTTTTCACTCCAATGTTTTGGAAAATGCTTTGAATTAATAGGTAAATCTTTACACATTCTCAAATCAAATCAATTTGAACAATATCCTTAGATTCAATAAAAATCTCATTGACTCCAAAATGATTATTTATACAATAAATGGGAATGTGTATAACACTATTTCAAATTGAGAATGGTTTTATGATCCATTTGGATCCTTCCAAGACAATGAAAAATAGGAAGAGGAAATATATGAACCCGTATATAGTGAGGTACCACATAGAACAAAAGACATGCATAGTCATGTTCAAATAAAAGAGATACCTCTTCATGAAGCTGGATCTAGTGATATCCAAAATGAAGATCCAACTTGGAAAAAAATTGAATGCCATGAAGCTCATCAATAATAAGGATCAGTAACTTATCCTTGATTTGAGGTGATTAAGTGCATGAAAATCAATGTAGAGGCACCATAACCCTTTTTTTTTTAGATAAGGATAACTGGGAAATAATATGGGTTGGTACTGGGGTGAATAATTCCTTACTATAGTAAGTCTCAAATGATCATTTTGATCTCAATCTTTTGCTGAAATGGGTAGTGATAAGGCCTAATTTTGGGAGAAATGATTCCTAAAAGGATCTAAATATTCCGACCATACCTATGAAAATCCATTCTATTCTTCCTCAATGATATCCTCATCTATAGTAAAACATGGTCTGAGCATCTCCAACATTTAGAGCTCACATTAGGACTTCTCTCTAACCATCATCATTGTGCAAAATAGTCCAAATGTACTTTTGGCTAGGAAAAAATGGAGTATCTTGGGCTTATTGTTTCATCTTAAGGGGTTCAGGTGGATCTTTAAAAAATAACTACTATGACAAATCGGCTGCATCCTCAGACACTCAAGAGCCTCCATGGTTTTTTGAGGCTAACTAGATACTATTGTAAGTTTGTTAAGGATTATAGGAAGATTTCAGCTCCAATGATAGCTATGGTGAAAACAAATGCTTTTACTTGGACACAAGCTACTAAGTGTGCATTTGAATTATTGAAACAAGATATGGTACTACACCTATTCTAGGTATGTTATATTTTACCAAGACTTTCACTATTGAGAGTGATGCTTGTAGCAATGGACTGGGTGTTGTTTTCCTCTAAGAAGGACACCCTATTGAGTTCACCAACAAATCCCTTTATAGCAAAAATTTAGTACTCTCTACTTGTGAGAAGGAAATGATGGCCATTTTACATGCAGTACAGAAGTGGTGGCCATACCTATTGGATAATAATTATTGCATCAAAACTGATCACTAGAGTTTGAAATATTTCTTGTAATAATGAGTCTCTACCCCATTACAATAGAAATGGGCTCGCAAACTCATAGGTTATGACTATGAGATAACTTACAAGAAAGTTACATACAAAATTGTGGCTGATGCTCTATCTTGTACATTTGTTGATCAAGTTTCCCTTTCAGCTATTTCCATGCCTATTCCAAATTGGTTGGACACTATATAATAAGGGTATGTTAATGACTCATCATTATCTCAAATAATTCAATAGTTGGCCACTAAACCCTTGACTATACCACATTATTCTTAGGATGGTGATTCCCTATGATACAAGGGTCATCTAGTGCTTCCCCAGAGCATAGATCTATAGTAGGTTATATTCTATGAAATATATGCTTCTCCATTCAGATGGCACTCAAGTTTTCTCAAAACATATGAGTGGGTATAACATAACTTATTTTGTAAGGGAATTAAAAATGAAATTCAATAGATGGTGGATAAATGTGATACATGCCAACATAAAAAGGGTGAAACAACACTAATCCCTAGGTTGCTCAAACCTTTGCCCATCCCTACTAGGATTTAGGCATATATTTCTGTAGATCTCATTAAGAGGATCCCTAAATCTAGAGGGAAAATGGTGATCTTGGTTGTGGTTGATAGCCTCTCCAAATATAGTCATTTTTGTGCCCTCAGCCATCCTTATAATGCCTCCACAATTGCACAAATTTTCCTAGACCAGAATTTCCATCTTCATGGCATTCCTTCATTCATTGTCTTAGATTATGATGCAACCTTCACCAACCATTTTTGGACAAAACTATTTCGATGTACCAACACTCAATTGAAGATGAATTTTGGGTATCATCCACAAAATGATGGCCAGATTGAAATTGTCAACAAATGCTTAGAAACTTTCCTCCATTAATTCACCTCAGAACAAAAAAATTAGTGGGCAAAGTGGCTTCCTCTCTCTGAATGGTGGTACAATACCTCCTACCACACTTCAAATAAAATGACTCCATATGAATTAGTTTATGGTAAAACACCACCAATTTTCCTTCTATGTAACCCTAATAGTTCATCAGTATAAGCAGTCAACATGATTCTCCAAACCCAAGATTAGATCCTTAGTACCCTATGGGAAAATTTTCATATGACAAAATCGAATGAAACAATAGGAATATCAACACCATTCTGAGTGTAATTTTCAAGTAAGTGATATGGTTTTTCTTTGCGTACATCCCTACAAACAATCCTACCTAAAACTCAAAGGGTGTCATAAGCTAGCTCTGAAGTTCTATGGGCTCTATAAGGTTATTCATAATATTGGGTCAGTTGCTTATAAGTTAGAGCTCCCACCTTCTTCCCAAATTCACCTAGTATTTCATGTCTCTTGTTTGAATAAAGTTTTTAGCGCAAACATTAAAGTGCAGACTATTTTACCTAAACATGATAATGAAGGATCCATTCTTTTTGAGCTAGAGGCAATCCTGGATAGGTGCACATGCCAACTTCACTCCCACTCCATCATCAAGGTTTTAATTCAATGACATGAAATGCAACCAGAGGATGCAATATATGAACCACTATTTTAGATTTAACACCAATTCCCACATTTGAAGCTTTGATGACAAATATTTTCCTAAGAGGATGGGGATGTTATGAACCCATAATATCTCTTCTCTTTACTTTGTTTGTTTAGTAGTTGTTATGGATGCATATGCTTTTTAAGTCATCCAATGAGCATTTTGTTTTATCCCACATTCATGTCGAGTAGTAGTTTATTATATTAGAATTCATATAAGTGTTGAGGCCAATGAAGGCATCCACGAATTATTTGTATTGAGTTTGCTCGAAGGAGGTTGCCCCCTCAAAGTGGTCTGAGATCAATATAATCCATTTAGTGCTTCTCCTCATTTTATAATTTTGTTGTTTCATGCATTGTTATTTAATCCATTAAGTGATTCTGCTTCTGTAGGAGGATCCTCTCACTAAAAACCTCAATATTTTAGGTAAAATAAGATTTGTGTACAAAATTTTGTGAATGGGGGTAGAATATATGAGGTGGGAAGCCTTTTACGATAAGATACTTTCACAATGAGGCCGATGTGTGAAAAGAGTGAATGGTAAAAATGAGAAAATGCAAGGTTTTGATATATTTATAGGGAAAGTATCTAGGTGTTTCACAAGGTTCTAGACGATGCCCATAGGACCCAGACAACATCCAAAACATCTAGACAATGTCCACAAAGTATAGGTGTCATACACATCTTATAGTCACCGTCTAGTTTCTCTAGATGATGTCTAGATCCTCTAGCTACAATCTATATCCTCGAATCATTTTCTAGAGGCTTTGGGAATCATCCAAATAATCTATATGGAGTATAGAGGTTTTAGATGTTATATAGAGGATCTAAATGGTGGCCAGAGGATCTAGATGTCATCCAGAGGAACTAGATGATGATCATAGGATATATATGGTTTCTAGTTCCTCTAAATGGTGACTAAAAGCTCTAGACATCGTTCAGACCTTACGAATAGAATCCAAACTCTACAGATGGTGTATAGAACATTTTAGTGGTATACAAATTCTCTAGATGGTGTCTATAACCTTTGGATGACATAAAAATCCTCTAGATAACATCTATAAAGTCTGAACATCATCTATAGGGTCTAGACACTGTCTACAGAGTCTAGACACTATTCACAGGGTTTGGATGATGTCCACATGGTCTGGACATCATATATATACTATGGATGGAGGCACCTAGGACCTACAAATTACATTTAGGTGATGTATATGATTTTCCTTCACAATGAAACAACTTTTCATTCATTTTTCCATGAATTCAAAACTAACTTTTCAATATTCACCAAAATTTAACATAGGGATTTTTCCAAGGGGCGCTTTAAATAAACTTAACTAAAGGAGGTACCAAGATTTGTAATTTTTAAGTGCATAGACACATGCGTTAACCTAGGTATGGAAGTGTAGATTACATCAATGGCATCACTATTGTATAATATGAAAACTAATAATGTGCATGACACACATATTAGAATATGGTGCATCGACTATGAGGTGAAAGAGAATAATATGGAAAATTATCCAAGAAGGAATATAAGGTCCCTTCTTGTGTCATGTGAAGTTTAAAAAGAGGGTCATGAAACATGCAACTTTATAATTCTATAGTGCATAACTCTAAGGTGTCCATGTATTGTGCCTCTATCCAAAATACTAAATTGCATCTAGCAATTTATGAACTCTATGAGGTTCAAGAGTGAGGCACACAATAGACCATAGTAGGACAATCAAACCAAGGACATAAGAATCAAGGATATGGTGGACTGACCAACTAAGTTTATGGTGACTATGGGAAACATCATGGTAATATAGGTCACACTGAAGGATGCAAAGGTGGAAGGTTACCACAATGATCATGTTATAAGTGTGGGTTCTCAGACCACTATTAAAAATATTATCTTCGATATCTTACTTGTGGCTTGAGTAACTTGAAGAATGAATGCATTGGGTAATAGTCAACTTACATTGGGATTAAGAGGTTACCCATCCTTTATTAGTCAATTAGAGGTATATATAAAGGAGGTGAGTATCATTGTAAATAAAATAATAAATCAAGTAAGTGTTGAGTCTTATATTTGGTAAAAGGATATTAGAGGTTATTCCCTCAAAGAGACATTGTGGAGTTATTGCTTCCTAAAGGAGTATTGTATGGTGTTGCCCTACTTTAAGGGTATTATTATATTTATGTATATATTTTATATTTGGGCATCCTGGCCCACCAATATCTATTGTGTTGAGCTGATTTGATTATATTCTAAATTATTTTAAAATATTATGATTGTGGATCATAACATTCTGGAAAGATGTTCTTCGCACTTACAAAGCTTTCAAATTTTCCATATTACACTATTATATAATTAAGGTACACATTTGTGGCAAAATTCTATACATTGACACGATTGTGATACCCAATTTCAACATGAGACATATCTAAGGTGTATATTATATGCAATTTGCACCTAAAATTATGAAAAAAAAAAATCAGTTTTAGATTTCAAACACTTATATGGACTATAATCACCCACTAGGTTTAACTTTTACGGACTATATTGAGCCAATCTACTATAGTAGTTGGTTCAATTTTGGTATCGTTAAGATGATTAAATCACTCATTCTTGCCAAGTTTATAGGTTGAACTTGATAACATCATTAAATCTCATTGGATATATAGTGTGATATGATTTGGTTCACTCATGTTTACTGGGTTATAAGTATGATTGGTTACATGGTTGAGCTAATCTCATCTTCCATGTAGAAATTCATAATTTATTCAAAGTTGAGGGAATGTGTCCTCAAATATCTCTCTATATCCCTAAATATATGCACTTTCTATATTTTATATTTGTCCTAATCAAAAATATAATGATACATATTTTTTAATCAAATTACCAAAAAATAAGGTGGCTACATTGATATGTAGGTGTACTCATAAACCTTGCTCTCTTTAATTTTAATCATTTTAAAGTGCTTTCAATTTAAGATCATATGTACTAATTATATACTATAACATGCTCTTGATTTTAGGTTAATCACCAATAAAGAGTTCAAGTTGGGCTAATCAAAGTCAAGGTGTGTTATACACACCCAGGTATGTATTTTATTTCCTTAAAACTATAAATTTCTTTACTAAATTAAAGGGATGCAAGTGTAGACACTATTTATAAATTATATAGCACCTCAGTATTGTACACTTAGAAAATACATATCATGGATTTACCTTATAATATTTGATACCACTTTATTTCTAATATCATGAGAATGCAGAGACATCACACAAACTATTATTTGGCTAAGGAGAAGTAATACATTATCTTGATTTAAAGTACTTACGTTGACTATAAGAATATGTTTAATTTACAAATTTGATGACTTTACGATGCTGAACATGTGTTTTGGTGTAGGACACTTGTGTCGACGTAGACATCTGATTGAAACACAAGCATCTGGGTAGTTAGAAAAAGTCATAGGACTAAAACTTGTAGAGATAGATGGTATGTAGGTTTAGAACATTCTAAGCATGATATAAGTTTGAGTCATCATAATAACATTGGTCATATTAAAAGATAATCAATAAGAATATAGAGATAATGTATGCAAGCCTTTTAGTAGTAGGAAGGGTCTAGAAGCTAAAGCTACATCCATGATATATATTTGATAAGTGTACAAGACTAAAGTGCTATATAATTTATAAATAGTGTCTACAATTTAGAGCCCTATAATAACATCCTTTATCTCTTGAAATTATTGGAGAGTGGGAGCATTCTTGGATGGAGGAAGCATATTTTGGTAATTGTTCAGGGGGGGACTAACTTGATTGAAATAGATAGGTTGATTAGGATTAAAATGAGTTGTAATGGATACCTTTTGGGATGAGTTGCTAGGGTTGTTCACCCTATAATCGAGACTATATTATTGATAGGGTATATGTTGTTGGGAAGTATTAGGACGCATATTAGTAACATGCTGTTGAGTTGTAGGAATTTGTTTTTAATATGGAATAATTTGTTGCTGAAAAATAGGACCTTGTCACAAAGGAACCTATTTTTAGGAAATGGGGATTTATTGATTAGAATGTAAAAACTGTGGATTAGTCACAACCCATTATTAAGGTGGAGGATTTGTAACTTTCTATTAAAGATTGGTATCATTTTGTTGTAATGGCAGATTGTTAGCAACACATTATTTTGGATTGGAATAAGTAGGATGAGGAGTAAGAGGAACTTGTTGGGGGTTTAAAAGAACATGTTGTGAACTAGAAATAAGTTTATAGTTGAAAGGAACTTGTTGTGAATTAGAATAAAGGTGTTAGGAATTATTAACAATTTATTGTTGTGAATTAGAGGAAGGGAATTATTAACAATTTGATGTTGTGAATCAAAGTAATGAATTTTTTGGGAAATAAGAGGAAGTTGTTAGGAACTAGGAAGAATTTGGTGTAGATTCAGGATTGTTTGTGGTGGATTGCTAACTTTGGTAAGGGATCCACAAAATATGTTTTTATGGGAGCCATAAAGGGATCCACATTTGATGGGAGATTAACTAAAGCATGTCATCATTATTTCTTAATGGGTCGGTTTTACTCCATAGATGGAAGATTGTACAAAGAAGTAATAGTTATGGTGGTCCTATAGATATGGTGGTATTGATGGTGGTAATTTCATCTTCCATGGTTTTTGCTCCTATTCGAGTTACTACCATGACCCAAATAACAATTTTTTTTGCAATAGATAGGAAAAATAGAGTTACGACACATTTAGTAAAGAAGATTTTTAATTTGGGTGAAAACAAAAGGGTTAAAAGGGATTTTAATTAAAAAAAATCATAGTGGGAGTATGATTGATGAAGGTGAGGGCATTTTTAGGAGTGAAAATGGAAAAACTAGAACATTGGTCAAAGAAGGACAAAGGAGTAGAATGAGATGATGATATAGTGGAAACATTTCAAGGCAAATAGACAAAAATATAAGTTATGGCAAAACCCCAAAAAAAGAAATTTGTGATTTACAAGAATTAGGAGTGGAATTGGGATATGGGACCTCAAGGAAGAAAATGTAGGAAATGGAATTTTAGGTGTTCAAGTAAATTTTGAGGATAAATAGGGATAACAATAGAGATATATTCTATTTATATTTTTATTTATGGTCACTATGTTTTGGAAAACATGTCTACTTGGAATATGTTGAAACAAGTCTACATATCTACTATGATGATTTTCTGATACTCTACTAGTATTTATAATACTTTACTAGTAATGTTATGAAACTAATAAAAATTGACCCCAAGTTTCAATGGTTGCCTAAGGGTTTAAATATATCACTCTAGCCACCAATGTCACCTAAGTAAGTATCGCTCTCCAAAAACTTTCTAGCCATGAATTTATCTATCAGTGATAGCTCTTAGTTTTCATCACATATGGGAACTACTCAATTAGGTAGGGTTCATTGTCTATTTTATTAGCAAGTCCTCTCAATGGGCCAGCTAATTTAGGGTTCCTGTGGTACTCCTCATAATGAGTTTTAGAGATTTCACCCAAACACTTCCCATAGTTATGTAGTCAAGTTTTACCTTGATCGAAAAAATATTATTGTGATGCATAATAGAGTTATGTAGTAAAATAGACTTAAGAATTTTTGAGAAAAATATTGTAAATGAACTATGCAACAGTACAAAGTTTAATCTTTCTAGAAAAAAATTGTTGCCTTGGAAAGCGCTCTGATATCAACTGAGAGGATCTTCCTGCAACAAGTCAACAAAAATGCATGAAATAACAAAATTATAAAATGAACAGAAGCACTAAATGGATTATATTGATCATAGACCAATTTGAGGGGCCCACCTTCTTTGATCAAACTCAATCAAAATATTTTTTGGATGCCTTCAATGACCTAAACACTTATTTATATATGAGTTATAATCTAAGAAACTACTACTTCCCATGAATGTGGGATAAAACAAAATGCCCTCGGGGTAACTTACAAAGCATATGTGTCCATAGAAACTAATAAACAAACAAATAAAAGAAAATAAATATCATGGGTTCATAACATTTAGAAGATAAGGACACATACAAAGATTGGATAGATAGATTTATTTAAGAAGCCTTACTACATACTCTATTATTATCCGAACACTAATTTGTTGAATATTCCCATGTCTATTTATAAACTTAATTTTGAATAGTTACTTGTACCCTCAGATCTCAAACTGTTACTTTTGGTACCTCACCTTCAAAAATCAAGTGTTTGATAGGGTTACCACATTCAAACATGGAACCTATAACAATGAAAGTTTTTTTGACTAAGGAAGACAAAATATATCCAAAAAATCACTTAGGCCTGATTGTTGATACATCTGCCTCAACAAGTAATGTTATTTTCATTAATTAATATTCAATGTTTTATTTATGAACTTCAAAATTAAATGCCATTCAGTTTGTAACTAGTTTTTTTCTGCATTACTATCACCCCTAATCATTCGAGAAGGGGAGTTTATAGAAGCCCTAGTTGAATTTTTTTAGGTGAGGATTATTTTATAGGGAAGACTCGTAGACATTCATTTTAGTTTCTAACATACATTATTCATTCCCATGGAAGATAACATGTATTTGGATTGCACTTTAAAAAGTGACACACAATTTTCATTTATAATTTTATTTTTGGTTTATACTATGAGTCATATCATGAGCTAAAGGGAACAACTATTCTAGTTGTATTTCATAAAAAAATGAAATCTAATTCCATGGCCCTTGTTAAACTGGAGGTAAGTTTGAATTTTACTTGTTACGTCATAAAATTCTCATGTTAATTACTTTTTATAATTCTAATTAATTTTTTTAGTTTCCTTGTAACAAAGAAGATAAATTTTCCCTCAATCAAGAAGAGAAGTTGCATTGAATACATACCATCCCACTAAGGGCTCTAGGGATTCTCATTAAGATAGGGATGATTCCACAAACTATGGTGCAACAACACCATTTATGAGGAGAAAAAATATGAGGATATTTATTTCACCTACTACCATACAACATCGGCTAGGCACATCCCTAAATCTAGATTTTAAAATTTTGAAAGCTTATTGAAAATTGATATAACAAAAAAAAATTGCATTGTTAACACTTCATTCAATTTTGTAGTGGCCTCTGACATTGGAAACATTTTACCTCCGCCTTATCAACATTTTCCTTAAGTGCAAGGTATTTGACTTCATGTTTATACTTATGCTATCTATTAAATTACATGAACAATAATATGGTAAATTGGATTTTTGATTGTTTTGTAGAAAATGAAGTTTCACCTTCTCTAACAAAACATCCACCATCTTAAAATATATCAGCAATGCAAAGTATGGATCCTAATTATAACATCTCTAACCTACAGTTTAAATTTTGTTGAAGTTTGTTTATTGATTTATGATGGCATTTCATATTGTAGAGCCACATTCCTTGAGAAGTCAGATGCCACCACCATTTCTTCCCTATTTTGTACATACTAGGTGGAATAATTTGGAATCATCGATAGGTAGTAGTGGAATAATACATATAACAACATCAAATTTCCCTGATTTTTATATGGGTGGAGTGTCTACTACAATGGGTTCAACTACAATTTTGTAGAATATTGATCTTAATGATGCTTTCTTTGAGGGCATTGATACAATGCCTCTAGATATATTCATTTCACATAATATTATTTAGGGATCTCAATTCCATGCTCCTCAAAAAATAGTTGGTTATGGTTCATATAATTCACCACCTGAGGAAACCAATGTTGAGGAGCAGTCTTTTGATGAATTGACATCCTCTCAATTAACTAATCTTGTTATGGTTAATGCTTTTTCTTTGCTAGATGATATAGTATATACTGATTTGAAAGCATTAAAATAATGGGAGATTTTGGGCAAGACTTTGGTAAAGGAAAATAATGAGAGTTATCATAACCATTCGTAAAGTTATTCTTTATATTATTTGGTTCAAAATGATCCCTCCAAAATTGACATTTTATTTAATCAAGATCAATTATAGTTTCAAATCCCTATAATGATAATACTTTATGTTTTTTGATAAATATATTGGAAAATATTAATGTAGAGGCACATGCATATTACAACAAATGGGAAAGATATCAAAACCTTTATTGCCTTGCCAATGTAGAGAGAGATGAAGCTTTGGTAAGCAATAAGTTTTTTTACATTGAAATAGCAAATCTGTTTTTTACAAAATTTAATCACACTTTTGTAATTATTATCTTACCCAATTTATTTTCCAAATCATAGTAAAAATATGACAACCTAAAAAATGGATCACAAGTACTTAATACCCATCTAGAAAAAGTACATAAAATTTTAAATGTAGTAATTGCATACAAGGAAAAAATTGTTATAGTAAACAAATAAAATAATATGCTCAAGAGGATCATCAAAGAACATGAAATGGATCCAAAAATGCTATTGAAGGATAAAATAGATTCATATCCCTCTTTAATATCAACAATATATGCAATTCAAAAATAAAGCACACAAATTACAAATATAAATGATGTTGCAGAGATGTTGTTCAACAACAAACTAGAAATCCTAATATTGAATGATATTTCCTCAATACATGTTTAAAATGTTCTACTATGAAATTTATCTCTATTTAATGTAAATGACATAGTTTATATTGTGAATGAAACTTGTAAGTTTAAATATAAGTCTATTTTTCTGTTTATGCTGATTTTCATTTTTTATATATGTTATGTTGACACATTAAACAATCACTACATTTCAAAAACAAAGTGGAAAATAAATATTTTCCATAAAAATAACCTAAATATATTGTTTAACAAAGCTTGAATTTTTACCAATTGTAATATAACTTATAACTATTTTAAAATAATACAATAACGTAATTTATGTAGTCTTGCAATTTACATGATACTAATTATTTAGTGATTTATGATACTACTTACACTAGTGTGTTGAATTTAATTTTATGTGATACAAAGGATAATATAAAAATCAATTGCAAGATTTAAAGTTGAAACATACATACTAAAATTTAGGTAACTGAAATAGTTTTTAAGTAGCCCATTCTTCATAATTTTAAGTTGTATGTATTGTATCTAATGTATATATAGTCTCAATATCTGGATTAAATTTGTCATATATTATATTAGTGACTCCTTTTATTTTATCAAGATAATTATAAGTTTGAAGTTCTCTATCATAGGGAAACCCATCCACTGGATAACGCGAAACGTACAATCTCAAACATGTCTCTAGATTTCTATCCAATCTATTACAAAGTTTTAATTTAATAAAGGATAATGTACTAAAGACCCTTTCATCTTCCATAGAGCCCAAAACAATTGTTTTTAATATTTCATATAATTTAAAATATTACCTAATATATTCATATAAGATGGTACCGAGATACAATTTTTCTATAGCCTTGTAATATCACCATTTATAGTTGAGTAATTTAGACACTTATATTTATCAATCATTATGAGTCTGAAATTCGTTGATTGTGTTGTCAGTAAATATTTTCACAAAATAAATTTAATTTCAACTCCACTAATATCTATATAATTGGAAAAATGTTTAGTGAGAGTTCCCATGTATCTGAGAAATAAATTACTGATTCATTCTTCACCATCCTTAGCTCTCCAAAATATGGGGTTCACCACTGCCATGTCTTCAAGAAACTCATCCCTTTGAAAATGTTATCCAATTTTTGTAATTAATCTATACTTTATCTTTCTCATTTTAATCCATGTTTCAAATATAATAGTTTCATAAATAATATGTGTTACAGGGACTTCTTTAGTTTTTGATCCTGCTATATCAACTCATTTTCAGAATGTGTGTAGTGGTATTTCCTTTCCAATAATGAAGATACATAGATGATCCTAGATATTGAAATTCAAATAGATTTTTATATCCTTAATGTCTGTTAAATTTTTCCAACTAGAAAAAATAGGTATCTTAAAACTATTTTACCTCGAGTATAAGACATCAAAAGATTGACAAACCTATCTTCTCAAATGTATGAAGTCTATAATATATATGGATCTTTATTGATCATGTTTCATAAAAATTTTTATTTAATTAAACATTGGGAGAATTTCACATCATTTCAAAAGTGTTTCCAAATATGTTAAATGGTACAAAAAATATTTTTCCTTGTCAACTTTAGTTTGGTATTTAAACATAAAACCTGCTAACAATGGATATTATTCAAAAATTCTGCATGCAGGCTCATACATGGAAATCTATCTTGTATTGATATATTTTAGAAGAATTTTACCATTGGTAACCCTAAAAAAAATTTAAACTCAAAATATTTTTAGACTACTTAAATAAATGTGTAAATCACAGATAAGTTCTTCCACTTTGGTGACATTTTAAAATGTGCTTATAATTTTATATGCAAGATTCATTATGTGGACCATGCAATGAATTGAAATCATATATGGGCAAAATAATAAATATAGTTGAACAGACAAACCATTTATATTCCCCTACATTATTGTTGTACCATTAGCACCAATGCATACCAACTTCATAGCTTTAACATAATCATCCACCCTAGTAATATCCCCCAAATTAGAAATAACTAACTTGAAAAGGTTTTTCACATTGAAACTTTCAACCATATTATGTATACCTAATAGATGAGGTTGCCTTGAATTGTTTTCAAAGTGTAAACATGGATACAAACCCATGTTATGTTGTCAACTAATGTGACCTCATAAATAAATAGTGATATAAAGTTTGCATGTTTAACTTTTTCTTTCAAAATTTTCTTCTCAATTATTGAAAGACATTTTTCCATGTCCCAAGAACTACCACATGACTAATATGATTTTGGAATGTTATGAATTCCTTTGTGTTGAAACTAAGTCCTATAATCTGAAAAATTAGATAAAGGTCTGTCTTTTTTAAGAATGTGGTAGATTGTTGATAACTGTATATTTTTGGCATGTTGATTAGACTAAATAGCTTTTCTTATTTGAGTTGTAATTGTTTCTCCTTTTTGAACTAGATGCCGCATATTTCTCTAATTATTTTCATACTCTAATATGTATCTAACATGCATGCATTCATTAGCATCTTTCCATTTATGTGTTTTTGTAATTTTCCCATCTTTTTCTACTGACACATATACTTTGCCATAATGTTTCTCAAATTTTTTGATCTTAAGTTGCATTTTGTGGTCCTTTCCTAGTTTACAAGTACATATTGTACATTTTTATTTAGTTTGGGTATCATTTTTGTTTATTTTCTCTACTGGTTTAATGAAATTAAATTTTACTTCCAATTCAAACTTAAAAGACCATCTAATTGTCCATTTCTTTGCCTTTCTTCACATGGATTATTTATTACTTTTATTGGTAGAATTTTGTGTATGTTGAGTAGAAAATTATTCTGTTGGATGGATCTCATCATCTAAAATGTCCTCAAATCTCCTCTTGGTATAAATTTCATATTTGTATTTGCAATAGGATTTATTGTTTTATGAGATTTAAAAAAATATTTTAATGTTTGTATCATATAATCTGATTTTTCCTTCACTCGAACCATGCTATATTCATGTATGTCTTCAAGCATTGGCATGTCATCATCCATAATATCTTCCAATGGTGAAATTTTATTGTGATAAAATATTTCATTTGGAAAACCACTATTATAATTTTTGTTATTATCCTTCAAATGTAAAATAATAATCACTAAAATAAATTAAAAAATAATTAAATCATTTAACACCTATATTTTGAGTGGGCATAAGTTGACTTTACTTGGGTGCTCTCATTGGCTAGACAAAATAAGATAATATACTCTTTGTCATTGATTATTGACCCGATCTCTTACTCTGATTTCCTATATAGTCAAAGAAATTTTATTGTTTATTCATATAATCCATCATTTCAATCTTCATCATGCTCACCTATTTCAATCTCATCCTCATGCTCTAACTTGATAATTATTTTTGGATTTCTAACTATGATATCCTATAAAGTGACCTTATTTTTCCTATACCAAAACTTCATGAACTTATTCTAAAAATTAAAATTAATTGTTCCTAAATTTTATAACCATGGATATCCAAGAACTATATCCACACCATCCATATCCAAAGCACAAAAATATGAATGAAAAACATATTTGTCCATACTGAGCTTCAAATCTTCAAAAAATGGAATATTATTACCATTTACTTGAGCCTCCTTAATATTATTATTTACTTGAACCTATAGATGTTGGACCACATCCATGTTGATGAAGTTATACTTGATAGTAGGGTTTATGGACACAATGACCTCCTTCTTTTGAATGCATCCATGAAACCAAAAAATTGAATCTAATTTTTTTGAAACCAAATTATTTGAACCTTATCATCCAATCCTTCCTCCTCTTCAATATTATATACCTCTCCTTTTACACCATATGATCCTCTTCATCATCATTATTATTCTTTGTTTATTCTTATTCATAAGCACATGCATGCTCTTCCTCATTACCATCATCAAAATTATTTTCTTCCTTTTTTTCTTCCTCATGATGCTCAACCTCTCATCTTGAATCATCTGTAGCTCCTTCCTCATCATCATTATGTTCATTGTATTTTTCTTCTTCATCTGCACTCTCTTCTTGGTTATTATCGATCTCTTTTTCCCCCATATGCACATTTTTTCTGCATAATACTTATCCAAAATATGTTGCATTTTTTGAAAAATTCTCCAATAAATGTTCCCACTAATTTTAATCAATGTTATCCATGTGTTAAAAGAGAAATAAAATAAAACTATGGTTAATGAGAAAACCCTAATATTTCAATAACTCATGCAAAACAAAACTAGACAATCCATAATTTTTACTATAGCTTTCATGTATGACATTATAAATATAATGAACATTTAGTGGAAAAAAACCATAAATTATGGTATGTAGAGTGATTCTATGAAAATAATAAAATCACAATAACTACCACAAACCTTGTCCAAAAAATCCAAATATTTTATTACATATCTCTTGTATACTGATAATCAATAAAAAAAAAATCACTAAAAATTTTATAAAATTTTGGTAGATATGAAAAATTTATTACAAACCCTAAAATATAAATAACTCCCTCAAAATGGATCATAAAACCTCAATTTTTTTAGTGTGACTTCCTTTAAAAAATTTTTGACACCAAAAACAAATTTGTAGAAACTTTTACAATAGATTTCAAGATATAAGTGTTCTTCAAAATTATGGTTTCACCCACAATATTTACCCAAATCAATGCTCTGATACCACTTGTTACTCATTTATCCTAATGTGTTGGACCCATATAACTCACTAAGAGGGATGCATGCTAGATGTTATCATCTCCATCAACCCATAGACATTAATATATCATAAACCTTACTCTCTTTACTTTCAATCATTTCAAAATTCTTTCAATTCTAGATTAAATGCATTGATTATATATTGTAACATGCTCTTGGTTTCAGGTTAGTCACTAGCAAAGCACTTAAGCTAGGCTAAACAAAGGTAAGGTGTAGTATGAACACCCTGATATGCATTTTTTCCTTTAAAATAAAAATTTCATTACTATATTAAAGGGAGGAAATGTGGACACTATTTATAAATTATATAGCACCTCAGTGATTTAATGCGAGATATTTTCAAAGGGATTGGTATATTTATAATATCAATCATAATTCATTCTTCACCTATCACAGACCTAGTATAGACCAAATAACTCACAAGGCAACATACCAAAGGTATTCAATCAAGCATTTAAGTGATCAAAACTTCACTATTTTATCTTATTTCCATACCAAATTACCAAAGGAGCATTCTATGAGCCAAAGTTGCCAAGTTACAAGTTAGATCACTCTATGTACTTTCTTATCACACATTGCATCCTTATGCACACACAACCTAACACATAGGGGAGAAATACATAAGTGTAAATCCATCTTCAAAGTATTGGATATGTAGATGATATTCATTGATAGTGTTGGGTGAATATTTTGTCACTAGCTAACTGATGGGAAAAATAAGTGTTTCAACCACAACATAGAGAGATTTATTGGCCAAAACATGCGGGTTCACCACATCAGGATGGGACAAATCTCTCCTCTCATCAAGTGGAGGTTCCATATAACTATAAGGTGCTATATACTATACATATAAGCTAAAAATAACACTCAGAGGTAGGACAACATCATCCATCTCTCTTTTTTTAGAGATGATGTTCACAAATAAAGGAGATATCTTGGGTGATTGATGGAGGTACTTCTCTTTTTTCAGAAGTAATACTCAGTCAACAACTAGATTCCCTCCTAGATAGTAAAAGTAACTGGACGCAGTAACACAACAAAATGAAATAGCACAAAGTCTCCACCTTAACTGCTAAAGAGTGAAATATATGAAAGACAATGGAGGCACAAAGTCATCCCAAGATCCTTTACACAAAAACAAAAAACACAAACTAAAGACAATTGTAGAAGCACAAAGTCTCCCACAATTGGCTTCAGGACACCTTCGATTACTTCCACTAGTTTTGCTTGTTAAATTAAATGGACAAGAATGCTTCTAGGAAATCGACATAAGAACAATTTCCTAAAAAACACAAGCTATTCCATCACAAAGTCTGAAAGGTCACTTGTTTTCTCATTCAGATAAAGAAATATGATTAACAATCTAAGCTCAAAATCTCAAGAAATGCCTTTCAATTTGGGCAGAGTTTTGCTTCTATAACAGAGAGATATCCTTTCTCTAAAATGAGAGATTACAATATATAGTAGCCAAGAAAGACTTGGCACTTTGTTTCACAAAATGGCCAATGCTGCATTGAATGCCTTCAATATCTGTGGGAGGGCCATGCTAGAATAGGTCATCATCCTTGACTTTGGTGCACATAATCATCTCAAATGTCTTCTCCTAAGCATGGGTCATCTAGTCTATTTCCAGATATGTACGCAGCTGTCTACTCACTTTTATTCAAAGGGAGAAAAATAGGCCATGCCTTTAAATGTTTGCATGCTTAGATGTCTACTTGGTGGACTATTCCACCTACTAGAATAACTCCCCTATAAATATTTAGTATCTCTTATAGATTTCTCTCTTTCTTGTTGCAATTTGAGCTCTCGGGCCATCTTCTTACCTTCATCAGGCTCTTTCAGCTCTTTCTTTAGTTGTTCATTGAGTTTTGTCTTCAAGTTCTGCGCTGGGCATTTCATTACCCTAAATTTGACATCCATGGGGACATCATTGGTCACTTGGTCATCTGAACTACATTGAACCTTGAACCTTTAAACCTTTGAGGTGCATCGGTTCAATGGTTCAATGGTTCAGGCGGTCCTATCAGCTCCTTGGTTTAATCACTTCTTTGGTTCAATCGCTTCTTTAGTTCAATCACTTCCTTGGTTCAATCGCTTTATTTCCTCTTTAGTTGAACCATCTCTTCAAACTTGTCTCTAGAATCTTCCACTTCCTTCCTTCGCTTGAAGCTTCCTTGAACCTTTGAACCTTTGAACTTTGAACTTGCCGAAGCACTTAACTCTTTAAGTCTGTCGATGTCGTTGAACCTTTGAACCCGTTAAACTTTGGAATTTTGGAAATGGGGTTCAATGGTTTAATGGCTCAATATTTTTGTGTAAAGCTTGCTGATGGACCTTTTGGTTGAACCTCGATGTTGAACCAGCCTTGAAATTGCCTAAGTGTTTGGAACTTGTTCCTTTGTGAGAGCTTCCCTGTTGAAGTTGTTGAACCCATTAAATTTGCAAGTCCCTTGACTGAAAATGCTTGAATAATTGAATAACTTGAGCACTCAAAACATTTTTTGAGAAGGGAAGAGATAATTTTGGCCTATAGGACTAAAATAGTTGATATGTTGCCCCATAAAATAAGTGACAGATTTTGGGAACAACAGCTGGCTCCAGTTGGGGAACTTCCATCGATTGTAAAAATAATTGAAGGGAGTAGAATCCAGAATCTCCAGTGCCTTTAAGTATGCCATTGGGCTATGGATTCATGCTATGCAAAAAAGAAAGGTGCCAAAAAATGAAAATGAAAAACACAAAACAGAACTAAAGACTATACAAATATATATATGTACAATGTAATCTTATCTGATACTTCAAGATTTGAAGTGCTTTAGATGTTGCCCATTGTAAGGTAGAGAAAATGGCATGTCATCTTGATACTTCAACAACAAACTATTTTCACCATTGAGCTGATGAATATCAAATGGGCCTCTCCATAGGGAATCAAATTTCCCATGCATCCCCTTTGGTTCTCTTCTCTTGTCCCATAACAGAACTTGATCTTCAATATAGAAATCACCAATTTTTACCTTCTGATCGAAGAGCTTCTTTACCAAACTTTGATGCACATAAATTTGGTCCACTACCATAGTTCACTGCTCATCAAGTTTAGTCAGGGACATGATCCTCTTGTCGATGGAGCTTTCATATGTCTGATCTTTGACTGCCTTTGCCAATTTTAGTGTTGGCAATTCCAGGGTGATTGGTATCTCTGCATTGAGACCATAAAAAAGTTGGAATGGTGACATCCCTATTGCCCTTTTGAGCATAATTATGTCTTCTTATAAATCATCAAACAATGCTTTATGCTAGGTTCTTTGATTGTCATCAACCAACTTCTTGATGATGGTCACCAGGTTTTTGTTGCTCAATTCTACTTGGCCATTCCCTTGTGGAAAATAATTAGAGGAGTGGGAGAGGGTAATCCCATAATAAAAATAGAATTGAGTGATCTCATGAGAAGAGAAATAGGCTGCATTGTCTGTCACAATATATGTTAGGACTCCAAACCTGGAAATGATGTTTTCTTTGAGTAAATTGCATACTACTTCTGAAGTAGCATGCTTGGTTGGAATAGCTTCCACCCATTTGGTGAATTAATTTGTGGCTATGAGGACGTAATCATGTCTATCACTTGAAGACAGGTTCACAACACCAATGAAATTGATTCCCCATTACTAAAATGGCTCTTCTATTACCATTGGCTTGAGAGGTAATGCAACCAATTTGGGTCTTCCAATGAACTGTTGACACAGTTCACATTTACATACCCATTTGTATGCATTTTGAAACAATGTAGACCAATAATATCTAGCTCGTAAAATCTTATGGGTAGTTATAGGTGCAAAAAAATGTCCTCCAAAGGCCAGATTATGGAAGCACTCCAAAATTTGGTTCGCAACTCTTTATTTACACAGCAAAGGAACACCCCATCGAGGTTCCTCTTATACAGACCATTGTCCCACATGACAAAATTGGTAGCTTTTAACTTAATAGTCCTCTTTTCTTTATGAGATAGGTGAGTAGGACACTCACCATAGGTAAAGAAATGAGTAATATTTGAATACCACTCATTCATAGTGCTGACAAAGAGGACTGTTGGTGGGTCTTCAACCTCTATTCCTTCATGCCCTATTTCTTTCGGTATGTTATCAACAATCAATTAGCAAAGGCCCCTTCCCCATACAAGATTTTTTGGTTTGATAATCAAATCAAACTCATAGATTTTATTAATCCAATTGCCCCTTTTTGTTCCAAACTCTTGTTGAGTTAATATGGACTTGACTATTGTATCAAGAACTATGGCAACAGTGTGTGAGTTCAGGATGTAAAAATGGAAGTACTTTACCACCTTTACCACTGCATAAGCATGCTTCTCCATGTTTGAATACTTTAGCTCATGAGTTTTGAGAGGATAGCTCATGAAGGATATAGGAGACTCCACACCTTCTTGGTTCTGTTGAACTATAATTGTTAAAAGTGTATGTTCGAAAGCATAATTGTACATTATGAAGCCTTTGGTGTAATCTAGACAAACTAGAATTGGGGCATGGGCAATAACTGTCTTGATGTCTCAAAATGCCAATTTGCCTTCTTCGGTCTAGTTGAAAGTCACCTTTCCTTTCATCATGTCCATAATGTGGCGAGTCTTCTCAGTGAACTCAAGAACGAACCTTCGTAGAAAGTTCACCTTTTTTAAGAAAGAGTGAACTGCAGTCTTACTTGTGGGTAGAATAAGATCTTGAATGGATTTCACTCTTTTTGAGTCAATCTTTATGCCTTCTTAGGATATAGTGTATCTGATAAATTTTCCTTCTGTAACCCCAAAGATAGACTTCTTGAGATTTAGAGAAATGCCATTTTATTGGCATCATTCCAGCACTTGTTGCAAATGATGTAGGTGATCAGAGTGATGCTTAGAAAAGACAGTTAGGTCATCAAGGTATACCACAATGAACTTACCCATTTCATCCTTAAAATCAAGGTCCATTGCTCTCTCAAAAGTGGCACCAACATTTATTAGACCAAATGGCATTCTTCGATACGCAAAGGTGACCCAAGGTGTGGTGAAGGCCATCTTATGTTAGTCTGCTTCACTGACTTCCACTTGATTGTACCCTAAGAAACTATCTAGCATTGATAACATCTCTGAACCAATCACCGTCTGAAGAACCTAGTCCATGATGGGTAGAAGGTAGTTATCCTTTAAGGATGACTGATTCAAATTTTTGAATTCCACACAGAGGCAAATTTTGCCATTCTTTTTTCTCATATGAACTATGTTTGTAATCCATGTCGAATGATGGATTGGGAAAATTATTCTAGTGTTTAGCATTTTCTATATTTTAGATAGAATAGTACCTGATATCTTTGGATTATACTACCAATATTTTTGCTTATAAAGCACCGAATCACTCTTGAGAGGAATTTCATGGTGAATTTTTTTAGGTCTAAGTGAGTTTAGATCATCATAGGAGTACACTATAACATCTATGTAATGGCAAAGTATGGCAGTAAATTTGAGCTTCTCCTCAGGCGTGCAACACTTCCCAATGTTCAACATCATAGGATTTTCCTTAGTACCCAAATTTATTTGACCGAACTCCTGGGTGGAGCTTGAATCCATTTGTTGCTATTTGATGAACCTGTCGTGCTTATCAAATAGTTTCTCAAGGGAAACCAGTCCTTTTAGAATTTTATTCCCTTTGAGTTGTAGGAATTCTTCCCCTGAGTTTGAACTTGTTTCTTGAGCTGATTTGTATTTTTGAGGCTCACTGCCTTCGAAGTGAAGCTATTTAAATCTATCTTTTTGTTCCAGAAAGGTGATGATTTGGTTGTCACCATTGAACACTTACAAATGATTGGCATTTTCAGGCACACTTGGTCAAAAGACCAATTTGATAGTGTGTTGATCTCCCTTAAAATCAAGGTGAGGAACCAAGAGAGTTGTAAAAATAGCTAATGCAACAGCTCAGTCATTGAATTCCTTGGGTATTGTAGAGATACTGAAAGCATCAAAGCTTTCAATTTGATCCCAAACTAGATTGTGGTAATGGTGCAATCTCTCACTTTTGGTTTGGTATAGGTTCCTCACCTGGAAAACCACTAGCTCAGCATCTCTTTTAGCATGGAGTTTGATGCCCCTGTCTTGAGCGTCCTTTAATCCAAGCAACAATGATTCATATTTAATAGTATTGTTGGTATTACTGAACTATAATTTATAAGAAAAAGGGAAAATATCTCCTTGAGGAGATATCAACATAATCTTCGCTCCTGAACTAGTAGAAGAATAGTTGGCATTAAGTTCTAGAATCCAGACATCATCATAAACTAATTTTTGCTTTGATTTTTCTTTAATTGGAGGGGAGGATTCCTATTGCACTTGCACTGCATCCTATCAACTCTTTTATTATTTTATTTGATTCAATTTTTAGACTTTCACATTCAAAAAAATTATTAGACGCCACATGAACCTCCTCCATGGATAAGAAGTAATTACCCATGCTTGAAGACTTAAATAAAATTTAAGCTTCAGGCGCTGATGTTTGGGTGACAACATATTTTGCCTCCTTCTCAGGGAGCATCCTCTACATGACACCTTTGATAGGGATCCTCACCTCAAATAGGTCCATACTTAATTTGCCACCAACTTCTTTGCAAAAATTTTCCCCAAGAAGGATACCGTATGAGGCTGGGACATCGGCCACCAGGACTGTCATCTTAATTCTATTATCTGGTAATGCTACAAATGCAAATTGGGCATCCTTCATTTGTCCTAGTAGTGGCACTTGTTTGTTCTCCATGGAGAAGCATCTCCCAAAGGTCTTGGTTAATGTGAGTCTAAGAGATTCTACCACTTTGGTGGGCATGAATTGTCAAATGTGCTTGAGTCAATTATGCAGTTGTTCAGCTGATGACCATTTATCAACAAGGAGACATAAAATGGTTCTGTCATCTTAGGGGAAATTGGAGGGGTAACCAAAAGGTTATTTTGGGAGGGTGTGCTCTTGGGGGAACCAAGTTTTTCTATTGGAATTTCTTATCCTACAGGGATGGTTTTATTCATCACACATTGAACTAACCTATCCAGCTGCTTAGGGTTGGACTATAAGAATTCAAATTCATATATTTGAATTTTGGTCCTATTGACATGGTCAACTATGTCAAATGTCTAAAATTAATTATTAATAGGGGAAGGTAGTTCATCTTTTTAGTTTTTAGGCAGGGTATGACTGATTTGTGAAATTGAAGTTGAAGGTGAAGGCATACTTGAGGTACTTACTTTTTTATTACTCACTGGGTCATTTGGCTGGAAAGGCAGAGAAGTTCCTCATTTAGCAATTGAAATTGTAGGCTGAGATCCTTCCCCTATTTTTCCCTTATCAGCTTGCTAGGCTGACTAGTTCTGGGATCGGGTGAATACAGCATATGATCCATCAAACGCTTCACCTTTACTTCTGAGTTCATCCTGGTAATTTAGGAAACCAATGTTGGAGTTGCTATTTGAATCATCTTGGTCTTCCACAATGAGATCAATGCCATCTTCCTATTTTAACTCAAATTGGAAAGAAATTTTTTATTTTATTTCAAGGTATCCAATTGCTAAGTTGGGTGGAGCTACCTCAATGGCAAGTTTCTCTTGTGGGGAAGGAAGATGATTTGGCTACCCTTGATTCTTGGCAGCATTGCCTTGGTATCACTAATTGGGGAATGTCCTCCTTGGTATATCTCAGTATGAAGGAGGAGAAAACATCCCTTTCACCATTTACTTTCTTAGAGCTAGTAACTCATTTGCCAGCTTTTGCACCATTGGATCAGTGGTGCTTGTAGATAGATATTAAGAGCATGAAGAAGATTTACCTCTATTAGGATCTCTCCTTATCTTCCCTGCCAAGATGAGATCATCTTCCACCTCAGTAGCCAAATTTTGAGCTACAGCAAGGTTTATGTGGCTAGTACATCTCAACAGAAAACTCACTTCATGTAGCTGAGAGTTGATGAAGAAGCATTTGAGATTCTCAGCTGTTGGTTGAGCAATTGTAGGAATTCTATTCCTTAGCTTGTTGAACTTGGTGATGAAATCCCTCATTGGTTCATGAGGCTCCTTCTTAATTTTTGTGAGCTGAGCCAATAGGGCATGTGCATCTTCTGTAGGGTTGAATCTAGCTTCAAACTTGGCTTTGAGGGTGTTCCAGTCAGTCACGGTCTGGGCCTGCAGATGATAAAACCAATCTGCAGTAGCACTTGTAAAGTTTCTATGAACAACCTAACTACTATATCTTCGTATTCCACACCTATCATGCCATAGGGTATGCTGAAGGCTATGATATGTTCATCAAGATGAACTCTATCATTGCCATAGAATTTGGAGAAATTCTTCTTGAAATTGTGAGGTAGCTCATGTAGAGGTGGAGTTAGATTAAGTGGACCAAAAGAGTTACCCTAGGGGGCTTGAGATGCCATTGTATGACTATGGAAAAGGGGGATAACAAATCTTGGTGGGGTATGTATAGGCAAAGCTCTGCTAGCAGAGGAAAAAGAAGCTCTACCTTTATTGGTGACCTGGTGTTGGTAGGAAGAAGACTCCTAGTTCATTGAAGGTGAGGTTGTGGAGGAAACAAATCAAAATTGCTCTGCTACACCAACTCAAAAATGGGTTCAACAACACCTTGAGATTTTTGGCTTCTTGTATAGCATGGAGCTACCATATTATAAAGTAAAAATAGAAAAGAACTAGCACTACTTCAGCTTGGAGCTTAAGGCTCCAAATTGTTCGTTCTTCTCCAGTTGGCATGGAGCTGTCAGAGAATTGACTTTTGAAATGAAATGCTCAATCTCTAGCATCTCTAGTTTCACAGCTCAGAGTATATAATGGAAATGGATAAGGCTATAATGATAATAGATAAGACACAGGTGATGTTTTAATTTGAAGCTTGAGGCTTCAAATTGTGCAAAATTATTTTGTACCCAACAGGAGTCACCAAAAATTATTGGGTGAATATTTTGTCACCAGCTAACTGATAGGCAAAATAGGTGTTTCAACCATAGCATAAGGAGATTTATTGGCCAAAATGTGTAGGTTTACCACATCAGGATGGGACAATCTCTCCTCTCATCAAGGGGAGGTTCTCTATAACTATAAGGTGCTATATACTATATATATAAGCTGAAAATAACACTCAGGGGTAGGACAACACCATCCATCTCTCTTTTTTTAGAGATGATGTTCACAAATAAAGGAGAAATCCTAGGTCATTATTGGAGGTACTTATATTTTTTTAGAAGTAATACTCAGTCAACAGCCAGATTCCTTCCTGGGTAGTAAAAGTAACTGGATGCAATAACACAGCAAGATGAAGTGTAGCACAAAGTCTCCACCTCAATTACCAAAGAGTGAAATATACGAAGGACAATGGGGGCACAAATTCATCCCAAGATCCTTTACATATAAATAGAAAACACACACTAAAGGCAATTTTAGCAGCACAAAGTCTCCCATAGTTGGCTTTAGGAAACCTTCCTAATTACTTCCACTAGTTCTACATGTTAAATTAAATGGACAAGAATGCTTCTAGGAAACAGACATAAAAACAATTTCCTAAATAACATAAGCTATTCCAGTACAAAGTCTAAAAGGTCACTTGTTTTTTCATTCAAATAAAGAAATATGATTAACAATTTGAGCTCAAAGTCTGAGGAAATGCCTTTCAATTTAGGCAGAGCTTTGCTTCTATAACAGAGAGATCTCCTTTCTCTAAAATGAGAGATTACAATATATAGTAGCCAAGAAAGACTTGGCACTTTGTTTCATGAAATGGTCCATGTTGTATTAAATGTCTTCAATATCTATGGGAGGGCCATGCTGGAATAGGTCATCGGCCTTGACTTTGGTGCATATAATCATCTTGAATGTCTTCTCCTAAGCATGGGTCATTTGGTCTATTTCTAGATATGTACATAGCTGTCCACTCACTTTTAATCAAAGGGAAAAAAATAGGTCGTGCCTTTAAATTTTTACGGGCTCAGATGTCTACTTGGTGGACTGTTCAACCTATTGGAATAACTCCCCTATAGATATTTCAATATCTCTTATAGCTTTCCCTCTTTCCTATTGCAATTTCAGCTCTCAGGCCATCTTCTTGCCTTTAGTAGGATCTTTCAGCTCTTTCTTCAGCTATTCACTGAGTTTTGTCTTCAGGTTTTGTGCCATATTTAAAAATAAATAGGTATTTCATTACCTTGAATTTGACATCCACGGGGACATCATTGGTCACTTGGTCATCTGAACTACTTTGAACCTTGAATTTTTGAACCTTTGAGGTGCATCAGTGCAATGGTTCAATGGTTTGGGTGGTCTTATCAGCTCATTGGTTCAATCACTTCTTTGGCTCAATCACTTCTTTGGTTCAATCGCTTCCTTGGTTCAATCACTTCTTTGGTTCAATCACTTCCTTGGTTCAATCACTTCCTTAGTTCAATTGCTTTCTTTCTTCTTCGGCTGAACCATCTCTTCAAACTTGTCTCTAGAATCTTCCACTTCCTTCCTTCACTTAAAGCTTCCTTGAACCTTTGAACTTTGAAATTGTCGAAGCACTTAACTCTTTAAGTCTGTTGATGTCATTGAACCTTTAAACCCGTTGAACTTTGGAATTTTGGAAGCGGGGTTCAATGGTTGAATCTTTTTGTTTAAAGCCTGTACATGGACTTTTTGGTTGAACCTCGATGTTGAACCAGCGTTGAAATTACTTAAGTGTTTGGAACTTGTTCCTTTGTGAGAGCTCGCCTGTTGAATTTGTTGAACATGTTGAACCTGTGAGTCCCTTGACTAAAAATGCTTGAATAATTGAAGAACTTGAGCACTCAGAGCATTTTTTGAGAGGGGAAGAGAGAATTTTGGCCTGCAAGACTAAAATAGTTGATATGTTGACCCCAAAAACAAGTGACAGATTTTGGGAACAATAGATAGATGGGTCTTTGATGAGGACTGACACCATGTTCTCACTAACCTATTTTTCCCACAAGCACTATGAAAATGAAGAAATAGGGTTTTGTTTTTTGACAAGGAGTGATAGGACATGACCTATATTTGAATACACTAGAGTGAAGATGACATAAAACCCATAAACATCCATATGGTCACATCTAATTTTAATAAGTATTATGTATTGGATAGTTATATCCAATGTAGATAAGTATTGACATAACCGTCATAGGTTGATGCAAATGTTTGTAGCTATATAGGTATAATTTCTAAAATTAGGTGACTGATCTAGAATTCAAATCCAATCTATTTCTTTTTGTTCTAGATCTAGATCTATATTAGCATCAGATATATCTAAGTATCTTTTTTTCATTATCATTGTAATATCTAACATATTTATACTTCTTATTTTTATCATATCTCAACATAATAAATTTAGTATATGTTTATATGAATATTTTAATTAATCAACATTCTATAGAGATATTTTATCACCATTGTGCCATAAGATATCTCTATCCCCTTTAACCCGAAATTCCCTAATCTATATTTTAGGGTTAAACAAAAGTAGGGAATTATAGAAAAATTACAAGTTTGACGAAATATGTTCATATCCATTCAACATGATCTTTCTCTAAGTGTCTTTCCTATCTCATTTTGAGCCACACAAGTTTGATAAATATAAGAGAAAGGGTGATCCTAGAGAGTATATATAAGAGCTCTTTGTAGGCTATCAAGACCTAGCATATAGTAGTGTGTATCTACTTTGCTTGTTTACATGCAGTTTGGGTGGATAAGATTTAGAGTGGTCTCTACAATTACCAAAAAGATCCATCATCAATGTTGATGATTTACCTAAAAATATATAAAACACTTCTACAAAATTGATAATTATTTAATCATAGTTGACTTGTGTAGTGCTAAACAACATGGTAGGGAAAGCTTTTTTGCTTACCTATACTGATGAAGAAGCTTGGTTAGTTACTTTCCACAAAATCTTCTTGATAAGTAGCTAATAAATATTATCACTTCTAAATTAAAATCATAGGTGGCTCATAACTTGAGACTCCATTGTGCTGACACATTCAATAAGATTATAGATAAAATAGTGCATATAGACAAAGGCCTATTTATAAGCAATATTTCATTGAGCATCAGGCACAAGTTGATATTCTATCACAAGCATAAGAAAGTAGGTCTAAGGATCCCAAAGGCCTTTATAAAAAATAATGTCATAGGTAATGGAGTAATAGACTATAGACATGTGGAGATGGTGCAACCATCTCCTATCCAAAATACTCCATCTTATCCAACTATTACATTTCAAATACCACCTCATTAAAGGAATCAATATCATCATAGATTCCTCAGTGACCTTAATGAGCCTATTGAAGCCTTATTTCAAAAGTTAGTTATAGGTAACATGATCATCTAGCCAAATCCAAAACCTTTTTGAAAATACTAACCAAAGCCTCAATGGTATAGAGATAATGATTACTATGATTTCCATCATGTCAAAGGATATGGAATTTTTAAGTGCATACAATTAAGGTACCTCGTTTAGGATTTGATAGAATGTGGTGGCATTGAGTTAGATAACATAACTTATACATCCAATCAAAATATGGGTATCTATAAAGAACCATACTTGAATCATAATCACAATAATCAACACTAATCTGGTAATCAAAATCAAAATCAAGGGTAGAATCAAAATAAGGGAAATCATAATCAAAGTAAAGATTCCCAAGCTGATCAAATTAGCTATCAGGATGTCCCATATAAATACAACAATGTTTTAGGTCTCATTACTAATAATCATGTACCTACCATCAAAATAAATCCCTATCAACCTTCTAACGCACCTCAAATTATTTCCCCTTCTATTTTAGGACCTTTGCCTTCATACCTAGTGGCCCTTTTATGGCATGCAATATCATTGTTGTACCTCATCACCCTTGTTTTTCTATTCCTAGTCCAACATCATCTTCTTATAATTCAGGTTACCCTTCACCATATCAAAATTTCATTGTCATAACTCAATGTCTAAAGGTTATGATTCAAGGTTATTTACCTTATTCCAATAGTAATCTTGTGTAAGTGTATTTGCCTTTGATAACCGAACCATGTCCTCCTTGAGTTAAGAAGTAGTATGGTCTTGGTGAACAATTAAAAAAGACTCATGTGCAAATTTATATCTTATATCTCTTGTGTACATCATAATTTCACAAGATTATATTGTATGGCCTTTTTGAATAATTCAAGGTACCAAATGACATTGAACTAGATACCTTTCAATAACTTGTGGGGAATTTATCCCCAAGTAAACAACTTATGTTTGATCAAAGCGACATGTCCTCCCTTATACCCCTCTATAATAATCCCCTTTGCATTGAAGCCATCATTTTCCACCACAAAATTAAGTGGGTTCTTATAGATAATGGTTTGGGCCTAATATAGCCTCACTGAAACTAATAAAAAACTTGGGGTATATTTTAGTAGATTTGCATCCAAATGCCATTACTATTAAGACATATGATAATCTAGAGAGACTCATGGGGTATTATTTTTTTACTAATCATTTTTGGGCCTATCACCCATGATACTCTCTAGCATGTCATAAACATTGATCTACTTAAAAATATGATTCGTAGATGCCCTTGGATCCACAAAGTATGAGTATTTACTTCCACGCTTCACCAATGCCTAAAACTCCTCCATTGTGGAATGGAGGTCACTATTCCTACTGACTTACATCCATACCAATATTAAAAACATTTTAAAGTTGAAGGATTTCAATACATTACTATCCTATCACCGAGAATGCACCTAAAAAATATAAGGCCAAATCTTCTGAGTCTCCTCAGTCAAATTACATTGACCCAAATGACTTTGTATCTACTTTCTCTTCTCCAACTCCCCAGCTTCCCTCCCACTTCATTACTGAAGATAAGGGTATTGGTACCTACAACATAAAGGATGCCTTCCACATTTCTAAATTTAAAAAATATCCCAAGTCTAAAGGTGTACATAGTATTACTAAATCTCATGATAAGCCTAACATGGTAGAGTGTACAAATATCGGGTCTTGTCATAAGGGCCCTCTTTGTTTTTCAAAAATATTTTCCCAGATCAAGACTAACCTAGTAGTTCTAAGGATTCCTAGTTGTACATTGATGACTTTACCTATTGTTATCAAAATGCCAAGTATCCCATTCCTAACATAATCATAGAGAATCAAGATTTAAAATGGAAAGTCTTTGGGCCAAAAAAATAATGCATTCTCAAGCTAGTATTTCCAATTAAACATAAATTTATTTGAGGTATTGGATACAAACCAACTCGAGGTGACTCCTCAAATCTAAATAGTGATACTAATTTAACATCTAACAAAGATTATCTTAGAAGTGAAACAAAGTCATATTCTAGTATCTATGATGAGCTCACTAACACAAACCTATTTGATACCAATGTTTTTCTCACTATCACATCCTCTTCTAATTTCTTCCTTTCCCTTAACTACCCTAAATTAACTAATTATGACTAGTAAGATCATTTTATACAATTAGATGATTTCCAAAATGAATAAGCATTATTATAATTCTTAGGTATTTAAGATGGTCTATTGATATAATATCACAAACAAGGCTTCAAGATAATGTTAGACCCTACCACCTACTTTGGAATGTAGGTAAACTTTCTTGGTAAAAATTCAAAAAAAAATCAAACATTAAGGTCTTATGGTGAAAACCTCTCTACAGTGTTTCTAGACTAGGGGAAAAATAAAGAAAAAGATGAGTCCCTTGGTGAAAAATTGTTTTAGGAACCAATGGATGGGGAAGTTCATCTTACTCCTCAGGAATATTAGAATCCTACATGTTCACATCTTACCTTTGGATCAGATATAGATGCATAAGAAAACTGAGTGTTTTCTCATATGGTTAAAGATTTCCTAGAAATATTCATTGAATGGCTATTACCTGAACTAGGTGACTCTTATTCTTATTACATGGGTGGACATGATGGTCCAAAATCAAATAAATAAGATTAATTTCCCTCTATGATAACCTTTTATAACATGGTTCTACATTATTCATAGAAGACACCATTGAGGTGAATATTGACATAGTGGATGATCCCAAAATGGTTAAGTTTGGTGTATCCCTCACTATAGAGTAGCATGAATTCAACATTGTCTTTTTTTGAGAGTTCATTGACATATTTATATGGTCTTTTATAGATATAACTGGGTTGGGTCCATCTCTGGTCATACACCATCTTTTTGTGCACCTAGATGCCAAGCCCATTAAATAGAAATTGCATAAAATACATCTGTGGACTTTTATATTGCTTAAGAAAGAATTGGAGAAGTTATTGGGAGACAAATTTATTCAACCAATTGATTACTCATTATTGATATCCAATATTTTTAAGTTTGTAAGAATTTAGAAGGCATTCATCTATGTAAAAAATTTAGGGACATCAACAACTCATGTTCAAAAGATGATTTTCCTTTACCAAACATGGACATGATTTTTGATTGAAAAGTATGTTATGAAATTCTATCCCTCATAGATGGTTTTTTAAGATACAACTAGATTAAAATTAAACCAGATGATCAACACAAAATAGTTCACCACTTTGTGGGATACATTTTGTTATCAAGTCATGTTATTTGGTTGTAAAAATGTGGATGCCACATACTAACATGCCATGATGGTCATCTTCCATGACATGATGCATGCCATTTTTGAAGACTATTTTGATGACATTCTAGGAAATTCAAGAACATAGGCCATGCATCTATAAGTTATATAGAGAATCTTTGAGAGACTTTGTGAATACAAGGTCTACCCCAACCCAAATAAATGTGTCTATGGATTCAAATCATTAAAATTTATAGGCTTATTTATTTGACACTATGGAATTGAAGTTCATCCAACCAATGTGAATTCCATCATAGAGATGCATCCCCATTTTAATTTTAAATATCTCTACAGTTTGAAGTAAAAAATCTATTCTATTTGATACTTTATTTCATAACTTGTTGATCATTGTCATCCTCACTCATCTCTTGAAGAAGAGTACCACTTTTAATGGAATTTTAATTGTCAAGAGGTATTTGATAAATTAAAAACCTATTTGTAAAACCCACTAGTGTTTGTCCTTCCAACATTAGGATATCCCTTATTACTTTATATCTCAACAACTAAATATGCCTTGGAGGCACTTCTGGCCTAACATGGTGACTAGGGAAAATAATGTTCAATTAATTATTTGAGCAAGGCATTGGTCACCTATGAACATAATTATGCACCTATTAAAAAGGTGTGTTTAAAATTGGTATTGACATAATATAATTTGAACTACTATATGTTGAATAATAAAACCACTACCATTGAAAAGATTTATCCCCTCAAGTATTTTCTTTCTAAATTAGTATTGACATGTCAAATGGCCAAATGGATTACACTCCTTAGTGAATTTGACATTGAATATACTAATAATATGGACATAAAAGGGAAAGTACTTGCAGATCCACTTATTGAAGCACCCTTTTTAGATGTTCATCCTTTAACCATGCATTTCCAAAATTAATCTATCTTTACTCTTGAATGATCATATCAATTGAAGCTATACTTTGATGGTTCCTTCATAACTCAAGGTTCAGAAGCTAATATTTTATTTTTTTACGCCATAGGGGGATATCATTCCTAAGGAATTCCAAACTTATTTCCCATGCATCAATAATATTATTAATATGAGGCACTTATTACTAAAATTCACCTCACAATATAGTAGAACATTAAACAATTCATTGTCTATAGAGACTCGTAATTGATCATCAATCAAGGTAAAAACTAGTACCAAATAAAGAACAAGAAACTCGCACCCTACAAAGGCATGGTTGATAATCTCAGACAACATTTTGAATGTATCCAGTTTGAGCAGATATATACGGATAAAAATAGATCAATTGATGTCATGAAAACCATTGGGTCATTAGTAGAGATATATTCCAATGTTTTTGAATATTAGTTTCTTATTAAAAACCTTCTTAGGCTGACTTTTAGTCATCTAGACACTAAAATGGTATGTGATATTTCTAGTCCCAATTCCGTTTGGTATCAAGATGTGTGTGTGTGTGTGTGTGTGTGTGTGTGTGTGTGTGTGTGTGTGTGTGTGTGTGTGTGTGTGTCCAATACTACATTCTTCCTATTGACCTATCATGTAACCAATTTAAGTCATTTATTCATAATGCATCTTGATACACTTTACTCGATGGTATGATCTATCATTGAGGCTATGATGGGATGTTGATTCGATGTTTAGAATTGGGTGCATATGAATTAATACTTAAATATGTACACAAAGGGATTTGTGGGACACATATAAGTGGAATGGTCCTTGCTAAGAAATTCCATAGGATAGCCTACTATTGGCCCACAATGGAAACAAAGGCTTGTGATCATATCAAAAAAATTCTTGCTTGCCAAAATCATGGTGATTTAATTCATGCTCCTTCATGAGTGATTTAGCCTATTACTTTTCCTTGGCCATTTTATACATGGGGACTTGATCTCATTGGTAAGATAATCCCCACTCCTTATGATGGCCACAAGTATATCCTAAATTCTATTGAGTGTTTCACTATGTGGGTTGAGGCAATCCCTCTCACTTATGTGATCGACAATTAGATATCCAAATTCATCATGAACCATCTCATTTGTCAAATTGAATTCCATATTCCATAATATCTAATAATATAAAGTATCAATAAAATTACATGAAAACCCTCTATACAAAGTTTCATATAAAGCATAGATGGTCAACACCCTATTACCCTAAAATTAATGACCAAACTGAGGCATATAATAAAAACATTGTCAAAATCCTTAAGAGTATTGTCAACAAATCTATTTGAGATTGACATTTATAATTATTCCTTACCTTATGGGCCTAACATAATAATGTCTACACACCTACAAGTGCAACACCCTACTCCTTAGCTTTTGGCTCTGAATCCATTCTTCCAATTGTGATCGAGTTTCCTTCCCTGTGTATTTTGTTGAAGGGTATCATTGATGATGAAGACTCTAGAGTATCCAAGTTACGAGAGATGGAACTCTTGGATGACAAATGACTAGACACATTGAGTCATCTCAATAATTTTAAAAAAAAAAAAAAAAAGAAACCAATACAAAATGTGAGAAGAAAGGTAAGTTTGATCCAAATTGGCTAGGTACTTTCATTATCACTATAGATTATGCTTATGGGGCATATGGTTTAGATACACCAAAAGGTTATGAACTATATGATCCTATGAAAATTATGAATCTCAAGAATTTTATGCTTGACTTGATTGAACTTGTCTATGGGAGCCCTTGCTTGGGGGAATTTCCTTCACATCCTTTCCTATTTCCCTTCCTTTCATTTTCCCTTCTTAATTCAATACCCATATTTCTCCCATCTCCTATTACCATATTGTTATTTATTGTGACCTAAAATTACTACAAGTTAACTCAAAGGATAGTTCAATAGGTAGTTTAGATTTGGTCATCATTAGCACATCCTTGTAGGCATAATTTTAGAATATCAAAATGTTTTTGACATAGTTTCCCTGCTTGGTAGTCCTTGACACAACTTATTTTCTATTTTTGATGTTTATTTTCCCCATTCCATATCACTTCCATTGAATCCTCATTTATACTAAAGGATAGTTATTTTGCACCCTAGTTTTGTTTTGGAATAGTAATCCTTTCCTTTTTCATGCTCTTGTCACTTTGTGAGCTTGCCTTGTAGTTGGTTTAGATGTTGTGTGAGCCCCTACCCAATGTTAATTTTCCTTTGATAAATGATTCCTTTTACATTATTGTATATACTCCTATACATTCTACTTGTATAATACTCATGTATTTAACTTATTTTAAAAACACAAAAACATCCAAAAACTACTCAAAACCTAAAAAGTCAAAAATCTATAAAATCCCAAAAAGAGATATAAAGCCAAAAAACCTTTTCAAACTATATCATCTTGTTAGACAATGGATTTACCTATTACTTATCTTTTTATTGGTGTTATTTGATTATTATGTGGATAAGTCACCCATTTAAATTTAACATCTCATAGGTGGAAAACCTCTTATCAAAATCATGACTTCTCCATTTCATTCAAACAAATTTGATCATTCAAACAAAATTTTGATTATCCCATTCCCTTATGTATTTGTCTATGTCTTCAGTGGGTAACTTTCATTATAAAATTACACTTTAATCAATAGTCTTATACAATCATTACACTCTTAGTTTTAATTAGAACTACATCTACATTAGGTACACATAGACTATGTAGGCAGTGCTTGGCTGCATGGGGTAGTACGAGTCAACTCAGATGATATCATTCCCATTTTAATTCCCCATATTTATATTTATGCTCTCACCATTTTATGACCTAATTAATTTGTGTTTCTTATAGTTTTGTGAACCAATCTTCTGCTCTCATCCTTTTATGAGACATTCATATTTCTTAATCCACTAACAGTTTCATGTTGGTCATTGTTGAAATTATTTTTATTCACTCCCATTTCTAGTAAAACTACATCGTCCTGAGGTCCACATGGACTATATAGGTAGTGTTTGGTCACATGAGGTTTTTGGGGTCATCTTGACCACTTATGTCTTCTTTTTCCATTCCCCTCTATAGGCAACCCACAAGAATAGTGTCTTATTATCAAATTTACACAATGTTGATTTACTTGTTTGTTATTTATTTTTAATTGTGTTTTTATGTGGTATTAGTTTGTTTAATTGCTTGTTATTTTATTTTTATTACATTGTTTATTTTTGTTCATATAACATGTTTTACACTTTGATATTTATTATTAATATATTCATCTCAAGTTGTTAATATTTGTATTTGAACTAATTTTGACATGTATTTGTTTATTACATTATGCTTTATCGTAATATAATAGGCCTAAAACTATGTTGTATATATAACATTATTTGATCATATGCCACTTAGTCAACTATTAGCCCTTAACCTCTTAGGTCAACCATGGAATATGTATTAAGACATATTTTTTACATGAATCAAATGATATTTGAGTCCATTTAGGTCTATCATAACTTCATTGGGCCTCGTTTCTCTTTTAGGTCTCATGGAGACCTAATTCTATTAGGTCTAATCTTAGAATATGTTACACTTTGCCTTCCTTGGAACACTTTCAAACTTCACACATGGAAGGAAAATATCATATTATAATCAAATAGACCCAACTAATCTCATCTAGGCTCCATAACACTTTTCATATCCAACCATTGTATACACATAATATTTTCACACTTTTATTGATTACTGACACTTCATATCTTGTAGGAACCTACTGAGTCTCAATATCTTTGAGTGCATACCTTAAGGGGTGCACCAATAAAGGGGTGGATAGGATTTTGGTGCTTTGTGAGATTGTTGTTCCTTTTACCACTTTCTATCTACACTCTTACTTCCTAAACCCTTAAACCCTAAGCTTATTTCTCTCTTTCCTATCTATTCCCACCATTTATCATGCTTTATCCCTCATTTATTACCTTGTTTCCCTTTTGACCTATTTAGTAGGCTAGGTCAACCCGGTTGACCTAGCTTATTTTAGGGATACTTTACCTTTCCTTGTTGCTTTGCATCCTAGCTAACATAGCACAAACTTCAGGCATTATCCTGATAATGTGCTAGGTCGACCTGGTCGACCTAGCATAGTTGACATCTTCAAAAGTCTTTAGGGTGAGATACTACAATATATACAAGGTCATTCCATACCATTTCATAAGAGAATTGAATTAAGTGAAGAAGTGTGAACGAACATCTACTTATTAACCATTGTACTTGAGAAATAAAGCTTTAGGGTTCAATATTTTTCTTTGGAGCTCTGATCTTATCTTATGGAGAAGTATTTTGGATGCTTAGAAAGGTCATGTAGCCTAGATCTAATTTATCTTAGTTGTGTTAGGTTGTGGAGCTAAAAGCTTCACTAATGCAAACATGGAGGAGGTTGCTGAGAGGTTGCTGAGTTGCAGAGCAACCGATGTCGATCTGATCAACTGACATTGGTCATATACAGTGAGCAGAGAAATTGAGATCGATCAGGTATCAGTCAATGTCGGTCATCTCCAGCCAGACAGGGACCGACGTCGGTCGCCTGTGTGGTTCCAGAATTGCTTGTTGATGAATAGTTAGTTTGATAAACCGGTTGTTTACATGTAAAAAGATAATTTTAGTCTTGGAGCTGCGGATCTAATTATTGTAATTGGATGTCTAATTATTGTTTTCATGGGATCTATATAATAGACTCATGGGTTGTATTGTAAAGTGTGAGGGATCAAAGCAGGGATTCCCAGGGTGCTAGATAGAGAGAGCAAGGTTAGCTCCTTCAGAGGGAAGAGAGCATGGTTAGCTCCTCATAGTGCCACAGTGCCAAGTGTGTATGATTAGGTAGATTTGTGGGAGAGCAAGGTTTGGTAGAAGATCCACAGGGGTGCTGGTTTTGAGGACAAGTGTTCTTCATGGTATGTAAGATCAGGTTGGTCTGCAGGTGTGCAAGATCAGGAAGGAGATCTACATGTGGTAAGTAAGGTCGGTTGATCTGCAAGTGTGTGTGTGTGTGCAAGGTCAAAGGAGATATGTGGGGTAGCAAGATCAAAGGTGACAGCAACACATCAAGGAGCAAGATCAGGGGAGATCTACTTAGATTACATTGCGTACTTGGAGTATGTGTGTATACTCAATTGGTACTAGTAGTAGTGATACTGACTGGTTAGAGGTGAACAAAAACTCTATGTTTGAGTTGTTTGTTGTGACCGTAATTGAGAGAGTGAGCTCTTGAAGAGATTTATTGTTTATGCCCTAGAGGTGTGGGAGCCATAGAGGAGTGTAAGGAAGAATATTGTGGCATCTTATTTGTTGTATTTCCTTCTGGAAGAGTATTAATACAATTGGGTATTGTCTCTCATATTTTATGTTATTTTTGAATTATAGTTACTTTCTAGTTAAATTTCACATTTAGTTGCTTGGTAATCAATTGTGCTCCCGGGTCTTGACAAGTGGTATCAGAGCTAAGGTTGCAGGGAGCAGGTTTGTGTTTGATTACAGGTCACTCTCAGGGGTTTCTGATTGAGTGGGAGTATAGCAATGGCAGAAGAAAGTACACTAAGAATGGAGGAATTCAAAGGCATGAATGGTCAGTTACGGTGTTCTGGAAAGAAAGAGCAGGTAAAGAAAGATTTCTGGTTGGTAGAAGATCAGCATGAAGGAGCATGTGTTGCAAGTATTATTGCACTGGTTGTTCTAATATGTTCCTTGGATAAAGTATAATCTTGGTTTATATATTCTTTTGCCTCTTTCCATGCAGCCCCAAATAGAGTATTTTTCCATGTTAAGGTCCATGGAGACTTTGGAAAGATTTATTTAGGGGTTGGTGAGCCTTGTCAAAGTATTGGCAAAGGGGAAGTGTGGCTGAAATTGTAGACGGGCAACACATGGGTGTTGAATGAGGTCATGCAGGTCCTAGTCCTAGAAATGTGGCTAATTTATACAAGAAAGTTGGGTGATGAGAGATGCACAGTAACTCTCACAGCGGACTCTTGGAATGTTTCCAAGGGTGCACTTGAATTAGCATGTGGTAAGAAAGTAGGTACTCTTTATCTATTTACTTGTATTACTGATTCCACTTCTATTGTAAAGATGTGTCTTTGTAGGCTTGGTCACATGAGTGAGAAGGGAATGGATGTTCTTAAATCAAATGGTAAGAGTTCAGCTTCGGAGAGCATAGACCGAGATTTCTATGAGCAGTGGGATGCTACAAGAAAGGATTGGATTTATTGCAAGAAAAGGAAGTCTGATGTATTTAATAAACTTAAGAACTGGAAAGCCTTGGTGTTCATGGAGGAGATGATGGATAGAGATTAGTCACAGGGGCTGGATACTTCTGAGCAGGACAGCTTGGATAGGGTTTTGATTCAAAGTAAGATCGCAGGTAAAAAGTCATCACTCACAGGAAAACATAGGTACTGACATCAGTCAGGGAGAACCGACATCGAATAGGCAGGCACCGACATTAGCCATGTGCAGATAGGTAAATTCAGTGGTGTCAAGCAGGTAGCGATCGATGTCGATTAGGGAACTGGTGTCGGCAGTCAGGTTAGTCACATGGAACCAACGTCGGTCTGATGCAGAGTGGGTGGTGACCAACATTGGTCACTGGAACAAATTTTGGGCTGACAACAAGCTGTCAAGGAGTCTCAAATGCCCATGTGGAGGACTAAAAGTGTAAGTAAGCCTCAAATTCATTATTCCCCTTCTTTACACTACTTGTTGCTCACTGATGGTCAAGAACTAGGAAGTTTTAAAGAAGCAGAGTAGGTAGGATCTAGGAAATAGTGGGAGCGTGGCATGAATTCTTTAGAAGAGAACCAAATGGTAGATTTGGTAGAGTTGCTAGCTGGGTTAAATAAGAGAGAGAATGGACACATGAGATGGAAGGCCATGTCATATGGTCTTGAACAAGCTATAGAATAGTGGTACAGGTTTGACAGGTGAATGACAAAGCATGGCTTTAGTCAATGTCATTGTAGCCATTGTGTTTACTTTACTAGGTTGGATGATGATTGAAACATTATCCTATTACTGTATGTAGTGTGTATGCTTTTTGCAGGGTCACACATGTAGGGTTTTGCTGAGCTAAAGGTAAAGTTAGTTCATTGGTATGTCATGAAGAATTTGGGAGCAACAAAACTCTTTAGCATGAGTATTCCTAGAGACAGGGAAGATCACAGGTTGATGTTATCTCAGGTTGATAGTGTGAAGGTAGTGCAGGATGTAGAACTGGCAAGCACACCTATGGATGGATAGTTCACAAAATAGGGTCCCCAATCACAAGATGAGGTTGAGTACATGTGTACTCCCTGATATTTCCCCAGTAGTGGGAGTTGTCAGCAGGTTTGTGGCCAATTCAGGGAGGAAGCATTGAAAAGTGGTTTAGTAGATTCTCAGGTATCTGAGAGGGACCAGTAGCAGGTTAACATGCTATGCAGGGTTAGGCACTTCGGATATGACAGGTTACTTGGATGACAGGAGTTGCACCACAGGATGTGTGGTAGTTGGTCTTCAAGATTGAGCTTGAAGAGGAATACAAGCCAGGAAACAAATTAGATGGTGTATAGGTACAATTACAGTGCAGCTATTTATCTCCAAGTGGGAGATTGTTAGGTTGTGGAGCTAAAAGCTTCACTGATGCAAACATGGAGGAGGTTGTTGAGAGGTTGTTGAGTTGCAGAGCAATTGACGTGGGTCTGATCAGCTGACATTGGTCATATACAGTGAGCAGAGCAACCAACATCATTCGGGTATCGATCGACGTTGGTCATCTCCAGCCAGACAGTGACTGACGTCGGTCGCCTGTGCGGCTCCATAACTGCTTGTTGACGAACAGTTAGTTTGATGAACCAGTTGTTTTCATGTAAAAGGCTAATTTTAGTCTTGGAGCTGCAGATCTAATTATTGTAATTGGATGTCTAATTATTGTTTGCATGGGATCTATATAATAGACTCATGGGCTATATTGTAAAGTGTGAGGGATGAAAGTAGGAATTCCCAGGGTGCTAGATAGAGAGAGAAAGGTTAGCTCCTTCAGAGGGAAGAGAGCATGGTTAGCTCCTCATAGTGCCACAGTACCAAGTGTGTATGATCAATTAGATTGTGGGAGAGCAAGGTCTGGTAGAAGATCCACAGGGGTGCTGGTTTAGAGGACAAGTGTTCTTCATGGTATGTAAGATCAGGTTGGTCTGCAAGTGTGCAAGATCAATAACGAGATCTACATGTGGTAATTAAGGTCAGTTGATCTACAAGTGTGTGTGTGTGCAAGGTCAAAGGAGATCTATGGGGTAGCAAGATCAAAGGTGACAACAACACATCAAGGAGCAAGATCAGGGGAGATCTACTTGGAGTATGTGTGTATACTCAATTGGTACTGGAAGTAGTGATACTGATTGGTTGGAGGTGAACAACAGCGCTGTGTTTGAGTTGTTTGTTGTGACCGTAATTGAGAGAGTGAGCTCTTGAGGAGATTTACTGTTTATTCCCTAGAGGTGTGGGAGCCCTAGAGGAGTGTAAGGAAGAATACTGTGGCATCTTCTTTGTTGTATTTCCTTCTGGAAGAGTATTAATACAATTGGGTATTATCTCTCATATTCTATGTTATTTCTGAATTCTAGTTACTATTTACTTCTAGTTAAATTCTACGTTTATTTGCTTGGTAATCAATTGTGCTCTCGGGTCCTGACAAGTTGTACTTAAAAGCCACAACAATCTCTTACAAAGCACCATTGACCAAGGGAGAGGTTTAGACATGGTAGGTTCATCTTTAAAGGTAAGTATTCCTAACTTTATTTCTCCTTTTAAAGAGTAAATAGATAATTCAATATGTATTCTTCTCTCCCGTGTATTAGGATTCCATATACATTAATGTGAGTATATGTCTCCTATACATGTTTAGTTTAGTTATTATTTACATGTTTTTTTAACCCCTCACATTGTGCCACAAATTTTGGTGAGCACTAGATTAGTTTACTGTTCTTGTTATTAGATTAGTTTACTTTCTTGTTTATTATCATAAGTGAATATAAAAACCATAGGACTCTTTTAGGGTTGTTGTGTGATTGTGTTAGACTGTAGGCTTTAGAACCCTACCTAGTATGATGTGTTGTGACAAATGATACAAGTGATCCCCTAATCAGGTCTATTAGATCCTCATATTGGTCATACTCCCACTTAACAAGTGTGTGACACAATCATAAGTGTAGGTGTGATCTATCTTATTTGATCCATGATTGATTTGTGTACACTGTACAATTTTGATTGCATACATGCTAGTGAACCTAACGTGAATTAAACCTTTATAGGGTTTATTTCACTTATTTTATTCATTTTTTCATATTTTATATCATGTGTTTTGACTTTTTGGCTTTATTTTGTTAACCTAACTATTTTTATCTATGTGTAAGAATAAGCAATTAGATCGGCTAGCTTGACCCATCATAGATTTCTAGCACTTTGTAGACTTTTTGTTTAGCCTACTAGGTCGACCAAGTTGACCTAGCACATTTCCATCCACTTTACAATAGGTTCTTGTTCAAGATTCATAGTGCAGGTTCCAGATTCTAGAATTCCAAATTTTTAGTCTAGTCAACTAGGTTGACTAGCTAGACTTAGCACATTTCTAGACATCTAGTATAGTCTACTAGGTTGACCAAGTTGACTTAGCACACTTTTATAACTTTTATAGGAGGTTCCTATCTCACTTGGTCAACCATCTTGACCCAATTTTGTGATTGGGCCAACTCTCTCCAAGGTTACATCTTAGTTAACTATTCTATTTTCATCTCTACAACACCAAGGTTAGTTTTTATTTCTACTATACTTTGTACTTTTATTTCAAAATTGTAATCTATGTATGTGTACCAATTGGATTGGCCAACATCAATTCAATTAATTGTGTATTTCATTTTAATATCTACTTTTCTAGACTCGCTACAAGCAAATCTCATTTCATTTTTATCATTCTAGAAATCCTTTCTCTTTATGTCTGTTGTGCTACATCGACCAGCTCAACTCTGCACTATCTCAGGCTCTATTTTTCACCACTTTTAATTGCACTAAGTTGACCTGGTCAACCTAGCAGTTTCTACAACTCCTATGCACTACATTAAGTCGATCAAGCTAACCTAGCATAGTGTTTAGGCCTTTTTACCCTTTTTGTTAGCTTTCACTCTCTATACTGGTTTTTTTTTATGGACCCTATCTAGCTTTATTATCCCTATTTTGCATTAGGTTGACCAAGTCAACCTAGCTTTATTTCTATCAATTTATGAATCCTTTATTTTCTCATCTTGCATTCCTTCTCTTTCATCATGGATTTATTGTTGGTTGACAACACTTAATCTCAAATAGTAGGCATGATAGAATTCACCAATCCTCATACATTTTCTCATAGACAAAGTAGAGTTCCTTTTGAAAATGCTAGTAATGTCCATATTGCAACTCACACAATGGACTATGGGTTCCCTCATGATACCTCTTTACAACATAATCCTTATTTTCTCCTAGAAAACCAACCTGAATTAGAGTATACTCCCAAAATACTTTTCTTTATTAACCAATTTCCCCAACATATAAGAAAAAATTCATCTACCATTTACAATCTAGTGATTAGTGGTCAAGACAATGAACCTCATTCACCACATTCTACATTCTCAAATGGATTTGGTGGTACTAATTTATTTACTTCACAACCTATCCCTTCAATCATGACCTCTTCTCATGCTTTTTCTTCTTCTTTCCTTTCTTTTACCTCCATGCCTAGTATCTCAACTACCATGGTTGTTTTTACATCTATTGGACCTCTCTTAAGATCCACTATCTTTGATCTTTCCACTAGTTCATTGTTTGCTACCCAAGGCACTCATGCTTCTAGTGCTTCTTCCTCTCTTCCATTCACTAGTCCATATTTTTCTACACAAGCAAACTTTTCCACTAGTGCCTTTCATTCTCATCATTCATCTCAAGCTCTCAACAACACCAATCATTGTGCCCAAGCCACTAATACCAATACTAATTCTTACAATAATGTTAGTCAAACTCACCAACTTCTATTTTAAACTATCCAACTTCTATTTCAAACTCTCAATCAAATGAATGCTTTAAAATCCCATAACACAAATCAAATGATGAGAATATAAAATCACCTTCTTCATCTTCAAATGTAACCGCAACCAATGGCTTGGGGCACACATAACCAAAGTGTTCCTCCACCTCCTCTTTGAGATTCTCAAGGCAATCTTATTCCTCAACCTCCTTTAATAATAAAAATTTCATGCATATACAAAATAAACCTTTCACTACTCAAATTTCTAACATTGATATAGGAGGTATAACACCTACAATCTCTTATAATGGATCAACTGATCCTTCTCTTCATCTTAAAACATTTGGGAATATTTATAAAGATTAGCTTAAATTAAACACCTTTTCCACTACCAATCTCATTGCTAAGACCCTCACAAGTGATGCCTTGGATTGGTATAATAAACTTAGACCTCATTCCATTATTAGTTTGGAGGATTTAGTGAATGCTTTAGTTCAAGAATTCCAAACTAGTGATCTTCCTGAAAACACTTTAGCCCATTTCATCAATTAAAATCAAAGCAAAAATGAAACCACCCAAGCATTTGTTAAATGATGGAAGATTTTATCAAACAAATGTGAACATAACATGGCCAATGATAATATTTTCCATCTCTTTATAAATGCTCTTTATCCCAAATGAAAATATCAAGTCTGTACCCTTTCTCCATGAACTTTAGAAGAAGCTATTGATCAAGATAAATGACAATATTTCCTTATGCATCAATTTAAACCACCCCAACCTTCCACAGTTTCTCATATATTACTTAAAAATAAAAACTATAATGTTACCAGTGATGGTGTTTATGATTCATATGATACCATTCACCATGTTCAAGCTGTTATTCCTACCCTTTCTTTAAAACTAACTTCCTCTTCTCAACAATTTACCAATCCTCATTTCTCAATAAATAAAATTAATTTTCATAAACATATTTCCTTAGCTGAATTGATTAAACATCTACCTAGGCCTCTTCCTCTCAAAATTCACCCTACTCATCCTCTGAAAACCTAGTATGATCCTAGGAAGTTTTCTTGGTTTCATGCTAGTTGGGATCATTCTCATGAGACCTGTAGATAACTTCATAATTTAACTATGGAATTTCTTCTTAGACATAATTTTAACTATGATTATATCATGTGCCAACATCAACAAGATTATGAGCATGTATTCAAAGAATAAAAAACTCATGATAAAGCTCAAGCCTTGAATCAAGCAAATGCTCATTTATCTATTTATAAGGATCCTTTACCTAATCATCAATCAATTAAAGAAAACCAAGGAAATCCCATCTCTTCCACCAATAATATATAAAGTCTTGTGGAACCAAATTCTGATGAAAAAGTGGTTAGCACGACTAATATGTGAAAAGTGGTGGTTTCATCGATTCTCAACGTATCTACACCCCACCTCCTTCTCAAGCACACCATGTTATCCAAGATTCTTTTACAACTCATTTAAATGATTTGGGCCAAGAAGATCTTATAACCTTTGATGAAGATCCAACTTGTGATTCTCCTTTGGATAACACATCCCATGATATTTTTACCACTCTTCCATCATCTTCTCCTTCCAATGTTAATCAACCTTCCATTAACACCTCTTCTACTCCTCAAGATCAAGTTGAACCTATTAGTTCATCATCTCAACATGATTTACAACCTTCTTCTAAACCTTCTCATTCTTATCAACATAAATTTCAATACTCTTCGCCTCTTCCTTCTAAAGACCTCCTTAACCATTATGTACCTATATCTAACAATATTTTCATGGGTTATGATGAGTGGGATGCCATTGCATAACTCACTAATCTTCCTTCTCAAATTCCATTTATTGAACTCATGAGGATATCTACACATCATCAGAACCATCTTATACAACTATTATTTGAGATGAATGTCCCTTGTTCTCCCTTAGTAGGATAAGAGGTAACCTTAACTGGTTTTGAGGATAGTATCATACAACAATATGAAGAGATTTCCATCAATGCTGATGAAACTATTAACACTTCTCTTTCATTAAAATTTCTCATTTCATCTATGATTCCTGATGATATTCTACTTCGTTCAGATGATCCTCCCGTATTTAGCATCCAAATTCGTGATATCCAAGTTAAGCATGCTTTGATTGATGAGGGTTATGGAACTTGTGTTGCTTCTCTTGTTTTCATTAAAACCCTTGGATATTCTAAATGCAATCTTAATTCCACACATAGCACCTGCCAAGGATATGATAAATGGTAATTACATCATCTTGGGTATGGGTGGATTCCCATTACTATCCCACCTATCAACGTTCATGTGAAGGTGATGATTTTTAACTTTCTTCTTTCTTATAACATCTTTCTTGGTAGACCATAGACTCATCATATGTGAGATATTAATTTTTCCACCTATCAATGAATTAAATTCACTCATAATGGATCTATTTATAAGATTCAAGGAGATACTAACCCTTAGAATTTTGAATAATTCCAAGATCATGGTGTCTTTAAAATTCTTACTCTTGAGCCTTTACCTAGAATTCTATTTCATGATTCATAGCATCTAAATTTTTCTATCACCCAACCTAAGGATACAATGGGTATCCTAAGCTTATTGGTAATATTCCTTCCAACATTTTAGACTCCGATGATGATGAGCCTAATGAGATTAATCTCAAGATCAAGACTTTCGATCTTACACCTCATTTGATCTCATAACTTCCTGCTTCCTTACAACCTCATTCTTGCAAAACTCCTTACAATGACATTCCTGTAATCTTATCCAAAACTCATCATTCTATTCACCATGCTTCTTTTCATGACAAATTTATTCCAACTTATGTCATCGATCTTCATTCACCTAATTATGATAATGGTTATTCCTTAGATGATCCTTTATTAGGCGGTCTTGTCCAAGCTTGTGATATTGAGATTATGCATTATCATTCTTATTTACTTGATTTTTTTCATGCATCCTCTCATGTTCTAACTTTTATAGTTCTTTATTCTTGCATTTTTCCTTTTATCATAAAATAAATATGGCATCGACATTTCTAGTTTCTGAGGAATCACGTAGGACTATGCTCATGGATCATGCTATGACTGGCCCTTACCAATTTTTTAGGCTCCCTGATTCTCATCATTGGTTTACTCTTGAGGTTAGTGCTACCCTTCTTATATATTCTATTGATCCTAATACTCCAATAGTAGAACCTATGTTAGAACTAGCTATCATTGCTTCTTCCACTATTGGTGAGCCTACTCTTACTTTTTCCACTAGTTCTCTTCCTATTAAGACTAGTTATTTTCCTTCATCATCACCTCCTCTTGATGATGGTTTACTTCCTTTGCCTAAGATGGATCCTTTACCCACCAAATGGGGTGATGATTCATCTTCCTCTTCTTCCACACCTGTTACACCCTCTCTCATAAGTGTTCCTCTTAAGCACACTCACAAGAGTATTTCGTACTTTCATGGGACATATACTCATTCTTCTACCCATTTTTATAAGTTGCAATAATATATTGATACCTTGCATCTTTCTTCCCCATCCATAGACACTACCATACCTCTTCCCAAGATTCTTCCTAACTATATACCTAAATATGGTGAGAAGTATTGTATATGGCACCAATGCAACACACATCATACTGATCATTGTCGTATCCTTCAACAACATCTTAAGGATCATCTTATAGCTATCCCTATACTAGCGACTATTCCCCTTAAAGGTCATTCTCGCAAGAAGGTTCCCCCTTCTTCTCCCATTATTACACCTCATGTGGTCCCTTTTGTGCCTCCACCTATGGTTCCTTCTCCACTCATGGACCCTCTGTCACCCGTGGATCCTTCTCCACTAGTGATTCCTCCTCCTGTAGATCCCATTCCCACACATTCTTCTAATCATCATTTGCTCGATTTCCCTCCTCAACATGATCCAATGAGTATTCCTACTTTTTCAATTGAAGAGATTATAAAAGAAGTATTTGTGAAGTATTTTACAAAGATTAATGACACATTAACAACAGTTTGTATCCAGCTTCATAAAGATTTGTCTGATATCTTAGATAATGTGTGTGGATAGATTTACCAATAATTATGAGCACATGCATGTTACTTTTACATTTATATTTGGATTGGATGTGTGCTCCATTTTTATTTCTTTTTCTATATCTGATTATGTCATTTGACATTGTGTCAAATTTTTACTTATCCTATATCATTATCTTCTTTATTTTACTATATTTTTTTTGCATATATTTATTCTTCTTTATCTTATTGATATATATTTCTTTTTTCTTCTTGTTGCATCCCTTGGATATTTCTTTTGTGAGTTGTTTTTTAAGACTATGGATAGGACCTAACATATCCTCATAAAATCACCATATTTAGTTTATTATTGCCGTGTATCTTCATAATTGTTTTTTTTTCTTATCCTTGCTTTTCACAGATAATTGTCATGGTGACTTGGTTGTATTTACCATGTTCCCTTTGTTTATTGTCTCATTTTACCATGTGATCAGTTAACAAACAATCTTTGTCATTACTATTTCCTTTTACCAATCCACCTTTGGATCTCCCTTTTCCTTTCTTCTTTTTTTTGCAAACTAAGCATATGCACGATTGAGATTTTAGATCACATATTTGTTCATTTTCAAATCTAAGTGTCCTAGTCAGTTTTTTATCTTTGGTTACTTAGCTTCCTTTATCCTTAGCCTACATATCATTCATGTGTATCACTATCTTCCTCATGCTTTGTCATTCCAAATCTGGATGGAGGAGGAATCTAAAAAAAAAAATTCAAAAGAAAGTTGAAAGCCAAATCATTTAAATAAAAGGCAATGATATCAAAAGGCAAAAATATGCACTATTCTTAAAAGTATAATGACACTAAAAGATGTGATTCAAGCAGATCTCCTATCTCTAATCAATGCTCAAACTACATAGTCATCTTCACATAGAGTTGAAGTCTTTTAGAGTGCGGTAGGATACTAGATTGGAATAGGTGATTTAAATTTTTTTATAGTGCTACCTACTTTCTCACGTAAGTACCCAATCTTCGTAGTAGACCGATGGCTCTGTAGGGGCTTCTAAGGAACAGAGAACACATCATGGAGAGGTAGGTCCATTTTACTTTTCATTGTACCAATCTACCTTCATGAGGTGATTTTAGTAGCACACTTATCTTCCTATAAAGCTTTTTGTGTATAGGGAATATGTTTCTTTTGTACATAGACAACCACTAGTCACCTAGTGTCTTATCATGTTCTTAGTATGCCTCTTATCTCCTAAGGTCTTCTCTTAAGATACCTAAGTATTTTCTTTTTACACTCCCTTTTTCATTCCTTTTTCTCATATTTTCTCTTGAGAAATATTGTCTTGATTTCTGATGACGGAGGGAGAGCATCATCAAAGAGGATTGTGTAGATGAGATGATCGATGGATGACAAAAGAACTACTAGTGACTCAACACACACATCACAATAGAATAATTTGTTTAACTCTTTGTTTGATCTAGAGAGTTAGTTTATTTTGAGTCCTTATATATTCTACTACGATCATGTTGATGCTTATGATGATTTGAATTGTGTGATATAATGTATAATTGTAATTCATAGATTTATTCATGCAATGTTATTATATGATCATGAAGTGGACGCTGACATGAATTAGGAAACCTAATGCAATAACAGGATTAAATAATATTCGACAAATATGATTGTTTTAGTTTAATATCTTTTTGTATAGGAGTTAAAATTGTTTAACTATTACTCGAGTAATAATTGATTAAAGAATTATTTTAAAATAATTAAATTATTAATTGATTAAATATCTTTAAATAAGTAGTTATGTTTTTGTAATAAAATTAAAAAGAAATTTAATTATCTTAAATGCTAATTTAATAATTAAAATTTATTGCATGATCTATTTGAAAAATGAAAGTCTATAGTTATCTTTATAGAGACTAGAATAAGTAAACTTAAATAAAGTAATTTACTTCGCTTAAACTGGAAAATGGAACTACACTTAAAAAAATTTAGCAAATGTGCATGAAAAGAAAGATTTTTGAAACTCTAAAGTTAGATTTTAAAATAAAACATCTTTGTTCTTCATAAAAATAAAAATATTTTAAAATTGAAAAAGGATGGCGATACCTTGGAGATTAAATGGAGAATTTTAGAAAAGAGAAATGAAAATTATAAATTAAAGAAGTGATGGAGAATTTTAGAAACTAGAATTAAATGGAACTTATAAATTAAAGAAGTGAAGATTTTTTTTTTGATAAATTGCACGGTAAAACAAATATCATGAATTCAAGAATAGGCCACAAACTTGTCTAAAGGAAAATAGAATGCAGATATTGGAAGATTATATAAAGCGTTGGAGGTACAACAAAGAGAGGTGGATGGAACAATAAGGTACAGGGAAGAAAATGAAGAGAAAAAGGATGCAGCAAAGGAGGTAGGAAGAGAATATATTTTTAGGATTTGGAGTTAACATTTCCACTCTATTTCTTATTTTTTTCATTGTTTTCATTGTAGTCAATAAAGGTAAACATGTAAAAGATATAACTAATTAGACTCCACTACAATAGATTATATTTTCTAGCTTTCCCCTCTGATCTTAAAAATATAGAAAGCATTTAGATAGATAGGGCAACTGGATCTCTGCTTTTGCCGCTTCTTTGTGTCTATAATTATTTATTATGATTGGATGAAATATTCATTGCTTTCGATATGATTGAGTTGGCTGAAAATGCTAATATGGGTTATATGCTATAAATTTGTCAAGAAGGGTCATTTAAAAAAAAAAAAAAAAAAAAACTTGTTATAATATTATAAATTACAAAATACCCTCTAAGTGGAATCTTAATATGGAAAAACAGCGATTCACACTAATCAAGGGCAACGACTTAGAAAAATGCAGCGATCCAGGTTGAACATGCAGCGATTTAACTTTACAGTTCAACTGCTATTCAAAAAAGCATGCAGCAATTTAATTTTATATAAACAATAGTATAAGTGAAACATCTCTATTATTTTATATGTATTAAATTTAGCTTGGGCGATTTATAATTGTATATGTTGTAGAACAGAAGGAAAGACTTATAATTATTTTTGAACTGTAAGTCACTGCTGAGTGGATAAGCAAAATGCAGCACTCATATTGTTTTCCAGTGACTTCAGCGAGTTATTGTGAAATTGGAAAATATTACACGCAACTTAAGCTACTTATCAAAAGATTAAATTGACCCTTAAAAATAATAAAAAAGAGAGCATCAAAACAAACTTCTATGTACTATGCTTGAATACATATAATTATTTTTTATTTTTTTATTATTTGTTAATGCCACTAATTCTACAAGTTAATACAAACATACTAACTTTCAGAATAAATACTATACATATATTTTCACATTTGCTTCTTGCATATTAAATATATATCTATAAATCATTATATACATGGAGTACTCCATATATATAATAATTTATATTCCTCAAAAATATAAAAATATATCATTATATATTTATAACTCTATATTTAATATTTTAAATATATAATTTTTCAACACATGGAGAACCTTTAAAAATTAAATTCGTTTTATCAACTAAAGACTGTCGCGCTACCTTAGACTAACATAACTAGCATTGTTTAATCTTAATGCTCAAATGTGTCTCTCTCTTATGAGCTTAATTTCCATCGATAAAGTTTTACCAAATAATCATAAGTAATTAAAAGTAGCTTTTTCTGAAGCTTTGATATCTTTCTGATATGAATTCTCACTCTTATTTATCATTCGCTGTCACTTTGACGCCAACCTTCTACCTTGCATATCTAGATTTTTATAAGTTTGTAATATACTCATTTTAAAATGAATTGTTATTTTGGTTTAAATCGCTGAAGACTAAAATGATTTCATTTAAAATGAATCGCTTATAATCTAAGCATCTAATTTATACAAAACGCCCCTCTCTCCCTTTTATTATTTTTGAAAAGTCATCTTTAAACTTTTAAAAATTTACAATATACTCAAGCACTATTTTAAAATTTATTATTTTAAATGAATTGCTTATTCTCTTAACGTCTTAATTTATACAAATCGCCTCTTCCTTTTATTATTTTTAAGAGTCATTTTTAAACTTTTAAAAATTTACAATATACCGATCATCCTCTCTCCCTTTTTTTATTTTTTCGATTTTTTAAGTATCCAGACATTTTTTTAAAAAAAGTATTCAAGCACTATTTTTTTTTTTTTTTTCCTAAGTATTCAAGTACTAGTTTTTTTAATAAATATTCAAACATTAATTATTTTTTATTTTTCGAAGTATTCAAGAACAAATACATATATTTCGAAAGAAAAAATTAATTATTTCTTTATTTCTTTGTAAAATAATTATATGTATTAATTTCAGAATAAATATTTAGAAAAACAATAGTATTTGAATACTTAGGGAAAAAAATAGTGCTTGAATAGATTAGTGTTTGAATACTTAGAAAAATAGAAAAAATAAATAAATCTTGAATACTTTTTAAAAATATATATATTAGTGCTTGAATACTTTTAAAAAAAATTAGTGCTGGAATACTTAGAGAAATTTAAAAAAAAATCAGTGCTTGAATACTTAGAAAAAAATTATTAGAGCATTAATTTAAAAAAAAATTAGTGCTTGAATATTTAGATAAATAAAATAAAAATTTAATGCTAAAATAATATTTAGTGCTTGAATACTTTTTTTTTTTAAAAAAAAAAATCATGCTTGAATATTTAGAAAATTTTGGAAAAAAAAAAAATAGTGCTTGAATATTTATTTATTTTTTAAATAGTGTTTGAATACTTTAAAAAATAGAAAAAAGAAAAAAAAAGATCTTGAATACTTAGAAAAAAAAATAGTGCTTGAATACTTAGAATCTTTTATAAAAAATAGTGTTTGAATACTTAGAAAAATAGAAAAAAAAAATTAGATCTCGAATATGTTCAAAAAAAATATTAGTGCTTGAATACTTAGAAAAGTAAAGAACAATTCAGTGCTTGAATACTTTGAAAAAAATTATTAGAGCATAAATAAATAAATAGTGCTTGAATACTTAGAAAAATAAAATAAAAATTTAGTGCTTGACTACCTAGAAAAATAAAACAAAATTTAGTGCTTGAATACTTAGAAAAAAAATAGTGCTTGAGTACTTAGAAAAAAAATTTAGTGTTTGAATACTTAGAAAAAAAAAAGTACTTAAATAATTAGGAAAAAAATAAAAAATTAGTATTTGAATATTTAGAAAAAAATAGAAATAATGCTTGAATACTTAGAAAAAGTAAAAAAAAAAAATTAGTGCTTAAATACTTAGGGAAAAAAAATAGTGCTTAAATACCTTGAAAAATAAAATATAATTAATGCTTGAATACTTATTTTTAAAAAATAGTACTTGAATACTTAAGAGAAAAAAATAGTGCTTAAATATTTAGAAAAAAAAAAAGTATTTGAATACTTAGAAAAAATATAAGACCTTGAATACTTAAAAAATAAAATATTAGTGCTTGAATACTTAGAAAAAAAATTGGTGCTTGATTATTTAAAGTAATAAAAAAAAAATCAGTGCTTGAATACTTAGAAAAAAATCATTAGAGCATAAATAAAAAATATTAGTGCTTGAATACTTAGAAAAATAAAATAAAATTTTATTGCCTAACTACCTAGTAAAATAAAACAAAATTTAGTGCTTCAATATTTAGAAAAATAAAAAACAATTGTGCTTGATTACTTAGAAAGAAAAAAAAAGTGTTTGAATACTTTTTTTAAAAAATGCTTGAATACTTAGAAAAAAATAGTGCTTGAATATTTAAAACAAAAAATAGTGTTTGAATACTTAGAAAAATAGAAAAAAAATTAGATCTTGAATATTTAAAAATATATATTAGTGCTTGAATACTTAGAGAAAAATAATGCTTGAATACTTAAAAAGAAAAAAAGAAAAATTCCTGGCTTGAATAATTAGAAAAAAAATCTTGAATATTTAGAAAATTTTTAAAAGAATATTAGTGCTTGAATATTTAAAAAAAAAATAGTGTCTGAATACTTAGGGAAAAAAAAGATCTTGAATATGTTTTTAAAAAAATATTAGTGCTTGAATACTTAGAAAAAAATAATTGCTTGAATATTTAAAGAAATAAAGAACAATTCAATGCTTGAATACTTGAAAAAAAAAAATTTAGATCATAAATAAATAAAAATTAGTGTTTGAATACTTAGAAAAATAAAATAAAAATTTAGTGTTTGACTACTTAGAAAAATAAAATAAAAATTAGTGCTTAATACTTTAGAAGAAAAAAATCATACTTGAATACTGAATACTTAGAAAAAAAATAGTGCTTGAATAGTTGGGAAAAATAAATAAAAAATTACTATTTGAATACTTAGAAAAAAAATAGTGCTTGAATACTTAGAAAAAGTATTTAAAAATTAGTACTTGAATACTTAGGGGAAAAAATAGTGCTTAAATACATAGAAAAATAAAAAATAATTAATATTTGAATACCTATTAAAAAAAATAGTGCTTAAATACTTAAGGGAAAAAATAGTGCTTGAATATCTTTTTAAAAAATAGTATTTTAATACTTAGAAAATTAGAAAAAAAAATTAGACCTTAAATAAATTTTTTTTTAAAATATTGGTTCTTGAATATTTAGAAAAAAAAATTGTTGCTTGAATACTTAGATAAATTTAAAAAAAAATCAATGCTTGAATACTTAAAAAAAAATTATTTGAGCATAAATAAATAAAATTAGTGCTTTCATACTTAGAAAAATAAAATAAAAATTTAGTGCTTGATTATTGAGAAAAATAAAACAAAATTTAGTGCTTGAATACTTAGAAAAAATTTTACAAAAATAGTGCTTGATTACTTAGATTTTTTTTTTTTTTTTTAAAAGTGCTTGAGTACTTAAAGAAGAAAAATAGTGCTTGAATATTGAGAGAAAAAAAAGTATTTGAATCCTTAGAAAAATAGAAAAAAATTTAGATCTTGAATACTTTTAAAATATAATATTAGTGTTTGAATACTTAGAAAAAAAAATAGTGCTTGAATACTTAGAGAAATAAAAATAATAATTCAATGCTTGAATACTTAGAAATTTTTTAAAAAACTTGTGCTTAAATACTTTTAAAAAAAAAAAAAAAATAGTACTTGAATACTTAGGAAAAAAATAGTGTTTAAATATTTTTTTAAAAAAATCAATGTTTGAATATTTAGAAAAATAGAAAAAACATTAAATCTTGAATACTTTTTTAAAAAAATATTAGTGCTTGAATACTTAGAAAAAAAAATTAGTGTTTGAATACTTAGAAAAATAAAGAAAAATTCAGTACTTGAATACTTTAAAAAAAATTATTAAAGCATAAATTTAAAAAAATAGTGCTTGAATACTTAGAAAAATTAAATAAAAATTTGGTGCTTGACTACGTAGAAAAATAAAACAAAATTTATTAGTTCTTGAATACTTAGGGGAAAAAAATCATGCTCGAATACTTTTTAAAAAAAAATAGTGCTTGAATACTTAGAAAAAAAATTAGTGTTTGAATACTTAGAAAAAAAATAGGGCTTGAATAGTTAAGAGAAAAATAAAGAGTTAGTACTTGAATATTTAGAAAAAGTAAAACAAAATTAGTGCTTGAATACTTAGAAAGAAAAAAAATAGTGTTTGAATATCTAGAAAAATAAAAAATAATTAATGCTTGAATATTTATTATAAAAAAAGTGTTTGAATACTTAGAAAAAAAAAATAGTACTTGAATACTTAGAATATTATATATTTATATATATAGCTTGAATACTTAGAAAAAAAATTTAAAAAAAGTGCTTGAATACTTAGAAAATAATAATAATAGTGTTTGAATATTTAGAAAAATAGAAAAAATAAAATAAAAATAAAAAATCTTGAATGCCATATTTTTTCTTTTTTATCAAAAAATAAAATTGATCTTGAGAGGGAGGGACAACTTGTATAAAAATGAAATCATTTTAGTCTTCAACGACTTAAACAAAAACATCGAGTCTTTTTAAAATGAGTATATTTTAATACGATGACCCTTGAAAATAATAAAAGGGAGAGAGGGGTGATCTGTATAAATTAGGACACTTAAATTATAAGCAATTCATTTTAAATGAAATCATTTTAGTCTCAACGACTTAAACCAAAACAATGATTCATTTTTAAATGAGTATATTACAAACTTATAAAAATCTAGATATGTAAGGTAGAAGGTTGGTGTCAAAGTGACAACCAAAGATAAGTGAAGCGTGAACAAAATTCATATTAGAAAGATATCAAAGTTTTAGAAAAAGCTATTTTTAATTACTTATGATTATATAGTAAAACATTATCGATGGAAATTAAACTCATAGGAAAGAGATGCATTTGAGCATTAAGATTAAACAATGCTAGTTATTCTAGTCTAAGGTAACATCACAGTCTTTAGTTGATAAAACTAATTTAAATTTTGAAGGTTCTTCATATGTTGAAAAATTATAAATATATGTGTTTAAAATATTATATATAGAGTTAAAAATATATAATGATATATTTTTGAGGAATATAAATTATTATATATATGAGATAGTCCATGTATATAATGATATATAGATATATATTTAATATGCAAGAAGCGTATGTGAAAATGTGTGTATAGTATTTATTTTGAAAGTTAGTATGTGCTTGTACTGGATTTTAGAATTAGTCGCATGAACTTATTGACTATGTAGAGAATAAATACATGAAAGAACTTTGTGAATGCCTTATAGGGTGGTCTTGAATTACAGGTTGGTTTACTTTGTGTTGGGAACTAATAAAAGATCATAATAATAGGATATTAACTTTTAGAGAGGTCTAATTGATTGTAATACTCAAATTACATCTTGAAGGCTCATGGGAGTTATATTTGTGAATCTTGTAAAACCTTGACTTGTATCATAAATATCTATTAGGATAAATATGCATATAGTATTAAAAGAAACCTATGTGCAATATATATTGTGAGAGTATTAATATGTAAAATTATTTAGACTTTTATATTATAATATAGTGCATCATGTTGTGTGCCTAGTTAAGTTTTCTTCTGATTGCTTAATTTTAAAATATAATCTAGGGTATACCTAGACGGTATGACCCCATACTTGATTAATATTTATAAGTGATAGATGGTTTATTTTGTTTGAGAAGCGTGCTCATACACAATGATCGATGATATTATGGGATGTCATAGAAAACTATAGTATTAAAATATGTTATACTCAGATGGTACATACTATAATTATGTCTAGACCCACACCTATATAAATATATGCATGTTGGTTGTTACTTTGAACAATATATTTAATGACAATTAGTAGGAACACATGTTTTGTGTGCATACAACCTTGAGAGTGTAATGAATGTTAGGTAATACTTTTATGTGTTTGTAGAAACTATGACTTGTTTGTTATATCTAGTTGATTGAATATAAATTATGTTTCCATGTATTTAAGACTAATTTGTATGATTGATAGTAAAAAACCAATATTTATGTCTTAGAATAATAGACTATGATAATATAGGTTATCATAGGGTGTAGTTGTATTGAACATATTGTAGTAGCGATAATCTATAGTTAAATATGTATTTTACTCAGATGATATAATTGTAGTCATTATTTCTAGTATGAATTAGATATTAATGTAAGTTTTATTTGTGTGTTTGATGAAATAAATGTACACTTTGCCTACTCTTATATTTAGCATGTAATGTGATATGATTGCTTGGAGGATGTAATTAGTATGAATCTTATGGTTAAATAATGTATAGTGAGACATTATTTTTTTGTATGTATGATTTAGATGTCAGTGCAATATCTTGTAATAGAATGAGTTTTTTATGATACACTGCATGTTTAGTTTTAGAAATCATACACATGTAGGTACTTGATTATTCTCTAGTTTCTCGCAACATCACTATATACTCATTCATAAAGGGAGGGTCATTCCCTGATGGAATTAGTGTGGGACATCGTTGGTTTTTGGTTGGTTTGAAAAAGTGATTGGATGATGCTCTCTCCCCACAACAATACTACTTATCTAGAGACCACACATGAGATTGTCAGAGATACAGTTAATTCGACTCGAGATTCGAAAGGCATGGTATTTTTTCTAGTATTAAGCTGAATGCCTAAAGGAAATGTAATTATAATATATTTTTATATACTTGAACAATAATTATTGTATTATTGGATCAGCCGTGGCTAAACCCAAATGTATTTTTTTTTTTTACAATTGTAATAAGTTATATTGCATTTTGACATTTGAATTTAACTTTGTTATTGTTCTAAGTTATTATTTTGATGATTGTTAAGTATGTTTCTATGGGATGAATATAAAGTATTTAATTTTAAAAAAAATTACTACATTATTCTAAGTATAACTTGAGGAATTATAACATATATTATTAATATGTTTTCTTGTAAACAAATCTAAACATCTAATAAATGAACCTCATAGTAGAATATATGGATGTCACATGTCATAAAGATCAATAGTTCATAAAATCCTTCATTTTGATACTATTAAATTACCTTGTTTATAGGCATCCAAAAATTGTCATAACATACTTCTAATGTTACCTATTTTAAGGAAAGATGAAGCTAGAACATCTATCCTTGAAATTTGTTCTAGTTGAGGATCAATTTTAACAGTGGAGGTTAGGATTTTTTTGCCAAAATATTTACAAGCTCTAGTGGAAAACATAAGTGGATTTAAAAATCCACCAATTACTTCACATAAGTGGTTAAATCAATGCACAATAGGGCTTCTGCCATGATAGAGATCATCAAATAATTAGAAAAGAATATATATAGCTTTTAGTTTGTCTATTTTGTAAAATATTAAGATTTCTCTTAAATTTAATAAACATAACATGTACCACAACATGTGAAGGTCACAAAAAATATTTTATAAAATCTAATCCATCTTGATTGCTCATCCTATGTGAATTTAAAACCTATTTACAAATAATTAAATCATCTAATGGACTTTTAATCTAAAAAGTTGAAATTTGTAGGAATATAAAAGAAACTAAGATTTAGTCATTTGCGTTTATATATCTTGCTAAAATGACTTTGATGGAGGAAATTACATGTCTATTTTAATAGTGCATTCTCCAAATCAAATCTCCAACTTTAATCAACGTGTTAGGGGTGTTGGGGGTAAGGAAGGCTGACTTGTAAGGCACTTGTAAGTTACACTATGTGAGGCACTGAAGCGACCTTGATCTCACTCAACATGCTTTAGTTATAGCCTACACATTTAGTTGACAACTGACACCTATAATTCATGACTTAGGAAATGAAACAAGTAGCGAATAAAACAAAATAAAAACATATGCATTTTTCATGTTTGATAGAAAAAAATAATACATTGTAGTCATTTTCCTCATTAATACATCATTACTATCGTTTTGTTGTAATAAACTCCATATTTTCATATCTACGTATGTTTATGGTGGAAATGTGATAGAAAATGGATATGCTGGTAGCTATGTTGGATTGTGTTACTTTGTGTATTAAATTGCCTAGTGTCGTGACTACCATCAGAATCAATAGTAATCCACTTGCAACAAGTTACAACTTCCCCCAACTTATCAATTATTGTCAATTTGTTGAATCACCATAATGGGGTTTTAATTTTTTTAATGTGTTTGTTAATTACTTCTTTTTCTTAAAAATTAAATCAACTGTCAGATCTTATTAGTTTATGCTAGCACTAAGAGACTTCCATGGTCCATAACTATCAGTCTTTCCATCACCAACAAACTAATAGTTATAAACATGATTAAAAATCTAGATTGGCTATTTTACGACCTCATCCTTATTTTGTCATTCATTTAATAAATTAACACTTCAATTGTGACATTTAAAATCCAAACATCATTTTTTTATGGCCAATTTTTTGTTTGTACAAGTTTTGAGATGGGTCAGAACACCTCAGAAGGGCTATGACGTGTCCATTTTTTAAACATACCAACTAGTATTCACATTCTTTAGCCTCTGGGATATTTAATGGTCAATGATTTTTCACAAATTAATGTCATGTAATCCTATTGTAAAAGTCTAACTTTTTTTTTCAAGCATAGGATGGTTTTCTATGCATATTCATGTCTTCCCTCCTACGCAACAAGGTCTTTAGCATTTTCTCTTCACTCACAAATGATTGAAAAAAAATAATGAGTCAAGATGGTGATGGTCACACTCTTGAAGAATTCTTCTCCATAATTTTTCGGCATTCTTTTCACCATAACTTCCATTTTGAAAGCTAGTGTCTTACAATTCAACATCATATTGGTGAAATGACAACTTGACTAATATATCTTGAGAATTGAGACCATTCCACTAATATATCTTTGATTGTGTTATATTCAAGATTATTATTTGACAAATTCAAAAAATAATATAATATAGGTTCAAGAGAAAATTAGTTATTTAATCCTAATGATTGGTAATTTTGTAGTGTTGCTATCTATGTAATTGTAAGTTTCATGATGAAGGTTAAATGCATTTTTTGTTTGAAAGGAGATTATAGCTTTCAACTTTTTATAGCATATTTAACAAATAATAAACATTCCTATCAATCTGTTAATGTGCTTGTAGCATTCAATGTTGTAGATTCTATTTGTAAATGGTATGAAAACATTAGTTTGATAGAGATTACTTTATTGGACCTTATATCTTATATGATAAATTTGTTACAACTTGGGTTAAGTATGTGTAGGAACCTTTTTAAAATAACATTTTCAATCTCAAAATATAACCAACATGTTTTTTCCTTTATTTTTTTTGTTTAATCATAGGACATCCAAACATTGTGTACAATATAGTTTTTGGTTCGTAAATAACACGTTGATGGTGTTATATTTCTAGACACATGACTTTGTTAAATCAGAACAAGGCACTTACAAAGTCCTCATGGGGGTTGAATTCTTAAACATGTCAGGTCTATTGTGGGCCCTTTAGATGACATTTACAAACCCTTGGATTATCTTTTCTATCATGAGATAAACTTATTTGACTCTCCCTGGCCCATAAGATGACATATTGATCATACCAAATATCTAAATGTGACAATTGGCATTCTAGTCAATAGACATGACTTTTCCCATATAATAGTTTACATCAATTTTTGAAATACATGTTTCCTTAAGTTAAATGATTTTCCTTTATTGGTTCTTCTAGATAACACTCTAATTTTGACACCTGAAATAACATTCAGGTTTTAAAATAGTTGCACTACCATTAGTGGAAAATTCATGCGGTAATGAATAAAAACCCAAAGTCTAGGGAAACATTCACAATTTCTAAAGTAATACAGCAACCCTAAAATTCATTTGAAAATTTATTTTATCCAACTCATTCAATCCACAAAATCCAAACTCTAGTTGCTATAAATACTCAAAATATTCTTCCAACATAGAAAAAAGAAAAAGTGTAATTTGCACACGTGGTCACTCCATTCATTTACTTAGAGGTCTTGTATCCCAACTCATAGTGATGATGAATTTCCTTGGGGGGAATCATGGCCCAAGAAAATAATGACTATTCCATTTCTCATGATAATGTTTTGCAACATAGTCAACATAATACAAGCTTAGTAATTAGTTTGTAGCTCTAACCAAGTATATAGACGATCGAGGGGGATTTTTTGGAGGATTCCTCTACATAAATTGCCTCTCATGGAATGTGCATGCCTTGATATAAATTTAAAGAAAATTTTTAGTTAGATCTGATTTCCAATGGCCTAGTGTCTTTGATGTGACTTTTCCATAAGCCTAAATTAAAATATCCATCTTCATGCTTGAAACTATATTAAAATGAAATTTCCTAATGTGTTTCATTTTACCATAAATTCTAACAAGGGCCATGATGACATTACAATTTTACTCTTTTCAACTCAATCTACTATTTTTATTTCATGGAGTCAAGACCTTATGTAAATTAATTTGGGAGATAAACCTTGATATTGGATGTTGGGCTTTAGGATTATAAAATGCTTATATGCCTAATGACGACATCAAGCATGTAGAGTTATGATTATGGCTTCTTGATAATATTCCCCTTATCAACTAGATTATTTGTAGTTATTTTAATATGTGATCCCTTAAGGATAAAAATGGAAACCTTCCTATCTAGTGGTGTGTATAATAACTTTAAGCATGTTTTTATTTTAAAACCCATTAAAATGAATTTTGGTTGATATGTTTCTTCTTACCATGATGTGTTTCTATTTACTATGAATTCTCATGAAGAAGTGTGCAATGACGCTACCATTTTACTCTCTTTAGCTCTTCCTACTAGTGTTATTTATTGGGGTCAAAACCCTATAAAACATACCCTAAGGATAAATATTGATATTGGATGTTATGATTTAGGGTTATTAAATGTTTATATCCCTAAAGAAGACATAAACCATGTAGAGTTGTGATAGTGGCTTCCTAATAAATTTTCACTAACCAAATAACTTGCTTACATTAATTTTAATATGGTATTCCCTTGAGGATAAAGAGGGCACCCTTCTTATGCGATGGTGTGTGGAGTAAATTGAAACATGTTTTTTTTTAAAAACCATTGGTGTTTTTTGTTGATTTTTTGTGGAAGACACATGGTTCATGTGGTCTAGATTCCTCCATGGGCTTGACCATGTCATCAAATGGTTGATTATGATATGTTTTCCTATCAACACATATTCAACTTCTAAAATTTTGATGGCTGACCTATCAATGTCTACACATATAAGTTCTCTTTGACCACTTTCCCATTTCTTTTCAATGTGGTTTAGGGAGATTATTTATGAAATATCCATAAAACCCATTTTTTCATTCATGCTAGAATGATATTGTAGTATGATGGTGAATACAAAGTGAAGATAAGTAATGAAAAGGAATATAAATTTGATGATAGTATAACCAAGGATGGTATATGATTCACGTCAGTTTCACCATAATGTATGCATGGGATAGGATGACCTACAACTCTCCTCTTTCTCTCAATAGCCTAGGATTCAAATAAGGTCAATCAAATAGAGCCTAAGTATAATTGGATGGGTACGTAAGGACCAAATATATCTGTAGATATAGTACAGGGTAACCTACAACTTGAATTTCAAGAGGAGAGGGTTTCAACGCTTAAGCCTATGACATAAGGATATAGCTCTCATTAGACCTCAACAAATATAAATGATTATAATTATGATTATAAAGATGTAAATAAAGTAAATGATTGTAAAAGGGAAAAAATAAATTAAATGATGGGTAAGATATTATCAATAAGGTAAGGTGAAATGGCCAATCTAATAGGGGTATATGCAACCTAAGGTGATAAATGGTAAGCTTAAACAACCCTATATATATATATATATATATATATATATATATATATATATATATATACTAACTTACTTGGTATATGGAGAAACCTAAGAAAAGATACACAAATATATTCATAAAGCAATATCTAGTCTACCAAGTAAGTAAAGGAAAGAGTGTAGAGATAAAAATACTTAGCTTTGGGTAGAATCATCGATGCTTCAATATCTATGATATAGATTAAAGACCTCAAATGGTTAGATGAAGACATAGATATCCTTAGATAGGAACTCCCAATGACCTCCCCTTTTGAGATTAAATGACACCACAAGACAAGACCTATAAGAACTTCAACCTCTTATTTCCTCTCAAGTAAATCCTCTTATCTTCCCTCTCAATCCTCAATGCTTGAAGCTTCTTCAACCACTCCATTTACATTATTTGATGCACTATTTTCTCCATCTATTTGGAAACCAAATTTTCCCATCTTCTCACCTCTTGTTTTCCTTTTCCTTGTGTCTTCTCATGGAGCTTTCTCTAATACATAGTTATAGCTCCAAAAAATCTTGTGATTTCAAAATCAAACTCTTTTGGTCTTCAATACACATATCTTAAAAAATACTTTCTATCTCCACTATCCATTTCATGATCTCTTTTTTTACTCTCTCTACCACAAAAAAAAATTATATTGCTTGTGTGTTTACCTTTTAATTTCATCATGACCTTTGGTGGTCTATTTCCTCTATTGGGATTTTCTCCTCTTAGCTATACAAACTTATTTTTCTCAATAAGTCTATTTCCTCCACTTGTTGGTACTCGTTCCAAGGCATACAATTTGGACATCATTTCTTCCAACATCCTCTCCATTGCTACAATATGTGAATTTGAGTCACTTTTATTCTCTTTCTTTGATCTTGTCTAAGCCATGCCTTCTATTTCTTATTTTCTACTCATTGACTTATGATGGAGAACAAACTCATTTTATCTCTCGTGTGTGGGTTGATGTGTGTCATCTATCCATTTATTTAATCAAAATTTCTATTGATGTCATTCAAACCAGTGGTGACATCCAAATCTATCTGCATTAAGTTTTAGGCTTGTAGTTTTTACAAAAATGGTTTGCGGGGTTGGAGGGGGGTTGGGGGTGTTGATATTATAAATGTTTTATCCTGATATAATATAATTCAAAAATACTTTCTTATATTATGAAATATTAGTATGAACATTATTCATAATATTTATATATGTGATTATAAATAACACTCTCATAAGATATCTCATAGAAGAGAGTATTAAGAAGAAGTTGAGAGACTCTGAGAGAGGTTGAGAGATATGAGGGATGTGGATTAGTGTTGAATCCTTATATGAAAGAGACCACTCTCTTATATATTATACTTTCATATCGTGAATAAAACATCTAAATGAAAAATATTTTATGGTGTATTTTATACAAATATGAGTTAATCATTTTTCTAGTATCAAAATGGGTGTCTTAAAGAAATCCCCTATGAAAAATGATTTTTTTATTTGATAAAGGTGAAATCATATTATGATAATAAGATTTGAGTGAGGTGTTAGTCTATCTACACATATTAAATATTTATCTACACCCAACTACCCACAAAAGTATTTTCTATCCTAGCATACCATGTGGAGATTAATCCTAGAATCTGCTAACTTTGTCTTGTATATTGGCATCAATTGAATGCATTTTGAATTTGAGTCATTACACTTACACATTAGTGAAAACATAAGATTTTAGTGGCATTATGTTTCCACTAAAAACTTTACCAAATCTACTATTTTTCATTCATTATGATCTATATGTTATTGTTTTCCATGATTTCTTCAATAAAAATCACCAGTTCAAAAATAAATGTCATGCAATTTATTTATAGTTGATGTAGCGTGAGGTGGCTTATAAGAATGTGGAAGGAGACTGTTAGGATCTAGGAGGACAATTGATTACCTTTGTATAATCAACTAAACACAGAATTAAACTAGAAGTAATAAGTAACTAGAAATATGAAACAACAAATAAGAGGAGATACAAGAAACAACCAATCATCATTAAACTCTTCCAGAAGGAAATACAATGAAAAAATCTCTTTCTTTCCACACCTCTTGGGTGTATAGTAATTCTCCCTCAAGATTTCTCTCTCTCTCTCACAATCAATTACAACCAACTCAATAACCGAGTTGTTATTCCCTTCAGTGACAATCAACCCAATTGTTGTTGCCTACTTCCAGTGACAATCAACCCAAATGGTTGTTGTTTCCTACTTTGATTAAAATATAGCCCCATGGGTCTCTTAAATAGATCCCAAAGCAAAATATAATTAGAAACATGGACTCAAGACTAAAATTAGTCTTTACATGCAAACTAACTGTTTGTCTAAAATTTGAACAGTTCTAGAAACACATAGGTGATCGATGTCGGTTCCTGTCTGACTGATGTCGGCTGACCATAACTGATGCTGGTTATTGTGTAGCTGAAGATAACTGATGTTGGTCAACCCCTAACCGATGTCGGTTACTATGTAACCCAGCAACCTCCACATTTGCACACTCAGTGAAGCTTTTAGCTCCACAACTCAATAATCTCCCACTTGGAGATAAACAGCTGCACCTGTACCTGTACAACAACATCCTCTAATTTTTTTTTGGCTTGTTTCTCCATCTTCAAGTTCAATCTTGAAGACCAACAAAATTTTAATGAGGATTCAACTTCTCCTTTGTTACTAGCTTTGTTAACATATCATCATGGTTCTTATCCGTATATATCTTTTCCAGCTTCAACTATCCCTCATCCAATACATGTATCATGAAGTGGTACCTAAGCTGTATATGTTTGGTTCTTGAATGAAAGGCTGAATTCTTTGCCAAATGAATTGCACTTTGACTATCACTGTACAATCTACAACTCTCTTGTTCCTTTCCCAACTCTTCCATGAACCAAGTCATCCAAATCATTTCCTTGCTAGCCTCTGTGACTGCAATGTATTCTGCCTCTGTAGTAGATAGGGTAGCAACCTTCTGTAGCTTTGAAAACCAGCTAACCACCATTCCACCAATAGTGAACACATATCTTGTGGTGCTTCTCCTACCATCCAAGTCACCTGCCATATCTGAATCTACATACCCATGTAGAAAAGTGCTTGACCTTGCATAGCATAAATGCCTTCTGTTAGTCCCTCTCAGATATCTGAGAATCCACTGAACTACTTTCCAGTGGTTCTTCCCTAGATAGGCCATAAACTTGCTAACAACTCCCACTGCTTGGGAAATAACATGTCTAGTACATACCATGTACTCAACCTCATCATGTGATTTAGGACACTATTCTTTTCTTAACTTGAACTGTCCAGCCATAGGTGTGCTTACCATTTTTCATCCTGCATATTAAACCTCTCCAACACCTTATTCACATAATCCTCTTGAGACAAAATCAACCTGTGATTTTCCCTATCTCTAGAAATACTCATTCCAAAGATTTTCTTTGCTGCTCCTAAATCCTTCATGGCAAATTTTTGAGCTAATTTTACCTTAAGCTCAATAATTTCTTGCATTTGTGAACCTGCAACAAGCATATCATCTACATACAGTAACAGGGATGATATAACTACCATTATCCAACCTGTTAAAATAAACACAATGGTTAGATTGACATTTACTAAAGCCATGCTCTATCATAAACCTATCAAACCTCAAATAACATTGTCTCAGAGCTTGCTTAAGACCATATAAGCTTTTCTTCAACATGCACACAAGTTTCTCCTTACCTGTGATCTCAAAACCTTTCGACTAATCCATATATATCTCTTCATCCAAATCTCCATGAAGAAATAATGTCTTAACATCAAGCTGCTCAAGGTGCAAATCCTCAATAGCAACTAAAGACAATACAATCTGAATAGAAGTCATCTTTACTACAGGAGAAAAAATTTCACCAAAGTCAATACCTGGTTTCTGTGTAAATCCATTTACTACCAACCTGGCCTTATGTCTCATCTGTCCATTCTCTCCTTCCTTTAACCTGTATACCCATTTGTTTTTCAGTGCTTTCTTTCTGGCTGACAACTCAACCAAATCCCACATTTGGTTCTCTTCCAAGGAATCAATTTCCTCAATCATTCCATGCTCCCACTGTTTCCTGAATTCTACTTGCATTACCTCTTTAAAACCTCCTAGTTTTCCACCATCAGTGAGAAACAAGTAGTATAAAGAAGGGGAATAATGAATTAGAGGTTTACTTACCCTTTTAGACCTCCTTATGGATGTTTGAGACTCATTGACAGCTTGTTGTCTGCCCAAATCTTCTCACAGTAACCAATCTCGGTCATCTCTGATCAATGTCGGTCTGTATCTAACCGATGTCGATTCCTCTTGATCGACCTAATCGACATCAGTTGCCATCTGACTGACGTCAGTTTCCACCTGCCCGACATCACTAAATTTGGTCTTCACCTGACCGACATTGGTTCCTGCCTGATCGACATCGATTCTCACCTGATCGACGTCAGTTTTTGTGTTTTCTTGTGAGTGATGATTTTTACCCACGAGCTCATTTTGGATCATAACCTTGTCCAAATCAAGATTGCCTTGCTCAGAATTATTCAGCCTCTTGAGCTGATCACTTTACATCACCTTCTCATTTAAAACCAAAGCTTTCTATTTCTTAAATGTGTCAAAAACATTAGATTTCCTCTTTATGCAATAAATCCATTCCTTTCTTGTAGCATCATCAATGAAAGAAACATAATATTGTGATCCTCCAATAGAAGATCTCTAAGCTGGTCCTCACACGTCTGTGTGAACAAGCTCCAACTTGTGCTTCTTCTTTGTTGACCCAGTTTTGAGAAACCTCACTTTCTTCTATTTCCCAAAAATACAATGCTCACATAAATCTAGAGCTATGCTTTTCAAATCTGAAAGCTTAGCTTTTTACTTAAGAACATTCATTCCCTTCTCACTCATGTGACCAAGCATATAGTGCCACAACTTTGCATCTACATCTGAAGTAGATAAAACAGAAGGAGAATAATCAGTAATACAAGTAGATAGATAAAGTGTACCTACTCTCTTACCTCTGGCTAATACAAGTACACCCTTGGTAACTTTCCAAGATTCAGCTGTGAGAGTTATTGTGCAACCCTCATCACCCAACTTTCCTATAGAAATTAGATTCCTCTTCAGGATGGGTACATGCATGACATCCTTTAACACCCATGTGTTGCCATTCTGCAATTTCAGCTGCACTTTTCCTTTGCCAACAATTTTACAAGGCTAATTATCCCCTAAATAAACTTTTCCAAAGTCTCCATGGACATAATCATTGAAAAATTCTCAATTTATGGTTGCATGGAAAGAAGCACTAGAATCTAAAACCCATGATTCTACTTGACTATCCAAAGAAAATATAAGAGCATCCTGTGCAACAATACCTACATCTTTTGCTTCTTTATTACCTTTATGTTGATCTTCTTTCAACCAACAATCTTTCTTTGCATGTCCTTTCTTTCCACAATTCTAGTAGGTTATCCTTCCATTTCTAGATTTGGATCTTCTTCCCATGTTAGACCTTGATTTCCCTTGCTTGCCCTTCTCTCTTTGCCTTCCCCTGCTTTCAACACTTAACGCATTACCTGATGTTTCCCCTGTGCTTTTCCTGTGAATTTCTTCATTCAAGATTACACTAACAACATCATCAAATTTCAAGATATTTGAAGCAGATGCAGTATTACTAATTGCCATTACCAAGCTATGCCAGCTTTCAGGTAAAGAGCATAAGATTAAGAAAGCCTTAATTTCATCATCAAAAACTATTTTGACTGAATTTAATTGATTTACAAGTTCATGAAAATCATTAAGATGACTATATACAGATCCACCTTCCTGCATTTGCAAATTAAATAATTGCTTCATAAGATATACCTTATTCGAAGCTGAGGGTTTTTCATATAAATTTACCAAAGTATCCATTAACTCTACCATTGTCTTTCCCTGTGATAAGTTGGAAATCACAGATGATGCCAGGCTCAACCTTATAGATCCAAGAGCCTTTCTATCAAGAACATTCCATTCTTCATTTTGCATATCTATGGGCTTTCTTGAAACCCCACCCAATGGTAAGTATAGATCTTTCTGATACAGATAATCTTCTATCTGCATCTTCCATAATTGATAATTCTTGCCATTGAATTTCTCCATTCTTAGTTTACTTTCTTCTACCATTGCTTTACTCCCACTCAAACAGAAACCCCTGTGAGTGAATCCTGTAATCAACAAACACTAACATGCTCTAATACCACTTGTTAGGATCTAGGAGTACAATTGATTACCTTTGTATAAGCAACTCAACACAGAATTAAACCAGAAGTAATAAGTAACTAGAAATATGAAACAACAAATAAGAGGAGATACAAGAAACAACCAATCTCTATTAAACTCTTCTAGAAGGAAATACAATGAATAAATCTCTTTCTTTCCACACCTCTTGGGTGTACAGTGATTCTCCCTCAAGAGTTCTCTCTCTCTCTCTCACAATCAATTACAACTAACTCAATAACCGAGTTGTTATTCCCTTCAGTGACAATCAACCCAATTATTGTTGCCTACTTACAGTGACAATCAACCCAAATGGTTGTTGTTGCCTACCTTGATTACATTATAGCCCCATGAGTCTCTTAAATAGATCCCAAATCAAACAATAATTATAAATGTGGACTCAATACTAAAATTAGTCTATACATGCAAAGTAACTGTTTGTCTAAAATTAGAATAGTTTTGGAAACACATAGGTGACCCATGTCGATTCCTGTCTGACCGATGCCGGCCGACCATAACTGATGCCGATTACTATGTAGCTAAAGATAACTGATGTCGGTTGACCCCTAACCAATGTCGGTTGGCTCTGACCGATGTCGATTACTGTGTAACCTAGCAACCTCCACATTTACACACTCAGTGAAGCTTTTAGCTCCACAACTCAATAGAGACTATAGTCACTGTATTTAAATCCACTAAGTGTAAGACTTAGCATTGGAATATATGTGCATTAGAGTATTCACCATTCATGCCTTCTAGCATGTCAATGTCATCTTGATGTTGTTCATTTGAACATTTAGTTACATCTAAAATCTAGCCATTATAGTGTGTAGGTATCATAAAAATTCTATTGGAATTTGTCAAAATCAAATCAAAACTACGTATAGATTTTTTTTATGAGTTGTCATTTTCTAGGGTTTAAATTTTGAGTCATTTAGAATAATAAGTCTTTGAGTCATTTTATTTATTAGCCTTTAAGACAAGTTTAGAAGTCTCTATGTTTATTTGTGTGTCTATCATATGCACCATTTATCAAAACCATCAATGATCTTTTCCATATTCTATCAAAAGTCAACATATGATTTAATGTTGTATTCTTAGTTCTTAGTGTCTAGTGTTTATGACTAAATTCATTTCTTTCATTTAATTTTAATTATTAGTCTTTTATAATTGTATGTATTTAATAAAATTTGTAGTTCGTATCATCAAAAAATGTAAAAGTGTCAAAGTATTTTTTAAGTCTGTTTCATATTTGTGTTAAGTCAAGAATTAGATTCAGAGTCAAAAATGTTTATTGTCAAATAGTCAACTTTTGTCATTATTACCTCAAATGTAACTGGATGCATTTTCACTTGTACGTGACATATAAATTATGAGGGGGGGTTTATTCTCAAAAAATTGATACATATGAGCTTCATCAACATATTCATTGAATAAGCAACAACCAATTGAAGGATGGAGGATAATTGTACCTTTCATTATCCACTAATGATGGGATACTATTTTGTAGTAGTTGCACTTTTTTTATATTTTTAGATTGTTTTCTATAGTGTGAAAAAAGAATAGAAGTGTATCCATATTCATGTAATTTCCAAATGTAATCCCATTAAAGTGTGTTGGTATAAGAGATCCAAACCATCAGTATTAACGCAAGAGATGTTCTTGATAAAAATAGTTGGTAGGTGTGCTCCCACTACTTTTTGATTGGTTCAATTGATGTTCCCATATTTGGTTGATATAGTTCCCTTTGTATGGTTGGTATGTTCCCAAGTGGTTGATACATGTTCCCACCTTGGAGGAGGTTCCTATGATTGGTTGATAGTGTTCCCATTTATTGGTTGATTAGTTCCCACAATCAAAGTGCAAGGAATTAGTACATAGGAAGGTCAAGACGTGTATATTGCTTAGATAGAGGATGGTGTTTGTCTCCATGTTCATACTAAGGGGGGAATATTAGGAAATATTAGTATGAACATTATTCATAATATTAATATATGTGATGTGTAAATAATACTGTTATAATATATATCATAGAAAAGAGTCTTAAGGAAAAGTTAAGAGATTCTAGGAGATGTTGAGAGATATGAGGGATGTGGATCAACATTGACTCCTTGTATAAGGGAGACCACTCTCCTATATATTATACTATTTTATGGCGAATAAAATATCTAAATGAGATATATGTTATGGTGTATTTTCTACAAATATGGGTTAATCATTTTAGCTTATGTAATAAATAAACACACATGTAGAATTGAAACACTCTATGTTGGAAATGAAAGTAATATAACTTATTTAAATAAACACTCTATTGAAAGATAAACAAACTTACTGAAAGATAAGCACACCGGTGAAAATATAAACACTCTACTAAAGATAAAAACATACTGATTTATAGAATTGAATTTAATCTTAGAATTTAAAGATAATTCCCTATAGGTTAAAAGACTAAAATATACTTGTAATTACTAAACTGTAAAAACACATAAAATACCATACAAAACACATTTCTAATTATTGAGGAGAGTGGACCCTTACTCAAATTGGGAATAGGAATATAAAGGAACACATTACTTGAAAACTATAGATATAATTATTAATTGATCAAATTAGAAGACATAAATATAGCTACACTTTGTATTATTACATTGAAATATAAACCAAATAATTCAATAATTTCACTCTCTCTAAGATATAGAGATATGGCTATATATAATGCAATAACTATAGATCTCTATATCTAAGTAACTAATCTTCCTTTATCAGGACAAATATCCTAATTCTAGTGGATCTTCAAAATCAGTGATTGACAATTGCAACTGGAAGAATCATCTATTATTAAAACCATTAAAAATCTACTAAAAATACCTTCCTAGATCTATTGGATCAATTGTCTTATTAAAAACTATTGATATATTTATAATGACTGATATATAGAAAGTATATTTATAGATTACTATTTATAGTAATATTATAAATAGAAATTGACCAAAATAATCTTCAAGTATGTTATCAAAAGTAGAAAGTATGGATCTTCAATACTGTAAGTTCAAAAGTTGGACTGGGAGACTTCATAACAACTCTAGCAGAGTGCGTAACAACTCTGGTAGTGTTTGTAGCTTCATCTGTGAAAGTCTGATAGGGTATATAGTGTCATGTTTTAGGGATCTTTGATGCTGAGGAAATATGTATCAAGGATACCAAGGTAACAAGGACAATATAATTCTTTAGTGAAAGATGGAATCTAGTATGAACGAGTCCATAGTTGTAAACTAGGTGAGTCCATAGCTATAGGCTGAGTCTATAGATGCAAACTGGGTGAGTCTATAGCTATTGGACAAGCTTGTAGTTAAATCTAGAGTAGACTTGGATAATTTAGAAGCATGCCAAATGATTTCATAGCTCACCAGATATCAAGATCCTTTAGATGGGTTAACCTAAAAGATAATAAAAAATGTTCTTATTCTCTATAAACTATTGTATTATCGGTATATACATAAAATATTGAAACTAAAAATGAAAAGAGTTAGAATAAATTGATAGAATTAGTAACTTAGACTTTAGTTGCATTAAATAAGATAAAACATCTATTTACTATATTAGGATTAAATAAAAGCCTAAGATCTTTGTAATGTTCAGTCTAGAGGAGAGGTAATTGAGGGAAATTAAATAAAACTGGTTGTAATAATGATTCAGATTTTGGACTCATCATTTCTCCCATATTTTACATTTTGTAAGTCCATTTATAAACTCATATGCTTTTCCCTTCATAGCTGTGAATTTTATCTTCTAAGCATTGAATGAGGTCATACACATTTAATTCATTATACCAATGGCTATCTTGTGTATTGGTGAAACTGTGATAAGTTTGCACCACTATTTCCATATCTAAAACTAGTAATTTGTTTGAGAAGACCATTTCTACCATGGTGGAATATGAATAAGGAGGAGTGGTGGTTTGAATCTCATACCCACCCACATTTATTCTCCTTTGAAATTGATGACATCAAAAATCATGTCATTTATGGTTTTCGCTCTTTGGAGGCTTCATATTAAATTGGTTGGAGACATGACCTCCCTTATCTTTAGTGGGATTGTCAATGTATCCCAATGCCTAACACTAGCTAAAAATATAACATCAAAATGTTGTTTAATGTATAAATAAAAAGAGACACTTCTATTATACAAAACCTGTAGATAATGATCCTTAATGTTTTGATTTATCAAATAGGTTAATCCAAAGTTAATCAGTAACATTTTGCATTGGCAAAAGGAGGTATGGTGCATAGTCATGTAGTCTTTGATTTTTCTACATACTCATCATGTCTAACTTTCCATGCCAGTTGATTCTAATAAGTGAAGAGAAAGGACCTCAACTAGACTACTCCCACATATAAATTAATCATGTTTATTATAATCCCCTAATATCATGTTTCACAAGTAAAATTAACATAATAAATCTTGTTACTCTAGGGTAAAATCCTGAAATATGTTCAAAAACATAAGGAAATCCTCAATTTTATAGGGTAGATCACATGATATTCTAAGTAGCTTCCACCTATAAAACTATTCATGTAGATACATTTTTTAAGAATGGGAAAGAGCTCTACAAGTTAAAATATTTTCTCCTATTTGACAAGCATCCTATAGATTAACTTAAACTTTCTAGATCTTTTGCTTTTCCTTCTCTAAGTCTTATTTTAATGTCTGCTTTTATTTTTCTAAAGTTCTATTTTGTTTCTTGAGTTCCTTGAACTCAAAGCATACTTGATTCCATTTGTCTATATAATCTCTAATGAGAAACAATAATTTGGTTAGCTTGGTCAAATGAAGGTTTATAGGAAGATGAAGCTTGTTCAGAAATATGTTATTGGAGGATCAAGGTTTATTTATAAGAGTTCTAAAGTTTATGTTTTAACAAAAAAAATCCTCTTCTAACTCAGTGATATATATATATATATAGGATTCTATCATTTTCTCATCATATTGAGTGAGTTTTTATTCAAGCATATTTATTTCAATTATATGATCCAAAGCCTTATTTTTAAAACTATCTAATCCTTGAGTTAAAGAAGAATGAAGAAGGTCCTTACATTGTAATTGAGCCAAGAGGTCAACAATATATGTAGCTTACTATCTTATGATGGCATCAACTTTAGATAGTGCAAGAGTGAGCTATAGTTTTGGATCTTATATAGTGTCAAAATATTTTTCTTCTTCAAAGACCATAAGACCCTTTCCTTTATCTAGTATAGGTATGATGTCATGAGTTTGAGAGGAGGGAGAGGATGTTACTTTCTAAAATATAATTTATTATATTGGTATATTTCTTTTCTCAATATTTTTCTTAACAAGAACTGCTTCTACTAATTCATGATTTTGTGTTATGGCTAACTTTTCTTAGAGTGTTAATGTGTCTACTATTACTAGTGGAGAAAAATGATGTTTTTGTCATAGGCTATCAAGGGTTGCAGCTACCTATGTCTCCTCATCATCATCATATGCTATGGTTAACTTTATTCTTCTCTTTTTAATTTACACAGGAGAAATCGGTTCTTTCAAAGGAATATCTTTTATTGCTTTTTATTGGGGAGCACTAGATGTTTTAGGTGCATGTGTTGTATTTGTTGAAGGAATGTTTTTAACTCAGGGGTCAAATGAGACTGTGAAGCCTTGGGTTTTAATTTTATTTTTGTTGGAATTTGATGAAAATTTTGTTAAACCATAAGTGTTACTTATGATATGATCTATCTCCTTTCAATAGATGAAACCCTAACCTTAGAAGAGAAAGCCTCTACTTTTATTTTATGTTTTGGTGTTTCTCTAGAGTTTTGTGTAAGAAGTGATGAAGGCTGACTGGTTATAGCTTTCAAAGTGTTCTTCCAGGCTGTTTGAAGTTTTTGGAGGAAATGATGTATAATCAAGTGAATGAGGCCATGGTGGCAAGTTGGAACTAACAAGTTGGTAGCCAAAACCTAAATAGCTCTCGCTATAATGACAAGTTGACTCTATGTTGGGTTTGGTGTTATCCATATTTGAGGTGAATGATGATCCTCGTGGCTTCACAACCCAAGACACTACATTGTCCTTCACACATAAATCATTTCATGATCCAAAAAGCAATAAATCTCTAGAGTTCTAGTAGGGTTTCTATTAGGGTGTGAAGCCACTATTCATAGGTATTATTCATGGTGATGTGGCATGCTGAGAGGGCATCTTGGTGATGTGACATGTGGGTGTGAAAATGAGTTGGCATGTAGGTGATGTGGCAAGAAGGTGATGTGGTGAGATGGCCCATGAAGGGTCTCATGATGTGAATAGGATGAGGCGACATGGTGTGGGGCGTAGTACTCCACTAGAGGACATGGATTTGTCCATAGTTTTCATATGTGGGTTATCACATGGTGAAAAAGATAAGTGGTCATGTATGGGTTGAATTTATAAAGGGACCCATGATTCCTATGTGTGAAAAAATTCAAAAATTGATTGCAACACCTTTTGGATTTGTGTGGTCACATGGAAGAAGAAGACAATGATTCTTTGTTGTTTTTTGGCCTCATATATGGGGATGGGGCACCATATTTAGAAGTACATGGAAGTGGATGGAATCTTGTCTAAAGTATTTGGTCCACTTTATTGACCTTTAATGAAGAATACAATAAGAACACTATTGAGTCTTTGGACTTACTTTTAGAAGTGGGGAGCAAGTTTTGTAGCCACATGAAGTGGCCTTCAATCTTATCTAGTGGAGGGTAATTTTTTATGACTTTTTCCACATGGGTATAACCACCACTAAGATCACATGACACCCACTCAAATGTGGAATTTTATTTGGATTATTCATGAAGTTATGTCTCCCTCTCTCTCCTCTCTCTCTCTCTCTCTCATTTCTTGTAAAATGCTATAAAGCATTATATTTTGCTTTATATTTTGTAATCCATGGTGTTCATTATGTATTCCCTTTGAGGATCCATGTAAGCCTTAATATTTCATGTTGTATAAGTTTAGAGATTTTAATACTTGTATGCTTAACTTACATAAATTCTTGGATTGCAATCATCATTCATGCTTAGGTGGTTAGAGCCTATAAGGTTGAGATGAGAGCATGGCTCACCTAATTTATATGTAAGCATAGAGATCCTTGAGGTTAGAGGTTAGAGCCTAAAAGGCTATATTATCTTAGCTTACCTATTTTGATCTTGGAGGCTTGTTATCTCATCTCACGAATATAGAGGTTGATGCTTGGATCCCACCTTAGATGCTATGGATGTTAGCATTGTAAGAGATCCATGTTGTAGTTTAGAGGTTAGAGCATGAAAGGCTTGATTGTAATATTTACTCACTTGAGTGATTGGTTTTTAGCACTAGAAATGAGTTATTGAGATTAATTGTTATTTTAGAGAGATTTTTTTATGAATATGAAGTATATATTCTACCTTTGATCCATGGTTTTTCCCTAGCTAGTTTAGTAAGGTTTCCACATATATCTTGTGTAATGTGTTCTTTCCTATGTGTTTATGTTTTTTGTAGCTTGTTTTAATTATAGATTTTATTCTTTCACATGTTTAAGATTATGTTTTAATTTCCTAATAATTGGTATTAAAACTTTGGTTTAGAATCTTACATGCTGGTACTAAGAGCCCGCCCTATAGATCCTAATAATTGGTATCAGAGCCATGGTTATTCACTGGTCTATGCAAGTAGGAACTATAGGTGGAGAGACCAAGATATGAAACAAAAAACAAAGTATTTGCATGGTAGGTAATTCTCTCTATGGAATATGAAGTTAAAAATAGAGGAATGGAGGAGAAGTTTAACAACCTTTACTAGATGGATCAGCACCAACACGGTGTTTCTGATGAAGAAGCAACTATATAACTTGTGGTGGAGCAAGTTGGTTTCCATTGGTATAGATGGAGGGTGATGGCAAGGTATGTACCTTGTCATGGTTTCTCAGATAGTGAATGGGTAAAAATTGTGGGATCATACTACCACAATGTGTTGGCTAAGATGTTGTGAAATTTTATGGAGAGGAGGTGGTACAAGAAATTTGAATATGTACCTATTGAAGTAGTTCAGGATGGATGGAGAAGAGCATATGATCTGAGGATCCATGTAAGGAGAAGGCATTGTGTTTGACTTGTATTAGAATAAGATGTAGCTTAAATTTGTCTTTTGGGTTTCAAAAACTTGGTAGGTGCAGTGATGCACTAAGTAGCATGAAAAATTCCCAAGAACTATGGATGGATACCATGTTGAGCATGGTGACTAGTGGTTTGATACATGTAGAAGTCAAGTATTGACTTCCATGGATTCTTCTCTATTATTGTTTGAATTAGTTTAGGATGGAGAAAAATGAGATACCTAAGGTTCCATGGAAGGATAATGGCTTGTGTTTGACGTGTGATAGAGTAGGATGTAGCTTGACTATATCTTTGGGGCTCAAAAAATTGGTAAGCGCAGTGATGCACTAAGTAGCATGATAAATTCACAAAAAATATGGATGGATATTGTGTTGAGCATGGTGGGTAGTGGTTTACTACATGTATAAGTTAGGTGTTAACTTCTATGGGTTCTTCTCTCCTATTTTTTGAAGTAGATCAAGATAGAGAAAAATGAGAGGCCTAAGGTTCCATGGAAGGAGAAGGCCATGTGTTTGATATGTAGTAGAGCAAGATACAACTTGACTGTATCTTTAGGGCTCAAAAACTTGGTAAGTGAAATGATGCACTGAGTAGTGTGATGAATTCCCAATAACTATGGATAGGTACCATGCTGATCATGGTGGGTAGAAGTATGCTACATATAGAGGAGTCATGTGTTGACGTGTATGGGTACTTATCTCATGTTGATAACTACTATCAAGAGTGATATATGCACTTGTTTCTCATAGTTGGAGAAATTTGATGTGGAAAGCATCATTCCTACATAGTGATCTCATGATTATATGGAGTAGCCAGGAGGCTATGATGATAAGACAAAGAGTTATTGGCTTGTAGAATTAAAAACTGTACAAGTTGAAGTAGACGTGCAAATTAAGTACACTGGTACCTTCATGGAAAGCCAAGCTTTTAACAAAGGTTGATGCTATGTTGATGGCATGTTGGTTGTAAAACTCAACATGACAAATACCAATGGTTTGATGGCTTAAGTGACAATGACATGATGGTGGTAAGAGGAGCAAACCAATGATGGGCATGCACAATGGACATGAAAGTAAGGAATAATGTATCCCACTTGTTATAGTTGTAGGTTATATTATAGAGTGTCCTATAAAAGAGGTAGAGAAGACATGGATGTCTTATGTATTTCATTCATCAGAAGCAGGAAGCCTCATGTAAGCCATGGTGTGTACTAGATTGAATACTTCCAAGTAGTGGAAGTTATGAGTGGTTCATGGTGAAATCCTAAAGAAGAATGGGTTTGAGTTAAAGTGGGAGTCACTTCAGTTGTTAAAAATATTCCATGGAGAAGTAAACGTTGACAAAGTTGATCATGGTAAAAGAGTTTTAGTAGTGTATACAAAAAAATTGGGCTTATATGTGAATAGTAATGGGCATTGATGATAGTTGGATGGTAGATGGTTGGTAGAAGACATAGGTGTGGCAAAGTCCTATGTATATGACTTTAAGTGGGAGATTGTTAGGGTGTGAAACTAATATTCATAGGTCACTATTCAAAATCACAATTCATGGTGATGTTGCATGCTAAGATGGAATCTTGGTGATGTAGCGTGTGGGTGTATAAATGAGCTAGCATGTAATTGATATAGCATATAGATGATCCAGCAGGAAGGGGATGTGATAGGATGGCCTATGAAGTGTCCCATGATGTGATCAAGATGAAGTGACATGGTATGGGGCATAATACTCCATTTGAGGGCATGGATTCAACCTCAGTTATCACATGTGAGATGTCACGTGATGAAAAAGATAAGTAGTCATGTATGGGTTGAATTTCTAAAGATACCCATGATTCCCATGTGTAGAGAAAGTCAAAAGGTAACTGGAACACCTTTTGGACTTGACATGGAAAAAGACAATGATTCTTTGTTATTTTTTGGCCTCACATGTGTGGATGGGGCACTATATTTGGAAGCACATGTAATTGGATGGTCCACTTTGTTGATCCTTGATGAAGAAGACAAGAAGAACATAATAAGTGTTTGGACTCACTTGTGGAAGTGGGGAACAAGTTTTGTAGCCACATGAATGTGGGGGTCATTTTTCATGAATTTTGGCACATGGGGATAACCACCATTAAGATCACATTACACCCATTAAAATGTGGTGAATTATTTGGATTAGCCATGAAGTCATCTCTCTCTCTCTCTCTCTCTCTCTCTCTCTCTCTCTCTCTCTCTCTCTCTCTCTCTCTCTCTCTCTCTCTCTCTCTCTCTCTCTCTCTCTCTCTCTCTCTCTCTCTCTCTCTCTCTCTCATTTTTGTAAAATGCTATAAAGCCTTATGTTCTCTTTTGTATTTTATAATCCATGGAGTTCATTATGGATTACCTTGGAAGATCCATGAAATCCTTGGGCTTGTATGTTGTATAATGCTAAAGAGTATAATGATTATATTATTAGCTAACCTAGATGTTTGGGTTGTAAACTTCATTCATGTTTAGGTTGTTAAAGCTTGTAAGGCTTAGATGAGAGCATGGCTCACCTAGTTTGTATGTAAGCATGGAGATCCTTGAGGTTAGAGGTTAGATCCTAAAAGGCTATGTTAGCTTGACTCACCTAGTTGGAACTTGGAGGCTAGTTAGTTGGGATCGTGGAGATGGAGGTTGATGCTTGGAGCTCACCTTGGATGCTATGAATGTTAGTATTGTAGGAGTTGTATGTTACAACTTGGAGGTTAGATCATGGAAGGATTGGTTATAATCTTTGCTCACTTGAGTTCTTGGTTGTTAGCACTAGAAAGGAGTTGATGAGATGATTCATTTTTTTAGAGAGAGTTGTTGATGAATATGAATTCTGGATGATGCCTTTACCCCATAGTTTTTCCCTCACTAGTTTAGCAAGGTTTTCATGTATATCTTGTGTAATGTTTTATCTCTTATGTGTTTATGTTTTTTGTAGTTTTTTTGTAATTCCACATTTTATTCTTGAATATTTTTAGGATTATGTTTTATTTTACTAACAAGTGGTATCATAGCTTTAGTTTAGAAGCATACATGTTGATACCAGGAGCCATGCCCTGTAGATCCTAATAATTTTCCTGTTGATTCTTTTGGCCTTTCCTTGGTAATAAAATATGAATGCTACAAATAGTTGTACATTTTTTATTAAATTGTGTAATCAACTTAGAAAAAGGGGTTATTCCTAGTAATATATTACCTTCTTTAGTGATCCCTAATATTTCATTGATTATTCTACTAGAAACTAGAATTTTGACACCCTAGACTGTGGTGGAGTCTTCTTTTAGGTGTGTAATCAAATATTTAACCAAAATTTCATCATAACCTTAAATTTTTTGTAGAAATGAAGCCATCCAAATTCCTCAAATACTTATACGGAGATGTCATCTTTCATTAAACCATTTATGGGCTCGATTTCAGACCTCTTTTTCTATCCCATGATGGCTAGGTCAATTCTATAGAAGCGGGAGTTAGTCTAGAAGGTGCAAACAATAGTCATAAGGGAAAGATAACTCATAATGAATATGAAAAAGAGTAAAAAATGGTCTAGTTATAGATATTGTATTGGCAACTGTTGACGTAATCCAAAGAAATAATGATATGGCATGGAAAATTTAATGAAACTAACTTGAAAATATTTGATATTCTCACACACTTATTAGACATGTGCATCAACTTCCATGTCATCATTATTTCAAGTTTTATAGACTGGGTCAGTTGATGAATTATACATGTGGATAAAGTTGATATGACTCTTTTTTTCTTATTTGTTTTTTTGCTCATTACTTTTCCATGTCATCAATGTGTTGCTATCATGACTATTATTTTTATGGTTTACAAGATGTCCTTGAGTTGAGTTTAATTTAAACCACCTCCTCCTGGTGAACTGACATGAATCAAAAGAACTTATGCTAACCTAATGTAGATAAATAAAATACTCAACATACCTAATCATACTCATAGTCTTTATTTCTTTCCTGCCACCAATTTTAAATAGAGAAGAAATGCATGAGTTAGTCTTTAGAAATATGTACAAATGAACACAATAGTGAGATTATTGCTTGTAATAAATTGGTCAAAAACTATTCAATTTTTATTTTTTTTTGCCCTTGACCAACCATTATTGGTTTTCAAGTTAACGATCTTTATTTAATGTATGATTAGTCAACAAGCTATTTTTTTATTAGCCTTATCAATAGTGTCATAGAAGGATCTTTAATATCAAAATTTATCCTTCTTTATTTTATATATATATATATATATATATATATATATATATATATATATATATAATTTTTGGAAGAAGGAAACGAAAGAGTGGTCCCCTTCTTCTTTTTGTCTAATATACTATTGGCATTTTGTTGTCATTGATGTCAAAAGTGTGCATCATGTAAGGGCATAATGGTCACTGATTTCAAGGTTGATGGCAAAGGTGTATCATGTTAAGACTGACTATGTATGATATCAAAAAGCATCTTTTGAATGTTGATGTCAAAGGTGACTAAGGATAGATGGAAATATGTTATATGTCAAGGTACATAAGAGTGTGATTATGAGATTTGTCATGAGTAAGGCCATTCATAAAATAGAGAGTGTTGCATGCATGAGATTTGTCATGAATGTTGTGAGCATGGAAGGTACAAGTCATGGAATATTGTTTTAAGACAACTAATGTCTACATAGGAAGCATAGTGTATGAAGAGGTTTGTACATTTATATCATGATAGAAGAGGTATGTGTAGACGAATTTATATGAATAGTGTGGCATAGTCATGACATAAAAAATTTCAAGGTGAGCCTATGAAGGAAGCATAGGGAAATGAATGAACAAAGGTATGTAATGTGACAATGAACATTGAGAGAGCATTATCATTGAGGTATTTAAAAGAGAGTTTTCATAAAAAAGATAATGGTGCAGTGATATGAGTGTGTTATGATATATTATGTTTTCTTGTTTTATGTTTTGTTGAGGCTATGACATGGAAAAAATAGATCAAGGTGTCAAGTGCATTGGAAGCTTGAGCATTGCCATGGAATGGTGAAGGTATGAGGTGAGTGAACTTAGGAATGTGAGAGGTTGTGAAGGTTGTGTGAGCATGAGAATAGGGTGTGGATACACTTATAAGTGTTTCAAAGTGATTTTTTGAAGGTAGGTCCATCAGTCTTGGTCTACACCTAGACCATTCTTTGGCCCTACCCAAATTAATAAGGCATGAGAATAAAATTTCAAGGTGATTTTGTGAAGTAGAGCATGGATAGAGGTAACTCAAGTTATTTTAGGAGTTATCATTAAGTATGAGGTTATGGTTTGTAGTAAAAGGCATGGAAAGTGGTTTTGAGGTCTCTCAAATACATATAATGAAGGTATGCAAATACAAGAAGGAATTTCAGGTGTTTGTTGGCATGTATAACCTCTTTATAGGAAATTTAAATTTTAAGGAGAGATAGGTAAATGTCCTAGATGAGATATACAAGAATTGGTTTTAGATTTAAAGGTCAGTCCTTTATGAATAATCATTAATATGAAAACTTGTGGTAAACCTTCCTAAAACTCTAATAAGGACTTGATGTGAAATATGTTGATCAAATTAGCTTATAATGTATTGAAATTATCACAACATATATTGGAGATTATATTAGAATCTTCTGGGCACCTCTAGGTGGTATTGAGTTGTTAGATGAGTGAGAAGACCCTACAATAAAGGGCCTGTTTGTGAACAATTTACTGTAGCAGTCAAAAGTTAACTTGGGCAAAGTAGCTAAATTGATGGAGGAAGAATTTAGAGACCCATATTTCATTTCCATGATGTTTTTTTATAGGTTTTTGGCTTTGTGTGTTCAAATTTGGTGATCTATGTAGGCTAATTACTGACAAACCTAATGAATCAAATAGTACAAAACCCAAGTAGAGATGAGAAGATGAATTTGAGTGTTTTTTCATGATAGAATAATTAAATAAAGTGCATGGATATGTTTTAAAGGAATTTTACTTCATGTTCATTTTTTTAATAAGATTTGGAGGTTAGGAAAATAGATGAAAATGTTGTATCCAAAATGGCTTGTCTAGTTCAGTTTGGTCTGTGAGATATAAGGTTATGAGATTGGTCTGAAAGACCAATATATTGATATTAGACCATATGATTTTTGTGTTTAAGTATGTTTTAAATATTTCATATAATATTTTTAAGGCATCAAGATTATTTTAAAGTTTTCATATAGGTATTTTAGGTCAAATGTTTCATGACTATGTTTTGATTATTCTAGTAATTCTAAGTGAGTGTTTTGATGAGTTGATCTTGAAGCCTTAAGCTCTGAGTGATGGTGTATAATGTATTTTTTAATGACCTTGAGGTCATTTGTATTCCATATATGTATTTTTTTAATCATTTTTTAGTGGCTAAAGTGTGTTTGAGATTCGATATTGAAAGACAAACTTTTTGGTGTACTCAAACCGAATAAGACTAAATAATATTGAGGGGTTTCATGAAGGGGTTGGACCTAAAAGGTGTTATTGAGATTATAATAAGTTGGATAAGGTATATTTGGATTTTTTTAAAGGTTTATGTCATTTCTGGATATTTAATTTTTTCCAAGGGATCAAATGGTAACATGTCGATAAGAAGGTTGAATGCAATTAGGTCTCCATGAGACCTAAAGGAGGAATAAGGCTTATGAGGTAATGTGGTTGAATAATTATGATTGATTAATGTTTTTAAAATATTTTAAGACCTATTTTGAAATCAACCAAATTTGGTGAGTGTGTGTGGTTGATAAAGAGGTGTGTGAATTAGAGTCTTGTTTATAAGCAATGCATTTTAGGCTTATTTGATAATGTAGAGAGCAAGAGAATGGATTGATAAATAAATGAGTGTAAGGAGGTTTAGTAACATATTATAAAACCTTAGGAGGGACTAGAGATTCATTTCATGAAGATCATATATGTTTATATAGTTGAATATCAAGTTCATATGACCTATTCAATCTTGAAGAGGGCTAATTGAGAGAAGAAGCCTAGAGGTAATTTTGAGAGAGATCAAGTGGAGTAGAAATGAAGGAGTGATCATCATATGTTGATTTTATATTGATAGGATATCATATTTGCATTAGATATGTATGATAATGGATAGATTTTATATAGAGAAGATAAAGAGCTGAGTGTAAGAGTAGAAGAAAGAAGTGTGATTGGTTGAGTTGGTGCTTGGTCAAAAAGGGAGTTGAAGCTTCTTTGTAGGTTGGTACTTGTATAATTGGTCTTACTTGAGTTGATGCTTGATCAAGAGGTATTTAGAGTTATCTTGTAGGCTGATTCTTGTATAATTTTTCTTTGACTAAGTTGGTGTTTAGTCATAGGGGGTTGTAGCCTCTTGACAAGTAAGTGCTTACTAAAGTCAAGTGGGTGCTTGATAAATTTGGGGTTGGTGCTCAACTAAATTTGATATATTGTATTATAAGACATTTTGTCTAAGATTTGTTTTAATGGATTTTATTCCCCATGAGGGTTTCCCACATATGCAATGAGTTATCGTGTTCCATGATCATGTAATTAGTTCTTAATGCATAGTTAGATCACCAAGTTACTTTGAATTATTCATGATGTTTAAGGGTAATTGATTGAAATTCTTTTAAGATTGATTCACCCCCTCTCAATAATTATGCTTCCAATAATTTTTATTAGATCTTAGTCCTTTGAATTAGGCCTAATAGTTTGAAGGAGATCTTTAAATCACAAGCATGTCTAGTCAACAAGTAGAAGGAGGTTTCTTAACCAATAAGGCTCCTCTCTTTAATGGGACTAGATCTGAATTTTGGAGCATCAGAATGAATACCTATGCAAAAACTCTCAAATATGAGACTCAAAGTGATCATCAAAAAGTCAAGATTACCAACATGAAAGTCAACATGAAGATACCAATCAGGCAACCCGATGCAATGAGGTATTCTAATTATTTCAATGGTTATTTTTTTTATTTTCATATCTTTGGTCATAGAAAAAGTGATTTTAGAATGGTCTCAAGGGATGATTTATCATGAGACCATGGGAGAATGATTTATCAATCAATAGGTAAGCACAATAATGTTGTTTTCTATAGTTATCATAATATGGGACACATTGAAATATTCTATCCTAATAGAGTTAGAAGGCCCTCAAGACTTAACAAGGTATATGGAGCTCTTAAAGTGCATAAGAAGGGTCAAACATTGGTATGGAAGCCAAATAAAGTTATTACTATTCATATTGATCCAAATATTCAAGATGGATTATTTGTTAAGGTAGAGTAAGGAGCAAAAGTGAAGGAATGTCAAGAACACTTTTTATTTGCATATATTGACAAGACATTCAAAGATAAGAAGGATGACAAGGTGGATGAGTCAAATGCTTTAGTCAAACCTAAGTGGATTCTTAGGAGGGACTATCAGTCTCATAATTTCAAGATGGATAAGAAGAGTGGTTAGGATATATGGGAATCTCCTAAGTTCATGATTTTTTGAGACCCCTATGGAAAGGGGTGACTTCATTAGGCTTCATGGAGACACTCTTCTATCAGTAGAAGCACGAGGTTGCATTCAAAGAAGGATTCATTTTGAGAATATTATAAGTTATATGTGTTACAAGTTATGAGTTGTTTTCTTTGTATCTTGTATGTATATGACAACATAAAAGGATTTTTTGTTAGTATTAACATTAATTCTAGAGATCAGTTCATGAGGAGTCATGGTATGGAATGCAAGTCTAAGCATAGGATTATGTCTAGAGACGTATGGAATATGGATTGGTCTATAAGACCAATATGGTCATAGACAAGTTGGATATTTTTGACATAGCTAGAAACATGATTAAATCTTGTGTATTTTATTGGTATATGAAAGGTAAGTAAAAAATTTACAGTATGTTTCTAATAGTTGATAACTTGATTTGTGTTGAGAATTGGTATTGGTATCAAGATGATTGAATAAACTTGAGGATGGTTTGAGAGTCCTAATAACTTAAGTGATCAGCATAAGCTATGAAGACAAAGGGGGAGTCCATAATTATTTAGTTGGTGTCAGAAGTGGGGTATCCTAGTGAGTGATCAATATTTTGATCTATATCAGTCATATTTAGGACAAGGTGAGTGTTGTTATGTATCTAAATTCCTTTGACTAAGGTATGCATGGAATTATGGGGAGTATGTTTCTGAGATGCTTCATAAAATTCTCATGATTCTACTTGTTGAGTTATTACTACAAAAGATGTGATTTCAGATGCTATACGTGTCTTTTTGTCTTTAATGTCAAAGAGGGAATCAACTAAGAAAAGGCTAGTTTGAGAAAAGAGCTAAGTTCTAGGGGAAAGTTCAGAATGGGGAGAAGTAGCCTATTTAGAGATGTTTCTAAGAGTGGTTTCCATCTTATGAATTAAGAGGAGAGTATGGAGTTATGGGGAGATTTGTAGCTCTATGTTATGAAGTGTAAAGACAATGATAAGAAGCATGGTTTCTTGAGGTACAGTTTAAGTATTCCAGAAGTTGTCTACAACAACTAGTATGAGCCTAAAGTGAGTTTTTGTCAATCATTTCATTGTGTTTTTTATTGAATTTTAGGTCCAAGGATCAAATGGTAGTTTATGGAATACCCTTTATCATTAATGTTAAAAGGGGGAGAATGAGCACATTGAAAAATTACCCTTTTGAAATGATTTCAGATTGCAGTGTGTTTACCATCAATGATAAAGGGGGAGTTTGTTGGCAATTTTTTTATCATTGATGTCAAAAGGGTACATCATGTAAAGGCATAATGTTCATTGATGTCAAGTTTGATGTCAAAGGTGTATCATGTCAAGATTGACTATGTGTGATATCAAGAAGCATATTGTGAAGGTTGATGTCAAAGGTGACAAAGGACATATGTCAGCATGTGATATGTCAAGGTACATAAGAGTGTGATCATGAGAGTTATCATGAGTAAGGTCATTCATGAAAGAGAGAATATTTCATGGATGAGAGTTGTCATGAATGTTATGAGCATGGAAGGTATAAGTCATGGAAGATTGTTTGTAGATAACTAATATCTACATAGGAAGCACAATGTATGAAGAGGTCTGTACAAGTCATTGATGTCACGATACTAAGAGGTATGTGTAGAGGAATGAATGTGCATAATGTGGCATAGTCATGACATGAAGATATTAATGGTGATCCATATGAAAGAAGAATAATGAAATAAATGAAAAAATGTATGTGATGTGATAATGGGCATTGAGATAACATTATCATTGAGCTCATTGAGAGAATGTTGTCATCAAATATATAATGGTGTAGTGATATGAGTGTGTTGTGATGTCTTATGTCTAATTTTTATATTTTTTGAGGTCATGACATGGAAGGAATAAGTCAAGGTGCCAAGTGCATTAGAAACTTGAGCCTAGTCATGGCATGGTGAAGGTATGAGTTGGTGGCATGATGAAGTGAGTGAAATTAGACATGTAATAGGTTTTAATTGTTTTTTTAGAATAATAATATAGTGTTGATGCACTCATAAGTGTTTCAAAGTGAGTCTATGAAGGTAGGTCCTTTAGTCTTGGTCTGTACCTAGACCATCATTAGTCTTGCCTAGCCTAATGAAGCATGAGGATCAGATTTCAAGGTGAATGTGTGAATGAGAGCATGGATAGAGGTAAGTAAATTTTTTTAGGAGTGATCATGAAATATTAGGTTATGTTTTGTATGAAAATGCATGGAAAGTGGTTTTGAGGTCTCTCGAGTGCATAAAATGAAGGTATGCAAACCCAATAAGGATTTTTAGGTGATCATTATCATGTGTGACCTTTGAATGGGAACATGAGATATTAATGAGATATTTATAAGGGTAATAGATAATATATATAGGAATTGTTTTTGTATTTAAGTGGAAATCCTTTATGAACAATCATTAACACCAAAACCTGTGTTAAACCTTCTTAAAACCCTAATAAGAACTTGATGTGAAAGATGTTGCTAAATCAGATCAGAATGGATTGAAATGCAAAATAAACCTATTGGATATTATATCAGACTCTCTCAGTCACATCTAGGTGGTATTTATTTTTTAGGTGAGTAAGAAGACCCTACATGAAATGGCTTATTTATGAAGAATTTATTGTAGCAGTCAAAAGTTGACTTGGTCAAAGTAGAAAAATTGATGGCAAAAGAATTTAGAGGCCCATATTTCATGTTCATGATGGTTTAAAGATAGGTTATAGGATTTAGGTGTTAAAATTTGGTGATCCAAGTAGACTAGTCATTGATAGGCCTAATGAAGCAAATAGTGCAAAACCTAAGCAGAGATGAGAAGATGAATTTGAGTGTGCTTTCATGATAGAATGATGAAACCAAGTGCATGGAGATGTTGTAAAGTAATTTTAGGTCATGTTTATTATTTTTTAAAATATTTTTAGGTTAGTAAAATAGATGAAAATGTTGAAGCCAAAAAGGCTTGTCTGGTTCAATTTTATCTATGAGATATAAGGTCATGAGAATGGTATGAAAGACCAATATTTTGCTATTAGACTATATGAGTTTTGTGTTTGATTATGTCATGAATATTTTAGATAATATTTTTAATGTATCATTATTATTTTAAAGTTTTCATATAGGTATTGGAGGTAAAATGTTTCATGACTGTGTTTTGAGTATTTTGGCAGTTTTGAGTGAGTGTTTTGATGAGTTGATATTGAAGCCTTAACCTCTAAGTGATAGGGTCTAATGCATTTGGTAATGACTATGAGGTCATGAATATTTTATCTATTTATTTTATTTATAATGATTGAGTGTATTAAGTGTGATTGAGCTTCAGTATTGAAAGATAGACTTTTTGGTGTACACAAACCTAATAGGACTGAGTATTATTGAGGGGTTTCATGAAATGGTTGGACCTAAAAGGTGTTATGGAGATTAGAGGATATTGGATAAGGAATATTTTGATTTTTTTTGAAATTTTTGTGTCATGTATGGAGATGTAATTTTCTTTAATGGATCAAATGGTAACATGTTGATAATAAGGCCTAATGCAATTAGGTCTCCATGAGACCTAAAGGAGGAATAAGGCTTATGATATGTTTTGGCCAACTAATTATGATTGATTCATGTTTGTAACATGTGATAATACCAAATTTTCAATCAAAAAAATGTGGTGATTGTGTGTTTCTGACCAAGAGGTGCGTGAATAAGAGTCATGCATATAAGCAATTCATTTTAGGCCTATTTGATAATCTAGAGAGCAAGTAAATGGATTGATAAATAAATAAGCCTAAGGAGGTTGGTTAACATGTTGTATACCTTTAGAAGAGATAATATAATTATTTCATGAATATAATATAGGTGTTATAGAATTGAAAATCAAGGTAATATGACCTATTTAATCTTGAATAGGGATAATTGAGCAAAGAAGACTAGAGGCAATTTTGAAAAAGATCAAGTAGAGTAGAGATAAAGGAGTGATAATCATATGTTGATTATTTATTGAGAGGATATCAGAGTTGAATTATATATTTTTTCTTGATGTATGATAGTGGATAGAGTCCAAATAGAGCATATAGAGAGCTAAGTGGAAGAGTAGAAGAAAGAAGTGTGATTGGATGAGTTGATGCTTGGTCAAAGAGGGAGTTGAAGCTTCCTTACAAGTTAGTGCTTGCATAATTGGTATTTAATGATTTTATTTTTGTTCAAGAGGGATTTGGATTTTCCTTTAAGGTTGGTGCTTACATAAATTTACTTTTACTGAGCTGGTACTTAGTCATAGGGGGTTATAGCCTCTTAGTAAGTGGATTATTGCTAAATTCAAGTGGGTGCTTGATAAATTTTGGGTTGGTGATCCATGTTGGGTTGGTGCTCAAATAAATTTGATACATTGTATTATAGGATAGTTTTTATAGGCTTTTATTTAGTGGGTTTTATTCCCCATGAGGGTTTCCCACATATGTGATGAGTTATCTTGTTTCATGATCTTAATGTATTATTAGATCACTAAGTTAATTTGAATGATTCATGAATGTTTAAGGGTAATTGATTGAAATGTTTTGAATAATAATTAACACCCCCCCACTCTTAGTCATTATGCTTCCAACATATACCATTAAGGAGTTGATATCATGGAAAAACTAGGTTCTTCCATGAAAATAACTTCATTCCTAATTTTTTGAATAAATTCCTCCTTGTTGACATGCTTCTAATATGGTTTGAGTTTATGCCATTGACCAAAAAATTATTCTAATTCCCATCTATTGGTATTAATTGTACTGATCTATTCTCAAAGACTTTTTCTATTTGAAATGGGCGTAGCTATCTTGTTCTCAAATTTCCTTTGAATTGCTAAAACTTGGAGTCAAACAAGAGTACCTAATCTCCTTATTGAAATATTCTCTCTTTGATGTGGGAATCATGTCACATTTTTTTCTAGTGCTACATAATTTCTATCTATTGTAAAGCTTCTATTCTAATCTCATCAATCTCATTTAGTTGGAGGATACTATCTTTTGATGCCTTATCCAAGTCAATGCCTACTTCCATTATTATTTTTAAAGTTTTCAATTCAAATTTAATATAAAGTAAAGGATTATTACCATACACTAGCTCATAAGGTGAAAAAGTAGTGGTTTTCTTCCAAGTGGTGTTGTAGGCCCATACTACTTTTGGTACTCCGAATGCCCAATCTTTTCTACTAATGCTAACTTTCTTGGTCAAAATGTTTTACAAATCTCTGTTGGTAACTTCTACTTGACCATTGGACTATGGATGGTAAGGGAAGGATTTACTAAGGTTCACTTTCATGAAATTCTTCATCATATTAGACATGAATTATGGTCCCTGATCTAAAACTATCTCTCTAGGTACAACAAACTCTTGCATGATCTTGAAATACATGAAATCTCTACTACTTCTCTATCAAAATAAAAATCTTTAACCTTATCCCACTAAGTAACATAGAGTATACATACCAAAAGGTATTCCTTACCTTGGGATGGAGAGTCTTCGAGACCAACAAAGTCTATTCTCCACTTCTCAAATGGTTCTAACACTACCTAGGGATGAAGAGCATCTCTACTTATAGTGTAGGTTATTCCATCTATTAACATGGATCACATTGTTTGATAAAATTATTTACTTACTTTTGAAAGGATGGTCAACAATATCTTTCTCCTAAGATATTATGCATGGCTATTTTTGCTGAATAATGACCTCCTCTTGGTTCATCATGACAAGCTATAATGATTTCATATGCTTCATTATCTATTATACACTCATGAAAGACATGATCAGGTCTATAATTAATATCATGTTATTAATTCACTTTAAAAAATATATTTATTTGATTAAACATTTCATTTTTTTACAGGTGAAATGAGAAGGAAACTTCCCTATGCTCAAATAGTTGGCTATATTAACAAAACCATGGTGATTCTACTGAAACAACAAATATTTGTTCATATAGAAAACTATTTTCAATTGGTTCCTCATTACCTATAATATTTATCCTAGACAAAAAGTCTACCACATTAAACTTCCTTAGTTTATTAGTTATAGTTATATCAAATTCTTACAAAATTAATAACCACCTTATGATTCTTCTTCCTACTACAAATTTATTCATGAGATACTTTATGGATGAATGGTCTACACATATGAAGACCTCATAACCTATAATATAATGTTTGAATTTATCGATGGTATAAATCATAGAAAGGAATTATTTTTTTGTGGTTGTATAATTTATTTTAATTGGTGTGGGATTTTTTTTGATGTAATAAATAACATGCATGTGGTCATTTTAATCCTTTTTTCCTAGAGCTATCCCCATTGCATAATTAAAGGTATCAGTGTAGATATGGAAAGGTTTTTCCCAATTGTATCCTCTCAACACTGGTGCATAACTCAATTTCTCTTTAATAGTTTCAAATGCTTTCTAACAATCATCACTCCACACAAATTCATTATCCTTTGCCAACAAAGCAAACACAGAAGAATCAATTTTTCTAACTCCTTCTGTAAAACATCTATAAAAACTAGCTTGACCTAAGAAGATTTTAATATCAGTTACATTTTGAGGGATATATAGGTCAGAGATTATTTAAATTTTTTTAGGATCCACTTGAATTCTTTTGGTAGAGAAGTGGTGTCTTACTACTATGACTTGATCCATCGTCATTAGGAATTTATCATGACTTAGTGATAATTGGTGTTCATCACATTTGGTTAGGACCTTTTCAATATTGTGTAAGGCTTCATCAAACATGTCTCCATGATCAGTGAATTCATCCATGTAAACTTATACATAATCATTATTCAAATCAAAGAATATGACTAATATTGCACATTGAAAAGTAATTAGAGCCTTACAAAGGACAAATGGTAAGACTCTATAGGCAAACATTCTCCATGAGTAGGTGAAAGTGGTTTTGTCTTGATCGTTAGCTACCACTATTATCTAATTATATTCATTAAATCTATCCAAGAAAGAAAAATATTTTTTCTTGCCAAATTATCAAGCACCTGATCAATAAAAGAGAGAAATAATCCCTCATAATGGCTTTGTTTAGATTGTGGTAGTCTACGTACACTCTCTATTTCCCTTTTTTTAGGTATAATTACCAGTGGATAAACCCATTGGCTATTTGAGATGGGATAAATGAATCCCACATCTAACAATTTCTCAATCTCAATCTTTACTATATCCCTTAATATTGGATTTATCCATATTTATGGTTATCTAATTGGTTTGTCATGACTTATGTAAATGTGATGGTTACAGACACTAGGATTAATTACTCTCATTTCTATGTAATCCTAAGAAAAAGATTTGGTATGTTTTTATAAACATCAAAAACCTTTACTTCTTGACCATGGGTCAACCAGCTATTTAAGTTCAATATTTTTCCTAATAATACCATAACTTTTTTTGTGTCAATATGGATAGACTCTAATTTAAATTCACTCATCAGCTATTTAATAGGACATGGATAGGGTAATAACATATGGAATGTAGTTATATTTTTTACAAATCCATCTTCTGGATGAATGATTCTAACTAATGGATAATGAAATATAGTTAGAAAATTAAATGGTTTGTCTTCTACCCAATTTTAAATACTTTATTACAAGGTCTATGGTCATATGTTGAATAGGCAAGGTGATAATTTTTCACAAATAATAAGTCTATAGTGACTATTCTGGTTGAGTTTGTAGTTGATGGACTGGTGGAGTATGTAGCTAGCATTCTGGTAGAGTCCATAGCTAATAGACTGGAAAAGTCTATAGTTGAAAGACTAACAAAGTATGTAGCCGGCTCATGAGTTAAGTGTCTTCTTATATATCTTATGTTAATTAATAGGTTAATTCTTCCATGTGTCCTTGTACTATTATCATGGCTAGATATGAAATGCTATTCTTATTTCTTTTTGGTTCATCCACCCATAATGTTTTAGTTTAATCCATTAAAATTTTTACAAGGGAATTTAAAGATATTCATATCGATTTTAGACCATTTGAAATAATCATATCCCCTAACCTACAATCTATTAATGCTACTATAGCAGCCAACCAAGGTCTTCTTAGAATGAGGGGGTACCCTAATTTATTGGTTTGGGTTACATCACCATAAAATCTACTAGATACTCCCATGACTCAATTTTTATATCAACATCTTCTATAATTACTTCTAATTTAACAACTAATTGATCAACCATTTGTAGAATGATGGAGGTAGGATGTATCCCCATAAGAGATAATGTATATAGAGTATCAGTTGTCATTACATTATTGTTACACCCAAATCTACCAAAATGTTGGGTATTTTGTTTTTTCGTATGGTTACTATTATGGTTGGACTACTTGGGTCTACTTATTTAGGTAACAATAGTTTTCCTGCTAAAATATCAGCCAATTCACCATCCACATGTATGGTCTTTGGGTATTATTTCTTTATCATAAGTGCCTTGACACATAGGCTTTTAATAACTCTATTCAATTCTAGAATATTCTTGATAGTTTGTAATAAGTTTATCTCAGTATTAAATTTTATCAATTCTTAAATTAAATCAAACTCTTGCTTATTCTCAACTTCTTTCAGTCTATCATGAAAAGGAATAGGTAGAGGAGTAGTAACATGTTCATTTGTCTTCTCTATCTATTTATTTGATTCTTATTTTCTAATTGTGGATTGAGGTGGATCTGTTTTTAGTTTTTCATTGGGAATTTATAAAATGGTGATAGGGGGATCTTGAATTGGTTTGCCTAATCTAAGTTGAATATTTGTAAATTTAGTAGCTCAACATGCATAGTTTATCCTTGTTCATTTACATAAATAAGGGCTGATGGTTTATACTTAGGGTTAACCACTGATTTAGTAGGCAATTGTGTCTAATTAACTTTTTCTACAAGTTGAGTAACAAGAGGTGCCATCAAAGCTTTTCATGGTGTAAATCTTCTTTTGGGGGTCAAATTGTAGATTGGCATTCCACTGTGTATTTCTCCATGGTTGTGACTATGGTTGGGGCATCCAAGGTTAAGGTATCATCCATTCTTGATTGGTCCATGGTGGATGTACTTATCCCCATATAGGTTGAGGTTCCTGAGTAATCCAAGGTGTCATCCATGGATTAAGTAGATTCATTAGATCAAACTGACCTTGGGTCTGGTTTTGTGAAAATGGATTTTATCTTTGAATTTAATTCAAATATTATATTGGATATGTATTCTATTTCAATTGAATTTTTAAAATAGAGAGACAAGTGCAATGGGTTGTGTCATGGTATTTACTATGACATGTCTCTATTTTATTCAGAGGATAATCTCTGAGAGCATATTTTAACTTATATTTTGGGTAGTAGATGGCTAAAGGTTCTATGGTAGAATTGGATTTAGTTTGAAATCCATCCAACATAGTGTTTAACTAGACAAAAATGTCAGCGTTCAAATTGGAAAACTCCTCAATCAATTGACTAAATTCATTGGACTTACATAGTTTTCCTTTTCTAATGCTTGGATTTGTCCTAAAGTATTTACTACACAGGTCTAAAATCTAGTGAAATTTTAACTTTATAATGTCTCCTCTACCCATAAAATTTAGAACATATCTAGAGTCATCATCCATTCCTTTAAGAAATACCATACTAACTACTCTTCTGCAAGTAGATAACCACTACATTTGTGTGCAAATGCGAACCTATCCACATAATCCTCTAAAGTTCCATCCTCATTTGGTTTAATCTTAAATAATTATTCTTTCATGTCCATTTCTCTATAATAATCTTTATATTTATCAATAAATATAGTTTTCATGTCTCTCCATGTATTAATAGAGTCACTTGGAAGGCCCATGAACCACCTCATGGCTACTTCCTTAAGTGTATAATGGAATAGTTTGAGTTTTTGATTATCAATTATATAATCATATGTTTGATATAATTTTAAGCTCAAAAAATAATTGATCTAGATCTTCTAAGTATTTACCCCTAAAAGTGGGTAGATTTTAATTTGAAATGTTTTTTATAGAGGTTTGGTCTGTTGGATTTATAACTATAGAAAAGGAAAAGAATCTATCTTGTTACATTCTATTTTCTTCGGGATTTTACACATTTTCTTGATTATCAGCCATGGTTTATGTTTTTTCTGCTTTCTAACTTGTGTTAAAGATCAAATTTAATTATTCTTCTTGATCTTGCAAAGAATGAGGTCCAAGTTCTACCATTCCAAACAAAGGATCCTTGGGGTTAATTTTTCTTATAGGAGAAGATCTCCCAAATGTGATTCTTTCTACAGGGTTTATTTGTGAGGATGACCCTAATTCTGTTGACAAATCAAAAGGATTATCTAAGTGTGATTTTAGTGTTTTTATTATACTCTTAGTCAAAGATTTTATTATTTGTTCCTCTGGTCCTAAATCAGGATCTTTGGAGATGAACCATCTTTTGACATCTCTAGGTCAGTTCATAAATCTAAAGATTTTTTTATCTATTTATTTCTTCTTTTATTTTTATTTTTATTTTTTTATATTAATGTATAATAATAAGGTTTACCTTAATAACATTTAACTATCCCTAACAATGGCACCAAAAATGATGGGTGTCATCTACCCCTTCATTTAACCAACTTTTTGTTGATGTCATTCAAACCAAGGGCATCATCCAAAGCTATATGCAGTAAGGCTTATGGCTATATGTCTTATTGAAATGATTTGGGGGGTGTTGATATTATAAATATTTTATCCCAATATAATCTAATTTATAAAAACTTGTTTATATAATAAATAAGTACACATGCATAATTGAAACACTCTGTATTGGAAATGAAATTAATCTAACTTGTTGAAATAAACACTCTACTAAAATTAAACACTCTATTGAAAGATAAACACACTTGTTGAAAGATAATAACATTGTTAAAAATATAAACACACTGTTGAAGACAAAATACATTACTTTTTAGAACTACATTTAATCTTAGAAATTAAAGATAATTCCCTGCAAGTTAAAATACTAAAATAAACTTGTAATTACTAAACTGTAAACATACATAAAATACCATACAAAACATGTTCTTGATTCCTGAGGAGAGTGGACCCTTACTTGACTTGGTAATAGGAATGTAAAGGAAATTAGTACTTGAAAATTTTAGATATCTTCATTAATTGATCACATCGAATATATGAATATAGTTGCATCTTATATTACTGTATTAAAATATCAATTGAATAATTCAATAATTCTACTCTCTTTAAGACGTAAAGATCTACTTATATATAATGCTACAACTGTAGATCCCTAGGTCTTAGTAACTAATATTCTTTTGTCAACACAAATCTCCTAATTTTGGTGGATCTTTAAAATAGGTGATTGACAGTTGTAACAGGAAGAATCATCCAGTACAAAATCTACTAAGAATGCCTTCCTAGATCTATTAGATCTATTGTCTTATAAAAGACTATTGATATATTTATAATGACTGATATATATAAAGTATATTTATAGATTTTTATTTATAGTAATAATATAAATATAAATTGACCAAAATAATCTTCAATTATGTTGACAAAATTAAAAAGTATGGATCTTCAATACTACAAGTTCAGGATTTGGACTGGGAGAGACCATATAAAATTTGGTAGAGTCTATAGTAACTCTAGTAGAGTTGTTAGTTTCATCTATGAAAGTCTAGCGAAGTCTATAGTGACATGCTTCAGGGATATTCGATGTTGGGTAAGTCTGAAGAAAGGCTACCAAGTTGATAAGGATGATAGAATGTTTTAATGAAAGGTGAAATCTAGTAGCTATTAGGTGAGTTTGTAACTATAGACTAGATGAGTTTGTAGCTACTGAATACGTCTCTAGCCAAATTTGGAGTACACTTAGATGAGATATAGGTGTTCCAAATGAGTTTGTAACTCACTAGATGTCAAGATCCTTCATATGGGTTGACTTCAAAGATCATCAAAAAGGTTCTTATTCTATATAGACTATTGTATTATATGTATATACACAAAATAGGGACACTAAACATGCAAAGAGTTAGAATAAAGTGATAGAATTAATAATTTAGACTATAGTTGCATTAAATAAGATAAAAAATCAATTTACTACATTAAGATTAAATATAAGCCTAAGATCTTGATAATGTTCAGTCCAGAGGAGAGGTAATTGAGGGGAAATGAATAAAATTGATGGTAATAATGAGTCATATTTTGGACTCATCATGGGCTACCTCGCATTTAAATTTTTTGCTACACCTTCCTCTAAATATTTATTATCAATACTAGTAACTTTCCCTCCTGTAGATCTTCATTTTATTAATTTTTTAACTAGGGCTTCATTCTGAACTTTAGGTGCTTCAACTTCATCTTTTCTCACATCTTTCACAACTCTTCCAACTTGTACAATATCCATAACATCCAATCTTTCTTGGAATCCTCTCAACATCTTAGCCAGTTTTATCAATCCAATTGTTTTGCTTCCTTTATGTGAATTTTAATAACTTTATGATCTCTACCCACCTTATCAAGATGGAAAACACTCAAATTCTCTCATATCTCTCTATAATTGTTTCACTTTATCACACTTGTAACAAACTCACTAGAACCTCATTAGAATTAACCCAACAAGGAAACCCTTTTTCTTATACTAATCAATGCAATCTAGGTTGGGATTCAAATGAATGAAAATCAAGTCCTAGCAACCCAAATTTAACATATCTATTTTTATCTCACCAAATTCATGTGATCCCACCCATTTTGGTGTTTGTTTGCATGAAAACTGAATTTATGGTCTTTTAATAGAACATTTCAACTTGTAAACATATAAAATTGCATTAAACTCAAAATACAGTTGAATGAGAGAGGAGATAAGGGTTATTAGTACTCAAAATGAACCTCACAACCTGTTTTACATATTTCTAACCTCATATGGAACCCACATAGAACCCAAACTATTATTTTCACTAAAATACAAATTTTTAGGCCTTCTCAAGGCACACCCACATATCCAAATCATCAAAACAAAATTTGAAATGAATTTACTCATCTTATACATAATATTAAGGCCAAAAACACTTTAAATTTTACTAACACACACTCAAAAATTCTTTTTATTAATTATAGTAATCTAAATATGTTCTTAGGCATTTTGTCAAACATTTACATAGAATCCCAGGGCTAAAATTATCACTATTGAAGAGTAACTATTGCAAGATGTTTTTCCCTATAACATGTATGTGAAACACTCACCTCTAATATGATTTTACATTTTGTAATAGATGCATCATTCACCCTATCCTACACACCCCCACAAACACCCATTTTCTTCTTTGTTTTAACTAATTTTTTTTTCTTGTTGCTACTCTTGAAGCTATTATGTCTTTCATTTTTACCACAGGCTTAAGTGCCCCTTAGACTCCTCTAATCATGGAATATGAAAAAAAAACATTAAAAACATTTTTTTCTTCTTTTTTCCACCATTTTTGAAAGATTACCTTGTTTAAAACTCCCAATATACTCTATATTGTTCCAAATGAATTTTTCCACACTATATCCATATAAACCCCACAAAATCCATATAATTTTTTTAGATGAAGTCGCCTAAGGACTTCCCATCAACACTTTTTGTATACTAAAAATTTGATGAAATGCTTATAATAATAACTAAAAAAAATTGAAATAACTATTTTTAGTGATTCAAGATTTTAATTTGGCCTAGGATACTCCTACATCATATTGATATTTACCCTTTAATGTGTATAAAAAGATAATATATTCTTTTATAATTCATAGATACATTGGAGTTTCCTTCAAGAGTTTCAAGGGAATAAAATATTGTTTTTATACCATTTTTTTTACTTTGATATATGTACACACACACACACACACACACACACACACACACACACACACACACATCAAAGTGGAGAAAAATGTAGACACTTAAAAATTCCCCCTAGGCATTTATTAGTTATTGAATTATACAATTAGAAGGTATCTACATAGTTGTTGAATATTGATCTAAATTAAATGTTATTGACATTTTTTGGTTTTTCATTGTGTTCCCCTTTTTTCTCTCCTCCTTCTCTCTCTCCTCATGGTTTCATGGTCCTATGGTGGCCTTCTGAGAAACATACTTAGTATGGTTTTGAGGCCCAAAAAATGGACTCAATATGGATCTAGGTCCCAAAACATGTACTCATTATGTTTTAGGGATTTTATGTGGTCTTAGTCAATTATGATGCACTTATGGCTTTGGCCCAGACTTTTTTTTATTTTCATCCATTTGATATTAGTTTTACACCCATAGGGTCCTAATTCAAATACAAGCCATCTATAAATATATAGACAGCATAATGTATTTAAGCATATGAATATCATCTAAAACTCATCTAGCATTTATTGTTCACATGAACCTATTAAGCAGCGATAAAAAATTTAGATAAGCCAAGAATTTAGAGAGCATTCATTGTAACATTGAAGTTCATATTAGTGATACAATGTGTTGCATTGGTTTTATTCATTGATGAATTATAACAATTATTGTAGTGTTGTTTTGATATAATACACTTATGAAAGAAATATAGAATATCAAGGAAGCTCATTTATTCCCTACTAGAATGTAGGATCCAACACACCTTTTTTTCTTATAATTTTTAGATCTAGATGCAAAATTAGGTCAAATAAAAAGTGCATTTTTTTGATAATCAGAGTGAAGTTTTAAAAAATTGAGCAAGGATTTTGGAACCTTGGATTTGAAAAACAAATTCACAAAAATTGTTTTCATAAACTTGACACTTCCTAGAACCATATTCACTATGGTTCTAGTGCCCATAAACATCTTTAAGGCTATTTGGATAAGGTCCTTCATTTAACACAATTTTTAAGGGTTCTCATTTTATTATCACGAAATGTTTATTTTCATTGTCAAACTTTGACAACTATCTTTAGATCTCCTAATATTAAATGTACACATCTAAACCCTAGTTTCATTTTTATTTCTCTAGTTTTATAAAAATAACTAAGTATGATTTGTTGTTTTGTGTCAATTTTAGGCCTAGTTAAATGTTTATGAATATTTTTCCTATGATTTGATTCAAAACCTTTTATTTATAATAGAATCAGTTACTTTTTTATTATTTTAATATACATGTGTCACCTTCTAATATCCCTTATAAAAAATAATTTTATAATTAAAGTATAAATTTTTGGATTGAAAGAAGGCATCAGAATTCCAAAGAATGAAAATGTATCACACACTCGATAAAAAATGTGAGTGGCATGAGATCACACCCAAATAAAAAATCACATCAAAGTTACATCAAGACTAAAATAACTATTACAAAAATTAATACCTTAGGTCCAAAGATATCATCATTAGAAAATTACATTGCGCCTGTCAATAATAATAATAAATATCCATAAATATCAAGGAAGGAATAAAATGCTAAGCCATCAGCACAATCAACCCCTTTGAGGGAGGAGTAGGCAACATGTTATCTAACTTATTTCCCCAACCACCACCATGGGGGTATGTATTATTAGGTATGGTTTCTAGTGATTATATTGTTTACATTTTATTCATTATCTTCCTTAGTTTACCAATGAGGGGGTGAAATAAAATGAGATAATATGGGAAATTTTAATTACTCATGCCAACTAGATGGAAAAAAACTATAATGTATATAATCACCCTAGGGTGAAAGCCACCCTCCATGGTCTCCCAACTATGAGAACCTTCAGTAAGGAGGAGGAGGAATGGATAATATATGTTGTAAATATTGTCATTGATGTCAAAGGTCTAGCATTATTGGTGATAAAGGCCCCATTGTATTTAATGGTGTTTTTAATATTCATATCTTGGCTAATGTGTGTTAATATTTATTTAATATCAATGGATATATTTTTGGTTTCATATAAGTCAAAAGAGGGCCCATGGAGAAGTCAAAGAGTCATGGGGTAAAAGATGAAAGAGGAATGAGATGTATTTTTTCATGAAGAGTCACCTTGAGGAATTCCAAGAGTCACCATGTGAAGACAAAAGAGGTATGACACATTTTTCCATGAAGGGACACTTTGAGGAATACAAAAAGTCACCAAGATAAAGACAAAAGAGGAAAGGATGATTTTGCTTATGAAGGGTCACCATATGACTTTTCAAATGCAAGGATATGAAGGGTCATGCAGGTTTGGTGTCATTTTCCATGAATATTGAAGGGTCACAAATGGTGAATGCCAAAGGTCATTTGGAAAGCTATAAATAAAGGATTGAGAAGCCACTTGTAATATGCAAGAGAGTGCATGGTTTGTATTTTTTTAAGAGAGAAAAGTAGGAGATATTATAGAGTTATATCATTTGTTGAGTAAGCAACATTGAGAGATAGTTATATCATTTGTTGAGTAAGAAAAATTGAGAGATAGTTGTGTTTTATACACAAGAGGGGTCGGTTTTCTTATGGGATGGTACTCGCAAATATTTATAAGGGGTTGGTGCTCTTGTGGGTTGGTGCTCATAAATAGTTGTTGTGTTGGTACTCAGCAAAGGGGTTGGTGCTCCTGCAAGTTAGTGCTTGTGAAATTTATTTTTTGAGTTGGTGCTCATTCATATTCTTGAGATTATTCTCTGTGTTTTTTCCCACTTTGGGTTTCCACGTAAAAAATTTGGTGTCCCTCTCTCTCTCTTGTGTGGTGAAAATTATTATTTCCATTTTATTGCATATCTTGAATGTATGATTGAGTGGTTAAAGAAAAGAAATCAGATTAAGAAAAAGATATATAATATACTGATTCACCCCCCCCCCTCTCAGTATATTTCATGATTAAAAATTGGTATCAGAGCAGGTTCCTTTAGAAAAAGTTTTACAGCTTGAAGGAAGATTGGGAAAGCACGATGGATGGATCACATGAAGGATTTTCTACAAATAAGTCACCTTTGTTTGATGAGATGAATTATTATTTTTAGATCATAAGGATGAAGACTTATTTTATGGCCCTTAGATTTGACATATGACAAGCAGTGGTGGAGGAATATGAAGAGCCACAGACACTTGTAACTACTCTGGCAGAAAAAAAGGAAAGTGAAAATAATACTAAAGATTTAAATGCTATTTTATGTGGTTTATGTGAATCTAAATTTGTTAAAGTTATGCAATGTAAATCTCCTCATGAAACTTGGGTAAAACTTGAGAATATTTACAAAGGTGATGGAAAGGTTCAGCAAGCTAAGCTTCAGACTTTCAACAAATAGTTTGAGAGTTTGAAGATGGAAGAAGAAGAAAATATAGTAAATTATCTCCTATAGGTTGATCAAATAGTTAATCAAATTCAATATCTTGGAGAAAAATTAGAAAAATTAATTATGGTTCAAAAGGAATTGAGATCTCTACCATTGAGATATGATGCAAAAGTTTTGGCAATTGAAGAGATAAAGAATTTATCCAAGCTAAAGATGGATGAGCTTCATGGTATTCTTATGACATATGAGATGCAGACTGAACAAGATAAAACCTCAAAGAGAGAAGTGGCCTTCAAGACATCAAAAAAAGAGAAGGCTAAAATTTAGGAATCAAGTAATAATTTTAGCGATGATGAAGATGACAATGGATCTCTATTCATTCGTAAGCCAAAAAAAGGCACAAGTAAATATCAAAGAAAATTACCTTTTAAATGTTTTAATTGTGGAAATATTTGACATTTTGTAGCTAAATGCCCAAATAAAGGTAATGATGACAATGAAGAAGGAAAGTATACATACAAGAAGAATTTCAAAGGCAAATTCAATAAGGGATTCGAGAAGAAGAGTTTGTATTCTAAAGATCCTAGTTTAGCTGAAGATAGTGGAGTCAGTGATTCAAAAGAAGAAGAGATTCTATCTATGGCCAAACATGAAGATGCCTTTGTAAGAAAAAGTATAGATGATCAAGAAGAAGAACAGGATGAAGATGAAGTGAATCTGGAAGTAGAACTCACTTGTGCCTTAGAAGAGTTAAAAGCTCTTGAAAAGAAGAATCGAATATTAAAACTCTAGATTGAGAAAAATGAAAAGGAGTCAAAGGAAATAATTAAAGATCTACAAGCACACTTTGAAGAAGCCAAGAAGAATAAAAAATATCTAACAGCATAGTTGAAAATAGTAAGTAAATAATGTGAAAGGTATGTTATTAAAATTGCTTCTTTTGAAGCAGGTCTTGAGAAAAAAAATAAAGCAATCAATGATAGAGCAGTCAATGATTCAAAATTTGAGAATAACACTAATATGTTGAATAAGATATTATAAAATCAAAGATTAATATCAGATAAGATAGGTATTAGATTTGAAAAAGAGAAAGAGGAAGTCAATACTTTCATAGATAAGTAAAAAGGAAAGAGCTATGTTGAAGCTCTTACAAAAGAAGAAATAAAAAGGGAAGAATTTAAGAATATAGAAGACATCTCAAACAAAGAAGGATGGAGGGAACAAAGCTACACAAGGCTATCAGGTTAAAGATACACAAACAAATCCTATTTTTATGGTTATTATTTTTATTATAATGGATATGATCATAATAAATTAGAATGTCAAAAAAGAGCTAATAGTTTCAGAAAAAAGAAGGAAAGTCATGCAGAGTCAAACAGAAGCCACAACTCTTTTGATCCTCTATCAGGGTTTAATGAAGAGGCCATAATGTGTTACAAGTGTAATAACTTTGGATGCATAGAATAATACCAGATAAGTGTGTTCAAGTCAAGAAAGAAGGACCATAGTTTCAAGGCTCCATTCATCAAGAAGAAAGTTCAGATAGGTTCATGGCAAAAGAAACATCCTAAAAAATCTATGTTGGTGAAGATAGCTTTGCATGCAAGAAATGAAAAAAAGTCATGGTTCATTGAAAGTATATGTTTGAGGCACATGATAAGAGACAAGAGTAAGTTCATAACCTTGAAAAAGATCAATGGTGGCATAAAGAAATTTAGAAAAAATACTACTTCCAGAATTGTTGAAAAAAGTACACTAAGTTTGGATAATGGTAAAACTAAAACTAAAAAAAAATTGTATGTAAAAGGTCTTAAGCATAATATTTTGAGTGTAAGTCAAATGTGTGATCAAAACAATAAATTTTTATCCAAAAATTTGTGAAATTAGAAGAAAAGATTCAGATATGTTGGTTGCAGATGCTCAGAGAATAGGCAATAATTTGTATATACTATCAGACATCAAAGGTCAAAGATGTTGTTTGAGTTAGATTAAATAAAGTTGGCTATGACACAGGAGAATGGGGCACATAAATTTTGACAATCTTGTCAACATAAGCAAGAAGTAAGTAGTCAAAAATCTTCCAAAGATTACAAAGCCATCTGACACGCTTTGTGAACCTTATCAGTGTGGGAAGCAGGCTAGAAGGTAGTTCAAAACAAAAGAGTACGTAACTAATCAGATGATAGAGCTTGTTCACACTGATCTATGTGGACCTATGATAACTCAAAGTATTCAAGGTGAGGAATATTTTATGTTACTTATTGATTATTTTTATTGTATGACTTGGGTAATGTTTTTAAAGAAAAAATTAGAAGCTTTCAGACATTTCAAAGTATTAGTTGAGAATGAAACTAGTTTGAAGATTAGGTTTTTAAGATCAGATCAAGGAGAATAATTCATGTCATATCAATTTATTGAGTTTTGTGAATACCATGGAATAAAGAGACATTATTCACTAGTTAGAACTCCACAACAAAATGGAGTAGTTGAACATAAAAATAGAACAATTCAGGAGATGGTGAGGACAATACTAAATGAATCCAAGATAGCAAATAAATATTGAAGAGAGGTAGTTGTTATAGCAATGCATATTTATAATAGAGCATTATTGATATTCAATGGTGACAATACTCCTTATGAGTTATGGAAAGACAAACTAGCAACAGTTGATTATTTTAGAGTTTTCGATAGTAGATGCTTCATAAAGAGAATAGATGAAAAACTTGGTAAGTTTGAATCTAGATTAGATGAAGGTATATTTATTGGTTATTCTTTCAAAAATAAATGTTATAAATTTTATAAAAATAACCAAGAAAATTGTTGAAATTGCAAGTGTTAGGATAGAAGAAGATGGAACACAAACAATCATTGATCCACTAGACATTCCTAAAATCATTGAAGAGGAAGGTTTTAAAGAATTCGATGAAGATAAGAATAAGGAGAAAAAGGGCACCAAAAATCCATCCAAATATGTTCAAAGAAATCATAATGAAAGTGACATCATCAGGGATATCAATGAAGGAATTCACACCATAAGAATGATGGTAAGTGAATCTGAGCAAGTTAATTTTTTTTTGTTATCCAAAATTCAACCTAGATTTTTTTCAGAAGCTAGACATGACAAGCATTGGGTTGAGGCTATGGATAAAGAATTAAATCAGATAGAAAAGATTGATACTTGGGAATTAGTTCCTAGACCAAAAGATCACAATGTGATAGGAATAAAATCGGTTTATAGAAATAAGTTGAATGAAAATGGAGAAGTGACCATAAATAAATAAATATTAGTATGTAAAGGATATGCTCAAATTGAGGGAATAGAGTTTGAAGAAACTTTGACACCAGTGGCAAGGTTAGAGGCTATTAGAATTTTCTTGCATATGTAATGTTTAAAAATTTCAAAGTGTTTTAGATGGATGTCAAATCTACCTCCTGAACAGGAATCTAGAAAAAGAGGTCTAAATTGAGTAGCCTAAAGGATTTATTCTCTCAAATATTAGTAGCCATATATGCAGATTGAATAAAGCATTGTATAGATTGAAACAAGCTCCTAGAGCTTGGTATGCAAGACTTGATAAGTACCTTCAGGATCAAGGTTTTAAGAGAGGATTTGCTGATAGTAATCTCTACATAAAAATAGAAGGTGAGAATCAATTGATTGTTATGGTATATGTTGATATCATTTTTGGAGGAAATATTTAAAAAATGACAAAAGAATTTTTTGATAATATGCAAAAAGAATTTGAGATGTCTATGCTTGGAGAATTTTCATTTTTCTTAGGATTGTAAATATTTTAGTCAAATAAAGGAAGTTTCATATCTCAAAGTAAATATGCCAAAGAAATGTTGAAGAAATTTGGTTTTGAGGATTGTGCACCAGTTGGCACACCAATGTGTACAAGAAATAAGGTGAGC